>OY728142.1:281954182-283230906 GCA_963277665.1 Viscum album
TACATGAACAATGTTTGGTTTATAGTTTGGGAAAATCGTTGGCCCTTTCCTATAAAATTGTTCTAGAGGTTTCAATTCATCTAGAAGTTTAATTTTAATTTCCTAAACCCCCTATTTTAACCCTTATTCAACCCGAATTCAGACGAAATCATATCAATTAACTTTGGAGGTTCTTAAAAGGGTTCCTAGAGATCTCAAATTCTATTATTAATGATTCTATTCATGGTTTTTATGATATTCAACTCTCTAGGTATGTGGTTCATTCATGAATTTTTTCTCATTTCTCAACAGTTCTTCTTCAAATGTTTTTTGAGGTTATATCCTATATTTGTTGGATCTAGATCTATATTTTTTGAATCCACATCTACGATTTTTTTAGATCTAAAATGAAGAGATATTAATTCATTTAAATATTTTATAGAGAATTTTAATCATGTTCTTGATGTTTATTGAATTCTTTACTATTCCTTCTATAATTAGGGATTTTTTGGGGAATTGTTCATTAAAAAAATTGACGAATTAAATCATGGCCTCTTACAACATCATTATTCAACAAAAATTGGTTATTTTCATTGGTGACAATTCTTTATAGTCGTTCTTGAGGTAGGTGGTCTCAAATTCAAATATCATACTCATAATTTTTAATTACCTCTATGCATGTATTATAATTAGTAGATCGGTTTATAAAATGGATTTATGAATAGAATTAATTTATTTTGTAAAATAATTAATAATAAAATTGTGATATTTTGATATATAAGGATTATGGAATGAGATAATTAATTTGAGAATTAATTAAGATATTTTGGGATTTCAAATTTTTGTAATTAGTTTTGGGAAATAATTATGAGGTTATTGAGACGGTTCAATGGAGTAATTAAATGTAAAATAGGGATAATTATTTGGTGAATTAATTATCAATTTACTGAATTGGGAAATTGGGGATAATTAATTGTTGTGTTAATTAACAAATTATAGAATAGTAAATTAAGAATTTTTAATTTGTCAATTAATTATTAGATGTTGATTTTTTAAATTGATTAACTAATTTATGAATTGATTAAAGGAAGACATGTGATTAATTAATTTGTATATTAATTAATGTGAAGGGATGAGATCATGAGATTGTGATTTGGATAATGATTTTTAGAATTAATTACTGGATATTGTTATGATTAATTATTTGGTTGAGTTAGAAAAATTAATTGGGAAATTATTTTGGGATATTGAATTGATTGATATGGAAAAATTAATTGAGTAATTAATTTGGGATATTTTACTAATTAAGATGGAAAAATTATTTATTAAATTAATTGGGGTAAATTAATTGTTGAATTAATATTAATTAATTGATGAATTAATAAGTGGGAGTTATGTGATTATTTAATTGTTGAATTGAATAAAAATATTAAATAATTGTCAAATTAATGAATGTGGGAAATGAGATTATTTAATTATTGAATTAAATAAGGGGTTAATAAATTCGATATTTAATTATTGAGACCAATGAGATTATATAATTGTTTAATTAAATAAATAGATTAATTAATTTATCAATAAATTAATCTGAGAAATGTGAGTATTTAATTTTTTAATTAAATAATGATATCAATTAATATCTGAATTAATTAATCTGAGCAATGTGATTATTTAAATATTTAATTAAATAATAGGATTAATTAATCGGAGAAATAAATAATATTACCAATTAAATTATTTTTTTAATGAATTATATAATAATATTAACTATTTTTTGATTTAAATAATGTGAGTTATTTGATTATTTAATTATTGAATTTAATAAAGGGATTATGTAATTGATGAATTACTTAATATGATTAAATATATTATTTAATTATTGGATGATATAATGAGAATAATTATTTTATTAATTAATTAATGTGAGTAATGTGATTATTTAATATTTGAATTAAATAAAGATTTCAATTAATTGATGAATTAATTAATGTGAGTAAGGAGATTATTTAAATGTTTATTTAAATAATGGGATTAATTAATTGAAAAATGAATTCATATTGTATATTTCATTAGTTAATTATTTAATTAACTGAGGAGTTGATGTGATTAGTTAACTACCGAATTGATAAGAGAAATTGATATGATAAAATAATAGTTGAATTAATTAATGTTATTATTGTAATTATAAAATTATTGAGTCAACTAATGGAGTTTTTTTATCTACCTAAATGTTGAATTGTTAATGGAATTGGTGTGGATAATTAATTTTTTAATTAATCATGATTTAAATAATGGTAACATGGTCATTATAATGTGTGATGTGTGAATGGTAACATATTCATTATGTGTAAATAAAACATTGGTAACATTGTCATTTAAATGTGTGATGTGTGAATGGTAACATGGTCATTGAAATGTACTATTTTTGATTTGTCGAGTAAAAGAATGGTAACTTGGTCATTCAAATGTGTGATATATGAATGGTCCCATGGTCATTCAAATGAGTGATGTGTGAATGGTAACATGATCATTCAACATAAATTACAGAATCATGACATGTTCATTCATGTATGAAATTAAAGAAAGGAAAACTAGTCTTTTATATATGAAATCTAATGAATTGTAATAAAGGTACACTGAGATATGGCCTCACTTTAGAATATTTCATGTTTCAAAATGAGTCAAAAAATGTACTGAAATATGATATCACCACTGAATAATTAAATAACCACCATGATATAAAGAATGTATTAAAATTTCTTATTACCTAGAACACTTTAGAATTTATCAAGAGCTGAAGGTGGAAAAAGGTACGGGTGTCCTCAAGATCCCCAAAGTAAATATTATTAAATAAAGTATAAATGATATTGTGATAAATGTGTAATTATGATTTATATTTATTTATTTCTAGATCTTAATACACTATTAACTAATGGGTTATGTTTTAGACACCTTTGGTGGTGTCCTACTGAGTTGTACTCACTCCCTATTCGGTTTTCCTAATCATTACCTAAATAGACATTGTGTATTCTAGATAAGATAAATGGAAAACATTCTATGATAGATATCTATTTTGGATAGAGCTTGGATGAGTGAACCAACATTGGTTTGATACCCGCTTAAGAGTTTTACGTGTCTATACTTTTGAGTTTTTTTATTGACACATAGCACGTACATGACGATGACAAATTAATTGTTCATTTTTGACATTGTACTTCATGCTTTGGTTATCATGAGATGTGGGTATTGTTTATATTCATACATTTTATATTATTATTTGTTTATTTCATCTAGTGTATTACTATGATAGAAGGTAAACAGAGTTTATAGTCTCACCATGATAGATAATAGATGCTCACTGGTTGTTGGATGCCTCTGGTGTACATGGAGGCATTCCTGAGGTTATATGGTGAACCGGCTCGGGGTAGTGATATGTGGCACCCAGTCTAGGACATTACAAAGTGTTATCAAATGAGTTTTATTTTCTTCTTATTTTGTATTACTTTTTAGGAAACGTATTCAAGATACTAGGAAGAGTCATGGTTAGGTTATGATCTTGTGAATTTGAGTAGAGACACTATGTATGAGTGAGAGACCAAGACCCATTGGTGGGATTGTTTTTATTTTTGTTTTTTATTACAATTGAAAGTTATTTTACCTTGGGTGACATAATTATTATGTGATGTGATTATTGTGTTTGATATTTGTTATGATTTACTCGTGGCCCTGAATAGCCTGGGTGTTGAGTCTTCATGCATAATTATAAGAACTTGTGATTATTCTAAAACATGAATAATTATAGTAATTCTTATGAAAACATGATTTGGGTATGTTATTGAACAAGAAGTATTTTTCCTTACTTGTGAAATTGAAATGAAAATGGTTCCTAACATTAAATTTATAAATAATATAAAATGATTCAATATGAGAATAAATGGGTTCCTAAATGAGGTTCTTTAATAATGATAATGATTGAACCCTTTTTAACTAATACCTTGGTGTAGAATGGTCGAGGGTAGTGATAGTGAAACAATTTTGACCATGTAGTGGGAAAATGGGGAAATGACTTGTTATGGTTTTTTTGAATATCTCTATTGGTATTTGAGAGAATGTTATAATATGTGAATCCTATATTTTTCATAAATGGCCCTTAATGTGTGTAGTTTTGGTAGTGGTAATGCCATAGTTTGAGCACATAGTTGTGATTTGTGAAAAGGGACATATGGTTTTTGATCGGAGTGGTTGGTTTTTGGAAGGCAGGGAACCCCAAGAAGTTAGATAGGTCAAGGTGTTTCCATAATGGGAGGTAACATTGGGGATAAGGGATTTGTGTTGGTGTTCATCTATGACTTATTAGTTTACTTTTATTTATTTATGATCATGTACCATACCTTGAAATCTCCCTAGGTACATAGCAAAAGCTCTGGATTTACACCAAATTACCTAAATAACTTTTGGTTTGATATGGGGCCCCTTGGAAGTTGTTCTTAGAAATAGTTGTATATTTGAACCTTGATGGTGTGAGTTTTTTCATTAATAGTTTATAAATGAGGTTATATGGAGGGACCATATGTTGATGAATATCGTGGGTTGTGGGCGTGGAGTTTCTTCATAAAGCAGAGTCAATAAAGATTCTAATACGGGGAGTGATATTTCATTAAAAGGTGTGTGGAGAAATACTATATGTTATAAATTGTGGAATCAAAATTCCAATAAGCTACCATTAAGGTTCAAGTTTAAATTTTTTAGAGAATGTCCAGGTGAGCCATGGAGGTGGTGGATTTGAATCCTTTCATGGAGTTTATTTATGCAAAGACTGAGTGTCATTGTTGAATTGGGAAACAAGTCGGGCTTGTTGATGAAGTTTATCATGAGATTGATGCCCCATTTAAGAAGCATCTGATATGTGTTTTAGATCATATTAAGAATATTATTCAGGGAATTACTACTGTTGGACTTCTCATGTTTTTAATATGTTTTAATTATCACAAATCCTGTAATTATTGTAAATCCTATAAATCCTGCAAATCCTGCAAATCTTGTTAATCATGTTAAATATATCTCAAATCATGTGTATAGATGGTGGGTTTATTTATGCTTTAAATAAACATCCACTACATTCTAAATCATCTTATATCATGTTTTCTTAATGCAAACTATAATTAATTTTTTTCATAATGATTTATTTTATTAATGATTAAGTTTAATTAATTCTATGAATAATACTTCTTATGTATGTATATAGATATTTTTCCATGATTGAGAAACCATAAGTCTTCCACCAGTACTGGTTTTCTGAAAAAGTACATAGACACCGTAACCCAGACATTGATCCCCAAACACCATGAACCAGACACCATAACTCATACACCATTACCTAGACCATGTGACTCAGACACTGTAACATAGACATCGTGACATAGAAACCGTGACCTAGACACCATGACCAGTTTCAGATCTCATGATGTATGTGAGACCGGTTATATTCTACCATCACCAAGACACCATTCGAAGTAAGTAATATAAGGAGACATCGTGATCGTAGCACTGCATCTGTGGTACCAGTTCATGATCCCAATACAAATATGCCATCATGGTCATCTCACCAATCAATGGAAAATAAAAAGACATAGTTTTTTGGTGACACTAATTCTAAGTGATACGATTTCTGGACAGACTATGACACCATTGTTTAATCATTCTTTTTGTTTTCAATTTAATTTCAAAAAATCATATTTGAGTAATTTAAATTCACTCACAGAATTAATATTTCTATGTATATATGTCACCTGACAGTATGAGGTATGAGGTTCAGAATGCATGCATCCTTTTAGCTCCAACTCATGCACTCTAAAATAAAAAGAAAAGAGTCGCACTGGGATAAGTGTCATAGATGAGAAGTAGAGCAGCAAACGTGTGAGAATTTTTTTTGGAAAGTGAACTTATACATGAAAATAGAAAAAACTGAAGAACACAAAAACACTCTTGATCCAATGGCTGGACTAACATAGATTGGAGTCAAAAAAACCTTTGCAGTACAACCTTCAAGAAGAAAACGAGCTTGAATTCTTACACCATTGAACCTAAAAACTTCTGATAATCTATGTTTTTTCACAAGAGGACTCGATACTTGCATCTACTTCATCCTACAAGTTAAGAGCTATATAGAATAACACTCAGAGCACTTATAACATTTTCTCGTCTTATTTTCTCTATTGTGTATTGTTTTTAGATTTTGAGGATTGTGTGTATGTATGTATTAAAACACACATTTTCTTGTGCACTAAAAAAAGGATACAAGATATCCTTCCTCTTATATCTTTGTACATATATTTACTCTCATAGATAAGTGTGTAATTGGTCTTTGTGTGACCTAGTCTTTATTACACACGAAGAATAGTGGAAGAGGTCATGTGACCTTGACAGTCTTGTGCCCTATTGTTTACCCCGGTCCATGGTGTGGATCATGTTTATTAATATAAAATTCCTAGTTTTTGGTGATCACCAAGTGGAGTAGATTAGGTCTTTTCTTGAGACTGAACATCAAGTTTCACCTATTGTGTTTATTAATTTCGTTTTTCTCTGCATTACTATGTATTGAAAAAATACTAGATTTTACATTCATTGTCAGTCTTGGATAAGAAGTTATAACTGTTATGTGTTATCAAGATATATTCAAAAGTAGTATCAATAACTCTTATTAATATTAACAAGAATTAATCAATCTTCTGAGAGGTTATTTGGATAGTCAAACTTTTATAATCGTATTACCTTTATTAACTGTGTTGTATTCATTATTATTGGGGAACCTCTTTATGAAATATTTTTAATAGAAATTTTTAATAGATACTCCATTCACCCCTTCTTATGTACTCTACTCCGACCATCATTTGGTATCATAGGATTTTTTATTCTTGATATGAATATATTTTTAAAACTCTTAATCTGTGATTTTATTTGTACTTTAGTTATTTGTAAATTTCTATTAATTTTAAATTTCGAGATCATTAAAAGTAATTCCTTATTATGGATTATAGACTGGGAGGTGATGGAGCAAATATACCACCATTCATTAATAGAACAAATTATGCCCAATGGAAAAATTAAATTTAAATTCCTTTGGAAAGTATGGGCTTTGATATTTGGTCATCAATTATAGATGATTGTAAAATTATTTCTACTCATATAATTACATGGGATGACCCATCAAAGACTTATTACAATAACAAATTGAAATCCATGAATTATTTATATTTATCTTTAGTAAATGATGAATTTAACAGAATATCAGGATGTTAAACTGCCCATGAAATTTGGGATACCTTGTTTGTTACAAATGAAGTAACTTCTAGTGTAAATGAAATTGGACTCAATTTATAATATATTAAATATGGTAACAATAAAATGGAGCTGTATTAACTTATTTTTGACATGTATCTCAGGTTCAATGAAATTTTCGACACAGTGATTTCTCTTAGAAGAGAAGTTACTACCAATGAAAAAATCATGAGTATTCTCAAATTCATACCTGATAGATGGAGAAGAACATCTGTCTCTATTAGAGAGTCGTGTGACATCAAAAAATTACTTATAAAAGAACTCATTGGGAAACTAGTAATGTATTAAGAGTAGATAAATGTAGGAAAGTAAGAGGAGGATAAACCCAAAAGAAAATCTTTGTCATTGAAGACCACCAACTCAAAACACAATAAAAATGGGAAACTATATGTCTCTATTAATATTTTTAGTGAGGGAAAATAATCACCTTATAGTGATGAAAAGATGGATCAATTTTCCAGAAGGTTTATGAAATTTCAGAAAAGGAATAAATTTTTCAGAA
The DNA here is from genome assembly GCA_963277665.1 of Viscum album. Classification (NCBI taxonomy): domain Eukaryota; kingdom Viridiplantae; phylum Streptophyta; class Magnoliopsida; order Santalales; family Viscaceae; genus Viscum; species Viscum album. The sequence continues at coordinate 281,962,002 of OY728142.1, forward strand.
AGACTAACTTCAGAGGAAGATATGATCAAAAGAGAAGCTGGATGAAATATTGGAAAAGAAATGACAAGTATGATGAGATAGTTTGTTATGAATGTAAGTGAAAGATACATGTAAAGGTTGACTTCCCCAAGATCAAGTATAAAAATAAATATGATGAAAAATATAGAAAGAATAATAAGTCAATTAAATCAATGTGGAGTGCTTCTGATGATAAATCGAGTGACTTAGAATCTTCACATGATGAACATGCTAAGTAATCCAATATGTGTTTTATGAAAAAAACATCTGAGGTAACCCTGGAATCTCCTATAAAAAATTCCTATTATTATAGATATTAAAGTGATTCTAAAAATATGTTTGAAGAAGATTTGTTTGAGTACTAAAATATTATTTAAGAGGCGTTTAATTAACTAAATGATAAATACTAGTCATAAAAAATACAATGCTTTTACCTCAACTATTAAATTTGAAAATACTGTAGAAAGAGATAAAAATATTCAATTACTCAGAGAAAATAATGACCTAAAGTTCTCTAATAATTAAATAGAAATGGACCTTGAATGGTTTACTAATGGTAATGATTCCTTTGTACAAATTATAGGTAAACATATTTCCCCTAAATACACTACTTGTATTGGCTCTCAACCTGGTAATTTTTTTTTGAAAAAACCAATTTTGTTTCTAAATCTAGAACCTGCAGCTTTACTCCTAGTACTGGAAATCATTCTGCTAGATCAAATTATGATACACTCTCTACTATTTTAATATTTTTTGAACAAAATATTCTTTATTTTTCAAGTACCTTACATAATTCTTATAGGAATCCTATGAGGCATATGTTGGTTCCTAAAGCAGCAGTTACTAATATTACTTGACCTAAACAAATATGGTAACCAAAGTCCATTTTTATTTTACTATTTAGTAGGAATATTGTTTAAAGGGTTCTTATAAAAGCTTATGGTACATGGATAGTGGGTGTTCAAGACACATGATAGGAGACTATTCATGCTTCAAGATGATAATATATATTTATAGTAGACTTGTCACTTTTGGTGAAAATTCCAAAGGAAAAAATCATTGGCCTTATCTAAATCGGTAACACTAACTTAGTTTTAATTTCCAAAGTACATTTTTATAGACTAAAATATTATAATCTTTGTATATTGAAACTATATGATGATGGGTTACATGTTAAATTTAAAAATTATGCTTTTAATGTTTTTAGTTCTAAAAATAAATTCGTATTTTTCTGTATTGAGAAATAAAAATGTATACGTTGTTAACCTTGATTCATTAGTTTCTCAAAATGCTTCATGTTTAAGTGTATTTCAAAAAGATTCTTGGATTTGAAAATGAATACTAGGACATTGTAATATTCAATCCCTTAGAAAGTAAAATTGATAATGTTTAGTCAAATAACTACCCAAAATTGAGATTCCAAATAATAGAGTGTGTAATCCTTGTCAAAAGGGAAAGAAACACAAAATTTCCTTTAAACCAAAGAAATAAGTGTCAACTTCTCAACCACTAGAGTTGGATCACATGGATTTATTTAGACTATCAGGAGATTCTTGTTTAAGTGGGATGCACTATGTTTTTGTTAATTTAGATGAGTTTTCATGATATACTTGGACTTTCTTTTTGGCTCAAAAAAGTAAATAATTCTATCATTTTACCAAATATACTAAAACTATAGAAAATATTAGTGTAAATAGAATAAAATATTTTAGAACTGATCATGTCTGTGTGTTCTAAAATCAAGAGTTTGAATAATCTTTCTCACAAAACGGATATAATAATAATTTATCTGCCCCTAGAACACCTCAACAAAATGGATTTGTAGAAAAAACAAATAGGACCCTACAATAGATTACTAGAACTATGCTTATGAAATATGACTTACCTATTTATTTTTGTGTTGAAGCTATAAATACAACATTCTATATTTTTAATAGAGTTTTGATAAGACCCATTCATAAAATAACTATATATGAGTTATGGAACAATATAAATCCCAAGGTAATCTACTTCAAAGATTTTGGTTCTATTGTATATATACATAATAATAAGGAAATTCATAAAATTTTTGTATCCAATAGTGATAAAGTAATCATTCTAGGGTATTTAATCTCTATTAAATCCTATAGAGTGCTTATCAATAGAACTAAATTTGTTGAATAATCAGTCCATGTTGTGTTTGATGAAATAAATCCACATGGGCCTATAACCTGTTTAGATAATCTTGAGGATGATATGTCAAATATAAACATCAATGGGAAATCCTATAATGATCTAGTAAAGGAATCTTTGAAAATTCTATGTTCTGGAAATTCTTCAGATTCATGAAATAATGAACCTAAACCTGTTGAAGAACCTGAAATAACTATCCCCTCTTTTTCTAGAGCTGTTAGAACCCTTATGAACTATCCTTTAGATGTTTTTGAATTAGACTTAGTTAAATGAACTAAAACTAGATAATCTCTTAGAAATAAGGTTGAACATCATGTTTTCTTATCATAATTTAAACCTAAAAACTTTACTGATGATATCAATGATGGATTTTGGGTGATGGATATGAAAAAAGAACTTAATCAGTTAGAAAGTAACAATGTCTGTAAACTTTTTTATGGACCCAAAGACATATTTACCATAAAAATAAGTGGGTGTTTAGAAATAAGGTAGATGAAGCTGGTAATATAGTTTAAAACATGCCTATATTGGTTACACAAGGCTTTATTCAAGAGGAAGGAATTGAATATAAGGATCCCTTTTCACCAGTACTGAGACTTGAAGCTATTAGAATTCTTATTTCTTATTTTGAACATCTAAATGTTAATCTATATCAAATGGATGTCAAGAGTGCATTTATAAATGGGTATATAGCTGAGGATGTCTTTGTGAAACAACAACATAGTTTCATAAATCCTCACTTTCCAAATCGTGTTTTCAAATTACCAAAAGCATTCTAAGGTTTAAGAAAAGCTCTTAGAGCTTAGTATGATAGATTAATTACTATTATTATTTACAAAGTTTTTAAAAAAAGGTATATATGATCCAAATCTTTTTATAAAATGAATTTCAAATGATGGTTTAGTAGTTCAAATATATGTAAATAATATTATTTCCTGATTTTCAAAATAAAAATTTTCTGTATTAAATTTTATAAAATGATACGGAGTGGATTTGAAATGAGTTTAATGAGTGAACTAAAAATCTTTATTGGATTTAAAATATTTCATAATAAATATGGTGTTGATTTAAATCAAATCAAATATACTCAAGATATTCAAAAATATTTTCTCTTGGATAAATTTAAGTAGTGATACTCCAATGAGTAATACTTGTATATTGGATCTTGATGAAGGTGGAAAATATGTTGATAAGACCAATTATAAAAAAATTATTGGAATCTTACTCTAGTTTAATGTTAGTTGAACTGACATTTTATTTTCTATATGCATGTGTGATCATTTTCAAGAAAATCCAAGGGAATACCAATTTAATGTTGTTAATAGGATTTTAAAATTCCTCAAACATACACCAAATCAAGGACTGTTCTATCCTAGGGGAAAATAATTTGAGTTAGTTTTCTTTTATTATTCTAATTTCAGTGGTTTTATGTTATATAGAAAAAGAACATATGGAACATTACACCTTTAAGGCATGTCTCTTATATCATGGTGTAGTAAGAATCAAAACTCCATTTCATTATCTATAGCCAAAGCTGAATACATTGATGGAGGTAGATGTTGTACACAAATGTTTTGGATGAAACACACATTACTAGATTATGGATATCAATTGAGGCATCTACAAATAAATTGTAACAATACAAGTGCTATGAACATCTCAACAAACCATGTTTCACACTCCAGGAAAAAACATATTAATGTAAGACATCACTTTTTTAGAGTACACTATAAAAAAGGGATATCACATTGGAATTCGTTGAAGCTAATTATCATCTTTCTAATATATTCACCGAACCATTAACTCATGAATGGATTGATTACATCATAAATGAATTATGAATGATAAATCTTAAGTAAAAATTTAAATATTTCACAACATACTATTTTATAGGTTACTATTTAAAAAGTAACTATCTTAAGATTATTGTCTCGCTCTCACAATTCTACAAGTTACTATCCTGAAGTTGTTATTTCATGTTTACCGTCTCTCTACTACTATCTCTTAGTTACTGTATTTCACATACTATCTCAAATAATATTGTTGCACTGTGGGGAGACACACCGCAAAGATGACATTGCGGGAACCTGTTCTGGTCCCATCGTGACAACCTATTCCAGTCGCACCATAATAACACTTTTTTATTTTATTTTTATTTTATTACCTCTATCACTAAATTGATTAATTTACTATATTAATCCTAAACTTTTTAATTTTCACCGCTTGATATCCCTAAATGTTAACAATGAAATATGTTGCACTATTTTCTTCACTCGAGATATCTTTTCTCAAAACTGAAAACCTTTTCTCACAAATCATAAGACCATCTTCATATATCTCTCTCAGACCATTCATTGAATGCCCAGAATTATGCACCAATCTTCATCAACCTCTGTGAATCATAGACCTATGAAAAAATTAAAAATAGCAATGAAGGTAGTTACCAATGGACCATTGATCCTGAATCTAGTTTATATAATAGTGGTACCAGAAAAGGAAATTTGTCTTAAGTGGTTGTGATCAAGTATGATTTTATTTCTGGATGTACTGAAAGTTAATGAATGGTTGTATTGGTTCACAAAAAAAGAAAAGGCTGATTTACCCAAATCTTATTGCTCAGTTCTATCAGTTTGTTCACTTTTCTTTTAATTATGAATATGATTTTATTGTGAGGAGATATATAAATAGACAAATATGCACCTTTTCCTCATGGCTATGGGCTACATTCCTAGGGATACACCATGAAGGAATTTTTTGAGGAATAACAGAGTTTTCGTCCTTGTCCTAGTGATAGTTTTGTTTTAAAATGGTCCTTGGGAATATTGACTGGTGATAAAAAGATGAGAAGAGCTATTGTTGCTGAATTATATGGAGAAACTAGATTTTTTTTAAGTTTGTCCCAAATCTATTTAGTCCAAGAAAATGATATATTCCTACCCTCAAATATCAAGATGTATTTTTGATACATCATGTGAAGAATGGATACAAGATTAACATGTGAAAGTATGTTATAATTCATAAGTGTATGTTGATTAAGATAACCTCAAAGTCTACCTCATTGTTCTACTCATTGTTAAACCCTGCTATGGTGTGTGCTAATGGAATGGTTGGACCTAACAAAGAATCCATGAAAGACTATTAATTTTGTATCTCAAAGGTTATAGTAAAAATAATAAAAATTAGTTAAAATCTAGGAAAAATGGCTTGGGTGGAGGATAATGAAAGATTGTATGGAAATTTTAATCAAGTTGAGCATCCTTCAAGACCTATGATCTTAAATGATCCTGGTCTAGAACCAAATGAAGTTGTTGGTTGTCCTGTAGAAGAGGTAGAAGAGAAAGATGTTGCACCAATAGAAGAATATTTTGTGGATAAGAAAGATAGTGTACCTATTCCACAAGACTTAGTTGAGAAAGAGGAACCTGTTACTGAAAGAAGTATTAATTTAGGATAAGAACCTTCTTCTGGAAGAGAATTTGTTGTTAATATACAAGAAAAGGTTTTTTCGAAGGATCATGTAGAAGAAGAACATTCTCATGAGAATGACGTTGTGGTTGAAGAACATTTAGAGGAGCAAGATAATATTTATGTTATCCTCTCTATTGAGGACATAATGGAACAATCCTTCCTGTTGGATAGAAAAGAAATGGTTGTGAGTATTATAGTTGATCTTTTATAACCGGTTCAAGGAACAAGATCTCTTAGTCATATAAGAGATTCACTTGTTGAGGGAGAGTAACACCCTAGTCTAGAAAGTGTTTATGTTCCTAATCTTATGGATCAAAGCATTGTGGATAACAAGTATATGTTACCTGGCTACAATGATTTGGATGATACCTAGTAAGACTTACTTAAAGGCATAGACATGTCTATTGTGTTTCAATTGAAACTGGTCTCTGCTCTAAAAGTATTCTATGCAAAGGAACTTAAACCTGTCTCAACTCCTATTCTTGAACCTTCCCACGAACCTTCTTTTTTCGTGAGTCAGAGTGATTTGAATGCATTTGGAGCTACTTTATTGGCTGGAGGTGAAAATCTCATGAACACCCAACCTTCTCATATAACAATCCTAAGTGAATGAGATTCTTTTTTGCTATTAGAGAAGTTCATATGGTAGATTTAGAAAAAAAATTCATCATCAAATTCAAGAGAATAGAATTGAAAACATATAGATATTTGATTAAGTGAAGTCTCTTAGATCTATGGTTAAGGATTTGCAGAATGTGTGGAAATCAGGACAATATCTTGTTACTCATCCAATTAAAAATGTTAGTGGTTAGATTCCACCTGAATTTTCCTATCTTATTTATCCAAAATTAATTTCATTAGCTACCAAGGTGGTTGAGGAAAACAAGCAGATATTTGAATATATTCACAAAAAAACTGACTAATAAGTACATGGGTTTTCTACAAAATGTTCTAAATCAGCTCAAGTCACTCAATTCAGATGTTACAACCTCTAGTTCCTCTAGACAGTCATCTCAACCCATTGATAATGATCTACTAGGAATTGTTATTAAAGAGTAAATTCATTCATTATTAAGTGTCAGAGAAAATGAATGTCTATCAACTGTTGTCATGAATAGTTACATAGTACTTGATTTGGTGAAGATTCATTCAAATATTGAAAATGGTTCTCAGGAAGAAATTAATAATAATGGAGATTTCTATATTAATATGATTTTCTCTAATCATGATTTGATCAATAATTTCAAGTATATTTTAGAGAATTTAAATATCCCTCCATTCAAAAATGAATTTAATACTCAAGTTCAAAATTTAAATGATTTTACCCCTGTATTTGAAAAATTCATGGGTAAAGAAGATGAGTTTGAGAAAGCAATGCAATATGGTGGTGAGATTATTACTGACGTCATTCAGTTGTTGATGCCATATCGTTAATTCAGAGCACTGCTATTCTAGCTCCTAAAGTTGTACCATTATGGTCTGGTTTACCTTTTTCCATAGCCACTACCTTTTCCTCTACCTCAGTTTCTGTATCATAAACTCTGAGTTAGATCAGACCTGTTATCCTTGACCAAAACATGCCTCAGTATTCCACAAAACCTACTTTGGCACATTATGTTTTTGAAGGACTCCTTCTTACTTCTCTAAAAGTGATTAGACATTAAAAACACATGTGTTAATTACATTTTAATGGTATTATATGTTCATTTTTGATCTTATGGGCCTGAGTTAGTGTATTTTAATATTGAACATCCATTCTCATCATTTGTGCACTTCATGCCTAATGTACACCAATTTGGGCCAAATGATTCATCTGATTTTAAAGAATGTAATTATCTATAGTTTAATTTGATATTTTGGGAAATGTATCAACACATTAATATGAATATTTTTATTCAGGTATCAGTGAAGGATTCCTAAGGATGATGGTGATATTTGGTGATGAAATGAAACAATTCTGGAGAAGATAGATTGGACAACAGCCCACTGATGAAAATGTGGGGCCCATAATACTAGCCCAATAAATCCCAAATTTTGTGTGATTCTAGAATACATGCAGAGTAACAAATAATGTTTCATGAGTTAGTGCTAATTCGGCTTCCATGATGGTGATTAATGTGGCCAAAAGAGAAGATCAAAATCTGGGCCAGAATCTACGTCCTAGAATTTTATCCCACTAAAGCGGACATAACTCCCGGTCCACAACTCAAAATGGTCCCACATTTTCCAGACAGCTTGATGACATCTAGAGACACAAACGAATTTTTTATGGCTTTCCGATATTCGGTGATATGCTTTCCCATACAGGACGATATTTTCAGTGGAGACAAGGAGGATAAAAAGTCAAGAAGGGGATCAATTTCTCCACTACTTTCCACCACCCTGAGGCCTAAATTAATTTAATATTTGGTAATAAGTTGATCGAGGCTCGGCCTAAGGTGTCCCAATTTCCTATTTAAAGAAGTGGTGTTGAGGGAGAATACATCTCTTGTTTTGTGTAATGTTATTATGCCAAATTTTCGTTTTAATGTTCTCAATTTCCAAGTAAGTTTTTTTTCGTATATCTATGTTCTTAAACAACATCATTCTCTCATATTCTTCACATTATATCCCATTAAAACTCACAAATAACAGTTATATATCAGTGTTTTAGTGAATTATTTCACACATAGGTGTGAATTTCATTTACCCACATGGAGGACTGCTCATTATTTCTGCGATTTTAATTTCTTCAATCCAATTATTGTAAGCCATCTTTCACACACCATTGAGAGTATACCATCAAAAGAGGGGTAAACCTTTAATGTAATGATCATAGGACATTAAAAGGATGGATTTAATGTTATTATATGAACGAATTGTTGTTAATTGGCTAATTAATTCAAGAATTCCATTCTTCAATTATTTTCCACTCTTCATCTTCACTGTGTTTGAGGAAGCTAAATCCTAGTACTAAAATGACCATACACCTTGGGAAGATCATGAATTTGGTTTTATAAGTGTGTAGGGGATTAGTAATTGAGTTTAGTTAGAATAAAACAAGAAAATGATGAAGTTAGTGTTATTTTGATGAATGGATACATCAATAATTAATAAAACCAAAATTTTTTAAAGAAGTAAAATTCATTCAATTAACCCAAAGAATAATCCTAAGATCAACCCATTTTCATTAAATTGAATTCACTTAGGTTTCTTAGTGTTATTTAAAACCATCTAAAATCAAAACCAAGTTGGCCACTTCATAGGAAAAAATCCATCTCATAGGTTGTGCATCTTAGGTATCTTCTTAGGTCTCAGTGGATTCGACATCCCATGATAGACTATAAGGGCCGTTCTACCTTCATCTATTAGGTAAATTTGAGTGTGAATCAGATAGTATTCTCACTCCCTTCTTCAAATTCTACTTCAACTCATGTGGCTCCTTTTAATGTTGCTTCCAAGGGATAAGAGAATACTGGTACTAAAGAAAAGTAAAAATTATTCGTTGATAGAGTTATTTTGTACTTTTTCTTAATGATTGTAATGCAACATGTCTATCCATATAATATAATGTGAACTGTTGATTTTGGTTCTGTAATTTATTTTTATTTATTCTCTTTCTATCTTTTAATCTTCTTAATAATCTCAAAATGGGTAGAACAGAACACTAAGGCACTAGAAAATACAATAAATAAGATCTCTAATTTATATGATTTGTGATCGTCAAAGAGGGAGAGATTGTTGGAATACTAATGTTTTAATCATGTTTTAATGATCACAAATCCCATGAATCCCTTAAACCTGATAAATTCTGTAAATTATTTCAATCATGTTAATATTGTTTAATCTATCTCAAATCAAGGGTATATATGGTTTGTTTCATTATGATTTAAATAAACATTCACTAAATACCAAATCTTCCTAAATCATGATTGATTATTGTAACCTATATTTAATTTTTTTATAATAATTTATTTTATGAATGAGTAAGTCTAATTCATTCTTAGAATATTACAGCTTATGTTTGTATACAGATATTGGGCAAGGTCTGAGAAACTGTAAGTCTTCCACCAGTTATGGTTTTCTGGAAAAGGATCCAGACACTGTGACCCAGACACCATGACCACGACACCATAACCTAGACACCGTGACCTAGACACCATGACACATACACCATCACCCCGACATAGTGACCCAAACACCATCAATAGTTTCAGATCTTATGATGTCTCTAACACCGGTTCCATGATACAATCACTAAGACACAGTTTTATGTTTGGAAAAAGACTAGAAACTTTGATCCTAACATAAAATTTGTGCTACCGGTTCCAGATCTCAATATAACTATTCCATCATGATTTTCTCACCAATACAATATAATGAAGAAGACACCATTTCATGGTGACACCATTTCCAAGTGACACTATTTTTTTTCACAGACTGTGAGACCATTCTTTAATCTTTCTTATTGTTTTCAATTTAGTTTATAACTGTAATACATGAATCATTTAAATGCACCAAGAGAATTAATATTTCTTCATTGACATGTCACCTGATAGTATGAGGTACGAGGTGTAGAATACATGCATCATGTCAGCTCCAAGTCAGGAACTCTAAAATGAAAAAAAGGTAGCACTGGAACATGTGACATATACAAGAAGTAGAGTAGCAAACATGCTATCATTTTTTGAAAAGAGAACATATAAATGCAATAAGAAACAACTGACGAACACACAAATCACTGTCAATCCAAAGACTTCACTACCGTAGATCGGAGTAAAAAACACCTTCACAGTACCACCTCCAAGAAGAACATGAGCAAGACAGATTAGCCCTTCGAACCTGCAGACTTGTGATACTATGTTATTTTTACAAGAGGACTTGGTACATGAATCTTCTTTATCCTACTAGTCTAGAGCTACATTGAATAACACTCAGAGCACTTCTAACCTTTTATCAACATATTTACTCTGTTGTGTATTGCTTTTAGGTTTCAATAATCTTGTGTATGTCTATATTAGAACACACAATGTATCCTATACTAAACTGAAGGATACAAGATAACCTTCCTCTAAAATAATTGTACATATGTTTACTCAAATAGATAAGAGTAGAAGAGGTCCTTGTGTTACCTGGTAGTTTTTACCCATACAGAACAGTAGAAGAAGTCATGTGACTTCGAATTTTAGGGGCACTGTTGTTTACCCTGATCCTGGTTGTGTATCAAGTTTATTAATATAAAATTATAGGTATAAGGTGACCACCAAGTGGAGTGGATTAGGTCTCATCTTGATACAAAAGAAATTTTTTCATCTATTGTGTTATTTATTTTAGTTTTCTTCAGCTTTACTGTGTATTTCAGAAAGTACTAGATTTTTCTTTGATAGTTTGTCTTGGATAAAATTTTTAATGGTTTTTTCTTTTTAGAAGAGCTTCAAAAGTAGTATCAATAACTCTTATTGATATTACTAAGAATTAATCAGTATTATAAGAGATTATTTGAATAATCAATCTTTTATAACCGTATTACATTGATTAACTAGGTCGTATTTATTTTTATGGGGGAACCTTTTTAAGAAAATTTTTTAACAGTAATTTTTAATAGATACTCAATTCAACCCAATATTGAGTAATATACTCCATCCAAAAATATGATATTTGATAATTTATTTTCGAAACATGGATATGTGTAGAAAGGATCATGGGAGAGAGATGTGGATAACAAGGCATTGTGCCCCGATATCCTTTGACTTATAATCTTAAAGAAGTTTGGTATTATTCCTCGAGGAAAAGATATTATAAATCATAGGGAATATAAGATGCCATCTATTTTGGATATATCATAGACTTTTTTAGAGTTATAATTTTTCCATGTTTTAACCAAGAATTTTTTAGGTCTTAAATTGGTAGAATTTTGGTGAATTTTGATGAAAATATATGGAAACAGGGTTCTGTACTATTGGTGCATGGTCAAAGAAAACCATGCTCTCCATCCAATGAATCCATTAATACATGGAAAATGGGTTTCCCTTGGATGGTGCATTATTTCTTAAGCAGTGCATTATTAAAGTAGAAATGGTGTACCTGTAAAATAACTGCCACATGGTTGGAATAGGATTACATAAAACTGTAAAATACTGCCCTAAAACCTATGCACGCAGTTTTAATTAATCTAGGAATCAGATCATAATTTCTCAAACCACATATTTTGGTTCCTATTTAATTATCCAAAAATCATATTCTCTTGATTTTGGATGATCTAAGAGGGTTTTATAAGGATCTCGACCACCATTATTGGGGATCCAAATCTTGGTTTTATAATCTTTGTATGTTCAAAAATGTGATTTAATCCCGATTGATTTCTCCACTCTCTCCCATTATTCTATCATTATTTTAGGGTAGTTTTATATAATTATTTATTGGATATTTATATATTTTGAATCTAGATCTATAATCTAGAGATCCTGTTTTGTTTAAATCTAGGATTTTGTAATCAAATCAAGATATCATTCTTCATCGCATTCTTGATAATTACGTCTAAAATTTGGCATCTTCATAGGGAAATTATTCATCAAAAATTTTTTGAATTGAATGATGATTTCATAATATGACATTATTCCACTAAAATTGGGGTTTTCCATTGGTGAGCAATTTTCACCGTCATTGTTGAGGTAGGTAAAATTAAAATCTCGTACTCGTGATTTTTAATTACAGGGATGAATGTTTTAGAATCTATATATTGAGATATCTATTGGATTTAAAAATATAATTAATTAATTTGGTTAATTAATATATTAGAAAATGGTGATATTGTGAGATTTAGGGATTCAGGAATGAGATAATCAATTAGATAATTAATTATGTTATTTTGGGATTTGTGAATTTGATAATTAATTGTGGGAATAAATTGTGAGGTAAATGAGATGGTTTAATCGAGTAATTTAATGTCAAATATATATATATATATATATATAATTGGTGAATTAATTATCATATTATTGAATTGAGAAATTGGAGAAAATTAATTATTTAGAAAATTATAAAATTATTCTATTTTAAATTGATAACAATTAATTGGTGAATTAATTATTAGATGTATAATTTGGGAAAATATAAATTAATTGTTGTATTGATTAATTAAATAGATGTGATTAATTTATTAGTAAATTAATTAATTGGAATGGTTGGGATCTTGATATTGTGATTGAGATAATTAATTGTAAAATTAATTATTGGATATTGTTATGACTATTTAATTGGTTGAGATAGAATAATTAATTGAGGAATTAATTGGGGATTTTGAATTGAATAAGAATGAATAATTAATTAAGGAATTAATTATGGACATTGAACTAACTATGATAAAATAATTAATTGGTATATTAGTTGGGGTTAATGAATTGTGGAATTGAGAATAATTAATTGATAAATTAATTAACAGGAGATATGTGATAATTTAATTAATTAATTAAACAACATGTTTAGTTAATTTTTGAATAAATGAATGCGATCAATGTAATTATTTAATTGTTAACAAAATATTTTGATTAATTAATTATAGAATTAATTAATTTGACCAATGAGATTATGTAATTTTTTAATTAAACTGAGTGACTAATTAATATATGAATTAATTAATGATTATAATATGATTATTTAATTATGGATTTAAATAATGATATTAATTAATTTTTGAATTAATTAATTCGAGCAATGAGATTATTTAATTTTTTAATTAAATACTAGGATTAATTATTTGGATAATTAATTATTCTGATCAATGTGAATATTTAATTATTAAATTAAATAGTGTTATGAATTAGTTGATGAATTAATTAATGTGGGTTATATAATTATTTAATTTTTAAATTAAAAAATGGATTAATTAATTTAAAAATCAAATAATATGTGTAAATAGATTATGTATTTTTTGAATTATATAATGTTATTATTTAATTGATGAATTTGTTAATGTCAGTAAAGTGATTATTTAGTTGTCGAATTAAATAAAGGGATTAATTACATAATGAATTAATTATTGTGAGTAATGAGATAATTTAATTGTTGAATTAATTAAAATAATTATTTAATTAAATAAATAATTAATATTGTTGATTTAATTAATTAATTATTGAATTAACTAAAAGAGTTGATTTTATTGGTTAATTATTGAATTAAATAGACAAATTTGTGTGATTGATTAAAGGATGAATTAATTATGTACGTTGTTGTGGTTAGTTAATTATTGAGTGAACCGGTGTAATTGTTTCATTTATCTACATTTTGAATTTGTACTGGAATTGGTGGGGATAATTAATTATTGATTTCTGGATGAATTAAATAATGGTAACATGGTAATTATAATGTGTGATTTTTTAATGGTAACATGGTCATTAAGCATGAATTAAAGAATTGTAACATGATCATTCAAATGTGTGATGTGTGAAACGTAACATGGTCATTCAAATGTGTGATCTGTGAATGGAAACATGGTAATTCATCACGAGTTAAAAATAAAAACATGTTCACTCTAATGTGTGATGTATGAATGGTAACATGGTCATTCATATGATTTATTTGTGAATGGTAACATGGTCATTCAACCTGAATTAAAGAATTGTAAAATTGTTCATTCAAGTATATAATTAATGAATGGTAATGTGTTGACTCAAGTATAAAATGAAATAATTTTAACAAAGGTGTTCTGAGTAATGGCCTCACTTGAGAATATTTTATGTTCTGACATGTGTAGAAACAGGTACTGAGATAAGTTATCTACTTTGAATAAATTGGAAAACGAAATGATCCAGATTAGGTATTATGATATCATTTTACCTGTAACACTTCAAGATATAGCATAATCTGAAGCTGGCCAGAGGTATGGATGTCCAGAAGAACACTGAAGTTAATATTGTTAAATAAATAATAAACGATAATGTGATATCAATTTACTTGTGCATTTTATTTATTTCATTATAAAACTACATACACTATTATCTGACTAGATATTTTTTAGACACCGTTGGTGGTGTCCTTATATGTTGTACTCATAACCAACTTTGGTTGGCTTACTAGTACCCAAATTGATTTTTTTTAAAGGATAAGGGTAAAGGACCTATGCTAGATGGTTTTTTTGGGATGGATCTTGGGTGAGGGAACCAAATGTGGTTCGGGACCTTCGTTGTAGTTGTTTGTGTCTTTACTTTTTTGTTAACATATTAACACCTAAAATGTACAATTGGATGATATATTTATTGTTTAGTTATGGAATTTTACTTCATGCTTTGGTTATTGGGAGATATTGGTATTATTTATTGTAATAAATTTTCAACTATTTATTATTTATTTATACTGGCATCTTACTCTGATAAAAGGGGAAAGTTAAGGAATAGTCTCCCCATGACTAATAATATAATGTCAATACTAGTAAGTAGCCTCTAGAATATAGGCAGGCAAGTGTGAGGTCATTTAGAGAACCAGATCAAGGAACCGGTGCGTTGAACCTAGTCTATTGAGTTACATGTTTTTATATATATTGAATAGAAAAAATATTGACATTTTATAAGCTAGTTTTTTAGATATGAATGTTTATGTTGATTATGTATTATTTTTTTGTTAATGACATTAATATAATGAATTAATTTGACTACATCAGTGTTGAGAGTGGCCCATTATACCCCCTTGATTCATCATTAGGTCTCATGATAAAAAATATCATGGGTATTTATTGTATGCATACACAATTGATAATAATTTCTAAGAACAATTCCTCCAAAATATGTTTCTAAATTTAGCGAATATGGAATTGATGGTATGATTTTAAAATAAAAAATTAACCATTATATCATTATGAAATCATTTATTATTATCCATATAATTATTTTTATCCTGGGATATATTTCATGTTCATGTTTTTAATAGTTTTTATGGAAATCTGTTTATTTTTTAATATAAGAAAATGAATGTTGATATAAAATGAATTTTTATAATGTCATATAGGAAAAAATTTCATGGAAAACAATTCATGTTTCTTAAGAAACCCTCAAAGACTATTTATTTTCCTTTCCCATTACCTATGAATTTTTTTATGAAACAAATCACCAAAAAGTTTATTTCAAGAATGAGTAAGTGATTATTTTAAATGTTAATTTTAATTTTTTAAAAGGAAATAATTTTTTTTTTGATTTTATTGAATTTAAAATGACTTAATCTGTTTTCATTATTTATATATAATGTAATGATATTATTTTTAACCATAAAATGTTTTAAAATGTTTTTCATGGGACCTAAGGAAGTGTAAAAATTATATAATTGTCAATGGTGACATGTATTGAATAAAGAAAAAACATTCAATAATGGAAAAAAGAGTGTAATCATAAGAACAATCTTTGTCTAAAATATTGAAGAATTATTATGGATTAAAAAAACTATATTCAATGGGAAAAATATAATTTTGAGAGATTTAAATGGGTTTAACTATGTATTGGTTTTTTTAATTCTATAAAAGTATATACCAAAAAAAATTTCTTGAGATGTAAGTGAGTCAAAATTTGTTTTTGAATTTGTAATTATAGAGCATAAAATTGGTTGAATTTAGTTACTATAATTTCCAAAAATTTAGGAGTATGATTATATCACAATGTCTTGTTGTGTGGTTCTAGGTTACAACAATTAGTATCAATAGAAAGGTTTAGATTAGTTTAAATGTTTTGAACATTTAGATCTGGATTATTTAGGACTTTTAGATATTGTTAAGGGTTAAAAAGTCTACAGTTGATCAAAATATTAAGGGAATAGATAAACCAATTATGGTTTTATATTATAAGAGTTTATGATGATTAAGGATATTTAGGGAGAAATTTTCTTAAATAAAAACCTTGGGTATAATATTATTTTTTAGACAAAATGTAATTTCAAGAATTGTGATTTTATATTTAATAGAAAATGTTTAACGGAATTTTCAATTTTATTATAAATATGATCATTAATTTCTAGTTAATTATGGTTAATTCGATAAAATGGGTATTACAATTTGGGAACATATGTTTTATTATATAGATAACTATAGGATTAAAAAGTGGTTTAGTGATGATGTAATTAATTTTATTTTTAATTAAGTTGACTATATTATAATCATTATTTGATTATGGTTACAAGATATTTTTTTCCCTAATATGGGATTAAATTTATGAAATAATGGTTATGTTATATTTTGGAAGAAAATATTATTTTATTCTGGTATTATAGAGATTGAGGTTATTTATTGGAAAGATTAGAATATATTTACGATTATATGGTTATGTCAAAAATATTCTTAGTATTTGAATTAATTAGATATTTATGTTCTTATATAAATGTTAAATTCATCTCAAAAGATATATGTGATCAAATCATAATGATTTTTGGGTTTTCAATATGGTCTGGAATATTTTGAATATTTTTAAGGATAATTATTTATGGAATAATTATTGATGAACATTGCATGTAATTTTTATGGATTTGATGACTAATGTGGAAATTCATTACATTAATGTTTTTTCATATTACATATTATCTTAAATCATGCTAACCATTTTTTGTTTTGATTAATGGATAATAGTGGAAGAAATAAATTTTAACCATTTTTTGATATTCTGATCCATTGGAAGTTGATTTTAGTGCTTCAGGAATGAATAATTCATCATTAATATATATTTTATGGATCAGTAGATGGGAAAAAAGTATAAAATGTTAATATCACAAATGAAGGATAAAATTCCACAAATGAGGTATGATGAAATCAAGTACAAAAAGTTTCTTAAAATATATCTATCTATTAAAAAATAAATTTTAAAATATATCAATTTTTAGGAATAAATTAACACTAAATAGTCAGGGTACTCTTTTAAAAAATCATTTGTGATTATGATTCATATAATGGTACTTGAATTTATAATTTCCTCTTCTTGATAAATAAATTATTGTTCATGATAAAATCTATATTTGATTTTACTACTATGTTAGGATAAATTCAACTTGAGAGAATAAAATTCAAATTGTGAAGGAATAATTTTTGTATGATTAAGAGAATGTAACACCCCAATATATCAATATATAATTCCACCTTAAAGGATATGATGTTCGATAGCATATACCACATGAAATTCCAAGCTTAAACGACCCATGACATTCTATAGAAATATTATTATTTAAATATGACAATTATATCATAGTCATTTCTTTGATAGGAATTATTTGGAACGAAATTATTCTTAATATTAATAAATAGTTTTTCATTAATAATAGTTATAATAAATAATATATCTATTATAAATTGTATAGAAATAAAGATAAAATCATTTTTCAGTAAAATAATCATTTTTCATAAAAAATAATTTGAGTGCGATGTATTTTTATCTTAATATATTAATTTAATCACATTTTATAAAAAATTATAATTATATGATTTTATTATATATTAAATAAACTGTATTAAAATTTGTTAAATTGGGATTATTATGAAATAAATAAGGATAATGTCGTTTTATTCTTCACTAATAAAAATTTTTTAAATTGGTTTTTATTTCATTTTGTGAGAAAATATTACAATTAATTTCATTAAAATTTCTAAATTTATAAGAAAAATATACATTTTTTAAACAACGTTTCATTAATATTCTTATAATCAATTTTGGCATTTTTTGAAATTGTTGATTTTTGATTAAATATTAAAAAATGCATATTTTTTCAAAATTATCATTTATTTGCAGTAAATAATGAATTTTTAATGTCCCAATTTAAATTTTATTTATTTTTAATGTAAAATATATATATTTTATGAAAAATTATCTAATTAATTCGATATAAATTACCATTATATTTGATTTTGGTATAAGTTAAATTTTATGCATAAAACTCATTTTTCTGAAAACCATTTTCATTGAATTCATGGAACATACATTAGATTTGAATTCTAAAAAATTTAAACAATAAATCTTATAAAATTGAGTTAAAATTTTTAACTATCATTTCAAAACAACAATATGTCCATTTATATTTTTTCATAAAAACATGTTACCGAGTTAAAAAATGAGATACCGTAGTAACGAGAAATTAAAATAAAGTTTGAAATTTAGTATGAATGTTCAAAAATACCAAATAAAATTATCCATTATTTGTCTATATGAGAGAAATATCAACCTATCCTCATTTTTAGACTATATTGGGTGGATTCGTTTGAAATCATGGGTGTCTTCTAAGTGAAAGATGTGTAATATTTTTTTAATATTTTATTTTCTTTAATATTATATATTAAACATGATGTGATGATTAAAATAGGAGTAAATATAATTTTTTTTAAGAAATAAAATAACTATCAATAATCATTTAGTCTCATTTTAATAATTTTTTAAAAAATATATTTTAGTTATTTAAATTTCTTATGAAACGTCAATACGACAATTGTGGAAGTATAAAAAAAATTATAAATGGTTTTAGTTATATTAAAAGTCATAATATTTAGTTGATTTGTTGTATTAAATAAATTTTATAGATACTTATGAATTATAATTAATTATTTAAGTGTTTCAATTCTAATTATTGTGTCATATTGATTTTATTAAATCCAATTTTTTTGAATAGTTTAAGAAATGACATGAAATGGTATGTAATGTTTAATTTTTTTTTAAAAAAAATACTATAATAAAAAAATTGGATATAAAAGTTTGAATGAATTATTGAAAAATCCATTTTTTCTACTTTTCATTATTAAAATTTCTTTCATGACACGTAAAAATTGAAAAATAAAATTACATCAATTATGGTTAAACAAGGTTACTATAATGGTTAAACTAAAAGATAATGACAAAAGTGACACATAACCGTATATAATTTTAATTGGTCAACTATTAATAGACCTTATCCTATTTATCATTGAAACTATAAAACTTTTTAACTATATTACATTATTTATAAAACTATTATATTTTAATATTTCATGTATTTAGAAGATTCAAACCCACCTAACATATAAAATGGAATCTCATATCCTCTATTCATCACACATATTTTGGCATTTATCTCAAAAAGTATCTTCAAATATACATTTAATACCAACAAAACCATTTCTTAGTGGTTGTTTTCTCAAAAAAATACTATTCTATGTATGATTATGGTGTAACCCAATGGAGTTTTCTAAAAAAATACATACAATACTTAATCTAGAATTTCGTGTTTATTTTTTCAAATTTGTCTATGAAATATCTATTTTCTGTACTATAGGTCATGCCTACATATACACTTGGAACCTCAATGTTATTTCTCACCTACAAACTATTCTCCTCATCATTTCCACTCTTCATCCCCTCTATACCCTCTCCCATATTCCTCCCCCTCCCTAACTCTCCTCCCCCAACCCCATCTTCTCCCAACCTCCACCTCGTCCCCATCACCCTCGACTCCTTCCTCTTCCACATACGCCATAATTTCCTCTACCTCCACCACATCACCTCACCATCTCATAGCCATGCATTCTCGCATCACATCCCTACCTCCACCTTGAATCCATGCCTAAATCATTCCACTCTTCTTCCTTCTACATGCATCCCCACCTTGATATCTCAACATATTCAAGTGCGAATTTGTTCTAAAAGAATATGAATTTTTGTTTGTATTGATCTGCATCGGAATTTTTTATCTTCCCCACCTCTAAAAGGATTTTATTCATTGAAAAAACCAGTTTTTATATGTTGTGTTGATTTGATTATACTGTTTTTGTTCATATATTTCCAAATAAATCCCCATCTTTAGTAATCTTTATTTTTTAGTTTAAGATCATCTAATTTTGGGTGTTTTCATTATGAATTTTCATGTAATAGGTTTAATTACTTGAACAAGTCATAGAAATTTTCCTTCACTCAATGAAATAATGATCTCCAAGTCATTTTATTTGCTTAAAGTATGTTTTATAAATTTATTTTATGATTGTTTGTGTGTTGTTAAAAGTGGTATCAAGGACATATTTGGTATATGTGTATTTTAATGTCACTTTAATTCCTACTAATTTAACCTTCCCTTATTCCTACCCCCTATGAACTAGTAAAATATGTAAAAATAAGAATGATTCTTATTATTTTTTAATATTTAATTCTCATTTAATGTTCATATAGTTTAGTTATATATAAAAGATTCTACATTCGTATTTCAAAATCTTTATTGACACAAGGATCCAATATTAAATTGGTTTGAATTGGGTTTCAGGACTAAATCTCAATTGATTACACTTAAATCAATAATTTCAGGAATATTGTAAAATTCTAGCACCTTTTATCTACCATGTTCCCAAAAGTAGAACCCAATCATGGATATTGTATGCATATCTTTGGTAAAGGACATCATAGGAAATACGTTCATAAAATATATTCAAATTTTTTGTATCAACTCTTCCATTATTAATTTTAGTTCTTAGTGATTCCATTCTCCTATGAAATGAATTATATGAAGATATAAAACAACCAGATGATGTGTTGTTTTTTTGTAGGCTTGATCGCTCTTGTAGTAATCAATGCCCCAGTGAAGTTACATTTGTACCTCCGTCTGGAATAAAAATTTAGGGAAATTCCTAAAAACGGAGGGAAACTCATTTTTATTGATCACCCAATAAAATTATTTATAATAATTAGGTAATATGGGTGATGGCATGCTGAATACAACTTCATTAAGGGGAAAATACAAGATAAATAAACTTATGGGAGGATCATCGAAGTGTACCTTAGAATAAATGTCTCATATATCCACCAACCAAGACATCATGGAATGAATTAACACCTCCTCCAAAGGTAGAAACATGATAACCATAATGGATAAAAATAAATCTTCTTCATTACATCGCTCATGATTTCTAATATAAATGTATTAAGAACTCTTATAGAATGTGTTTTCATGTTCGAAGAAATAAAAAAAATCGACGGTTTCAGTATTGGTGGTTCTTGAACCCAAACACCAAGCAATTGACAACATTTAGTTTTCAAGAAAAATCCACATGAAACAATTTATACATGTAGTTCCATGAAACACCCATATAAGGATTTTATCAAAGGCCAATCATTATATCGAATTGATCAACTCAACCTATCAACATGTGAAACATAATGTTTCCTCTAGATTTCCACTTTTCATCATAACCATTGTTTATTCAAAATGTGATGTGGTAAAAATATGTAATCTTTAAAGGACTTTTCTATTTTTGTTACAGGGGATCTTCTATGTGGATCATCATCTATATGAATTTATATATTCGGCATCGAATTATTCTCTTATTGGATAAGTTATACCTTTGTTCTCATTTTTCATTAAAAATGATAATTTATTCAAAAAAAATTCCAAATATTATTTAATTATACACTATTTATCTTCCATATATCCTTATTATCATTAAAAAAATAAATTTTTTGTGACACTATCTTATTATTAAGGAACTTTTTTCAACATTATGTTTTGTATTTTAATTATTCATGACTGAATATTCACATTTATATTCTTATGATAACATATTTGGATATGCATCATCTATAATAAAGCTGCTACCAGGGAATATTTACTAATCCTCTGTGAGACATTAGCAAGGGGGTTTTGGGACTTTTCTATTCTCTGAATTTCAAAATATTTTTTATAGAGGTATGTTTCATAACTTATATAATAAATTATTTTTCTCTTCCTTCCTTACTAAATTTTTAGACCTTTTTAAGGAGGGAATTATTTTAAAAATAGTCAGATTTATATTTTTTAAAAGTAAATCAATTTTGATTTATGTTTTTTTTAAAATAGAATTTAATTTTAGTATTATTTTAATGTTGATAATTAATTTTAAAATCATATAAGTTAATTACATTATATATTAGTTAACTATTGGATTTTTCTTAAATACATTATCTATACTAATCCTTGTATTTTTCCTTACAAGTATCTTAACCATGTTCAATTTACTAATGTGTCACCATCTATGTATCTCCACGATATCTGCCTTTATCATTCCTCTAATACCCATAATTCCTTCGAATAGATATCTCCTCAAACAAGTTTCTCTTTGTCTCTGAATCTTGAAATCGACCCCCTCTACATCATCCTGTACAGCCTCTTCTGCATCAACCTCTACCTCCACCCTTACATCGGACACCACCTTTATCAACTCGAATTAGAATTTAGTTTATCCTTTTACGTAGGGTTGGTTTTATTTATTTGAAATTTTATTCAATTTTATTCCTTCATTTATTCCCTCTGCATCGCGCCACTCAACATCCTCTATTACCTCATGACAGAAGGCTGCCTTTATAGTCTGATGTTTCTTCATTGTCCTATAAAATTTATTTGGCTATTTGTATATTCCTAATCCCTCATTTAGCGCATCTATAAGGTTTGGAAATTCATTAAATATGTTTCATATTTAATTTAAATCAAATAATTTTAGATGATAAATGAAGGAGAATGGGAGAATGTATATAGATATTGATCTAATGAGACAAATTTATGGAGAATTTTTTATTCAATAAAACATGTAATGGTTAATATCAATTCAGATAATCTATTATCGTGGGTTAATGGAATCCTCATTGGATTGAGGTCTTGAATTTCATTTAGTGAGGCCTAAATAAAGGTATAAAAACTAATGTTTTATGACTTAATTGAATATTACCAGCAAATTTGGATTCTTAAAAGATACTAGTAAGATTCTGACACTATAATTTCTTGTACGTGATTTTTAAATTTTAGTGGTTGGGTTGTCCCTGGTTTTTAAGAAGGCCTATCTTTAGTGGTTTGGAATTTTATTTCTTAGAATGTAACAAGGATTCTATGGAAAAGTGAGTTTGGTTTATGTATACCATGGTGGAGGTGTTTTAGTGTTGTTGGAATGGTTAGATTGTTTTTTAGAGGTTTATACATTTTTAACAAGATCTTATTTATACTAATTTTTTCATATATTATTTTTTAAATAGGTCTAAATTATATTCCATTTAGGTACATAGACTTTGTTCATGCTTACTCTCCTATTTCCCTATGTAATTATTAGTATCTTATTTTATTCCAAATTGGTGCAAGACATCTAATTTTTATTTGGATTCCTTCAGTTTTGTTGAAGTACTGCTGAAATTGGTATTTAACAACTTTTTTATTAATAAAATATTTTCCTTTATCATTTTACACTCCATGAATCAATTTTTTCATACAAGACGATAGAAGATTTATAATCCAACTCATAAAACTTTCAGAAGATTAATTTTGGGAAGTAATTAACTTTGAAAAGGCATCCTCAATTTAGTTTGGTATCTTCTCTCACTTCTAGATGTTTTTTAAACCCTATTTTTGTTAGGTTTAGTTGCCTTCATTGAGGTTTCCATATGTGTTGATCGTGCATTCACTGATGTTCCTAAAGTCCAATCCATTTTAATTTCATATATTCTTTATCTGTCTTTTATCCTTCAATTATGGTAATGTTGGGGTTTCCCTATTTTCTCTAGGTCATATGTTTTCAATAGCGTTGGATAGTTTGTCCATGGTTTTCATGATAGTTTAAATTTTGTGGTTTTAAATGTTTCTTCAGAGAAAATGAAAATGATTCTTTGGAATGGTTAGTTTTATTGGGGATTCCTTTGGTGGATGTGCTTTAGTGCTATTGGAATTATGATGATAGTTTTTTAGAGGTTCATAATTTTTAATAGGTTCATCTTTTTTTTCTAATTTGTTCATATATTTTCTTTTTCAAACAGGCCCATATTTTACTCCATACTGTAATATAGATTATGTTCATGATTACCATCCTATTTATTGATCTAATGATTACTATCCTATTTTATTCAATGTTGGGCCCAAAATTCTGGTTTTTTGGTTTTATTTTTTCAGTTTGGGGGAATTGGTCCAAAAATATATTATCAATATTATAGTGAGTCCCTATTATGAATGTGTGTATCCTACATATATTTTCTCTTCTACGTGTATTCCACTCCTTAAACTCCTCTCTCCCTCTATACTATAACTTCTTCTACCACCCCTGAATATCCTTCTGTAACCACAACTCCTCTACATCCCTCTCACCTCCCCCATCCCATCAGCCTCCCCGCTTCCCCGCCTCCTCCTCACATTTTTTTTCATTTACCTCACCATCTATGCCTCTTTCTTTCCATCATCCCCTCCTTCTATAGATGTATCTATGCCTCACCGACTTCACCTACCCCCTCGTACTACTTGTCCCTTTCCGAAATCCCTCATATTCACTATTCTTTAATCCCTCACAATCTATGTAACACGTTGATGTTTTTATGAAATATTTTCTTTAATAATTTTTTATTATTCAGTATAATTCTTGGCACGCAATTGTTAGTTTAAAAGAACCATGAAACACCCTTATTATAAAATTACCATAATATACTAGACGTTAGGTTATTGAGAATAATTATAACTAACATATGGAAATTCATTGTGAATTCATTGGCTATAAGTTATTTATAAAAAATATTAACCAATAAGATATTTTTATTTCTGAGTGAATTACTTTTGGTAATGAAATTAATAATATATATATGTGTTATATACATAATAAAATAATATTTTTGACATTCATACAGTGAATATTTTAGTCATATCATATGAATAAAACCCTTTTTATGGATAAAACACAATTATTTTAAAAGGTTTAAATTACACATTTGAATGGTGAACCCGTTTTAAAATAATATTTGGACACATTAATAATTTTCTGATAACTTTCATGTTTTGATGAATAGTAAAAATACGCCAAATTTTAATTGAAAACAAATTTTTCCATCAAGATAATTTATATGATTAAATTATAATATTGAATGGTTTTAAAGTATAAAGAGAATTTATTTTATTCATTCTATATTATTTATGTCATTATCTATAAATTTACATTGAATTCATAGGTAAAAACATTTCAGTCTTTTGAAAAGTTTTGACTTTTAAAATTCATTTTTTTATTTCAACAACAGGAATAATTTTAAATTTATTACTGCAACTTATGTGTTTTATACTTTGCAAAATTTATTACATATTTAGTCTCAGTAGATCTAAATTATTTTAATATGATACTTTTACTCTTAGACATTATGAATAGTAACTTTGGTAATTATTTTTATTACCATTTTTAAAGGAAAATCGGGTAATTAAGGGTAAAATAATGTTATAAAATTACCTTAAGACCTTTAAAAATATGATTGGATGACTAAATTAGACTCTGATCATCTATTTTTCGAAATGAAATCACATTATAATGACTTAAAAATAAATATGACATGAATATAATTAAAACCAATGAATGAAACAAAATGTCACAATCTCATTTTATATAAGTATAGTAATTTTAATATATGGATAACTATGAAAAATTATCGAATATAAGTAGTCTATGGAAAGATAAAACCATTACATAAATCATATAAATTTATTTATAATTTTTTTGGATTTAGTATATTCCATTAATGTTGACACAATAGTGATGTAAAAATTATTTTATTAATAGAAATATTAACTATGTGGTTTTAGAAATATTAAAATAAATATCATATGAACTGATTAATTCTCTCCAATAATTTTTTCTGAGACTACAACATTATAGGAGTATATTGAATATTATTTTCCTAATGTGTCTCTTGTTGATTTTTTTAAGTAAAATAGATGAATCGTGTCAATATTTACACTATTGATATTTTATGAAAATAACATTTTTTTAAATTATTTAAAAACCATAAATATATTTAAAATTTATAAAGTGACAATTATTAGATCCAAAATGTCAATATTTATCAATTTATGGTCAATTAACACCATATTAGTAAATATTTATAACTATTAAATTTTTAGAATGTTGTTACAATAATTAAAATTAATTAGAATAACTAAGTGTTACTTAAAAAGATATGGTTTAAATTGAAAAAATAACTATTAAAAAAATTATTGTATGATGCTATAAAAACCATATCTCATATAATATTCTAAATTAGGACATTTTTAATTTTTTTGGAAGGGTTTTATTTTATCATAAATTATTATTTATGGAGTTTCCCAAAGTGCCCATCACCTCAATTATAATAGAGCACATCCTACCTCACTTATTTACTTCATTATGAGCCTTAAACCTCTTCCCTCATCTTACTAATTTATTTTTAAACAACCCTACTTTCATTCTAGAGGTTATGGTTGTCTTCAAAGACCAACTCTAGTGCTCTTAGAGGTAATCTAGAGGAGGCACATCAAAGAAGAGGTAAAATCATTTACCTATTCTTTCAAACATGTTTCTTCTTCTAATTCCTATTAATTAGTTATTTTATAATTAATTAATAACAAAATTATCAATAATATATGAATATGTAATTATAAACATGAAACAACCATATTTCTCCATCAACCCATCATTTGAAAACTGAAATCACTACGTGTGTGTACGTACGATTTACTGTCTCCATACAGCGGTGTAATCCGTTTCCCCCCCACCTTACATGGATGCGTATAATGATTGAATTAATAAATAAATATATTATTTTTTATTAATATATTTTAAATATATGATAATATAAACCATACACTTCACTACCATTCAACAATTATGGGATCAATATCTTTCCTCGTGCGTACGTACAACTTACCGTCTCCATAGTGCGACGTGATTCGTTCTGAATAATATTCATTAAAGAATGATTATATAAATGAATTGAGTGAATAAGTAAGATATATATTATAATAATACAATGATTTAAATTATATAATTATATCCCAAAATGGGAAATAATAAATTATTCGAGAAAACATGCATAAGAACATAAAGTAGTTAATACCCGAATAACAAGTAATAAGGAAATGTAACTGACAAAAATATAGAAAATTTGATCATATATATTACAATAAAAATTATTATGAATATTTAATAAATCAGTAAAATTATTTAAATCATTATACATGGTGTTCAGATGCATACTAAGAATATCAGAACTAAGGTAATAGAGAACATTGCAAATATTTTTTTTCGAGATTGTTTATTTTTATGTACATTCTGAGTTATATTTATAAACCACATCCATATTTCCTAAATATGTATTTCAAAATATTTTTAATATCCTTATATAAGGGTTTAAATTAAATTTTATCTATTTTTAAATATGTACTAAATGGTATGAATTAAATCTTTGGTCATTTTCGATACGAGATACTTTTTACTTTTCCCACAAAAGTACCATAAGAATGTTTTTTAAGTTGTACAACATGAAACAATTTTTATGCTTTCATAATTACTTATTTACTGAATGATTCACCTAAAATATGAAAACTTTATTTTCACATAATGTTATTTCTTCTAAAACATTGTGGTATATTAAGTAAGGAAGACATTTTTGAAGAATCAAGGGTATTTTCCTTATGAATTAATTTCAAGTGTCTTCTCAAAATTATTTTCCATATAAGATGACACTATTTAAATAGGGTTATATTTCTATATCTTTTATTACTATAAATATATTTTGTGTATGATGGATTTTATTTAGGAAATCCATTTCTATTATATCATATATAATGGAAGGATGTTTAAGAAACTCAATTTATTTCATGGGTTATGCTATTGTGAATGTTTTTATGTTTCTATGGAAAACATAACAATGGTTTCATTATGAGAAGGGTGGGACATATTTCTCCCTCTAATGCATTGGGTAAATATTTATATCTCATGAGATATAAATTTCTAGAATTTAATGTAAATCTAGTTTAGTAAAATAGGGCTAGAATGACGAGTGAACTTAGTTCAGTAAAGGACTTTTTCCACTATGATGGTATCAAAAATGAGCCTTGACTAATATGAAATTTATTTTATATGATTATGTGTGTATGAAACGAAATTTTATGACTTATTTTATGGATATTTGGATTACAATTCACTTTAATGATTTATATCTTGACATGATATTATGATATTTTATATGGAGGATATTATTTTTAAATGTAAGGTTTATGGTTGATATTTCCCTTGTTTTCCCATACCAAGAATTTGATATCACATTTTTAGATGTTTCTTTTCCCTAGGTAATGAATAATGTTATTATATAAGATATTTCAAAAGATATTATAGTTATAAGAAAATAAGAAGGATGCATTGTAGATATTTTATGAACAAGTCATTTATTTTTCCAAGTTTCTAAAGACACTAAACCTATATGGTCATGGAATGGTTTTGTTATGTTATGTAGTAAATATTATTCATTGTTGAAGTAATATATATATATATATATATTTGTATATGTGATGGATGGGCTGTTATAGTTCATATCAGAGAAAATGTATAGTTAACTTTTTCGCTACTATGAAATAGCCCTATAGAGACGATTTTAAGAAAAAAACGTGGTTATAGGTGTGAACTATACCCACGGTTATGGAAAACCATGGGTATAGGTAAAATATACCAACCAATACCCACAAGTTTTCCTAACTGTGGGTATAGGTCACCTATACCCATGATTTCACCCAAAATTGTGGTTATAGGTTTTTTTGATGACCTATACCCACAGTTTTCCAAAACCGCGGGGGAAGAGTCACCAATACCGATGGTTTTTTCCAAAAACATGGGTATACATTTTTTTTCAAGGCATGTAACCATGGTTTTGGAAAAACTGTGTGTATAAATATTTTTTTTCAAAGACTTGTACCAACAATTTTAAAAAACCATGAGTATAGTTTTCCCATGTTATAGCAGCATAAAACAAATCTGCAGGGCAAAACAAATTTGGCTAGAATGCCTATACCCACAGTTTTCCCTCCTATACCCATGGTTTGAAATAATATATTTATGTAGATATGAAAAATAAAACTAATAAGCATTGATGGCCGGTTAGTGAGTCTTTGTGTGTTAAAGATGCCAGTTTCAGGATCAAAACTTGTGCACTTATTTTTTCCTAATACAGCGAGCGAGAAACATATTTAAAAATTAATATGGATATTTTAATTTTCCAGCAACATAGATGGGTTAGTTAGTGGATGTGTGGATTCAGGGAAAGCTGCGGGTTCAAAACCCAGAGACATCGTTTTTTCATAATATGGAAAAATATTAATATATTTAGAAAAATATAGGTATACGTTAACTTAATTGGTGTAAGTGATGTGGTGAGCCATGTTGAGTGTAAAAAAAAGTTTGTGGTAAGTGTGGTTTCAAGACTTATAGGCCCTGATTTTTTACATAATTAATACATATGGTTTTAAAACTGGGGGTTAATAGAATTGACAGCCTGGCAATGGGTATGAGTCTTTCACATGGTGAAAAAAAACCTATGCCCCCATTTTAAAAAACTGTTGGTATATGTTATGTACCTATCGCGACACCTCAGTTTCCCACGGTATTGGGGTCTATACCCAAATTTTTGGACAATGGGTATTGATCATTTTTAATTAGTGTTGGAAACTAGGATGAGGTAACCTTAGTAAAAACCCTAAGATGTGTCTATGTATAGGTTAAAATCATATCCTAGTGTTTTAAATATGTTCATGAATAACCTATGATAAACCTAAATTATCCTAAATTGAAATTGTATTATTGAATTATGTGGTTTTCCAATTTTGACTAGTATTTCTCACACTATGCTTCTTGGCCTTAGTCAATGGATGGAACCTGAAGGAACTGTGTTAATGATGAATGCGACAAGAAATAAAATGATTTCCCCCTAAGTAACCAAATGTTACAGAAGATGGAATGAAAAATATTATATCCATTCTCACACCACTTTCTCAAAAAATTAATCATGTCAGAATTCCAAATGAGCAATGGAGGGAGGAATATTCTATTAAATCCTTCATGCGGCAGCATACACTGTTATTCAGTAGGTCTTCTAATCCATTCCTGTCTAAATAGTGGATGAATACCACTAAATAGAACTTTTCAGTTCTAAAATGTTATAAACATGATAAATTCATATTATTAGAATATCCTTTTAAAGGTGAAGTTGATCTATGGTGGAATCATATAAATAATATGAGGAAAAATTTGAAATTTTGTCCTTGGAATGGTACGAGTTCAAGAACTTATTTTTCATTAAGTATACTCCTTTTATTCTTCGAACAAAGATGGAGGAGGAGTTCTTTGAAATTACTCAAAAGGATGGTGAATCCATTGGTACCTAAGAACCAAATTTTACAAGACATTCAAGGTACAATTCTGGAATTATTATCCCACCTGATATAAAAAATTTATCGATTCTTTAGTGGCTTAAAACCAAGTCTCCAAAGGGAATTATCGATAAGTGACTTCAATAGCGACAAGGAAATTGTTCTATGTGATCTGAAGGTTGAGATGGTGATTGGAGTAACCCATCACTCATATGGGTTTGATATGAAAAGAAAAATGGAATTCAAAGAAAAATATAAAGACCACACTAAAAAAACATGAGTTTTACATTATGATCAATGTGAGGAAAGAAACAATGAGTGAATTGTCTTAATGGGACTAGTAAATATTTTACGTGTGGAAAAAAGGTCATCATGCAGCTGAATGAAGATGTGATGGGAAATATATGTCTCATGATACGAACAAATAAATGGCTTCACAGAATGCACCTCCTACACTTTAATGTTACAAGTGCGATGAAATGGAAAATTAATCCAATCAATGCCCTTATCCAAGGGATATTGATGATGATCAACATCATCAAACTCTTAAGGCTAGAGACCTAAAAATTCACATGCAATAATTATTGGCAAGGTGGAGCATGATAATGAAGTGTTTAAAGGTACACATACATTACACTCTAATGAAGAAAATGTTTTATTTGATTTTGGATCCCCCAACTCTTTTATTTATGAAGATTTTTTTATGGGTATCACCATATTACCAAAAAAAACCTTAATTTTGAGCTAGTTTTACAACTCTTAATGGCACAATGGTTGCATAAAAAGTTTATAATTCTTCTTCGGTTGAATTTTGTGGGAAATTGATTCCCACAAATCTTGTGATACTTCCTATATCATTTTTTAATGTGATCCTCGAAATGGATTGGACTTCACTATAAGGAGAACATATCATTATCCAAGGAAGAAAAGTCGCATTTCATATTCTATAACAATATATGATCATCTATAGATGAAAAAATGAATATAACCATCTAGTATAAATTTGATCAATATTATAGAACTAGATTCCTATAAATGAATGTTATTTATCTCAAATTGTTGGGGAGAAACTCACAATTACAAATATACCCATTGTACAAGAGTTTGATGATGTATTTTGGGAGGAATTTCTAGGTCTTACACCAAATTGATAATTTGAGTTTCATATAGAAATCATAGTGGGTTCTATGACTATTTCAAAAAACATTATAGAATGGCCCCAATTGATTCAAACAATGGAGAGAGGAAACTCCAAGATAATCATGGTAAGGGATTCATACACACCAGTGTGTCCCCTTAAGGAACACCTGTTCTATTTGTTAAGAATAAAGATGGATTAATGAGGCTTTGGAATGATTATCATAAACTTAAAAAGATCAATATCAAGAACAAATATCATAATCCCCACATTAATGACTTATTTGACTGACTACGTGGAGCTCAATAATTTTCTAAGATTGATCATCATTCAGTATATCATCAATTAAGGGTAAAAGGTATGATATTCCGAATACAACATTTCGTACAAGGTATGAACACTATGAATTTATAGTGATTCCTTTTGATCTTACTAAAGACCCTGGTATCTTTATTGGTCTAATGAATAATGTTTTTAGAGATATCTTGATCAGTTTTTTGTATTATTTATAGAAGATATTATTTTCTATTAAAAGGTAAAGTAAGAATACAAAGATCACCTGAGAATTGTACTGAAGACCCATATTTAGTATTAGAATTATAACAAATTTACCATGTATGAATTATGGATTAAAAAAGATTCATTTTTTGGGTCAAATAATTTCATGAGAGGGCAAATCTGTGAATCCTGCAAAAATGGAGGTTATTTAAATACGTTGAAGACCAACAACGGCAACTGTGATCCAATGTTTTCTTGGTTTGGATGGATATTATAAAAACTTTGTGAATGGTTTTTCATGATTTTATAATCCACTCAAAAATTAGACTCATAAAGGAGATAAGTTCATATAGACAGAGAAATGTGAAGAGAATTTCGAAGAGATAAAGAGATGGTTAGGAAGTTCCCAAGTGATCTCACTTCAATGTGGTGGAAAATGGTTTGTGATCTATAGTGATGCATTAGAGAAGGGGAAGAGATATTTTCTCATGAAAATGATATGGTGATAGATTATGCCTTATGATAGTTGAAAATTTATGTGAAAGTCACCTTACTCATGATTTGGAGTTAGTTACAATAATATTTTCATTAAGGATATGTAGGCATTATATTTATAATGAAAGGTGTGATATTTATACTTCACACAAAAAGATCTGAATATAAAACAAAAATGATGATTTATGTTGATTAGTGATTATTATTTCTCAATAAATTACCACTCTGGAAAAGAAAATGAGGTGGAAGATGCATTAAGTCGACGATACCATGGTAGCCTATCCATGAAGAGGATAAAAAAGGATCCAATATTTATTGATTTGAAAAGGATTGATCATGAAATTTAACAGGAATGGGGGGAATAAATTCTTTCTCAAATGAATGATCAACCATCAATAAAAGTGAATATTAAATAGGTGCATAAGGAAGATATAGATCTACAAAAGAAGGTGATAAATGTTCCTAATTTCAACCAGATAGTGATGAAATAAAAAGGATTAGGAATCGGGTTTGTACTCCTACCATACATAAATTATAGAAGATGTTATTTGATGAGGCTCATAGTTTATCATTCTCTATTCAAATTGGAATCACATAGATGTATAGGGACCTAAAAGTGTACATAATGTGGGATGGAATGAATAGAGATGTCACCGAAAAAGTATATTGATGCTTGGTTTGTAAGCAAGTTAAGGTTGAGAGACAAAATACTAAAGAGATGTTACAAGCATTACCCAAGATATAATAGAAATGGGAAGACATCACTATGGATTTTGTCATCAGATACCCTAAAACATCTAATGTCAAATATTCTATATGGGTTATAGTTGATCTCCTTATTATGTCGGAACACTTCATTCCTTTTAGAGATGATTTCTATTGTGATCATCTTTCCATGATATATGTAAAGGAAGTGGTAAGATTGTATAGAGTACCACTTTCCATTATATATAATTAGGATATGAGGTTTACCATGATATTATATTGATTTCTTTATCATGCTCTAGATACATAGTTAAGTTTCATCAGCACATATCATCCTCAGACAGACAGTCAGTCTTAGAGGACAAGTCAAAATCTGGAATACATGTTGAGAGATTGCTCTATGGATTTCAAAGGTGGTTCGTATCAATACCTACCATAGGTCAAATTTTCTTACAATAATACCTTTCAATCCAGTATTCATATGACTCCTTATAAATCCCTCTATAAAAATAAGTGAAGAACTCCAAATTGTTGGGATAAATTTGGGCAAAGAAAGTTTTTAGTGCATGATCATGTCGATGAAATGGTAGAAAATGTCAAATAAATTCAACAACATATAAGAGTAGCTCAGTGTCAACAAAAAGTTTATGCTGAAAACCGAAGAAAATATTTAGAGTTTGATGTGGGTGATAATGTGTTCTTATAAATATCTCCCTATAAGAGATTAATGATATTTGAAAAGAAGGGAATGTTAAGCCCTAGATATATCGATCCTTTAGAAATTATGGATCGTGTTGGGAGGGTAGCTGTCTGATTGGCACTTACACTGAATCTCTCTCAAGTTCATGATATGTTCTATGTATTTCTACCCAGAAAGTACATACCCAATTCAGTATGTGTACTATGCTTAGATGTTTTACTGCTAGAGCATGATCTTTCTTATGAAGAACAACCGATAGAGATTCTGAATCGTAGGGAAAAAGTTCTATGAAACAAGACCACTCTCTTGGTTTAATTTTTATGATGGAACAACCAATTTTTATAATCTACACAGAAATTTGAGGATATGATTATGGAGAGGTATCTCCATTTTTTTGTTTCCATGTGATGAATTTTGAATGTGAAATTCTGTTTAAGGGGGTAGAATGTAACACCCATATGTTTTAATAAAATATTTTCTTAAATTATTTTTTATTACCTAGTAGCTTGCATTTTACACAATCATGGGTTTAAATGAATCATGATTCACCATTATTATAAATTTACCACTATAGCCTATCTATAAGGGTAGAAGGGATAATTAAAGCTATCTTTTGAAAATGCATTGTGAATTCATCGGTTATCAATAATTTATGAATAATATAAACCAATTAGATTTTTTTTGAGTGAATTAATTTTGGTAATCAAATTAATGAGATATATGTGTGTTATATACTTAACAACGTATTTTTTTCATCCGATAGATATTATAGACAAAGGGTATAAATAAAACCCTATTTGATGTATAAAAACCTATTTTTTTAATGAGTATAATTATACACATTTAAATTGTGAACCCATTTTAAATTAATATTTTGAAACATTAATATTTTTTATTTGAAAAAATAAATATTTTATTTTCAAGTGGGCTATAAAAATTTTCTTTGGATGAATGTTTTATATTTTTCTGATAACATTCGTGTTTTGATGAATAATAAAAATCTATAAATATTAATAAAAAACAACTTTTTTCATCAAGATATTTTATAAGGATAAATTATAATAATCAATGGTTTTTAATTATAAATAGAATATATTTTTATCATTCAATATAAATTATTTTATCATCATTAATATTACATTAAATTCATAGGTAAAAAAATTTCAATCTTTTGCAATGTTTTGCTTTTAAAACATGTTTTCTCATATCAACAATAGGATTAATTTTAAATTAATTACTACAACATTAGATGTTTTTAATTTTGAACAATTTATTCCATATTTGTAATAATTAGGTCCAAAATATGATAATAGGCTCTTTTTATTTTGGGGCCTTGTGAATAGTACCTTCGGTAATTATTTTTAATACCATGGTTAAAGGTATATCGGGTAATTAAGGGTAAAAATAAAATTAAAAAATTACCTTAACACCTGTAAAAATTCTATTGGATTGCTAAATTAGACACTTATAATAACATTTTTTAAATTGAATCACTTTATGGCCCCTTACTTATGAATATAAAATTAATGTAATAAAAACTAATGAATGTAAAAAAATCTCACAATCTCATTTTATATAAGTATATTTATTTAAATATATATATAACGTGGATATAATATCCACTATAGATAGTTCTTGAAAATATAATATAATTAACTACATCATAGTGATTTATTTATAATTTTTAGAGATTAAATATTTACCATTAATGATGAAATAATAGTGATGTAAAAATTAATTTATTAATTGAAATATCAAATACACAATTTTATAAATATCATCATAAATGTCATATGAAATAATTAATGTTATACATAAAATTTCTAGGTGTCTATTAAATGTTATGATTTCATGGAATAAATGTTTTTCCGAATTTATCTCTCATGTGTATTTTTTTAATGACAAATAAATGAATAGTGTCAAAATTGACACTATTGATATTTTTTGAAAATAAAATTTTACTAACTCATTTATTAATCATAAAAAAATTAAAATATACAAAGTAATAATAATAACTTCATAAATGTCATATAATATCCATTTATGTTCAATTATTACCAAAACGTAAATATTTATAACCATTAAATATTTATAATTCTATTACCATAATTAAAATTAAATTGAATAACTCAATATATATTAGAAATATATGGTTTCAATTGAAAAACTAATTGTCCAAATTTATTTGAATATGATATTACAAAACTATATCATCTTATATTTGAAATTTGTACATTTTGGTGGTTTTCCATAGGGTTTGATTTTACTATAAAATATTATTTATGGAGTTTCCAAAAGTTCCCCCACCTCAATCATAAAAGGGAACATCCTCCCTCACCTCTTCACTTCATTTTTAGCCTTAAAGATCAGCCATAACCCTGATTTTTTTCATCCGCAACCCCCTATTTTTATTCTAGTGGTTTTTTTAATCTTTAAATACCATCTCTAGATCTCTAATAGGATATCTAGAAGATATACATCGAAGAAGAGGTAATATCATTTACCGATTATTACAAACATCTTTCTTCTTCTACTTCTTCTAAATTAGTTATTTCATTATAAACTATTAAAAGTGGTATCACTAATATACTGATATCTTATTATAAACATGAAACAACCATATTCCACCATCTACCATCTTATAAAAAATGAAATCACTACATTGGCGTACGTATGACATACTGTCTCCACGCCGTGGTGTTATCTGTTTTTCACCACCACCGTACATGGATGAGTATAATAATGGAATTAATATATATATATATATATTATTTCGATAAAATTATTTTGATTTTGTGATATTTTAAACCATCCACTTCAATAGCATTCAATAATTATGGGAACGATATCGTTCCCCGTTTGGTCGTACGGCTTACCGTCTCCACTATGCGATGTGATTTATTCTACAAAATCTTCATTAATGTTTTAATATTTAAATGAATTGAATGAATAAATATTATATATATTATACTAATTAAATGAATTAAATGATGTAATTGTACTCTAAAAATATTACTAAGAAATTATTTGACAAAACATGCATAAGATCCTAAAGCAGTTTTCTACAAAATTACGAGTAACAATGAAATGTTACTAACAAAAATATAAAAATATCATCATAAATGTTATCATAAAAATTATTGTTTTTCTTGAATAAATTATTATCACTATTTAAATCATTATATAGTTATTTTAGATTCATATTAAGCATATCAGACATTAAGTAAAGGATAACTTTGAAAATCTCGCTTTTATGAGAGATTGTTTATTCATAAGTACTTATTGGGTTATCTTTAACATCAACATCCATGTCTCCTATATATTTATTTAAAAAAAATTATAACCTTATATAATTTTTTTAAAGGAAATTTTACCCACTAGTAATTTATAAGTAAATTTTATGAATGGAATCTTTTTTCATTTTCTGTAGCAGCTACTTTTTGACCTTTCCCACAAAAGTAGAAGAATAATGTTTTTTAACTTGTATGGCATGAACAGATTTTTAAAATTTCATCATTCTTTATTTATTTGAATATTCCATACAAGATTAAAAGTTTATTTTAATATAAAATGTTTTTCATAAAATTTTGTGCTATTTTGGGGATGGAAAACATTTTTGAGGAATATAGGATATTTTCATTGGGAATTAATATCATGTTTTCTCCTAAAATTATTTTCCATGTAATATAACACTATTTAAATAGGGTTATATTTCTATCCCTGTTATTACTATGAATTTTTCTTGTTTATTATGGAATTATATTTAGGAAATCCATTTGTTTTATATCATTTATGATGGAATGATGTTTAGAAACCTATTTCATTTCATGGGTTATGCTATGGTGAAAGTTTTTATGTTTTTATGGAACAATTAAGAATGGTTTCATTATGAGATTGGTGGGACCTATATCTCCCTCTAATTCATTGGGTAAGGATTTATATCTCATGATAGAGACATGATTGTAACTACAAGTAAAAATTGTTAAGTAATACATGGCTAGAATGAGGAGTGAACTCGGTCCATTAATATAATTGGTCTGCCACTATGGTCTCAACAATGAGCCTTGAATAATTTGAATTTGATTTTATATTCATATGTGTTAATTCCACGAAATTTCATGTATTATGTTATGACTATTGGTATTACATTTCTATTTTATTATTTATCCCATGACATGATATTATGATCTTTTATATGCCGGATAAAATTTTTAAATGTTATATTTATGGATGCTATTTCCTTTGTTTACCCTTACTAAGTATTTGATCTCACCCATTCATATATTTCTTTTCCCCAAGTCATTTGGAAGGGTATTAAGTAAGAAAATTCAAAAGGGAGTATATTTATGAAGAAATCTATGTGATAAAATATTGATGTTTTATGATATAGTTGTTTATGTATTCCTGTATCTAAAGTCACTAAACTCAAACAATCCTAGTGTGGTTTTGTTATGTTATGTAATAAATATCCATCAACTTTGATGTCATATATATATGTAATGTACGAGCTGTTATAATATCTATTTCTGTTTCTCTACCCTAACCCTGATTTCCTCTTTACTAAATCTTCCTCTCTCAACTGAATCATTCTCCTCCAAACCATTCTCCTCCAAACCCATCTCCGCAATCTTCATCTCCTCATTCACCTCATTGTTCACCACTTGAATGAATCACTGCACAATGAAAAAAATAAAGTGTAAAATTATTTATATATTATTTATATCATTTCATCATTGAAGTTTACTTATTCTATTAAAAACAATTCCATTATGTCCCTCTTAACAGATTAGAAATCTTGATTCACTTTTGCACAAACTTTCTTCAAAATCTATACATCACTATTTCTAATCTGGTAATTCAATTTTTATTACTACAACTACATAAGTCACTTCAATATGCCTGTGGTGAAGTCTCTTACATCCCTTGGAAATTATTTGAATTTATGATATGTTTTTGGTATGATATTACTTACAAAATTTATTTTTTCGAGAAATAAATTCATTTACCTTTATAGCCTTATTCATAATATAAAGGGGATTTCAAAATTCCCTAGATCCTTCCTTGACATATTTCCTATATATTTCAATTTTTTTACCCCTCAATTTAACTATATTCCTGAGATAATTGTTTTATAAATTCTGAGAATTAGAAACCTCCTGACTTACAATGATTCAATAGCTCTAGAAAGATAATATAAACTCATATGATAAATCAATATATTTTTTATTGTCTTTTGTAATTATATTTTTATAGTTAGACAAGGGATTAAATAGATTTACATACATAAGGACTATATAATTTAACAAAATAAAGATATAAATAGTTTTTCTACTAGAATGAGTTGAGATCCAATATAGAAACCAATACCCATGGTTCTCTCTCACCACTGAAGGTGATCCTCACCTCATCTGGTCAACAATATATGACTTTGTATTGTTATTAATGGGTAACCAATACATAAAAATGATGATACCATTGGTTCTAATATCCATTATAATGGTATACCATGACATACCCCTTTAATTACCAAGTATAAACTCAATTATTTTCATAATGATAGTTAAACATGATATCCATAAAAATAAATTCCTCGACTGATAATGTTTTGGGTAGAGGTTTATCTAGTTCTTTTACTCCCCCCCAAATATATTAATTGAGTAGTGAATATATCACACCCTTGTGAATATGTATAAGGTTTTATGAAGGCGAAAAATCATACCTTTAAATATACTATGTGTCCTCGGATTACCACCATCCATTATATGAACATATCTATACCAGTTTTTTTAGAACCATTCACATGACAAGAACTAACCAGTAGTAATTATGTTTGATTTTGATCAATTTGTCCCCCAATAATATATTCTTACACAAAATATAATCTTCTAATAAAACTTATTATAGAAAGGCCACTATTCTTATAGTTCCTACAGTAGGAAGACCCTATATATGAAATGAATATCTAATGTGGTTTTTTTCTATAGAACCACATTGGATTCCTCGAGAAAATTTATTAACATTTTTCTCAATTAATAGTGCATCTATGCTTGAAAATAATATACTAAATCTCAATTGATGACAATTCATATTAGGGGATGTATATGGGCACAACATGATCCCAAATCCTTTATTCACAATCATTAACTAAATTACTATGCAAAAGTGAATATATTGTGAATCATATATTATTTATACAAAATTCGATTTATGATCATCGTTCCATATTCGCACAATTGAGCTAACATATAGGTGTTGTGAAGTCACATTCACATAAACCATACAATCATAAAGAAATAGCTCAATTGATTCTCATACTCCACCAACACCATAAAATTTGAATGTTAACACTTTAATCCAATATCCATAAAAATCAATCATGCATTCTAGAATCGATTATCTTTTTAATTAAAAAATTAAAACCATCATTACATGGTTATAAAATACTATGTTACCTCCAAGAATAACACTCTTCTAATGTATTAATGAGCCAAAATCCACTATAAACATATGATGGATTCATGTTTTGTTATATTCATTACCATTGCATTCCATGGATCATTTCCTTTATAGTGTTTTGGGGAAACAAACTACATCCCTTGGGTCACTCTCTCTTCATGTGTACCACACACTACTTTATTGAAGAAATCTACATGAATATATTCTGGTTGTAATTTTATGTCTGTGGGTTTTTAGACTCCATATAGTATGTGTCTTATGTTTGAATGCATTAATTCACAAGTGTTTTTACTTCAAAAAAGTGTTTTTATACTATATTATAAATTATTTTTTACTTTATTATCTTGTATTTAATTTTATAATTATCCCATCGTTCTTTTAATATTCATCTTTTTAATAGGTTTTCCATTAAATTTATTATATCTATATAAAATATTTTAGTGTATGTTACCAATTTTAAAATAAAAAAAATTATTTTAATCATATACCTCCTTTTGAACATTTTTTTGTTAGAGAGTGAAAAAATAATCGATGACATGAGGTTTCTATATTTCATAATTGGATTCCAACATACTTGGGGGGGGGGAATATGTATGTTTGGACATATATATGACTTGGAAATGTAGTTACTGACTATTCAATTTGAATGGAAAGGAGTTGTAGAAATGGTTTCTAGTACACTGGTGGGCATCAGCCAAAAGTTTGATGTGGCCCTATATACCTTTTGTTTCTTTGTGGGTAGAGAAGATTACCAGGTACAAGTCATCCATAATACCATCAATATAAATTTTTATCATTTTTTTACTAAAATTGTACGTATTCCCATGAGATGGCTCTTGAGATTACCTTATTTAATATAGAATTTGTTGTCATTGAAGCTCAATATGATCATGTATGTTGATATGGATGATATTATTATGGAATTCACATAAAAAATATATAGGAAAAAATCGATGATATCTCAAA
This sequence comes from Viscum album, assembly GCA_963277665.1. Classification (NCBI taxonomy): domain Eukaryota; kingdom Viridiplantae; phylum Streptophyta; class Magnoliopsida; order Santalales; family Viscaceae; genus Viscum; species Viscum album. Next base: position 282,003,722 of record OY728142.1, read on the forward strand.
ACCATCAAATACATAATCTTTTTCTCTGTATTATTTTATAAAAACCAAAGTATTGAATAGATAACTGAATCAATCATTTTTTATAAAATATAGGTTTTTAAAAATCAATGTCATATCAAAACAAACAAATACATAATATTTTATGTCTTGTAAAGCCTTAATATTATTATTTTATTCCTATTTCATTCTCTCTATATGATTTGATAGTAGAATCTGTGTTTTCATTGATCTATTCGCTATCTTGTCCCGTGAAACTCCATTAGTAAGGGTACAAGTTATTTAAACAGGATTAAATATTTACATTTTAATCATCCATATACATAAATGTTACTAATGCTATGTTAAAACCATATCCCATACACTTTTCCATCCTATGGGAAATGAAATCTATGATCATGTAAATGTATTTATTACCACCTCTATAATGTGATGTGATTTATTATTCACCACCAGATCATATAGTTGGTCAAAATTATGGATAAAATGAATATATATGACTTAATTATGAAAATTTATTTGTAAAATAAAACATAATATCTTACCCTACCACTATTGGAGAACAATAATGTTTTTCGGGCATACGTGTGAACTACCACCCCACAAAGCGATGCCATTAATTTTTTATTTACACTTTACAATGATGGTCTTAATGATAATAATAATGAATAAATATGATAGGTATAACATATTTATTATTCTATAAAATAAATATTATTAAATTTATTTCCTTTCCAGAATGTATTAAAATATAAGCGTCGTTTATGTATCCATAAGGACTACCGTATCCATGAAACAACGTGATTCATTTTTCTAGACATCCTTATATGGATGTTTTTAAAGTATATTTTAAATATAAATATTATAATTATAATTTTTTTATGATTTTAAAGGTAATATAACTATTATACATTTGACCAAGGTCAATGAGTCGATATTTTTTTGAATTTATAAATCCAATGACCCCAAAACGTCCAATGTGACGATAACAACTTTAGTAACTTATTAAATCACTATAAAAAATGATATAAATAGAATAATGATAATGGGATGAAGAAAAAAATTGTTATTAATAATTTACATAACTAATTTAATTTGATTATTTTTTATTTTGATAACATATAATGGTTGACAAGACTTAAGGTAAGGGATTTACATTTAAAACCTTATTTTTAGGATTCCCATTACAATTATTTCAACTCCAAGTACATGTTAATCATAGATTTAAATAATATTATTATTTATGTATTAAATATTGTTAATTTTCATTTTCAACTACTTTTTACATTCTTATAAATAGTAGATGGAATATTTTCAGATGTTTTTCGTATGATAAACTGTTGAAGTTTTAGAGAATTTTTAAAGGGATGTTCTCTAACATATATAACATTAATTTATTTTCATATTATTATGTCTTTAATTTCATTTGAATATTTCCATTATAGTTTTCATGATTAATTTTAATGTAAGGGTTTTTCTGTTGGGAAAAAATTTCTCATGGTAGCATTGCAGTATTTTTGGGTTGATTGTGTTTGTTGAAAAAGCATGTTTCCATGGAAAATTGTCGAGTTCCAAATAAGTTGTTGACAATCCATGTTGAAAAAAGAACAATGAAAAAGGAAAGGATGATCTGAAGGTGGTACAAAAGAGCAGTACAACGTGGCATCGTTTTCCAATGTTTGCCAAATTTTTTGGGTCCAAAATATGGAGGTTGGTGAGCGTCTCAAAAAGTGGATATCCCTAAAGATCATATTTTAATATGGAAAAGGCTTGAATTTCGCAAAGAGAGGCTTCGTGGTTTAGAATTCGGGAAGACTAGAAGAATGATGGTGGTGATTCTTCGCGATTACGTCAAAGCTTCGCGAACAGTAGAGCTGAAGCGCATCTCGGCGGTGAAGGGCTTTGTGAGGGAGCTTCGCGGTGAAGGCGCGAAGGAATATTGACGGTATTTATCTGTGATTATGATGAGCTCCGTGATTGGATAATTTCCATGGTAATTCATGATTTTGAGAGAATTCCGGCAGAAATTTCGGAGCATCGCGATTTGCGATGACGTGGCGCTGACATCGCACAGAAGAGTCGTGGTTCAGTGGAATCGCTTATAAATAGAGGTCGACCCCCTCGAGAGAAATAAGTAATTTTAGAAGAAGATATTTCACTCTCATTTCATGAAGTTAGTTCACATAGCCCATGTGCTTCGCAAAAGAAGAGCTTCGCGGTGGCTATTGTAGCTCTGCACAAGTTATGAGCTCCACGGTGGCTCAGTGAGCTTCGCGAGGGATGTTGCTCTGCAATGAATTGAGCTTCACAATAGTGCTTTGCGAGAGTTCTTCATGAAAATGCAGGAGCTTCGCAAAGGCTTGTATGATCTTCGTAAAATTGGTATCCTTGCAAAGTAGGGTTCTTTGCGTAGGTTATTCCCAAGGAATTGGCCAGTGTTTAGGGGCAAAGGGTTATTCATCGGTGGATGAAATTTGGACTTCAACAGAGCATCTAGCAACAGTTTAGGATGCATGATTTTATGAAAATGAAAAGACCTATAGTTCTATAAACTGTGTGTGGATCTTCTGAAAAAGCATTGATCTCACTTCAGTTGAGAGAGTAGTGAGTTCTCAAATTGTGAGTGGTTGTAAACAAGGAGGGATAGTGAGTCCACTTCGAACTTGTAAACAATAGTGCACTTATAGTGGAATTGGTTCATCAGAACACTAACGGTGTATGCTCCTTAGATGTAGCCCAGTGAGGGTGAACCAAGTAAACATCATTGTGTCCTGTGAATGATTTAATGTTTTCTCATACTCTTCATCAAGGAGGAGAGAGAAGAGGGTTTTGTCTAACAACAAAACAAGATCAAAAGGGGCAGTTATTTTAATCTGTCAAACCCTGATTCACCCCCCCTCTAAGGGTATCTAGTCTAGTGTACCTAACATTTTCTGACTATTCTGGGATTGTTTATTTAAAATGTTATCAAAAATAAAAGGACATTATTTATTATTATTTTTAAATAATTTACATAATGTTCTTTTATTAGAGGTATTTTAAACTATGAAAACAACAATTGATGATTATGATACATTAATGTGTATACAATCAAATAATATCATCCACATCATTTCTATGGATGGATTATTATGATGTAGTATTATTTATTGACATGGGAAAATATTTATATTTCATATGCTAGTTTGGTCAATATAAATGTTTATATTGATTTTGTATTGTATTATTATTAATTTTCTTCATATAAAGAATTTATTAAACATAATAATTGATGGGAGTGGACCATTATATCCCATTGATGCATAGATAAGTTGTGGTTTGTTCGTGATGCCATTACACAAGGCCTTGATGGTATGATTATGATGTTAGACATTATTCATTCCATCATTATATAATCAGTTATTATTATCCATGTGATTATATTTATCAAGGGATATAATTTTTTCATGTTATTTATTGGTTTAATTAACATAATTTGAGTTTATAATATTATACAATGTGAATTTATTTAAAAATAATGTTTATAATATCAAAAGGGTAGAATTTATATTGTCAAGGAACTGATTTCATGATTTTCATGAAACCCACATAAATTATGAATTTTCCATTATGATTATTTATGGAATGTTTTATGAAAATATTAGGGTAAAATATTGATTTTAAAATTAAGTGATTATTTAAATATAATCATTGAAAAAAATAGAAATTTATTTTTATGTGGTTTTATAAATTTCAAATAGTTTAATACAATTCATTTATTTTCATGTCCCTAAATAAGTTTATTTTTTCTCATCTAACATTTTAAAATGTTATTCACAAGCCCCGATGTTGTGTACTTACTATATAATGATTAATGCTAACGCATTTTGAATAATGATAAATCATTAATATTTAAAACATGAGTGTAACAATTTGAACCTATTTTGTTCTAAATTTTTAAGACATTTAATCGAAAAATAAATCTGCATATAATTATAAAAATTCCATTTCATGAGAATGACAAGGGATATAATTTGTATTATTTTTCTTATTTATCTAAATCTCTAGACCAAAATGGTTTTCCAAGATGTAATAGACTCAATATTTTTTTATCAATTTTTAACTATTAATGATAAAATTGTGATCACATTAATTAGTATCAAATTTAATTTGGTAAGAGTACGATTTGATCACTAAATATAGGTATAAAAGTCTGAGGAACTTCAAAAATATAATTTATTATATGGTATTAATTTATAAAAGAATATGGTTACTCAATATAATACGAACATAGAATGGAGAACAATGTGAGTGATGATGTGAGTATAATGGATCATGCTACCTCATCCATGATGGGGATTTAAATTTACCTCATTATCATGGATTTAAAAAGGATATACCATGAAATAATAAGATAAGGGGAAGCTTCAAAAATTTACATAATTATTTTCCAACCATTCAACCATGTGAATATCTAACAGTAATAGATTGAGGATATTGAGATATATTATAAGGTAAAAAAATTCTACCTCAACCTTAAAAAATTATGTAATTATAAGATCATAGAAATTAATATTTGTTCTATAAATACCTGAATTGAATAAATTTAAATTATATTATGCACATAACTCAAAATTATCTATCGACCATATAAGTACAATGATGTATAGAGATCTACCAAATGGTTATTTTTTGGAAACACAAATAGAATGATTCTAGAATTTTTATCTTGATTCTCTTTGTTCCAATAAGATAAATTATATTAAAAATATATAATTGTAAGAAGAAAACACTCCATATAATTTTATAAATGTGGTAGAACATCAACATGGATTTCTTCATAGGCGTTCATAAGACATATAAAGGTCATGATACCATTTGGGAGATAACAGATCTCTTTAAAAGTTCGATGTATTTAATTTCCTTTTCAGAATATACCTCACTCGATAAACATTACAATATATACATAAAAAAGGTTTAAAGTTAGTATGGAGTACCAATTTTCATTATATATGATCTATATCAATGCATTACTTTGAAGTTCTAGATATGTCTTTAATAAAAAGTTAATATGCATTTGCGGTTTAAAATAAATTATTATCATCATAAAAGTGATCAATATAAAAGGAACCTTATAACTTTGGATGATATTTTGGGATCATATTTCATGGATTTTAGAGGAGTATGGAATCAACACGGCCCCTTGGTAGTATTATCATATAACTACAGTTCCCATTATAACATTCATTTGGAATTGAATGTGGCTTTTCCTGGGAATAAGTTTATAACAAAAACATGTTGGAATGATGTTTAGAATGTAATTTGTTGGTATGAAATGTATCTTAATAGATTTTAAAGAATATTCAAACTGTTCAGTTGGATATTAAAAATGTACATTGTGTATAGAAGATTTTCACTGATAATTACTAATAAGATTTGGGGTTTGAAGTTGTAGATAAGTAATTCCTTTAAGTATCATCATAGAAGATGGTTATGAGGTTTATAAAAACCTATGGTTTACACCTTTATATATTGTCTATTTATAAATCCGTGATTATGTGGGGATGGTGGATAGTCATCTTGCACTTCCATTGAACCTCTTCTATGTTAAGGTTATGTTCTATATATCCCACTTTTAAGAGATAGTAGTATAGATAGTGAATGATCACTCTTAAAATGATCACTCATTATAAATCATGTATTGTATGGATAATTTCTCGAAAAACAATACCACTCACCTAGTTATTTTTATATAGAGGGTGATTGTTTTTATAGGGGTAGAATTTAACACCGCATGAATTTAGTATGTATTTAAATTTAATTAAATCCAGTGTGTTCCATAAACATTTATACACAAAGCATTGAACAAATGTGAATACAGATTTATTACAAAAAAACATTAATTACATTAAAATATATTTTAAAAAATAATTATAAAAAAATGATCTTTTCATGAATTCATTTATAAAAATGAAATTAACTATATAAAAATTAGTTTATAAATTTTGTTTTCATGTAAAATTTATTATTTTTGAAAAATTATATCAATATATGTATTTATAACATTATTATAATAACTAGTAGAATATATTAATAACATCCTAGAAATAATTAAGTAATTATAATAAATAGTATTTTTACTATTCATGGATAGAAAAATGATTTTTCAAGATTATTATTATTATTATTTATATATGTTTTATTAATGTTAAATTTATCATATTTGGAGTTGGAATTTGAATTAAATAATTTATTTATATATATATTCAAATAAATTTCCAAAAATTACTATTTTATTATTTCATAATGAATAAATATAGATTTATCTTTATATTTACAATTAGATTTTTCTAAGAATTGTTTTTATGTGTTATGTGTACATACATATAAAGTAGTTTTTATCAAACATATAAATTGAATCCAGTTGAATGTTTTTAATATTTGGAATCATAATAAAATAATCAATGTGATCAATTTTATTTTTAGGTTAAAAAATAAGTCAATATATTAAAAGTTAGTCACTGTGATGAAGGATAACATTAGGTAAAAGGGTTAAATTAACTGATAAAGTCATAAAAATCCCAAATAACCCTTCTTAAATGGATTTATGAGTAAATTATCATAATAATATCATCCCATAGCTAGAATGTTTTCACTTCTACCCATGTTAATTTTTGAAAAGATAACCTTATACATTATATAATGGGTATTTATTAAAAATCCACTCAAACACACCTATAATAAGACCCTCCTATAATAGAATAAAAACACATATTTCCTTTTAATTTAACATTAATACCACCCAAATTTTCCCCATGACAATATATTCAAACATTTATGAACATCTCGTCACAATAAGGTTTCCCAAATCCCTCATTTCCATGAGGCTCTCTAAGATGATATTCAAGTCTTCTATGTAAGTGTTATCTTCTCTTTATTTACTATCATATTTATTATTCATCAAAATATTCATGAATTCAATTTATCACATTAATAAAATTTTTATAAAATCATTAATCTTATAAAAAATTTACACCATTACAGTACAAAAAAATATTTCTACTCATTCAGTCATTATAATGTGTTATTCTTTTAGTTAGTTTTTCTAGCTACATGATTGATTCAATAATGACTAACTCATGATTGAAAATGAAAGAATAAAAAATTGAAATATGAATTCATAATTAATAATTTTAATTTTTTTCAAAATTCAATAATTCAAATATATATAATTTTGTTCATTAATAAAATCTATTCTTTTTATTCAATGAAAATTGAAAAAGAATAATATTTTTAAGTGTTCCATGCGACTCATCACCATAAGTCCCATAAAATCACCATGATACTCAAAAAGTATATCCAAAAATATATATTAAGCCTTCATAAAATCTTTTATATGATGAATCTATGATCAAAAAATAAATACCAAAACCACTAAACTTGGATATGTATAGTAAAACAATTCACACCCAAATATTAATTTTAACACATAAAAATAAATTGGTGGGAAATAAGGCATTAAAGAAGTGTGGTATTAAGTAAAATATGTATGAATAAGGTTATTATAAACATTAATAATAATAATAACTTTTTTATACATAGAATTAGAATGGATCCAGTCAAGCGAAATTGTAATGTAATGGTTACTTTTAAATCTCACTTTAAAATCATGATATTCTAGGATAAAATTAATATTTTGGAAATTATGTGTATTTTATATATAAAATCACATATATATTTTTCACCTTGGGTTATATATAATATTTTTAGGTCATCCTACCATTTCACTTTTTATTTGTTCATAAATCAATCGAAAGGATTCGTGTAAGTGGAGTGAACCTTATCTATTCTTTTACGTCAAAATTGTTTCTCCTCAATGTCTATATCTTTTATAATATTTTATGAATTTTATTATTTATAATTACGTGATATATGATTTTCATTTTATTTGAACATTTATTTTATTTGAAAAATTGAAACAAATATTTATTATTGTTTTCCATTTGTGTCATTTTCTAATAGCTTTGACACACATTACAAAAATATGATAATGAATCTCCCCTTTAAAAATGTTCATTATGAATGAAATTTCCACATATCTTATTTATTTTATTTGAAAATACATGTATCTAAATGTTAATTGTTTTCCAAATTAATTTATGTTCAAATTGTTTCATAAAATATTTTCTTTTCAACTAGATATTATCGAAAGTGAAGGATATTCATTATTATTTTTTAATTTATTTTTATTATTTTGATATAATTTTTTTTCACCTATGTCAATATAATTTAATATTTTTTATTATTTACTTGGGATATTATCTAGTGATACCATCCACCTTCCTACTCTTAATAGATTATGATCATGTATTGTGAATGTTTTTTATGAAATCAATTTCATTCCCATGGGTTAATTAATCATTGAAGATATAATTAATATTTCCATATTCATGTGACATATATACATATGGTTCTAAATATATGATGCGTGCATTTGAAATTATTTATACCACCAATTCATTATTTAAATATTAATATCTCTTAATATGGAATGTAAGGAACTGGGAAGTGAACATAATCTACTATGGAACTCTATAAACAAAAATTATGGTAATGGAGTGTAAACCAAATACATTATAGGACTCTAAAAACTATATGATAACATTTTTCATTTTAAAAATAAACATAAGAAAAGATTTTCTATTCTTATGTTTGTACCATATTCATAAATCTATTTTATATTTTCATAGATCATGATTATTAACTCAGGTTTCCATCCTCCTATTATTAATAACTTATATTTATTATTTTGAAAAACATATTATATGATTCTTTTTTATGGTCTCCATTTTATTGGTTATGAAATATCTTATTTTATGTGCATCTATCTATATTAAGTTCACATAAAAATATTAAAACCTTATTTTATCTTATGATCTTCAATTTTTATATCTTGTTTTCACATATAATGGGTCTTGGAGCTCTCCCTTCTTATGTTTACATTACCCTGAAATTGAACATGATTAATGTCTATGATATGAATGGAATAGTATCATGTGTGTAGAAAATATGTGAGGGACTATCACGACCCGTCCCCCAGGGCTCGTGCCATGACTACCCCAAGCCCGCCTTCCATAGGCCAGGGGCTGGCCACTATTACCAAAGGCGTAATTCCATAAAACTGGGAAGGAATTGACTTTATAACCTTTAAACGCACACAAAAGAGAACACATAGGGAAACAAAACACTAAGTAAATTGTAACAAAAGAGTGATGAAAAGTAAAAGTGGCTGCAAATATAAGGCCAACTGTAAAGTACATGTAACTGGAAGTACAAATAAAACTGAAGAAAGGAAAAATAGTTGTTGGGTCGTCTTCTAGAATTATTACTTGAAGGGTAGGTTTAGATAGCCTCCTTAGTACTTCACATACGTCAGTATCCTCCATGTACCGACTCGTCATATGGTACACCTCTGGGTACTGTCTAGTCCTGGTACACTCAGCTTCATTCAACGTTGTCCATCGTCTGCATCAAACACAATGAGGTGTGGGTATAAGACGTGTAGGGGTGAGTATAACGATACTCAGTAGGGACCCCGAGACCCTCAAGGTCTCCCAAAATCTAACACCGATAAGCCAAAAATTATGAAATCAATAGATAACCCCACATAAGTATATGCCCATATATATACCTAAGTTATCAATTAATCCATCTCAATCATGAGGAAAACACAAAAGGACTCACTCAGATCAAACAAGGATTTATTCTAGTGGGATAAAATTTCGACGCCTCAGCTGTGGGAGAACTCCTCCTCTATCGAGTACAGTGGGAATGATTCCACATCCAGGCGCTTCCCACTAACTTTGGGCTGCTTAGGTTCTCCTCCTGTCGAGTACTGTGGGTTTGTTGCGTCACACAGAGGCACTGCCCACTGTGGGTCTACCGTCACAACCAAGAGCTCCCCCTCATAGCCTGTAGAGGTATTCCTCCTGTCTAGTACCTAGGTTCTTCTGCCAGAACCAGGCGCTCCTCCACCGTGGGGCTTCCGCCACAACCAGGCACTCCCCACTAGGCTAGTCGAGTCACTCAGAGTCAATCGACCAGTAGTCGTCAAGTCAAAGCCAGCTACTAGGTTCCCGCACTAATTCTCACTTATCTCCAAAATATTTTCTTAAAAATCTACTGGTTGATGATCCACTTCCACGATGTCCCATGAAGAAGTATCCCAAAGGTCTGCCACATCATAGGGGTCTCAACGCAACTGACGATGCGTCAATCGGACGCCCGATCTGTGAGTTATTAGTTATTTAGTCCCGTGGTCCCGGTTGGATTCGTGCATGATCCAACCTGAATGTGTCAAAACTATACCCAAAAATCTAGTGGAATATACTCAAAGGGACTTCCACGCTCCATGATTACCAGCACTTTTGACGGTTCATCAAACAAACGTATGGTGCTAAAGATATGGCCAAAAGAATGTAAAAGGTCATAGTGGGCCCGGGTCCCGTCATACCCGGTCGATCCGACCTGGCCCGACCCAATCTAGGAAGACCCGACTCGGTTCGACCCAGCCTCACCCATTGGTTCTGGCCTAGCTCGTTGGGCGGGCTGGCCCGTTGGGTTCGCCCCAACACACCGGGCCTGGCCCAGCAGGTCGCAAGGGATCAGAGAACCACAAGGGAGCGGGGCTGCTTGGCCTGGCTCGGGTCGACTCGGCCCGGAAGGGTTCCGCGAGGAGCCAGTTTGTCCTGGGAACCACGAGGAAGTGGCTGGTAGGGTGGCGAGGGCGGCATAGCTAGTGAGGCGGCGCGACCAGGGTGTGGGGGTGCGGTCGGTGGGGTGGTGCAGGGGCATGGCCAAGGCGACAGCAAGGCCGGCATAGGGGTGCAGCCAGCGTGGGCAGTGCAGCTTGGGCATGGTGGCTAGTTCGTCTGACGATCGGAACACCACAGGGGCAGCGCGAGTCGCGGTGGCCGCGGGCGGTGACGTCGTTGCCTTCGTCGCCTTCTTTCATCATGAGGAACAACACAAAGAATAACGACGAAGGGGTAGGGCCATGTTATTTTGGCTCGTACCCTCTGCGTTTAGTGTGGTAGCGAACGGTTCATCAAGAACATAAACAAAGAATGGGAGTGGAAGACATCTTAAAAACATCAATTCCCATAATCCCTCATTTTACAATATATTCCCATCCCACAAGTAAAAACATCTGTGATTCAACATGATAATAATTGGGTCCTCGTTCATTTTTTTCGAAGGAATGAATCAAGGGAATAATATCAAACATAAATAAAACTAAACTCCTAACTTGTTCATTGTTCGCCGATGGAGTCGCGGTGAAGAAGACAGATCGTTGGGAAAAGACGAATGTCGGTGTCGTCAGCATTTTCCTCGATCATCTTTTTCTACGCCAGCTCGTCATAGTCGAAGACGTCCTACGTCAAAGGATATCCCGAGGAAGAAGGTCGAAGTCAGGGTCGACATTATTCGTCGATGGAGCATTTTTCATGGCGTAAGCATTCTTTGTTGGAGAGTTTTCTCTCAAGAGCTCTAATCCCCCTTGGCCAACCTTTTGCCAAAAAAGTTATAGATATCCCCTCAAAATAAAAGATTATCTATAATTTTAATTGATGGGTTCCAAATTCATATTTTAGCATTTAATTAAATGATATGGCTGAATTAATTAAAGGGGGAGGTTTGACACAATTAAAATAGGGGAGGGGGGGGCTGGTGGCACCATTAAGTTAAGGGAGCTCAAGAGACATTCCCTTGTTTATAAGGGAGTTGAGAGGTTTACCTCAATTAATTGGTGGGTTTTGTCCTAGTTGGACCCCACACCATAACCTCTCTTGGGAGGTTAAGGTGTGGTGGTCCCCACCTCCAACATTCACTTGGGTTTATATAATAGATAAAATAAAATAGAACATGCAATTAATTTGTTTTATTATTTCAAAAAAACCCAAAAACTAACATTCACCCTCAACCAACTGTCGTCGAGGTGGAAGTATTCTTAAGTTAATATCGATAGTACGAGTACAACAGTTCCCTTAGATTTCAATTCCGAGCACCGGTTTAAAAGTTAGAAAAACACACGCGTACATTTACTGAACGTACTCTAACAAAACTTAAAAAATTGATTACGAGCACACCGGGCCTCAGAATCACATGTCGTCAATTTTCACAGACTTGTAAAATCCCCATATATTTATAAAAAATTACATGGAAATTACAGGTCTTTACATTATCTCCATTTTAGGGATTTATGTCCCCATAAGCCACAACTCATATCTGAGGGAACAAGTGGGGGTACTGAGCACACATCTAAGTCTACTGATTCCATGTTCTCTCCTAGAGGTTATCATGCTTCTAGATAACATGCACCATATATATCAATCTTCCATGAAGGACCCTCTCTTATTGTTCTTCAATATCTACTGAGACCTCCGTAAAACTCACCCCATCATTGACGTCCACCTCTCCTTGGTTGATGATATGAGAAAGGTCATGCAAGTATCTCCTCAACTGGGATGTGTGGAAGACGTCATGGACCTGGTGTAACTTAGGTGGAAGAGCTAAGTGGTATGCCATCTCTCCAAATCCGTTGAGGAATTTAAAAGGTCCGATTAATCTCAGAGATAACTTGTCGCCTCAGCCAAATTTCAGTAAACCTCTTAGAGGTTAGACCCATAGAGAGATGTAATCTCTATCCTTAAACACTAGAGGTCTCCATCTCCTATCAGCATACGACTTCTTCCTACACTGTGCAGTCCCCTACTACTCCTGGATGATCTTCACCATCTATGTCGTAGCTTGTACTATCTCTAGTCCCACTAGTACTAACTCCCCTGGGTTTATCCACCACAAAGGTGATCTATAAGGCCTTCCATATAACGCCTCAAAAGGTGTCATCCCTATGGTGGAGTGACAGATGTTGTTAGATGAAAACTACACCAACGTAAAGTGATTCTCCCAGCTACGACTGAAGTCATGGAAATAAGCATGGAGCATGTCCTCAAAGGTCTGAATGTACTGCTCAGTATGGACATCCATCTAAGGATTGAAGGTGGTTCCCAAATGAAGCTGCATCTCAAAATCCTTTTGTAACCCCTTCCATAATCGAGAAGTAAAATGTTCCTCTTGATTAGAAATGATTGTTAAGTGTTCTCCATGTAGCCTCATAATCTCCCGCACATAGAGGCATCCCAATCTCTCTACTGACCCTTCTCCCTGATCCGTAAGAAGTTGGCCGACTTGGTGAGTCAGTCTAGGATCATCCAAATCGAATCATGACCCATGGATTTATGTGGAATTACAATCATAAATTCAATGGTTATCCCATCCCACTTCCACTCTGTGACAACTAAAGGCTGATCCAATCATTCTGGTACCTGATGCTCTGTCTTCACTTACTGACAAGTGAGGCACTGAGAGAAAAACTATGCAACTGACTTCTTCATTCCAGGAAACCAATGCAGTCATTGGAGATCCTAGTACATATTTTCCACTCTGGGAAGTACCACAAGATGTAAAGTGTGTAAATACGTCAACACTTCCTCTAAAAGTGACAATGATACCATGGTACGTTCTCTGAAGAGGAAGACGTGCTCCCCACCTTCAAAAAATCCATCAGGTGCCTGTCCTGTTGATATCTGAGCACATCATGCCTTGAAGTATGTGCCTCCATGTTGTGCCTCCCTGAATTGCAGAATAAAGGGTGGAGTGACTGTAAGAGACTAAAAAAAGTTGTTCCATCCCCATCTAAAAAGGGTAGCTGCAAAGCTGCCAGCTGCTCTGTCGCTTCTCCTAGCAGCTGTATTCCAGATCTCCTACTGAGTGCATCTTGTACAATGTTCCCCTTCCCAAGAGTATAGACTATCTCAAATTCATAGAACTATAGAAACAAAATACATCACTGATGCCTCAGGTTCAGGTCCTTTTGGGAGAAGATATACCTGAGACTCTTGTGATCAGATTACACAGTAAAATGTTCTGCTATCAGATAGTGTCGCCACATCTTCAAGGAGAAGGCCACTACTACTAAATCCAGGTCATGGGTAGTGTAGTTCTTCTCATTTTGTCTAAGATGTTGAGAACCATATGTGATCACTGCTCACTCCTCCATCAAGACACATCCAAGTCTAGTCATTGATGTGTCACATTAGACTACATACCGTACGCCTTCCTTTGGTAGCTTCAAGATGGGGGCACTAGTTAGCCTCTAAGTCACCTCCTGAATGCTCTACTAGAATCCCTCCGACCAGACAAAGGGTTTCCCCTTCCTTTTCAAGGTTGAATGGGGTGCTGAAACTCCATAGAAGTCTGGTACAAACCTCTAGTAATAACCAGCCAATCCTAAGAAACTCCGTACATCCGTCACACTCCTTGGTGGCTCTCAAGCATTTACCGCCTCAATATTTGCTGGATCTACTGCAACTCCAGCCTCTGAGATGACATGTCTCTAAAAGTGAACCTCTCAGATCTAGAACTGGCACTTCGAGAGATTACCATAGATCTGGTGCTCTCGGAATGTGTACAGTACTACCCGCAAATGATAGGCATGCTCCTCCTCAGTAGCTGATTAGATCAGAATGTCTTCGATGAAGTCTACAATAGAGATCAAGCTATGGCTAAAATATCCTATTCAGGAGTCCCATGAACACTTTTGGAGCATTGGTTACACCGAATGGCATAAAAAAGAACTCATAGTTGTCGTACTAATGTCTAATGGCCGTCTTATGCACATCCTCATCTCACACTCTGAGCTAGTGATAGCCTGATCTGAGGTCTATTTTCAAGAACCACTGTGCTTCTTTCAACTGATCAAAGAGGTCATCAATCCATGGGAGTGGGTACATGTTCTTCACGGTCACCTGTTTCAAGCGCTGATAGTCAAGACAAAGCCTTAAGATCCTATCTGCATTCTTATCAAATAGAATCGGGGATACCCAAGGTGAAACACTGGGCCGAATGAATACCTTCCCTTGAAATTCTTCTAGCTATACCTATAGCTCGCAAAGCTCCGTGGGATCCATCTGATATGCTGGAGTAGTTATCAGTGTCGCCCCAGGGTATAAGTCAATGTAAAATCCCACCTCTCGGCAAAGAGGTATACCTGGGACATCATCTGGGAAAACATCCGTGTATTGGTCCACCACTATAGGACATATTAGACTCACCACATCAATCACTCCGAGGGTAAGGCCATCCAATTGATGAGTGACTGGCTGCACTCACCTCCGAGTAAGTCCATCAGCTGCTGAAAAGGATCCCTTCTCACTGGTGAAGGTAAACCATGTCCCATCTATGCGGACACACCACACATTATTCCTAATACATTCTATCTAAGCATGGACTGTAGATAACTAGTCTATACTCAGGATGATGTCATAAGGCCTCGACACTACTACTAGAAGATCTCAGCTGAAGATCTTGCCTCTTTTAGAATTCTCACACTTCCATCACCAGTGCGTAATCATTGAATCTTCTCCTGTAGAAGTCTCTCGCCGCAAGGATCGAGCCAACGGCTCCATCAAAATCTCCAAGCTCCGAATAAGGGCAACTGCATTGAAATAGTGACTTGAACATGTGTCTATAAGTACTGCAACTATGGAGGAATAAACACAGATCTTACCTCGAATCATATCTGGAGTGCCATTATTGTATTCCTCTTCTACCTGGAGCTAAGCTCTCCCCTATCCACTTCCTCCCTATGGATGGGGTGGACATCTTGGTGGTGGTGGCGGTAACACCTCAAAATGTCGCTCACCACCATCTGCACGACCAGCTCCTCTTCCATGTACGCTTGCATTGTACAGACCACCTCGATCGAATTTATGTCTCTACATGGGTGATCCTTTGACCAGCTGCTGATCATCCGAATGGAGAGTCGGGCGGTCACAAGCCATGTGACCCTACCTGCCACATTAGTGACATTTCCCGCTCCTAGCATGTCCGTCTCCTCTTAGGGTTCCTCACACAATCGATCCTAATTCATGTAGCCATCCACCTAGAGATCTTGACATCTTGGACCTCTGCGACAACTATCTGCTTAAAACTATAGAAGACTTCACTCTATGTCGACTGGTGATGGATCTCGTTGCTGGTGACTGCTCAGCAAGAAAACCCTCCACCAAGAGGGCTCTTTCTAACACCCTCGCCTACGTTAGGATGCTGAGTGAGATCATCGATGCCCTGATCTCCTACTGGAGTCCATGCTCGACAGTCCAGGCCCAGAAGAATGGGGCCCACACAATATCGGTGGAGTAGAGTGAGAGGTATGTGAACCTCGCTGAGTAATGAGATATAGTCATACTACCCCACTATAGACTAAGTATCTCATATATACACATTGCGCGAAAAGTGGCTGGGACAAACTCTACCCGAAACAGGCTCTTGAAGTCTTCCTAGAGAAGCGTCATCTCATCGTGGACCTGTAGCATCAACCTCCACCATCTTCCCACTGCTTCCTCTAGAAGTATGGCCGCAAGAATCACCATGAGGTCTTCTAGTGTCCCTACCAATCAGAAAAAACAAACCACAACCTCCAGCCAATCCTCAGTAGAATGTGGGTCCATATCTATACTAAATTTGGGTGGCCTCTAGTGCTGGAACTCGTGCAACGCACTCAAGCGGCGTGCACCATCTTCTGCTGGGTCTGTTGGCATCCATGGCCCAACAGGTAAAGGTACTGCTGCTTCCTCCACTGGAAAAGTGCCATGCACCGAGGCCTCGTCGCTTGGTGGTCTATCTGTGTGTAAAACTATTGGGATTCTAGCCAGTCGTCAGCGTAGAGGCACACTGAAAAAAACATACTCCACATGGTCAAACATTATACCTAGTGAGTTGACCTGGTTGAGATGACATAAAAACATTTGAAAACACACACCCAATAATTTTTTTCATGCACTAAGACAAAAATCAAATGTCAGGGTCCTGATGTATGGATACGTTAGTCTCCGCACCAACCCTGGACTCCCTGAACTGAAAACCACACTCACTACACTTAATACTATTTCTTCACAGAAAATATTAGAGTCTTATGTTCTGTGGTAGAACCGACTCCTATGATACCAATTTTCCATGTCCCATACCTCGAGGACTGTTCCATGACTACCCTAAGTCGGCCTACAATAGGCTAGGGGCTGGCGACTAGCACCATAGCCGTAATTCCCTAAAACTTTGAAGGAATTACCTTTATAACCTGTAAACTCACACAATAGAGAACACATATGGATACAAAACACTAAGTAAACTGTAACAAAAGAGAGATAAAATGTAAAAGGGGCCCGAAATACAAGGCCAACTATAAAGTACAAGGAACTGGAAGTACAAATAGAAGTAAAGAAAAGAGAAATAGTTGATGGGTCGTCCTCCAGAATTCCTACCTGAAGTGTAGGTATAGATAGCCTTCTCAGCACTCCACATCCGTCAGTCTCCTCCATGTACTGACTTATCGTAAGGTCCACCTTCGGATACCGTCCAGTCATGGTACACTCAGACTCAATCAGCAATGTTTGTCGTCTACATCCAACATAACGAGGTACAGGCATAACCCGTGTAGGAGTCAGTATAAAGATACTCAGTAAGGACTTTGAGACCCTGAGTGTCTCAGAAAATCCAACAATAATAAATCAAAAAGTATGAAATCAATAAATAACTCCACTTAGGTATAGTCCCATTCATATACCTATGTTATCAAGTAATCCATCTCTATCATGAGGAAAACACAAAAGTACGGACTCAACTCAAACCCGGATATATTCTAGAGGTAAAACATTTCGAACCATCGGCTACTGGAGAACTCCTCCTCTATTGAGTACAGTGAGCATGCCGCCACAACCATGTGCTTCCCACTAAACTTGGACTGCTGAGGTTCTCCTCCTATAGTGTAATGTGGGTCTGCTACATCACATAGAGGCACTCCCCACCGTGGGTCTACCACCACAACCAGGTGTTCCCCCTCATATCATGCAGAGGTACTCACCCTGTCGAGTACCACGGGTCTGTAGCCACAACCAGGGGCTCCTCCACCGTGGGTCTGCCACCACAACCAAGATCTCCCCACTAGGCTAGTCGAGTCACTTCGAGTTAATTGGTCAGCAATCATTAATTCTCATCCTTCTACTAGGTTTCCACAAAAATGCTCGCTCGTCTCCAGAAGATCTGCTCCACAAGCTACTATTCGATGCTACACTACCACGAATTCCTATAAATAATTATCCCAAAGGTCTGCCACATCATAAGGGTCTCAACGCAACTGACAACGCGTCAATCAGATGCCCGTTCTGTGAGTTATTAGTCATTTAGTCTTGGGGACCCGGTTGGATTTATTCAGGATCCAGCCTGACCATATCTCAACTATAAACCAAAATCTATTGGAATATTCTCAATGGGACTGCCATTCTCCAAGATTATCAGTGCCGCTGAAAGTTACTCAAAAAGATGTACGGTGCCAAAGATATGGCCAAATGAAAGTAAAGGGTCGTAGTGGGACCGGGTCTGGTCTGACCCAGTCGGACCAACCCGGCCCGACCCCGTCTGGGCCGACCTGGTTTTGGTCGACCCGGCCTCACTTGTTGGGTCCGACCGGGCCCGTTGGGTAGGCCAGCCTGGCCCGCTGGGCCTCACCCAACATGACGTGAGGGCGCAAAGAGTTGCAAGGGCGCGGGGCAGCGCGGCCTGGCCTAGGGAGCCTCGGCCCAGAAGGGCTCCACGAGGGGCCGATTCGGCTGGGGAGCTGCGAGGGCAAGACCAGAAGGGGGATGCGGCCGGTGTGGCGGCGCTGCCGGTGGGGCACTGTGTCCGGTGAGGGTGGCGTGTCTGGGGCACGGGGGCCGGTTTAGCCGATGTTCGGAACACCACAGGGGCAGCGCGGGTCGTGGTGGCTGCTGGAGGTGGCGTCGTTGCAATCTTCACCTTCGTCGCCTTCATTCATCACGAGGAACACCACAATGAAGAATGACAGAGGGTTCATGCCATGTTAGTTTGGCCCGCACCCTCTGCATTTAGTGTGGATGAAAACGGTTCATCAGAAACATAAAAAATGAACGAACTTGAAAGATACCTTAAAAATGTCAATTCCCATAATCCCTCGTTTAACAATATATTCACAACCCGTAAGGAAAAACATCTGCGGATCAACTTGATCATAATTTGGTCCATGTTCTTTGTTTTAGAAGGAAAATATCAAGGTAATTATATTATACTTAAATAAAATTAAGCCCCTACCTTGATCGTTGTTCACCGACGGGGTTGTGGGGAAGAAGATAGATCATTTAGAAAAGATGGATGTCAGTGTTGTTGGTGTTTTCCTCGATCATCGGTTTGTGCGCCGAATTATCGTAGTCAAATATGTCCTACGTTGGAGGAAATACCAAGGAAGAACATCGAAGTATGGGTCGACGTTCTTCATCAGTGGATCATTATTCATGGAGGAAGCATTCTTCGTTGGAGAGTTTTCTCTCAAGAGTTGTAATCTTCCTTTGAAAACCTGTTTCCAACAAATGAATAGATAACACCTACAAATAATATATTATATATTATTTAGTTTTATTGGTTTAAAATTAAAATTGTATCATTTAATTAAATGATATGGCTCAATTAATTAATGGGGGAGGGTTCACACCATTAAAAGAGGGTGGTGGCACCATTATGTTACGGGAGGTCCAGAGACTCTCTCTCATTTAAGAGGGAGTTGAGAGGTTTTCCTCAATTAATTGGGGGGTTTTGTCCCGGGTGGTCCCCACACTGTAACCTCTCATGGGAGGATAGGTTCGAGTGGGACCCACCACCATAACCTCTCATGGGAGGTGAAGGTGTGGTGGTCCCCACCTCCAACTTCGACTTGGGTGGTTATAATAGATAAAATAAAATAAAAGATGAATTAATTTTATTTTATTATTTATATGAAAAAACCCAAAACTATCTTTCACCCTTGACAAACTTCTATCGTGGTGAAAGTCTTCATAAGAGAATATAGGAGTTGCGAGTTCAATAGTACCCTCATATTTAAATTACGAGCACCGGTTCAAAAGTTAGAAAAACATGCTCATACTTTTACTGAACATACCCAAATAAAACTTCAGAAATTGATTTCGGGCATACCGGGCATCAGAATCACGTGCCGTCAATTTTCGCGGACTCATAAAATTCCCATATATTTAAAAAAATACATGGAAAATATGGGTTTTTACAAGGATATTGAATAATGGTTGAAATATATTTTGGTTATGTATCAAGTCTTTAAATACACTAAACCTATACATTTTGGGGTGCAATTTATTGTGACATGGAATGAATATTCATAAAAAATGATATAATATTAATTTATTTAACAGATGGTTCATTTCAAGCTATTTCATGTAAAATATATAAAAGCCTACTCCTGGCATCTCATGATTTCAACCATCACATTCACCCCATGAAGACAAAGTCTTTGGGTAATCCCAATTTACCTAAGGATTGTGGAAGAACCTACTCTGAATGAAGGATTATCAATAACACACTATCAATATTATATAGGGTAATATAGGTTTCTACTCATTTTGTTGGTCCCATTAATACATTCTTTTATGAACACTTATTCGTAATCAAGAATTTTGTTTTGTAGTAATGGAACTACCTACCTTTATAACATATTTACCATCTTCATCGAGTTCTACTCAAACTTTTCTATACGCACCATGCCTCAACAAAGAATGTACCATTTATTCATTTTTTGTCTAACACAAAAATATCTAAACATTTCACTTGAAAATTTTATAATTAATTATTCCCCCACATTATAAAGAGGAATATTTGTGGAGAATTTAACCCAAAATCACTCCATTACTAAAATCAAATAAAAACTCTTTTTCCATCTTCACAAGATCTCTATTGTATGTGCTATGAAAAAGATCAATAAAATAATGAAAAATCCACAATGTTCTAGTGAATTATTTTCCAGAAACATAGCCTAAATTGTACCAAAATAATTTTTTAGCAATGAATGGAGCAAAAAATAGAGAATAAAGGATGAACACACAAAAAACCACTATATAATGACACAAAAAAAACCCGAGTAAATAGGGTGAATGAGAGGAAGAATAGGGAAGGATATTTATGAATGTACATCCCTTGTATCCTAATGAACTAATTCCTAAGGATGTAAACCCTAAAATAATGGGTCTACACTTCTTAAAACACCGAGTTTCTAGATCATAGTGTGACGCCTCCATGATCGAACATGTCATGGTGAAAAACTCCTTGGTCGCATTATTACCACCCCAAGATATGGGATCAACTATTATCATACATCCATCGTTGTATGGACACTTTTTACAATTGAACAACTTTTACTAGACATGGGAGGAAACCTATAGTCAATAACATATTTAATTGACCCCTATGAGTCTCAATGAGACACCCCAATTATAGGAACTGCCCAATACCCCAAGGCCTAACTTAAAAATCTCATAGGGTGTCCCCTCACACCCCCTATTGTGATTCTACTCATTACACAACCTCTATATGAGACCTAATTATCCTTGTAGAACTTGTTTTATGCAGCTAAAAATAAAAATGGGAGGGGGATACCCTGATTAAACTCAAATTCATCCCTAATAACCTGATACATCTTCCATTACCCTATCCATATCCAAAAAAATATCCTAGAGACTTAAAAACCCTTTATATTAGTAATCTAATTCATAATTCATGAGACTCCCCCTACTCCAGGTCAAAAATTATCACATCTATTCCAACCAATTCTATAAAACTTTGTGGGTTTTTACAAATAGAATAATTTAATTTTATTCACTTTGATGTTTTTCAAGATTGATTATAAGGAAATATGACCCAAAAACATATTGGTTGTAATGTTAAAAGACCCAAAGGACGCTTATAAGTGCTATATATCGATATATGTGAACTATTAATTGTAAAAGAATAAATATTATTTTCTAATTTTATCACATTTAATGATGACAAATGTAGAAATATATATATATATATATATCAAATGATTAGGCATCATATTACATTGAAAATTATATGAAATACATATGTGATATAGATAATCAAATTAGAACTAGGATAAAGAAACTCAGATATGATCAAGGAAAATAGTATATTATCTAAAATTAATTAGTAATATTAAATAAAGTGGGATTATATGAAAAATCACACCAACTAACATAAAAATTTCATAGGATACGAGTGAAAGGGTGAACTTTTCTATGTTAGGCATGCTGAGATCAATTATGATTCATATATATCATTTACTTTCCTTTTAGAGATATATATAAATATATTTTCATCTACATCAAAGTGAGATCCAACTATGGTGGAAAATTGAATCACATATAGGTTATGTCATGGGTTGTATCCTAATGTATCTTATATATATGTGGATATAAGGAATTTTTATCATTAATACTAGAAAAAAAATTTCATCCTTAGGTAGAAAATGAATCGTTATAGGATATCCTAAGAAGAAATAATGATATTGCTAGTAAAATCCATAAAATAGGAAATTAATAGTCAACAAGTGACCCATAAATGATAAAAAAGATAATATATCTATAAGATATAGTGGGTTAAAAATATACTTCAATTAATTCAATGTTTAATATTGGGAATATGAACATGTTACACAAGATCTTATGGAAAATTTCCTTCGAGATCCACATATATTGCATAAGTCCACAAGGGTGGTTAAAGAACTAGAGGGATATTTTTTTTATTATAACTGATGAAGATAACACATTATTCATTGATTATAATATCATTATTCCTATTAGTAAGCTCAAGATAAACTATAAAAGATTAAATGAGTTCAGAAATAGAGTCCATGTACCAAAATAAATTTTATAATTTAGTATAACATTCTATTTAATTAAATCTACTTGGGTTCAAATGGGAAATAAATAAGAAAATGGACATGGATGGTATTGTTAATACCTATAAATCATAGTTTGTTACTAAAGGATTCTAGAATCATCATGTTATTAACTACAATGAAACATTCTCACTATTAGGGATTTCAAATTCCATCAAAATTCTACATATCATTATCATATACCATGATTGATATATTTGGCTAATAAATATCGTATGATCATTCTTGAATGGGAAAATTTTGGTTGATGTTTTTATAAATCATTTAAGAGGTTTTTTCACACCGTAAGTGGAAAATAATGCATATAAGTTTCTAATATCTTTTTATGGATAGAGAAATCATTGATATTATGGGATGTCCATTATTATGGATCCATAAGAGATTTTTTGATTCATTAAAATGAAAGTGAACCTGTTTTCTATGAGGAAATTAGTGGGAGAGAAATAGTTTTACATATAGGATATTTCGATGATATATTATTAATTAGAGATTTTGTAGTGGAACTACAGTAATTTAAGAAATTAATAAATTAATCCCTCTAAATGATGGAATTTGGTGTAACATCTTACATTCCAGGGGTATATATATAGAGACAGATCCAAGAAGCTACTCAAGTTAAGTTAGTGTACATATTTTCCAAATTATATAAAAGGAATAAGATAGAACATTTTATGTGCGACCATTCTTTCAAACATTGAGACATATATTTTGGCATGTTAAATGTGTATCTACTGGTTAATTGGAATTTTAGTAGAGAATTTTTGTGTTTGGAGAAAATATTTTGGAATTTTTTATTCTCTGAATTTTATAAAGAAAATAAATACTTTTGGGTGCTAAATTGTTCCATTATTCTATTGTTAAAATTTTACAATGGCCATTGGGGAAACTATTTTATATATTGGGAAAGAATAGTAGTAATTTGAAATTTCTATGCATGAAATAAAAATAATAGATTTATAGAGACCTAGGGTTTTCAGGAATAAATAATTCATATTGATATATTAATATTAAATAAATCACAAAAGTACATGCCCAAGGACCATAATGTTTGGTGTCTTTGAAGAGTAGGTACACAATCTTTTATCTTGGTGAATGATCTTCAAAAAATCCCATTAAGATCAACTACATTAGTGCTCTTATCAAACACAACCTGCTTAAAACCATTCTTCATAAACCGTAGAAACTTAATATATGAAATGGTGAGCTCAAATGATCATTAAGGGTAAAAAAACATGATATATAAGCATGAAATGAGCATCGGGGTCTCAGAACATGACCATAAAAATGAAAAACCATACCCTGTAAAGGAAAGGTCATAAACATGAATCAAGGAATAAATATTTGAAATTAATATGACATGAATCATATGGAAATTGAATAACATGAGTCATGATAGAAAAAATGGAAAAATACATAGACGTGTGACACATAAATTATCATATAACATTATGAACATGTGTTAATAGATTCAGGTTCACTAATTATGTTAAGAAAATCTATTTAATACCTCACATAAACATATGGACATGCAAATAGGTTCACACATAACATTTTGAAGATATAATCAAGTTCACGCATAAAATTATGAGCATGTAATTAGGCTTAAAAATAACACATTAAATGTGTATTTAAGATCATTTATAACATCTGTAACATGTAATTAGGTTCATGCATATGAGGCTTCACCTACATAGTGGGACACATCATCATCTTTAGGGAAAATAATTTCATCATAATTGAATAGGTTCACTCCCTGAATCATCATAGGGGACAATGTGAATTACTATATTAACTCGCTTCCCTGTTCCAGCCATGTCTATCATAGGATATATATAAATATCTACCAAATTTTTAAGAGGGAGATATATATCACACCCATCCCATCAGGAAATCATACATATAGAAACACAATATCATAAATATTCATAATATCATAACCAATGGAATGAATTGAATATCATAAAAATTTCATGATATCATAAGATGTTGAAAATTGGAAGTGTTCATAATCATTTCAACATATTATAACTCGTAAAAATAAGTGAGTTTCGTAGGAATTTTATCATGGAATAACCTGTAGATGAGAAACAGGTTTCATAGAACACTATTCATCACAAACATAACCCATTCAAATAATTAATAATAATTTCATCCTTGGATGATGTCACCAAATAAGTAATAGGTAACACCAACATATGATATATTATATGAAAAGTATTTTTGAAAGGATAAACCAAAACATTTCATGAGGAAAATATTCTTTTTGTCAGAAAAACACTTTTTAAAACATAATAAATTTTGAAAAAAAATCATTTCAAATATCCTTTGAATCTTTTAATGTATTATTTTTAAAAAAATTAAAAAAATTTAAACATAAAACATTTTCTACATTATTTACATTGGAAATAACCATTAAATCATATAAAGGAATCTTTAAAAATCATTTTAAATATTTCTTTAAAACATTAAACAATTTTAAAAAACTTTTCCTTGAAATTTATATGAAAATAAAATTTACAAAAAATCAAAATATTTTCTGATAAGTGGTTTTTAAAGAAAACATATATTTTATTGAAGAGTGAAATAAGGTTAAATTTTCTTGAAAACATTTTCTTTGTAATTTTAAAAACCAAAGACAAGAATAATGATATCATTTTTGAAGGTATCATGAATAACCATAGGATAATAAAATTCATGTGAATTATTGAGGGTTATATCATGTTTTTTAAACATTGGAGACTTAATGATAAATCATCTAGTTAAATGATAAGATATTAACCTAAAATATGTACCACTTTCGTAACATGGAATCATAATCCCCATAAAAGAATAACATAATATGAAAATTGCAACTCCATTAGGATAACTAAATTCATGACATTAAAATTAAAATGGGATATGCATGTATATATATATACACACCTCATGAATGAATATAGGTGGATAACATAATGCATGTCTCAATGAAAAAAAATCTATAAACAAAATCCCTTACCTTTTTATTAACTAATAAAACATAAAAACCATTAAAAAGGGATATCTAAATAGATATGTAATACTTAATAGGGTTTATGATAGTCATCATAATATAAATTCCTGTTCAGTATATATAACACCTAAAATAAATAAGTGGTAAATAAGGAATATGTCTCACATAAGTCAAAATTTAGATGGGAATCCCTTACGACTTCAGTAAAATTTGAATCATAATCCCCATGAAATAATAAAATTAATTAAAAAATTAATTATCACAAATTTATGTTTATTAATTATATATCATGTAATATAATAATATATACACCACATAAAAGTAACTGTTTGTGAATATGGAATTAGTCTCTCCAAAATAATTGTAAGACAATAAATCCCCTTCCCTTAAGACTTTAAATTCTTCATACACATCGAAACATACTTTATAACAATTATAAGTTTTTTATAAATCTATAATATAACCATATTAGTATTAATATATATATATATATAATTTATATCCTTGAACCCACACATATAGATTCATTACTAAATTATGTTGTATATTTCTTATAATAGATAACATAAAAATACAAAGAACAATAAAATCTAACGACCTTTTCCAATCTAGGATCTAGAGAATTAGAAGAAAACTTACAAAAATTGATTCAGAGTTTAGAAATAATAAGTACAAACTAACTAATTGGATTAAACTACAAAAATCACATTAATTATCCTCTAAAAATTTAATGAATCCTTTGAAAAACATTTTCAAAACATGATATAATAATAAAACGTTCAGTAAGGGATATAAAAAAATAAAGAAACTATTAGTCTTTTATTAATTATAAACATATGAAATAATGTTCAAAAAGACGTAATTCTCACCCATATATACATAATTTTTGAAACATGTGATTTTTATAAAACATAGAGAACATAAAGAAACGCATAAAGTTATATTGGGTAATTACATACTTATATCGTAACCCTCATGGATACCTTGTGATTTGTAACCCTCACAGATACCTTAAAATATAAACCTTATGGCTACCTAATTGTGTAACCATCATAGTTACACTAGGAGTAACAGTACGAATGACATCTAACCGACACATACCCAATCCATTGGATGGAGATACAAGTCCAAAACTTTTTCATAAAAAATTTCCATGAACTAGAAAATAATCATAATACATGGATAACTTCATAAAAACATTTCTTTTGAATTTTTTAAAATATAATATTAAAATAGGATTTTTCAATAAAATTCCCTTAAAAATATCATATAATTGATGTGAGAATTAATATAATGAATGTAATATTCAGTTAATATATAATAAAACATAATATAAACATAATATAAACAAAATTGACTACAAAAATCTTAGTAACAAATAATCAGTGAAAAAAATGGTTAACCTAAAGAACAGAAATTTGGTGATGAATTCCCATACTTAAGGTTATTCTTACTTAAAACATGTTTAAAAATCTTGTATAATATTAAAAGAGTGTTATTAATATTTTATTGAAACATATTAATGTTTATAACACCTTATATGATCAGTTTATAACCTCATTCAACCAATTTATTGAATAATATTTTCTTCTTTCCATTATTTTAGGTGCGTGCTTCCCATGATTTCCATGGCCGGTTCGTAAAGTATTTTCTTGTAGAATATAAGAGAAACCCTAGAAGCTGAAAGAAATAGTGTTAATAAGATTATATAATATTTAATGATTCCATAATTAATTTTGGTTATATGTTATGAGGATGAATCATTAGAAGAATCCTTAGTGATATTTGTTTAGATCATTTTGGCAGTTCTTTGATAATCAAAAACATGTTTCATCATATCACATTAATATTATGCATACAAGTTAATTCCAGATCATAATATACGACATTATTTACACATTAAAATCTATTTCAATCATTTAAATGGGTTTATATCCAGCTTTAAAGTAGGTAAATAAAATTAAAGACACATTTTCAATGATGTTGGTAAATCGACCCATCACATATGGTGATTATATTCTTAGAATAATAGGAACAAGAGAGGAATAATGATGATGATTTTATCTAGAAACACGGTAAAAATTGAGAATATATAAAATATTTGATATTTAATTCCTCTTGGATAAGGGGAGATGACGGGAGTATATGAACAGAAAATAATTTAAAAGAAAACACAAGGAAATAAAAGAGGATTTTGACCTCTTGATCTCTCCTCGTTGAGATCCTCCTTAAGGCCTTTGGTTTTGGCCATTTTCTAAGACCAACAGGTCTTTGACATTGGAATAATCCTTAGAAATCATATTGGGAAATGTTTAGTCAATTATAATAGCTTGAGAGGTGTGAGAGAATAGGGGGTGATGGTGGTATTTATAGCTGAGGAGAGGAGGTGTTTTATAATATATTATGCATTAGTTTAATATTTTAGCTCAAGAATATGAATAGTCCTAAAAGACAATACCCAAAATAGTAAAGAGATCATGTGACTTTGAACCACGGGTCATGACATTAGAAATGATGTTATTAATAGTTTATTTAAGATATAATGTATATATATATATGGTAATTTATCGTATTTCAACATTCAAATATAATCATGTATATCAGAAAAATCCCAAAAATTCACCCAAATCATTTTTTGATTTTTAGAATTCAAAAATGAACTATATTTTATCAAATTAATTTTCTAAATATGAAAATTTTAATTATTTAATAAATAATTATTTATTTGAAAAAAAAAATTTTAAAACTATATCTGATTTTATAACACCATTAAAATAAATCATGTTCTCTTAATATAATCTTATAACCATAAATAATTAAAATAATAATTTATTATTAAACATGATGAAAATAAAATTTCATTTAAATTATTAAATTAATAATAAAATTATAAATAAATATGTATGACTTACAAAAAGACCAACACTTTTATAATGATCATACTATCACATATAAGATTACCTAGATTTTATTTATACATTCATAGGTTGTTTTACAATTTATATGGATGATTTACTATTCAAAATTGTATGTTATTTTTTACAATTGTATATTACTATTCATAAGTGTATGTTACTATTCACCAAAATTAACTTGATCTAATATGACTATAAATAAATTAGTGATCACAACCATCTACATTCGTTTTTCAATATTAAAAACATAGATGTGTCAAAATTATGTTTAAATATTAGGCTTTAACTTTCAGATTGTATTTAGTAGTTCATTTATGCACATAGTGTTTCCTTTCAGATGGTATTTTGTTTAATTCTATATAACTTCTTGGATTCAGTACTAAAATATGTTGTGTATTTATTTATAATAGTTAAAATAAAAATAGATACTATAATATAAATCCAAGGTCCTTTTCCTATCAATGTTATAGAGAATTAAACAATAACTTACATACATTGAATCAGTGATTATAAAAAACAATTACAAAATAACTAATTGGATTCAACTACAAAAGCACCAAAACTATCATTTTAACATATAAGGAATCCTATGATTGTCATTTCCAAAATATGGCATTAGAATAAAAAGCCCAGTAAAGGATATAAAATCAAATAAAGAATCCATTAGTCTCTGGATACTTATAAACATATAAAATCATGTTCACAAAAACATATTTCTTGCCAATATATACTTACTAAGTGAATCATGAGATTTCCATAAAACATAGAGAACATAAATAAAATCATAAAGGTATCTTGGGGAATTATTTTCTTATATTTTAACCCTTTTGACAACCTTATGATTTGTAACCCTCACAACAACATTACAATGTAACCCTCACAGCTACTTTATGGTGTAACAATCGTTGTTACACAAGGAGTAACCATATAGTAGACCTCCAACTTACACATACTCAGTGAATTTAAGGGGGATATCGGTCCCACCCTTCATCATAAATAAATAAAATGAACTAGAACATTAATCATAATACATGTATAATTGTATAAAAACAATGCTTTTGATTTTTTCCGCATAGATGTTTTAAAAAGCATTTTTAAAGAAAAGTCCATTACAAATATCATATAATCTATGTGAGAAGTAATAGAATGAAATGAATATGTGAGTACAATATAAATACACAATATTCAACATTATATAAAAAAATTAATTACACAAATAACCTTAGTACCTCATAATCAATGAAATAGATGTTTTACCCAAAGAACAAAAATTTAGGTAGGAATTCCATTACCTAGGGTTTGTTTTACATCAGACATGTTTAAAACATCTATATAATGTTCAAAATTGTGTTATTAATATATTTAGGAAAAACATTTTTGTTTGTAACACCATAAATCGTCATTTTATAACATCCAATAACCAGTTTATTAAATAATAGTTTTTAAATTCCATTGTTTGTGGTGCTTTTTTCATATGATTTCTATGGCCCGTTCGTACAATATTTTATTTTCGAATAAAAGTGAAACTCTATAAGTAGAAAAAATGATTTTTATAGGTTTCCTGAATATTAAATTATTACATTTGGTATTTTGATTATATAGTTTGAGGATGAATCATTTGATGAATCATTAGTGATATTTGTTGAGATCACATTGGCAGTTCTTTGATAATCATGAACTTCATACATCATATATATTTAATATTATGCATAGATATTAATTTCAGAACATAAGAGATGTAATATAACACCCATTAAAATTTTTTTAAAGCATTAAATGGTTTTACAACAATATTTTAAAGAACTAAATGAAATTGAAGACACGTCATCAACGATGTTGGTAAATCGACACATTATAGAAAATGTTTTTGTTTCTAGAGTAAGAGGAATATGAGAGGAAGAACGGTAGTGATTTTTTTCTATAAACATGATAAATATACATAATATATATAATAATATAACTATTATCCCTATTATATAAGGTTCGGTGAATGTATTATAAAAAAATAAAATAATTGAAATGAAAAAACAGGAAAATAAAAAAGGATTTTTACCTCTTCATCTCTTCTCCTTGAGATCCTCCTTGAGGTCTTTGGTTTTAGTATTTTGGTGAGACCAGAAGGTCTATGATTTGGGGAAGAACCATGGGAAGGTTATTGGTAAAAATTTATACAATGTTCAAATCATGAGAGGTGTGGGATGAAGATGGGATGATGGTGGTATTTATAGTGGAGGAGAGGAAGGGTTTTCCATTATTTTAATCAGTAGTTTATTATTTTTTCACATGACTGTGAATATCCTTGATTCATGTGATCCAATATAGTAAAGGTTTCATGTGAGTTCTAATCAAGGATTATTAATTGGATATGGTGCAATAAAAAGTTTATTTAACATATAATGTATATATATGGTAATTTACTGTATTTCACTATTTATAAAAAATTAATTTATTTCAAAAAAACCCAAAAAAACACCCTAACTATTTTTGATGTTTAGAATTAAAAAATGAACTCAATTATATCAAAATAATATTCTA
Source organism: Viscum album (assembly GCA_963277665.1). Classification (NCBI taxonomy): domain Eukaryota; kingdom Viridiplantae; phylum Streptophyta; class Magnoliopsida; order Santalales; family Viscaceae; genus Viscum; species Viscum album. The sequence goes on from OY728142.1 coordinate 282,035,013, forward strand.
AATATGAGAAATTATGTTTTTTTAATAAAATAATAATTTATTCAAAAAATAACAATTTTAAAACTATAACTGTTTTTATAACACCTTGAAAAGTATTTGAGGTCTCTTAAAATTATCTTAAAACCATAAAAGAGTAAAATAATAATTTATTATTACACTTCATGGAAATAAATTTTCATTTAAATTATTAAATTTATCATAAAATAATAATTAAATATTTATGACTTACAAAATTAAAAACACTTATATAATGATTATACTATAACTTATAAGACTCCATATATTTTATTTATACATTCATGGGTGATGTTACTATTCATTTGGCAGATTTACTATTCATAAGGGTATTCTACTATACACAAGGGTACGTTTCAATTCATAATGGTATGTAACAATTCACTAAAAATTAACTTGATCCTATCAAACTCTAAATAACATACTGGTCACAATCGTGTATGTTCGTTTTTCAAAGTTCAAAACACAGATGATTAATCTCCATCCATGCACTTAAAAATTTCTTCTATAAACCCATAAATATGCATTTTAGGGTTGTTCCGATAGATTTAAAATTAGTTCAATGCACATGATTGCATATATTATGTGCATAATGTCTGGATAAATCTTGATTATGGCCATATATCAGGGATCATAAATGACATTATTATATCATGATTTTCGTTTTATATAATTTGATATTGAACATTTAATTACTAAATATATATATATACTTAAATGTAATATTTTCATTATATCATGATATAAATGATGATGCATAAACATTTAAAATTATTAAACATAAATTTTTTTATAAAAATAATCCATAATTATAATTTCTAAAATGAAATTCAATTTACCATAATATTCGCACACACACACACACGCACATATATATATATATATCCTTATGGATTGAAAATAATTTCATCCCATATTCATACATGTTTTTCTTGTGCATGTAAAAAATGTAAAAATTGTTTAATATGTCGATATATTTATGTATATATGTATATATTCATAATATATATATACGTGATTAAATAAAAGAAACATAAAATATGAAATCAATACATATACACATTGAATTTTTAAAACCAATATTATCATAAATTCACAGAACATTGATAAATATACATTCTACAACATCAATTTCTTAACTAAAAACATTCTTGTTTTTAAATTAATGATAAAACCAAGGTTTGTAGAGAACAATATCAAATTTCTTTTAAAACACAAGAACAAAACCTTGTTGATTTACATAAAATGTGTATACACAATAGAATAATTAATAAATAATAAAATATAAAAATAAATATGTTATAAAATAGCCTTTATAGAATAGAAAATAAATTTATTAGTTCCTTACATAATATAGGACCACATTGGGAAAAAGTTAATATAATAACCCCCTTTGAATATATTAACATAATAGAATTTTTTTACAGCTATAGGTTATATGAATTATTTTTTTTAAAAAAAATCCCTAACCCCATCCATTCTAAAAATTTTAGGTTTTATATGTGTATATATACATATATATATATACACAAATATATATCTATATATCATTATACTATACCATAGTGTGGTAAAAAATAAATATACACTTAATTGAAACATAAATAGGAGACCTTCTAAAGTAGAAACAGTTATGCACATACAATCATTTAATCAAAATGACATACCATAAGCTATAGGCCTCGGTACAAACACACTCTCCAATGGTTTGAAATAAAAACTTGCTCACCAACAAAAGGGACTTTGTAGCCAAAGTTATTCACTATACTATGATGTAATCAATATTATAAACCAATGGACCAGAATCAAGGTTATAGTGAAAAATGGTTATAAAGTTATTTACTAAATTAATAAAGACAGAAAAAATAAATAGAATCATACAAGTCGTAAATGAATGGAATCATCCAAATAAAAACATGCATAAAACATTGAAATAAAAAATTTAAAATATCAAGAATAGGAACATTGAGTTGGAATCCATGAACCCAAACAAAACACATATTGTCCATATTCAACGAAAAATAGTGTATTTCGACCAAACCACAGACTTCAGTGAAGAATAAATCAAAACAATAAAACAACCAGACAAGAAAATTAGAATCTAGAGATGAAAAATAAATTCCTCCCTTCTAGGTTGAAAAAGATTAGACACCTTCGGAACTATATGCCCTTGTTTCAGAAACACTAACCAAAACGGACCCTCAGACCACCATGGCTTTGGTCGAACCCCCGCCGATGGCCTCACAATATTCTCCCCTGGCCAGTGTGACATCCCTCAATAGCTCGACCTGAAGACCTCAGCTCGGCATGCTTGAGTTCTCCCCGTGAAACCCTATAATGCCTTTCCCACACAACTCACGAATCGAACCCCAAATCCCCCCTTTTGATTTCGATTTTGTTTTATTATTATTATATCATTATTATTATTTATTTAATTCCATCAATACATTTATTTATAAAAATAATCTCCATAAATATTATAATATTAACATTATCTTTTAAAAAATATTTTTTACTCTAATCATATATTATAATTTGAAACTAATAATTATAGTATATTTATATAAACTAGTTTTTTCATAACTAAAATTAAAATAAAACAATTTATTCATGATTCATAATTCAAAATTAATAATTTTTCTACACACACACACATATATGTATATGTAGATTTTTTTATTAAAAAAATTTATAACATAAAATTAGTTTCATTTATAATGTTAATTTTAATAGTAAAAAATGTAAATATATATTAAAATTTAGAAATTTACTCATTTTTTTTAAAAAAAATTACAATTTATTTCATTATTAAATTAAAGATAATAATCATATAATATTTTTAAAAAAAATATACTATAATACAATATTTAACATAAATTTAAAAAATATTAAATATTAAGTGTAATTAATTATAAGTATTATAAATTAATTATTTAAAACAACTAATTATCAATTATTATTTTCAATGAATAGAGTCTCAAAAATGTTGTTAGTTGGTCTTAATAATAAATAAATCCATTTAATAAAATGTATTTCTAATAATAATATCTTTAGAATTTTCGGGGTTTTACATTAACCCCCCCCCCCCGTTCAAAATAATTGCATCCTCACAATTACTTTCATCTCACTAGAAATAATTCTAAATTTTTATCTTTACAATAAAGAAACTATAGGACCGGTAAACTTATAGACTCACCAACAACTAATCTCAAGTGTAATTTAGACTATTTCTCTGATACTAAGCGTAACACCCTGAGCCCGAGCTACCAATATCATATCATTATAAATGTCGTGTACATTTTTAAAAAAGAAACCAAAACAATACAAAACATTTATTTCATACAAAGAACATCAACTGGTCTAGGTTCTAGATAATTAGATATGTGAATTTAAACAGAACCCAAAAAAATAAATTAAAATTACTCACACACGTAACTCCTTAATCAATGTGGATTCCATTATACACTCTACTAAACCTATATAAAATAATGAAAAATCAAGGGGTCAACATTAAATATGTCGACAATGTGGTGTTAAAGACATTCGATAAATATTTTTAAAATATTTATTTGAAAATGCATTCAATAATATATTTAGAAATATTATTTTTAAAAATACTATTATAAATTAAATACACCTTATAAATATCATGTCACCATAAACAATACATATGTTTAAAAAATGCTTTAAACATATTTTAGTATTTCTCTGAAAACAATATGCAAGCTTCTGAAAACACAACATTATTTTGAGGCCACGTGAATCATTGAAGGATGTCATAGGCCTACCCACATGGTAAAGGGTGGGTTCACTCCCCAATTCGCTTTCATATTTACATCTTTCACAACCCAGCCATTTTTAAAACATTTTAAGCTTTTTTTACTTATATATTTGTTTTCCACTAATATTTTATTTCCAAACATAAAAAAGTATCAATTGCCCATGCACTTAATTTTACGTAGAAATACAAACCTTCATGTTAATTCAATTTTTTGATTTACCACACTCAAAAACCATGATATGTACACTTTACATAAATACATGGAAGATTAATCTTTATCAATATACTTTAACATTTCAGGTTAATTCAATGCACATGATTTCCTATATTATAAGAATAATGGAACGAGTAATCTTGATTATAGACATATTCCAATGATCACAAATGAAATTATTATATTATGATTTTAGTTTTATAAAATATGATATTGAACATTTAATTTCTAAACATATATATGAACTTAAATATAATACTTTCATAATTTCATGAAATAAATGATGATACATAAACATGTAACAATATTAAACATAAAATTAAATGTAAAAAATCATGAATTAATGTTTCTAAAGTACATAAATTTCTTATAAAATTCATGTATAAAATTCTTATGGAATGTAAATCATTTTATTCCATAATCATACATATTTCTCTTATGTATTTAAAACTTGTAATTTTTTTTAATATATCGATAATATATATATATATATATATATATTATTAAATAAAATAAATCTAAAATATACAATTAATACATATACACGTGGAATTTTTAATGCCTAGATTAGCATTAATTTACAATAAATTGATAAATAAAATTCCAAAACATATATTTTTAAACAAAAAACATAGATGTTTTTAAAATAACTATTAAACCAATGTTTGTAGAAAAGAAATTCAAATTTCCTTTCAAACCCAAAAACAAATGCATGTTTCTTAACATAAAATACGTATACATGATTGAATCAAGAATCAAGAATAAAATTTGATAATAAAACTTTTCTTACATACCCTTTACAGATAAAAAAATAAATTTATCATCACCTTACGGAATCAAGGAACACATCAGAAAAAAATGAAAATTTAATAACCCCGTATTAATATTTGAACATAATATAAAATCTCCCATACAACTGTAGGTTTTAGGAAATATTTTTCTTTAAATCAATAACCTCACCCATTATAAAAATCAATGGTTTTATATATATATATATAAATTCACACACACACACACACAAATAAATAAATATATATATATATATACATAGACACACACACACACACACACACATGTATCTTTATAAAACAAAATTGTGTGGTAAAAAAATATACCCTTACTTAAAACATAAACATTATACGTTCTTGAGAAGCATAAATGTTTCATATACTATCATCTAACTGGACTGAAAGAACATAATCTACAGGCCTCAGCACACACACACTCTCTAAAGGATTGCAGAAAACACTTACACACTAACAAAAGGGATTATATAGAAAAATTTATTCACTGTACAATGATGAAAACAATTTCCTTAAGTAACAGACCAGACTCAAGATTATGCTCCATGCTGGGAAAACAATTGTTTAATAAATTAATTGAGACAACCAAAAGAAAGAAAATCACACCTGTTGTAAACAAATGGAATCATCTGAATAAAAATAGGCATAAAACATTGACATAAAAAATTTCATTTTGGGAGAATGATAACATTGAATCAACATCCAAGAACCAAAACAAAACACATTTTTATTATAGCCAAAGAAAAATATTTTATATTGATCGAACCACAAACTTTAGTGAAGAAGAGATAAAAATGATACAAAAAATAGACAAAAAAATCAGAACCTACTGACGAAAAATGCATGCCTTCATGCTAAGATGAACAAAATTGGACACCATAGGATCTCGATCTCCATAATTCAGAAACCCTATCTACAATAGATGCTCAGAATACCATGACTTTAGTCAGAACCCCGTCAGAAGACACACCCTATTCTCCCCTCGCCGATGTGATATCCCTTAGTAATGCATCCTGGATATCTCGGCTCGGCCAACTCGAGCTCTCCTTGTGAAACCCTACAGCACCTCCACCCCACATGACACACTAAAAAATGTAATTCTTTCCCAAATTAAATAAATCTACCAAAATTATTCAACAAACCTATGGTAATTTCCTTCCAAACCAACAAAACTAAAAATATCAGTTACATTGTGTGACTTGTCAATTATTAAAAAACTTTCGTTTTAGTAGGATAAATAGTTATTCCATTATTAGAAACAATGTGACCAAAGAAAAATAATTGGCTCCCAAAATTTTCACTTTCTAAATTTACCATAAAATTTATTTTGTTTTATGGTTTTTAAAACAACCATTAGATTATTTTAATTCTCATATTTACTTCTATAATGTCCCATAATGTCATCAATAAACAAAAATAAAAACTTATCCTTGAACTGATGAAATATTATATTCACGATATACATGAATATTACCAGTGCATTAGTTAAACGAAGCAACATAACAAAAAAATTCATAACGACAATATCTCATTAAAAATGTTGTTTTTAGAATGTCATCCTCCTACAACTTTAGCTGATAGAACCCAGATCTGAATTCAATCTTGGAAAAATACTGATTTCCATGAGATGATCAAAACATAAATCAATATGAACCAAAGGATACTTATTTATAACAATAATGTTTTTTCAAAGCTCTATAATAAATTATATGTATCAAGGAACTATCTTTATTATTAAAAAGTAAAAGTGGATCTCCCCATAGTGAAGTTATATAAATAATGAATCCTTTATCAAAAAGCTCATGCAAATTAATTTTCAATTCAAGAAGTTTTATTTGAGCCATTCGATAGGTGGGCTTTGAAATTTTCTTAGCATCAGGAATTATGTCAATTGTTAATTCAAATTCTTGATCTGTTATAACACCAGGTAACTCATCACGAAAATACTCAAGGTATTCATTTACCATTGGACATCATTAATATGAACAGGTCCATTAATTTCAAAAAAATGAGAAAGATAAATTTCATTTCCATATTTCAACAGTTTCTCAGCTTCCTAATATGTTATCCAATTTATGGGTTAATTCTTGTATACAAACTTAAACCCTTTCTGAAAATCAAATTTATTATCTTTGTAATAAATCTTATCATGATAAACAGAAAACCAATCCATATCCAGAGGGACATCAAACTCAACTAAGGAAAAAATAACTGGATTTTAGGTAATTTCATTCCATAGAAAACAACAGAAAGATTATTAAAATTATTTTTTTCTATCACACTTCCCCCTAGGGTTTTAACAATATGTTCTGGAATAATTTTTTGAGGTGATATTTCTAATTTACCAGAATACCTTTCAGAAATAAAAGAATGTGTAGACCCCGTATCAGATATGAATTTAGAACAATCTGAGTAAATAAATAATTTTATTAATACAACTTCATTATATGTCCCTACATCTACTGATGTAGTTGTAAAGGATCTCACAACACATTTCTTCTTATTGTATGGATTCTTCCCACCCTTATAATCATTCTTTGGGCATAAATTTTCATAATGAATCATTTCACCACATTTGAATTACTTAATAGTTTTTATCATATTGATCATAAGATAATTTTCATTACAATCTCAGGCCATATGTTCAAACATTACTCATCAAAAACACTTCCAGGTTTTGGTATGACATTCCCGAGGGTTATTTTTACCACAATTTTCAAAAACTATAATCTATATTTTCTTATCCTCGTATTTTGTTGATTGATTCTTACCCATAAAATTCTATCTCAACCACTTCTTATGTTTTTTTTCAAAGTAAATTTTATCATCAACAAACTCTATTTCTACCTTCTCAGCACATCAGACATGTTTATCATTACTTTGGAAATCTCAGGAGGCCAATGCCCTTCGGTATCATGGCTTCAATCTTGGGTATAAGTGGTTTATTTTTCTATGAAGATCCCAAATCATATTTAAATCATACCATGTTTTTAAAATAACTATAAACCCAATGTTTATAGAAAAATAGATCAATTTAAATTAAAACAAAAGAAAAAACCCTTATTTTTTAAAATAAAATATGTATACATAATAGAATCATGAATCATGAATCAAATCTGAATATAAACCTGTTATAACATAACCTCTAAATAATAGAAAATTAATTTCTTATAACCTTACATAATTAAATATCACATCTAAATAAAATGTTAAATTTCATAACCACTTAGGAATATATGAACATAATAGAATTTTTTTTAAACTGTATGTTTCAGGAATTATGTTTTCAAAACAAATCCCTAACCTCATCCATATAAAAAATCAATGGTTATACTTGTGTGTGTGTGTGTATACACACACACACACACACATGTACATATATATCTTTTTAAAACATAATAGTGTGGTGAAAAATAAGTATACCCTTAATTGAAACATAAACATGAGACCTTATTGAGTACTAGATGTTTTTTGTATACCCTCATCTAACCAGACTAACATACCCAAAACAATAGTCCTCATCCCACAATAAAATTCCAATGGTTTGAAGAAAACAATTGCTCACTTACAAAAGTAATTTTATAGAAAATGTTATTCACTGTACAGTGATGTAAAAAATTGACTAAAGCAATGAACTAGACTTAAGATAGTAGTGAAAGATGGGTATATAATTATTTTATAAATTAATTGAGACAAAATAAACATATAAAATAATACTTGTTGTAAATGAATGGAATCATTCGATAGAAAACCTTCATAAAAATTATCATAAAAAATTTAAAATAGCCAGAACATGGAAAATTAATCAACATCCACAAACCTAATCAAAACACTTGTGGTTCACAGTCTAAGAACAACCGTGTACAGGGACCAGAACACAAACTTCAATGAAGAAGAAATCAAAATGATACAACAATTAGATATGAAAATTAGAACCTGCATAGGAAAAACACAACCCTACCTGCTATAATTGATAAAATATTTTGATTTCACAATCAATTACTATACTAGAAAAGAAAAAAAGTGAAAGATTCCTTAATTCAAAAACATCATTCATCAATAACTATGTTATAGCTGGAACAAGACCCTTTTATTATTGATTTAATGAATCTTGGTATGGATGTTGTTGGTGTTTGAAATTTCTCTATTTTATTTCATGTTTCAGGGAAGTCATCATTGTGAAGAAAAATTAAGAAAATACAAGGAAAGTGGGGAGTTACAGAGAAATGTAGAATTTGTTAGAATGGGTAAGTTTCATGAATTTAATATTGATAAATATTGTCTTCTAAGATTTGGAATGAGATTTTTTGTGCCTTGTGATTATCAATTGAAGAATGAATTGTTGTGTGAAGTTTATAGTTCTTCATTTTCAGTTCATTCGGGTAGCACAATGATTTACAAAGGAATTTAGGATTATTAATAGTGGTATTGAATGAAAAGAGATATTGTAGATTTTACCATGAAATGTTTGACATGTCAATATGTTAAATCAGAGAAACAGTTTCCGAACTATATTCTTTATACATTACAAGTAACATAGTAGAAATGGTAAAATATATCCATAGACTTCATTATTGGACTACCGAAGACTTCTTGAGTAAACAATGTAATCTGCATTATTTTTTATCGACTGACTAAATATGCTTATTTCCTTCATATTCGAGATACGATGTATTAAGATCATCTTTCTCAACTATCCCTCAAAGAGAATGTCAAGTTACATGGAGTTCCACTTTCCATTGTATCTCACCATGATCCAAGGTTCACTTATAAATTTTGGATGGGCCTTCATATGTCATTGGGAACCCAATTAAAATTCCATGCAGATTTTCATTGTCAATCAGATGGGAAGTCAGAATGGACTATTCAAGAAGTGGAAGATATGATTCAACTTGTTCAATAAATTACCATGGAATTTGGGATCATTATATTTCATTAGTTGAATTTTCTTATAATAACAGTTTTCATTCCAGTATACATATGGAACCATTTGAGTAATTATATCAGAGGAAATGATGAACTCTAGGTTTTTCGGATGAAGTCAGGGAAAAGAAGTTTATAGAACAAGAATTAGTAAAGGAAGTGGCTGCGAAAGTGAAGATGATCTTTAAATACCTCAGGATAGTTCATATCTAGTAGAAAATTTATGTATAATATAGTATGAAATACATTTCTTTTGAGGTAGGTGATCATTTTTTTGATAGAATATCCCCATAGAATAGTGTTATGCATTTTTTATAAAAGGGAAGTTGAGTCCATAGTTCATTGGACCTTATAAAATCCTATATAATGTTGGACTAGTTTCTAACCATGTAGCATTACCTATTATTTTATCTCATTTAAAAAATTATTTTCATGTTTAGATGTTGAGAAATAATGTTCTAGATTCATATCATGATTTTATCCCATAAGCAGTTCAACTGGAAGAGAAACTTTCTTATGAATAGAAATCTGTTAGGATTACTGATCGAAGTGGACATATATTGTGGAATACGGTTATATACTAAGTAATGGTTTTGTGGAGAAGCCACATGGTTAAATAATTAACCTTTGAATTTAAAAATTCTATGAGAGAATGGTACCCACACATGTTTAATAATTTATGAAAATTGTAAGGATACAATTTCCAGAAGTTGGGGAAAATGTAACACCCCAAGGATTTAAAAATAAATTAGAATGTATGAAACATTAATTATCTACATGTTGACACTTTTTTTCATGGTATAGTTGTAAACTAGTAAGTAAATAAAACTTTTTGGTTTCGAGGATTTGAATTTTAAAAAATGGACATACATTGATGCAATCAATAAGTTTTTTGGAGTCTAATAGGACAATATTAATATTTGGTGAATAGTAAACTAACCATATGAATAGGAATTTTAAACTTATGAAATTTTAAATGAAAAAATGAATTGTAAACTCACCAATTAAATTATTTATATTAATTTATGAGACCCTGATTATTTTTTGAAGGTCTTATAGAATCGGTCATAGTTTTAAAATACTTATTTTTGGAATAAATTATGATTTTATTAAAAAACTTAATTATCTCTTCTTTGGAAAATTATTTTGATAAAATGGATTTATTTTTTAATTCTTCATGTTAATAAATTTTTAGGGTGATTTTTTAGGATTGTATTTTGAAATACACTAATTTTTAATGAAATGATAAATACAATAATTTATAGTATTTATACATCATATGTTGAATAAACTATTCATATAATCATGGATGATGTAAGTATCCTTAGTTAGAACACACATTCCATGGTTACTATTTTGTGTCACATGAATCATGACTATTTATAGTCTTGAGCAAGAATATTATTCTAAAGATTAAAATAATGGAAAACCCCTCCTATCCTCCATTATAAATATCACCTTTTCCCCCTATTACTCTCACACCTCTCAAGAATATATAATTGTGTAAATTCTCCCAAATCCCCTAACCAAGGTTCTTCACCACATTCAAGACCTACTATTCCCACCAAAACGATAAAACCAATGGCCTTAAGAAGGATCTCAAGGATAAGAGATCAAGAGGTAAACATCCTCATTCGTTTTCATTGATTTTCTTTTAATTTATTTTCTTTACATATACTTTATTCACCTCCCCTTATTCGGGAGGAATTAAATATCTTGATTTATATATATGATATATTTTTATCATATTTGTGGAAATATTAATCATCATTCTTCCTCTTCCCTTCCATATATTCAAAACAAACATCGTATGTGATGTGTCGATTTACCAATATTGTGGATGATGTGTCTTTAATTTCCCTTACATCATCCAATTTTTGTTGTCAAACCATTTTAATGGTTGAAATAGATGGGAAATTGTATGTTATGTAATATATTATATTCTATAATGAATATATATGCATAATATTATGGTATATAATGATACAATATCATGATTATTAAAAAACCACCAAAATGATCTAAATGTATATCACTAATGATTTATCAAATGATTCATCCACATACCATGTAACCAAAAATATTTATAGAATAATTTAATATTATTTAAATATATTAACACCATTTCATTCAACTTCTATAGTTTCTCTTCCATTCGATATGAAATCCTTTACGAACAGGCCATAGAAATCATGTAAAGCACGCACCTGAAACAATGGAAATAATAAATATTATTAATTAATGGGTCGAATGATTTTATAAAATAATTCTATAAGGTTTTAAATATAGAATTATTCTTCTTTAAAATATTAATAACACCCTTTTAAAATTATTCCATAGTTTTAAATAAGTCTATGTTAGATTAACCAGAGTTAAGGGAATTCTTAGCCCAATTTCCCTTCTTTTGGTTAACCTTCTATTTCATTGATTATGTTGTACTTGTATTATTTGTGTAATAAATATTGTTTAAATTATTTTTTATTATTTATATTAATAATGTATATATATATTCATTTTTTTTATTAATTATCAAATCAAGTATATGATATTTTTAAATAACTTTTCTTTAAAAATACCCTTTTAATAATTTATTTTACAAATATGAAAGTAAGGTTTTTGTAAAATTATTCTTGTTTTATTATTATGTTATAGATCTTGGGAATTATTTATGATTAATGGTGGTACCTATACCTCCCTCAAATTAATTGGGTAAGTTTAATTTGGATGTTCGTCATATGGTTACTCTATGTGTAACTCTGATGGATACACCAAAATTTAGTTGTGAGGGTTAAATTGTAAAGTAGCAAGGATGGTTACAAATCATAAGGTATATGTGAGGGTTAAAATATAGGTATTTAATACCCCAATATACCCATATGTTTTTATATATGACATTTAATGTTTTATTGTAATCTTGTGTTTCAAAATGTATGTGTATGTGGGTGTGAAATATCTATTTGTGAAAATGATTTCATATGTTTATAAGTATTTATGTACTAATGGGTTATTTCCTTATTTTTATATCCGTTACTGAGATTTTTATGATTATAGCATGTTTTTAAATTTTTTCTATAGGTTATAAGTATGTGTAAGAGAAAGAATAAAGTGAAGTTAAATGTTATGATGATTTTTCAATGAAATCATACTGTTGTTTTGTGTTAAAAAATTTTATGTTTTGGAAAAAATATTAACATAATTTATGTCCACTTATAGTGTTTATCTTTCATTAAAAAAATGATTTACGTACCGACCATGGAAATCATGTAAAGAATGACCAGAAATATTGTGAGTAGGAAAATATTATTAATAAATGGGTCGAGTGATGATATAAAATGATCATATAAGGTGCTATTAACATGATTATGCATCATTATAGTATTAATAATACCCTTTAACCATTATACAAGAAGTTTAACCAAGTTCCAATTAAAAAAACCTGAGGTAAGGGAATTCTTAACCTAATTTTTGTTCTTTAGGTTTACTGTATATTTCATTGATCATATGGTACTGTGAATATTTGTGTAATTAATTTGTTTTATTATGTTGTATTATTGGGATTTAAATTTTATATTCATATTATTTTCTTTCTATTAATTATCACATCAATTATATGATATTTTTAAGGAACTTCTCTTTAAAAACCCTCCAGTTCAATTTTCCAAAATTTAAATGCAAAATTTTATGACATTACAAATGTTTTATGACTATGTTCTAGCTCCTGGGAATTGTTTATAATGAATGTTGGGAGTTATTTATCCTTCCAATACATTAGGTATGTGTATGTTGTAGGTCGGTGGTATGGTTACTCCAAGTTTAACTATGATGGTTACACTATAAGGTAGCCTTGAGGGTTACATTGTAAGGTACCCATGAGGGTTAAAAATAAAAAGGTATCCATGAGGGTTACAATATATTTTATTAATACCCCATGATACCTTTATTATTTTATTTATGATCTCTATGTTTTTTTGGAAATATCATTTCTTAAAAATTAAATACATATAGGTGATATGTATGTCTTTATGAAAATGATTTCATATGTTTATATGTATTCATTGACTAATGGTTTGTTTCCTTCTTTTTATGTCCCTTACTAATATTTTTTATGCTCATCCCATTTTTTAAATGTTTTTCATAGTTTATATAGATGTTTATGTAAAATAAGAATGTAATGATAAATTTTAGGATGATTTGTCGAAGAAATCATGTTGTGGTTTTGTGTTAAAAATATTTGTTTGGAAAGAAATGGATATTGTTTTATTATAACCCACATTATATGCTTATGGGTTGATATGTATGAATAATTTCCTGAAATTATAAAACACTAAACATAAAATATATTTTTGGATGTAAATAACTGAAATATTGTTAAAATATCTAGATTATGTAATGTTTATGGTCGGGTCCCCTTTAATTTTCATGTGTTTTCATTTCAATTATTTCCTTTTCCTATACTCTATGCACCTCATCTTATATAAGAGGAATGAAATCTATATTATTTTATATATTATTGATATTTATCATGTTTATGGAAAAACTCTTTATCATTCTTCATGTCATATTTATCTCATTCTATAAATAAAAAAACCCATCTGTGATGTTTCAATTTATCGATATCATGGATGATGTGTCTTTAATTTCCTTTATATTACTCAAAGTTGGTTGTAAAACCATTTTAATGTTTGGAAAATATTTTAAGGTCTATGATATGACCACAGTTATGCTCTGTAATTAAATTATATTCAAAATATTAATTATATATGTTGAGACAAGTTTGTGATTATTGATGTACCACCCAAATGATCAAAACAAATATCACTAATGATTTATCTAATGATTCATCTTCATATCATGTAACCAGAATAATTTATGAAATCATTAATCATTATAAAAACATTATAACACCATTCCATTCCACCTTTTTGAGTTATAATCTACTTTACAATAAAATACATTATGAACAGACCATGTAAATAATGTAAAGCCCGCACTCGAAACAATAGAAATAACAAAATATTATTACTAAATGAGTTGAATGATGTTCTAAAATGATCATATATAGTGTTATAAAATATATCATATTTATTTAAAATCTCAATAAAACTCATTTAACCATTATAAAATATTTCTAGTCATGTTTTATGAATGAAGAAACCGATATAAGGAAATTCATAACCCATTTTACATTCTTTGGGTAATCCTTATATTTAATTGATTGTGCGGTACTAAGATTATTTATGTAATTAATTTTGTTCATATTATGTATTATTATATGTATATATAGTCTATAGTCATATTAATTTCATTCTATTAATTACAATATTAATTATATTATATTTTTAAGGGAATTTTCATTAAAAATACTCTTTAACTTCTATTTTAAAAAATTCAAAAGCAATGTTTTTATGTAATTATTTAGGTTTATTTATTAGGCTCTATTTCTTAGGAATTGTTTGCGAAGGTGATTGGTACCTATATATCCCTTCAATTAATTGGGTATGTGTATTTTGGTTGTTGTTCGTACGGTTACTCCATGTGTAACTGTGATTGTTACACCATAAGGTAGTTGTGAGGGTTACATTGTAAGGTATCCGCGTGGGTTACAAATTATAAGGTAATTATGAGGGTTAAAAAAAATTATATAATTCCTGAAGATACCTTTCTGATTTTATATATGTTATGTAATGTTTTATAGAACTCTAATGTTTCACAGAATATGTACATATGGGGGAGAAATATGTCTTCTTGAAAATTTCTTCATATGCTTATATGTATTCATGGACTAATGGTTTATTTCCTTCTTTTTATATCCCTTACTAGTATTTGTATGCCCATACCATGTTTCTAAATGTTATTCATAGGTTATAAAGATGTGTAATAAAAATAATGATGTCATGTTAATTGTTATGAATATTTTTCAAAGATGTAATGTTGTTGTTTTTTGTTAAAAAAAAGTATGTTTTGCAAGAAATGGATATAGATTTAATAGTACCCACTTTTTATGCTTGTGGGATGATATTATGAGTTATGTAGAGATTTTTTAAATTTCTAAAACACAAATTTTATTTTCAATGTAAAGAAATAAAATCTAGTTTATATAGCTAGATTATTTAATGTTTAAGGTCTTGTCCATATAGTTGGTATCATAGAACGTTTTAGAAAACATTTTGAGTTAGTAAAATGTTAAAAGTATACCATAAGTTATTTTTAACGTATGTTTATATTGAAATGTTATAGCATTTAAATATTACCATATTGATTCATCTACTATATATCTATTCAGAATGGTTTTCTTTATGAGAAACAGAGAAGCTGAAGTTGGAATAAACAGAGAGGCTGATATTTTTCCGAATCTGCAACTGGGAACAGTGGGAACTGGAACTGAGCAGTTTTTGATTGTAATGGATTAGTTGATGTAGACAATAAATGGTAGTGTCATTAGTTTAAGAGAAAAACTAGAGCCACCAAAATGTAACATGGTGATAGTGGAACATTTTATGAGGAGACACCCTCCTGCTTTAAATGGATTTTTTAACACAATAGCTGTTGAAGGATGGATTAAAGCCCTTTAAAAGAAATTCAGTGTTATGGGATGTTCGTAAAATCAAATTTTTAGTCTTTCTATTTATCTTTTTTATGGTGAATCTGATCATTGGGGTTAAGTGGTGAAGATTATCAGGGATAGAGATGATATTGAAACCTTAGAGTGAGATGAATTTAAAAGTATTTTCCTTGAAAAATATTTTCCTAATGTGGTTTGACTAAGGATGTATACGAAATTAATTTAATTGAAGAAAAATAATAATGAATATTTAGTGGCAACATATGAATAAAAATCCACCTGACAAGAAATATAGAGTCCAATTATTATTCAGGATCTTTATATAAAAATCAATCATTTCATCTTAGGATTGAATTCAAGATACCGAAGGGAATTGGCCTCCATAGATTTCATAAGTTATGAAAAACTTGTATGAGGTACTGAGAGGTTATAAAAGGGGTTTAACTTTGATCCATTATACTTTGAAAAAAATATAAGAAGAGGTTAGGATGGAATGTGATGGGTAAGAATCAATCAGATACGTCTGATGGTAATAATGTACAGTTTGGACTTTCTCAAAGGTGTGGTAAAAAAACCCCTAGAGAATGCCATACCAAAATCGAGAAGTTTTTTTATTTTCTATGCATAGAAATATTTCCCAATGTTATTATTAAAATTATCTTAAGATCAATTTTAATAAGAAAACTGTAAAGCGTTTCAAGTGTGGTGAGAGGGGGCATTCCTAAAATGACTTCCCAAAAAAGGATCATAGTGATGGAAAAGCATCAAGACAAAAAGCAGAATGATGTTGTGATATCCTTAGAAACTTTGATAATAGATTTTGGTCCATTAAATGAAGTTTTATCATGTAATTTTTTTATTTACATAGATTTTTATAATGTCTTGTTCGGTAATGGGTCTATAAATTTTTTCCTTTTGGAGATTGTTTTTCCTAAATTGAAAATACCACATCAACAAATGAGACCTGAATATATTCTTAAAACCTCATGAGTAAATGTTACCACAATAATGAATTTTAATAGTATCATATTGATATATATGGAATGACATTACCTAAAAACCATGTTGTTTTTCCTTAGTATAGTTTGAATTCATTCTGGGTAGGAATTGGATTTTGATTTATCATGCTAAGATTGATTGGAGTGCTAAAGAAGTTGTTTTCTTCAGAAAGTGTTTTTGATTGTATACAAGAATGAATCCATACAATTTATAGAATATCAGCAAGCTGAGAAATGATTAAATGATGGAAATAAAAGTAATTTTCTACATATTGTTGAAAATAACAGAACGATTTAGATTAATAATGTGGTAATGGTAAATGAATACCTTGAAATTTTTGCTAATGACATACCGGGTGTTGTACCTAATCATGAATTTGAATTATCAACTAACATAGTTCTTAATGCTAGGAAAATTTCAATGCACCTTTATCAAATCGCTCAAATGGAATTTCTAGAATTAAAAAATTAGTAGCAGATGTTTCTTGATAAAGTAATCATTCATCCTAGCCCTCCACAATGGGGATCTCCTATTTTGTTCATTAAAATGAAATTTGGTCCATGAGACTTTTCATTAATTATAGTTCTTTGAATAACATTACTTTTAAGAAGAAGTATCATTTTACTCACATCGATGAATTGTTTGATCAGCTCTAGGGAGCTCGGTATTTTTCATAGATTGATATCAGATCTGGGTACCATCAGCTCAAGGTGAACGAAGATGACATTCAAAAGATGATTTTTCGAACAAGATATGGTTGTCATGACTTTTTTATAAGTATTTTGTGTTATCTATTGTACCTAATGTATTCATGGATTTTATAGATATAATATTTCATGAGCTCTTGGATAAGTTTTTGGTTGTTTTTATTGAGGACATTCTAGTATATTCTTGAAGTAAATAGGAGAATGAAAAAAATCTAAGGATTGTTTTTAAAACATTAAAGGAGAAGAAATTGTAAGGAAGATTAATCATGTGTGAATTTTTTATTGACACATTTATTTCCTTGGTTACATTTTATTTATTGATGGAATAACTATCGATCATTCTAAAATGAAATTTGTTAAAGAATGGACAACACCCACAAATATAATAGAGATTTATAGTTTTCTTTTTTTTAGAAGGTTGTTACTAAATGTTTGTTAAAAACAATACATGGTTATCTAGTCCACTGACTATGTTAACTAAAATAAGAGTTAAATTCATGAAGACAAAATAATGTTTTGATTTTTTCAAAAATTTAAAAGAGTATTTGTGAATGATCTAGTTTTGACTCTACCTTCATGAAATGGAGAGTATGTCATATACAATGATTCTTTATTAAAGAGACTCAGTTTTTTCAGATATAGAACTATCAGGTAATCACTTATTCTTTTATAAACTAAATCATCTTAAGTTAAATTATCCCACACATTATTTTGAATTATATGGTCTAGTTTTTTTGTTGAAAAATATAGAGACATCATTTATATAGAGCCATATGTGAAATATATTCTCACAAAAGAATTAAGTATATATTCAATAAAAATGAATTAAAGCTGAGGAAGAGAAGATTTCTTGAAATGATAAAACATTATGATTGTATAATCAATTACCATCCTGGGAAATCAAACAAATTGAAATATAAATTTAGTAGAAAACATCATTCATATTTGACTATGTTACGGCTAGAACAAGACACTTTAATTAATGATTTAATGAATTTTGGTAGGAAATTACTCTATTTTTTCCCAGGTTTTAGAGTAATCTTCTTTTTCAGATAGAATTATGAAAGATCGGAAAGAATACAGAGTTATTGAAAAAGGTATAATTGGTTAAAATGAGTATGTTTCAATAATTTTACACAGATAAACATTGTGTTATATTATTTTAATGATATTATGAGTGCCTTTTGATTCTCATCTAAATAAATAATTATTGTGTGAAGCTCATAGGTATCTATTATGACAACCCTGCTTTTATTAAAAACATAAACATGATTTATTACATAAACTATTCACATGATACAACATGGAATATTGAGAGGTATAGTGTCTTTGGTTCTTAGGATCATTACATAACAACTTAAAACATGAAATACAACATCATTATTGAAAACATCCTTTACATGACAACTACATTCCCTCGTACATAGCATTGCATGGGATAACCTGAGGACATGCATAAGAAAAGGGTGAGATATAAAGCCCAATAAGGGAATAAACATGGAATAAATGAGGATTAAAATACATGTTAGACAATATGAATATCAATATAGAACAATAGAAACATGGACATAAAGGAATTATAAAGCATTATAATCATAACATGGAAATGTGGCAACAACACTTAACATGGAATTAGCATGAGCCAAGGCCCATTGCACATGAAGCATGAGTAAATCCTCATTGCACATGAAGCATGAGTAAACACTTGTTGAACTTTAATTATCATGATTCCACACTCATTGCAAATGACGTATCATGATACTATACTTTACCCAATGCATTGGAGCGCTATAAGGGTGCACCATTCTTAAACATTTCATTTCATTCATAAGTGTGCCACATGGATCATAAAAAATGGATTCATAAAACATAATAATTTATTCCATGACAAAGGAATGTGGGATGAAACTTTATAATTAATAATTAAATGTGCATGAAGGTGAATACCCTTGATGGAGAAATGGGCATGGTATTCACTACACAATGGCATTGGCTTAGAAAATTGGTGCAATTTCAGCCGCGTAACGGTGTGATATAAGAATTCATAAAATTGGTTGATGAGAGATAAATGGGTGTCTCATCATATCTTCATGAAATGGACAGTAAGGGGGTCATATAGATACATGTACCAACAATTTTAATGGAATTCAGTTTCATGATAAAAAATTATTTCTTGAATGTAAATGAGGAGAGAGAAGTTCCTTTCAGAATTTCGGCATAGTAACAGATGTACATGGGAAAATTTTATTGAGAGAGAAAGGGGTATCCCATCATTCAAACAATAATAGGGAAGTATGGGGGAGGGGGAAAACTATACCCCAGCATTTATAATTGAAATTAAAAGGGCATAACAATATTAAGAAAATTGGGAAAAAAAGTGAAAGGAAGAAAAACCCTTACTTGTAAGTGTGCTTCCAAAGGCTTGAGAGAGGCTTGATAGAAGCTTCTTAGGACATTGGGGAACCTTGGGAGGATTCTAGAGAGAGTAGGGCATAGTTTGGACTAAATCAAAAGGCTTTGAGTGAAGAGGAAGTGGGAGGTTGGGTGGGTTTATATAGGAAATGTGAGTGAATTCTTTATTATTTAGGTTTGGGACCCCTTACATTAAACTAATCTAAACCACAAATCAGCTCATGGTTTTTCCCACAGTTTAGGGAAAATGGAATAGGAAAACAATATTTTATAAGGACAAATTCCTAACTTCTTATTATAATGGGGTTGCCTATGTGAAGGCGAGTTACACTCCTATGGAAAATAATTTAAAAAGACAAGATGTTTAATAATCCTTGAGGGGTCCATTAATGCTTTGTAAAATAAGTCAAACAAACCCAAAATCACATTATTTTAATGGTAAAACATATTTTGGCAGAAAATAAAGCTTATAGTATTTTATTACATTACTATTGGGTCATTATGATGTCATAAAACACATTTTATATTTAAACGGTATTTAATATTTACCCAAAAATTTGACTGTCTTAGAAAATTTTGAAAAATTCACCGTTGGATAATTTATATGTCCTGATTCTAGAAATAACATTTATTTTATATTAAAAATATTCTAA
Source organism: Viscum album (assembly GCA_963277665.1). NCBI lineage: Eukaryota > Viridiplantae > Streptophyta > Magnoliopsida > Santalales > Viscaceae > Viscum > Viscum album. Next base: position 282,056,082 of record OY728142.1, read on the forward strand.
ATATTATATTTTTTCTTTTAAAATAAATAGTGACATTTATCGAAAATTCACGGGTTATGACAAAAATTGCTTTCAAACATTAATAAAAATTACAATTGCCTTCATAAAATTATAAGATCATTTATATATAATAAAAATTAATTTAATAATAATAATAATATATTATTTAAATATTATTTATTTCAAAATTCCATTAATTTATCAAAATATATTTTTTATCTGAATATTAACTGAAAATATATTATTTGTGCTTTAAAAAAACTATTTAGAAAGTGTCAAAAATGAAAAGAAGGTATATTCATTATTATAAACATAAAATAATATATAGTAATAATGATTTGTTAAATAATCCCTTAAAAATCCGCATAAGCCCTAAGTGTATGGTGTGCGATGGTGACAGACTCTTGGTGTGGCTCGGACAACATCGCTCGAGTGGTAATCTCTATCAACTTCCACTTTTCCAATAGACGGTCTAGTTCGAGCTTGACATGATGAAGCTCAGCTTGGGCTTGGTCAAAAGCGAAACCCAAGGATGCACTACTGGAAAACAGGTCTATACCCACGGTTTTGCAAAAACCGTGGGTACATGCCACCTATACCCATGGTTGTTCCAAAAATCGTGTGTATAGTCTTCTTTTAAGACATATACCCACAGTTTTGGAGAGAACCGTGGGTATAGGGTATTTTCCAAAGACCTATACTAATGGTTCTTGAAAACTGTAGGTATTGCAGTTTTTTTTTTGATGACCTATACCCACGGTTCACCAGAACTCTGGGTATATCGTTCCAGTGTTGTGGCGCGGAAAGAAATTTAGGCGGGACATGGAAAAAATTTGGCAGGTATACAATTCTTCATGGATTAGATTAATATATTTAAATACAAATAAATATAATCTTTCAAATGTTATTTAGCTCGGTTGGTCTGTCGCAGGGGTCAGGTTGTGAGGTTCTGTATGAGTTGCAGGTTTGAAACCATGCATGCGCCTTTTTGAATTTAAATACTGAATATAAATATATATAATCAGATATACGTAAATATAATAGATGTGAATCCCATCTCAGTTGGCGGTGCGGTTGTGATGGTTTGCGTGAGACCCGGGTTCGAAACCCCGCATGTACATTTTTTAAATTTAAATTCCAAATATTAATATATATTAGAAGATATATGTACAAATAACAGATGAAGAGTGCAACTCGGTTGGTGGCACGATTATGAGGGTACAACGAGTCGCGGGTTCGAAAAATGCAGGGCGAATTTTTTGAATTTAAATAGCCCATAGTTTTCAAACCGTGGGGTCTGTTGTGTGCCACACTGGAACAGCCAGTGTTCCACATGTGACTCACAGATACCCACGGTTCACCAAACCATGGGTATAGGTTGAGACCCCTATACCGATGCCATTCCATCCCACGGTTCCAAAAACCGTGGGTATATGCTATACCCATGGTTTTGGGGGCTATACCCATGGTTTTGAACTGTGGTTATAAGACATTTTTACAGTAGTGATTCCAACTCTTTTCCGAGCTCTGAAAAATGGGCTTCGTATGGAGAAATTCTACTAGATGAGGCCATCGCTTCTTTTTTCTGAGTAAATTGGATTTGTTAAATCCCTATATTTATACTAATCATGTGATCATTGTTCAACGACTATATTAGCAATGATCAAAATTCTTAACATAAAACCAATGAAGTTGTTATTTTATATAAAAATTTTACATAAAGAGTTATTTAATTAAATCAAGTTGGATTTCCATTACTGAAACTTTGGGTCGTTACGATATTCCCCCCTTATGAAATTTCTCCCTCGAAATGTCCTTTTCCCACACTAAAACAGATGTGGGTAACTTAGCTTCATCATTTCCTATGATTCCCAAGTCACTTCTTCAAACTTGTGGTTTCACCACAACACCTTGAATAGGGGCATTGTCTTATTTCAGAGAACTTTTTCTCTACGATCTAAGATCTTCATTGGTTGCTCCTCATAAGAAAGATCATGCTCCAACTGTACCACCGCAGAAGAGAGTACATGTGAAGGGTTCGGTATGTACTTCCTTAAGATGGAAACATGAAAGACATCATGTACTTTGGCCATGGTAGGTGGATGTGCTAGTCGATAGGCCACAGCCCCGACATGATCAAGAATCTCGAAGGGGATGATGTACCTTGTACTTAACTTCCCTTTATTTCCTAACCTCATGACCTTCTACTACATAGATATTCATAGAAAAACTATGTCTCCAACTTTAAACTCAAGGTCTCATCGACGATTATCTACATAACTCTTCTATCGACATTGGGCTGCCTTGATAAGTTGTTGAATATTTTCACCATCTCCATCATTTCCTCGACCATTTCCAGTCCACGCAGCTTACGTTCACTGACCTCATCCCAACACACCAGTGTTCTGCACCTTTTCCCATAAAGGGCTTCATATGGTACCATTTGGATGCTCGAGTGGAAACTATTATTATAAGTCAACTCAACTAGGGAAAGATGTTGATCACATCCTCCTTTAAAGTCCATTGAGCACGGTCTCAACATTTCCTCAAGTGTTTATATAGTCCGCTCGGATTGGCCATCTATTTGAGGATGATAGGTCGTACTGAAGTTCAGTTCAGTATCCATAGCATGTTGAAGACTCTTCCAAAACATAGAGGTGAATCTTGGATATTGGTCAGACACAATAGATAGTGGTACTCCATGCAACCTTACCACTTCCCTGATATATATCTGTGCTAGTTGATCTAATGAGATATCCTCCCGAATAGCAATGAAGTGTGTAGCCTTTATAAGATGATCCACCACAACCCAGATTACAATGTTGCCTTTGGATGTCCTCAGAAGTCTAGTGACAAAGTCCATGGTGATGTTCTCCCATTTCAATTCTGGTATGGGCAATGGTTGCATCATCCCCTTAGACATCTACCTCTCTTCCTTCACATGCTGGCACACCAGGCATTTTGATGTATATACAATGATCTCCTTCTTCATATTATCCCACCAAAAGTTTTCTTGGATATCTCGATACATCTTTGTGCTCCCTGGGTGAATATAGAAATTTTAACTATGTGCATCATCCAAAATTTCCTTCTTCAGCTCCAGACATGATGGAACACATAGTATTTTTCCAAATATCACAATTCCATTTTCATTAACATCAATCTTTGAAGATTTCCTTTTTTCCATAGCTTCTACTTTTTCCTGAATTCCCACATCATCCTTTTGAGAATCCTATAACCTTTCCAAAAGAGATGGTTGAGAAATCATTTGTGAAAGGATTGATGATGTTCCCTTATTTATGATTCCCATGTTCCTCTTCATTATGTCTATGAATATTGGATCCTTCTCTATTATCATCATTGATAGAATCACTGGGTCTTTTCTACATAGGGCATCTTCCACCTTGTCCTCTTTCCCATGTTGGTAATGTATTGAATAGTCCTAATCCATGATGAGCTCTATCTATCTTTTTTGGCACATATTAAGATCTTTCTATGTGAATATATATTTAAGACTCTTGTGGTCATTATATATCTCCAATTTCTCACCATAGAGATAATGCCGCCAGATTTTCAAGGCAAAGATCACCACCACCAACTCCAGATCATGCGTTGGATAGTTTCGCTCATATATTTTCAACTACCTTGAGTCCTAGGATATCACTTTATTATTCAGCATCAGCACACATCCTAAGCCCTACTTCGATGCATTACCACAAAAGGTTCCCCACTTGTGGGTAAAGTGAGCATGGGCGCAGTGATAAGTCACCTTTTCAACTCCTTGAAGCTTTCATTGCATTCATCACTCCAAGAAAAAATCACTCTATTTTGAGTTATCTTGGTAAGAGGGTTGGAAAATCGTGAGAAATTTCTCACAAATCGTCAATAATATCTAGCTAACCCCAAGAAGATACGAATATCTGTTACTGATGTTGGCCTCGGCCATCCCTCAATTACACCTGTTTTGGAGGGATCCACAGATATCCCATTGCTTGTGATGATATGGCCCAAGAATGAGACCTCCTTCAACAAGAACACACACATGATGTACTTTTCTTAGAGCATCTCCTTGCGCAAAGTCTCTAGTACAATTCATAAATGATCCTCATGATCCTCCTTGGTTTTAGAGTATATTATAATATCATCTATAAAGACTACCACAAATTTTTTAAGGTAATCTCTAAAGACTCTTTTCATCAAGTCCATGAAGATTTATGGAGCATTAGTGAGTTTATAAGGCATTACTATGAATTCATAGTGCCTGTATCTTGTGCGAAAAGCAGTCTTGGGGATATCTTCTTTCTTCACCCTTATTTGATAATATCCTGACCGCAAGTCCACCTTCGAGAAGTATTGTGATCCATGCAGCTGATCGAACAAGTCAACAATTCGTGGGATATGATACTTGTTCTTTGTCATGATTTTTTTGAGCACATGATAATCGATGCAAAGCTGCATTGACCCATCCATCTTCTTGATGAAGAGGACTGGTACACCACATGGTGGAACACCTGGGCGTATAAACCCTTTATCCAGATTCTCCTGTAGTTGTTTCTTCAGATATTCAAGCTCCACGACAGCCATTCTATATGGAGTCTTGTATATTGGTAGATCCTCTGGAATAAGTTCAATTGAGAATTCAACATCTCTTCTAGTAGGAAGACCTGGCAGTTCCTCGGGAAACACTTCAGCAAATTCTCTCACAATAGGAATTTCTTCATGTATGGTATCTTCCATGGACTCAATCATCCGAGCCAGATACGTGTGCTCATAGGGAAGTAATATCCATGATTGAGATGATGGAGCTAAAAGAGATTCATCTTCCTCCTTACACTTGTAATGAATCGGGGGTCGATTTTCCATAAGGAGTGTGATTTCCCTTTCCCGACAATTTATGTTGGCTCAATATAAGGAAAGTCAATCCATGCCAAAAATTTCATCAAATTCCACTAGAGGGAGTATGATGAGGTTCTCCAGGAAATTCAATCCACAGTTTATAATAAGGGAGGACATATAATCATGGGATACAATGATTTCCCCATTTTCCATTCTCACTGACATCTTCACATCCATGATTTGTGGCGGTGGTGGGATTGTTCTACTAAACTTTCAAAATATAAAAGAATGCATAGAACCTTAATGAAAAAGTACATTCACTATTCTTGAATGAATAACTAGCGTAAGAGTCACCATTTGGTTTTCATGGTTCACTTCGGCAGAAGTGATGGAAAAAGCTCTTCTTGATTCCTTGGAGGTTGTTGGTTGCCTCCAAAAACCCCTGTATTAGGGCACTGATTTGCAAAATGCCCCGGTTCATTGCAGTTGTAGCAATGAACAACGAGTTGAGGATCGAACAGAGCATTACTCTCCTCTTTCATAGCTGTGGGTCTTTCTTTTCGACAGTTAATAGCTAGGTGCCCTTCTCTTCCACACCTAAAACATTTACTCTTCCCTTTGAGGAAATTTCCAAGGTGCTTCTTTCCACACTTTTGTCAAGAGGGGTGCTGGATCTTCTTAGCACCATTGGATTTATCCATCGGACCTCCAGCATTGAAGTCCACCTTATTCTTCTTGTCCCAATGATACCTTTGTGATTCCTCGATCTCCATTTTGACCTTGAGGGCACATCAGAAAATTTACTCATAGCTTTCAAAGTCACATATCGCTAATGCTTTCCATAAGCTAGGCTTCATCCCACCAAAGAAGCGGTCAAATATTCATTTGGGGTAACAACAAAGCCGGAAGCATATCGTGCAAGCCTTGTGATGTTTTCCTCGTACGCTCCAACAGATTCTTCGTCTTTTTTCTTGAGGGAAAATAATTCCCTTTCCATCTTATGCCATAGGGTGTGCGGAAAATATTTATCGAAAAACATCTTCTGGAAATCCTTCCATTCCAATGCCTCGATATCCTCCTCAGGCTTCGTATTTTTTATCAACGCCCACCATCGATCAGCTTCACCCTCTATACGATAAGCCGTCAGGAGGACCTTCTCTTGTTCAGAAGATTTAAGTATGGAGAATTTCTTTTCAATTGAGTTGATCCATTGTTCAGCGATCGTGGGATCATATGATCCACTAAAAGTAGGAGGCCTCTGTCTCATGAAGCTCCCGATTGCGACTTGTTCTTTCTTGGGGGGGGGGGGGTTGAAAGTTCCTCTTAACCCATTTTTCTATTCAATGCTTGAGTTAGCTGAGAGAGAAGTGTGACAATGTTCGTGATTCCCGCTCCCATTTGATCGGGAATCTCATTAGTATAGTCGTCACACTGATCTTCACAACAGTTTTTTCGCACGAGTCCTCCTATTACTGGCCATTGGATGGAATAAAAGTAAATTTAGGCATAACAACTAATAGGTAATCCAAAGACAAGAATGGATAACTTATATATTAAATTTTATTTCCTTAACTTATGAATCTATAGGCTTCAATCTAAGATTTTTGTGATCTACTTTCTAACATATATTCTTAGGGGTTTTTTTAATCCCTTATTAAGGGTTCATACTAAGCATGTGAATTTACCAAAGCATATCCCTTTGAAGTTTCGTAACCAATAGTGCAGCAAAGCCTGTTTTTGTGCACCAGTTCTCGTTTAGTCTAGCTCAACGCTGTGTTTTCGGGTTTTACCCCTAGGATACATCTGTTCTAGAGCCGCCTCTACCTTCTCGTATCCAGACAGGGATGTATTTTCTTGAAAACCCACATACTCAATAATCACCTAAACATAGGGACATTTTTATTGTACTTAGTCTTGTATCTAAGGCTTTACTAGGGTTTTCTAATCATATTACCAAAAATAAATAAACCTATCATTTGATACAAACTATGACAACCCTAATTTTATTACAAACTTAAACATGATTTATTACATACACTAGTCAACAAATAAAACATGGATGATCAAGAGGTCTAGTGTATTTATGGATTAGGATCATTACATAACAACTAAAAACATGAAATACTACATCTTTAATGAGAACTTCCTTTACATGACCACTACATTCCCTCGTACTTAGCATTGTATGGGATAACCTAAGGACATGAATAAGAAAAGGGTGAGCTATAAAGCACAGTAAGGGAATAGATATGGAATTAATGAGAAGTAAAATACATGTTTGACAATAGGTATATAAATAGTGGACAAGAGAAACATGGATATAAAGGCATGATAAAGCATGATAATCATAACTTAGAAATGTGGCAACAACACTTAACATGGAATTATCATGAGCCAAGGCCCATTGCACATGAAGCATGAGTAAATCCTCATTGCACATGAAGCACGAGTAAACCCTGATTGAACTTGAATTCGCTTGAGTCAACACTCATTGTACATGATGTATCATGATACTATACTTTACCCAATGCATTGGAGCGCTATAAGGGTGCAACCTTCTTAAACATTTCATTTCATGCATAAGTGTCCCACATGGATAATAAAATATGGATTCATAAAACCTAATCATTTATTCCATGACAATGTAATGTGGAATGTAACTTTATAATTAATAACTAAATGTGCATGAAGGTGAATACCCTTGATGGAGAAATGGGCATGGTATTCACTACACAATGGCATTGGCTTAGAAAATTGGTGCAATTTTGGTCGTGTAACGGCGTGATATAAGAATTCATAAAAATGGTTGATGAGAGAAAAAGGGGCGTCTCATCATATATTCATAAAATGGAAATTAAGGGGTTCATATAGATACATGTCCCGACAATTTTAATGTGATTTAGATTAATGATACAAAAGTATTTCTTGAATGGAAATGGGGAGAGAGAAGTTCCTTTCGGAATTTCATCATAGTAACGGGTGTACATGGGAGGCATTTAATTAGAGATAAAGGGGTATAAAATCATTCAAACAATAATAGGGAAGTATGGGGGAGGTTTGAAACCATACCCCAGCATTTATAATTGAAATTAAAAGGGAAAAACATTATTATGAAAATTGGACAAAAAAGTGAAAGGAAGAAAAACCCTCTTTTGGAAGTGTGCTTCCAAAGGCTTGAGAGTGGCTTGAGAGAGGCTTCTTGGGAGATTGGGGCACCTTGGGAGGATTCTAGAGAGATTAGGACAGAGGTTGGACGAACTCAGAAGGCTCCGAGTGAGGAGGAAGTGGGAGCTTGGGTGGGTTTACATAGGAAAGGTGAGTGAATTATTTATTATTTAGGTTTGGGACCCCTTACATTAAACTAATCCAAACCACAAATATGCTCATGGTTTTTGCCCATGGTTTTTGGAAAAGGGAAGAGGAAAACAATATTTTATATGGCCAAATTCCAAACTTCTTAAAATAACGGGGTTGCTTATGTGTAGGTGAGTCACACTCCTATGGAAAATAATTTAAAAAAACAAGATGTTTAATAAGTCTTGAGGGGTCCATTAATTCTTTGTAAAATAAGTCAAACAAACCCAAAATCACATTATTTTAATTTTAAAACATATATTGGCCGAAAATAAAGCTTATAGTATTTTATTACATCACTATTGGGTCATTATGATTGCATAAAACACATTATATATTTAAACGGTATTTAATTTTTACACAAAAATTTGACTGTCTCAGAAAATTATGAAAAATTCACCGTTGGATAATTTCGATGTCTTGATTCCAGAAATAACATTTATTCTATCTAAATAATATTTTTAAATATTTTAATTTCTAATTTTAAAATAAAAACAAACATTTATCGATAATTCACGGGTTTTGACAAAAATGGCTTTCAAAATTTAATAAAAATTACAATTTCTTTCATAAAATTATAAGATCATTTATATTTAATAAAAATTAATTTAATAATAATAAATTTTTTTAATATTATTTAATTAAAAAATCCATTAATTCATCCAAATATATTTCTTTTCAGAATATTAACTAAAAATACTATATGTTCTTTAAAAAACTATTTACGAAGTGTCAATAATGGAAAGAAGGTATATTCATTATTTATACAAAAAATAATATATAGTTATAGTGATTTTTTACATAACCCCTTAAAACAGCCGCATAAGACCTAAGGGTAAGGTGTGCGGTGGTGACATACTCTTGGGGTGGCTCGAATAACATTGCTCGAGTGGTAATCACTATCAACATCCACTTTTTCCGTAGACGGTCCCGTTCGAGCTTGACATGATGAAGCTCAACTTGGGCTTGGTCAAGAGCGAAACCCAAAGATGCCACCTCTTTTTTGAGCTCCGACAAATGGGATTTGTATGGAGCAATTCTATTGGATGAGGCCATCACTTCTTTTGTCTAAGTAAATTTGATTTGTTAAAGCCCTATATTTATACTAATCATGTGATCACTGTTCAACGGCTATATTAGCAACGGTCAAAATTATTAACATAAAACCAATGAAGTTGACATTTTATAAAAAAAATACATAAAGAGACATTTAATTAGATTAATTGGGATTTCCATTAATCAAACTTTTGGTCGTTACATCCATTTTCTGGTCATCCTGGAAGCACAAAGATGTACAGTGAATTTCGTGGGTATTATTGGTGGGATGGAATAAAAAGTGATATTATAGATTTTACCATGAATTTTTTTGACATGTCAATAGGTTATAATAGAGAGTTAGTTACTAATGTGGATGCATCCTTCTTTACAAATGAAAGAGTGGAAATGGGAAAATATATCCATAGACTTTACTGTGGGACAAACAGAGACCTCTAGAGGTAATAATGTAATATGGGATATTTTCGATTGACTAACTAAATCTACTCATTTGATGTAACATCATGATATTTTAATAGGAAACACTATGTGATTAAATGAGCTACTAAATACTTTGTGAACTCAATAAACTAATCATTAAACATAACTCTTCCACTTATATGTTTTGAATTTCACAAAATGGATATTCATGGTTACGATCAGTAAGTTATTTAGATCCAAATAGGATCAAGTTAATTTTTGTTGAATAGTAACATACCCTTATGAATATTAACACACCCTTGTGAATAGTAACATATCCTTACGAATAGTAACACACCCTTGTGAATAGAAACACACCCTTAAGAATAGTAAATGAAAAAAATGAATAGTGACATCCCCCATGAATTTATAAATAAAATATAGGCAATATAATAAGTGATAGTATAATCATTATACATGTGTTGGTATATTTGTAAGTAATAAATATTTAATTATAATTTTATGATAAATTTATTAATGTAAATAAATATTTATTTTTATTTAGTTTAATTATAAATTATTATTTTGTTATTTCATTGTTATAAGATAAGTTTAAGAGAGCTTGATTAATTTTCATAGTGTTATAAAATCAGTTATAGTTATATAATTATTCTTTTTCAAACAAATTATTATTTTTTTATAAAATTAATTTTTTCATATATAGAAAATTATTTTGATAAAATTGAGTACATTTTTTAATTATACACATCTATTAATGGTTAGGGTGTATTTGTTTTGTTATATTTGAAATAATTTGATTTGTGATTAAAAGTGAAATATCGTAAATTAACATATATATACAATAAATGTTAAATACACTATTTCCAGCATCAAGTATGATGTAAGAACCATTGGTTCGAACTAAACTACCTTATTTACTATTTTGGGTCACTTGAATTAAGACTCTTCATAGTCTTTAGGCAAAATATTAAATTAATGATTAAAATAATGGAAAACCCCTCCTCTCCTCCACTATAAATACCACCCCCACCCCGTCTTATTCTCTCGCCTCTCAAGCTTTGAGCATTGTTAAAATTCAACCCAATCCCCTTACCAAGGATCTTCCCAAATATCAACCTTTCTGATCTTACCAAATGGCCAAAACCGAAGGCCTAAACTAGAATCACAAAGAGAAAAGATCAAGAGGTAAAAATCCTTTTTTATTTTCTTGGATTTTATTTTTTATTCTTTAATACTATTATGCTCTCTTCACCTCCTAGCTCTATCCAAGAGGCATGAAAGATGTAGTAATATATATTTTTTTCTATCATCATTATAGAAAAATTCATCATCATTATTCCTCTCATATTCATCTTATTTAAAACAAACTGTCTCTGATATGTCGATTTATCGACATCATTGATGATGTGTCTTAAATCTACTTTAATTCCTTCAAATACAGATGTAAAAAAATTTAAATTATTGAATCATATTCTAAAGTGTTTTATATGACCTCTTTTATGTTTGGGAATTAACTTTTATGAATAATAATAAAGGAATATGATGAAACAAGTTCGTGATTATCGAAGAACCACAAAATGACCTAATGGAATATCACTAATGATTCATCTAATGATTCATCCTCACACCATATATACAAAATTATTTATGGAATAATTTAATATTCTAGAAAAATATAAATACCATTTATTTCCACTTCCATTTTTTTCTTCATTTCGACAAGAAAATCCTTTATGAACCGACCAAGGAAATCATGTGAAGCACCCACACGAATCAATTGAAATAACAAAAAATTATTTAATAAATGGGTCAAATGATGTTATAAAATTATCTTATATGGTGTTATAAACATGAATATTTTTCAATAAAATATTAATAACACTTCTTTAATGATTATAAAAGAGGTTTAAACAAGTTTAACATAAGGCAAAACCTACGTAAAGGATTTCATAACCCAATTTTCATGCTTTGGGTTAAGTTTACACTTCATTAATATTGTGCTACCAAGATTATTTGTGGAATTATTTTATATTATATAGGGAATTATAAAGTGTATTTACAATATGTACAGATGATACTTCCATTATATTAATTCTCACTTTAGTTATATGATATTTGTAAGGGACATTCCTTTGAAAATCCACTTTTAAAATTCTATTTTATGAAATTCTAAAGAAATTATTTTATACAATTATTCATGTATAATGATTATGTTTTGGTTATTGTGTATTTTTTATGATGAAAGTTTGGACCTATATCTCCCTCCAATGAATTGGGTATGTGTATGTTAAAGGTCCACCGTATGGTAACTCCATGTGTAACTGTGATGATTTCACCATAAGGTAGTCATGAGTGTTACATAGTAAGGTAGTCATGAGGGTTACAAATCATAAGGTAGTTACAAGGGTTACAATATAAGTAAGTAATTCCCCAATATACCTTTATTTTTTATTTATGTTCTCTATGTTTTATAGAAATATCATTTTTTCCAAATTAAGTATATATGGGTGAGAAGTATGTCTTTGTGAAAATGTTTTCATATGTTTATATGTATTCATGGACTAATGGTTTAATTCCTTCATTTTATATCCCAAACCGAGTTTTTTATGCTCATCTGGAGTTTTGAAAATATTTTACACCAAATTCCTTATAAGTTCAAAGTACAGTTAAGGTGCTTTTATAGTTCAATACACTTAGTTATTTTGTAATTATTTTTTGTAAACATTTATTCATTTTATGTAAGTTGTTGTGTAAATCTCCAAAACCTAGACAGGAAAAAGTTTTTCTTAAGTATATTTTATTGTATATTCTTATGTTATCTCTTATATAAAATACACAACATATTTTATTACTGAATCATGAAGTGTGGGTTCATGGATTTAAAGATATTATCAAACTAATAATTAGAAAACTTTGGAGATAAGACGTTGTCAAATTTTTAGCATTTATTTTGATGGAATTTAATTTTGAACATATAGTCAATTATGTACACATAATAAAATATTTTTTCTTAATTATAAAAATATAAATTCATAATTATATGTTGAATGTAAAAATTGTGAGGGCACAATTTATTTAAGTGGGGACGAGAATGTAACAACATGAGATTTCAAAAAGAAACACTATGTGCTTAAATGAAATACTAAATACTATGTGACCTTTATATCATATTCATTGATCATAATGTTGACAGTAATATTTTCAGAATTTCAAAAAATGGACATAATGGTTGTGATCATTAATATATTTAGAGTCGGATTGGATCAAGTTAATTTTTATTGAATAGAAACATACCATTATGAATAGTAACATACCCTTGTGAATAGTAACATACCCATATGAATAGTAAATCATCAAAATAAATAGTAATCCCACCTATGAATGTATAAATAAAATATAGGAAATCATAATGTTACATTATGATCATTATATAAGTGTTGGTATTTTTTAAGTCCTAAATGTTTAATTATAATTTTATGATTAATTTAACAATTTAAATGATATTTTATTTTCAGGAAGTATATTCATAAATTATTATTTTTTGTTTTGTTTTTTTATTGTTATAAGATAATTTTAAAATGCCTTGATTAGTTTTCACGGTGTTTTAATTACTCTAGTATTAGTTATAAAAATTATTACATTTCATATAAATAATTATTTTATTAAAAAATTAAATTTATCATATTTATAAAATTATTTTGATAAAATGGAGTTCATATTTTAATTCAACATATAAAAAAATTGTTATGGTGAATTTTTGGTATTTTTTAGAAATTCTTGAATTTTTGCGAATAGTGAAATATGGTAAATTATCAAATACATACATTATATGTTAAATACACTACTCCTAGAATTATTGTGGATGTAAATATACATTGTTTGAACTCATGTGCTCCATTTATTGTTTTACCTCACATGAATCTAGACTATTCATAGTCTTGAGAAAACAATTTATACTAATGATTAAAATAATAGAAAACCACTCTCCCCTATACTATAAATACCACCCTCACCCCGCTCTTCCTCTCACACCTCCCAGTATTTTAGCACTTCCTTACATCTAGCCCATCCACTTCCCAAATAACTTCCCCACATCCAACTCCTTCTGGCCTCACCAAAATTACAAGACCAAATTACTTAAGGAATATCTCAAAGGGTATAGATCAGGATGTAAAAATCCTCTATTTGTTTTTCTTGTGTTCTAATTTCAATTCATTTCATTTCTTATACTATCTTCCCCTCCACTTATAGAAGAGGTATGAAAGTTCTACTATTATATATATTATTTATTTTTTCCTGATTAGGTAAAAATTCATCATTGTTTTCCCTCTCCTATTATTTTTATTCTAAAAATACAAACACTGTTTGCGAGGTGATGATTTGTTGACAACGTGGACGATGTCTGTTCAACATCCTTTACATACTTAAAAGCTTGTTGTAAAACCAATTTAATGATTGAAACATATTTTAATGAGTATTATATTACCTCTCTTATGTTCTATAATTATATTTTATGCATAATATTAATGTTATTTGATGAAACATGTTTGTGATTATCGATGAACCGCCAAAATGATCTTAATCAATATCACCATTGATTCATATAATGATTCATCCTCATATGAAATAAAAAAAATTATTTATGGAATTACATAATATTCGACAATGATATTAACACCATTTAGTTATACTTGAGGATTTTCTCTTCCATTCAACAAGAAAATCCTTTACGAATCGACTATGGAAATCATCACAAACACGCACCCAAAATAATGGAAATAACAAAATAATATTTAATAAATTGGTTAAATGATGTTATAAAATATTTATATAATTTTCTATATAACATGTATATGTTTCTTCAAAATAATAATAACACCATTTTACCAATTATACAGAAGGTTCAAACAAGTTTGATGCAAAAGAACTCTAGATAAGGGATTTCTTATCCCAATTTCCAATCTTTGGGTTAACCTTCTACTTGATTAATTATGTTTTAACAATATTATTTGTGTAATTAATTTAATTTATATTATGGCGTATTATGTGTATGTAAAGTATATAAACATAAACATTTATTTCTATTAACTCCCACTTCAATTATATGATATTTTAAGCTGATTTACTTTCAAAATACTCTCTTATAATTATATTTTATGAAATTCAAGAGAAATATTGTATTATATTTTTCATGATTTATGATTATTGTTTGGTTCATGGGAAATTTTTGTGATGATTTTTTGGACCTATTTCTCCCTCCAATGCATTAGGTATGTGTATGTTGAAGGTCAGACGTATGGTTAATCTAAGTGTAACTACGATGGTTACACCAAAAGGTAGTCGTGAGGGTTACATTGTACGGTAGACGTCAGGGATACAAATAATAATGCATCCATGAAGATTAAAATATAAGTATCCAATGCCTCAATATAGTTTTATGCTTTTATTTATATTCCATCATTTTATAAAAATCACATGTTTCACAAAGTAAGTATATATGGGTGAAAAATTTGTTTTTTTTTGAAAATTAATTCATATGTTTATAAGTATTTATAGACTAATGCAAAAATCTTGAGGTGTGTGATCAGAATTTGGGGTGTGGGTGGTATTTATTATGGAGATGAGGTGGGGTTTTCCATTATATTAATCATCAGTTTGATATTTTTTTTCAAGACTACGAATAGTCTTGATTCATTTAACACAAAATTGTAAATAGAGAATGTGATTTCTAAATAAGGGTGCTTACATCATCCATGATTATAGGAATATAACATTTAACATTTAGGGTATATATATGGTAATTTATAGTATTTCACTATTTAGAAAAAATTCATGTATTTCAGAAAAATCTCAAAAAATCTCTCTAATTATTTTTCGATGTGTCGAACTCAAAAATGAATTCGATTTTTATCAAAATAATTATTTATATGTGAAAATTTTAATTTTTTTAAAAAATAATAATTTCATGAAAAAATAAAAATTTAAAATAGATAACTGATTTTATAACACATTTAAAATTAATCACGGTCTCTTAAAATTATTTTATAACCATAAAACAATAAAATAATAATTTAATATTACACTTCATAAAAATAAATTTTCATTTAAATTATTAAATTCATCTTAAAAGTATAATTAAATATTTAGGAATTACAAATAACCAACAATTATATAATGATCATAATATAACTTATAGGATTGCTGATATTTTATTTATACATTCACAAGATATGTTACTATTCATTTGGCCAATTTACTATTCATTGGGGTATTTTACTATTTATAATGGTAAATTACTATTCCAAAGGTTAAGTTAATATTCACCAAAAATTAACATAATACTATGAGACTCCAAATAACTTACTGATTGCTACTATGTATATCATTTTTTGGTAACTTCAAACACATAAGTATCAAAATTAGGTTTAATGATTATGCTATAATGGTCGCATAGTATTTAGTAGTTCATTTAATCACATAGTATTTTCTTTTTAAAATATCATGATTTTACATATAATACCATATATTATTTCATTATGGCTTCATATTATGTGTTTTTTAACAATTCCATGTTAAAAATGTGTTTTGGGTAATGACTGGTTTGTTTTCCATTATGTTTTATTTTTTATTCTTATTCCTCTTACATAGATCATTATTTCAATATATATAAAATTTAAACCATGATATAAATAAAATATATGTTCATTATATATGTATTCATAGTAATTATTAAAATTTTGTGATAGGAAATGAAATGCACTGTTCATGGAGACGGTATGTCGTACATACACATGAACGTTATTTCTCAATTTATTTTTGTTTTGAAATAAAAAAAAGTAAATGATATATTATCATTGTAGAGTTTTTTCATATATATAAATATTTTTATTAAAACCATATTTAATAAATTCTAGGTAATTTTTGGTTGAATCTCCTAGCTTCAAGTCATTATAGTCCACCGTACACACGAATGACGTTATCGTATTCCCACTAAAAGGAACGAATTATGCTAAGTGTGATATAAAAATACAGAAGAATAATGACATTATTAATACAATAAATATTATATACAAACCATATTTCCATAATTATGTACATCCTAGAAAGGTGGTAATAGAAAATTGAATGACATTAGTTCGTGAGGCGGATGTCTACCGTACACACATATGATGATTTTGTAACCCATTTGACGGATGCATGTGTTGTTTTAGGTAGTAAACATTAAATATTAAATATTATATTAAATAAAAATATTTTATTAAATAATCATGGGACGATGAAAATTTTAGGAGGTTTCTAAGGAAGTAAAATAACAATTCTCACTGACGAACATTAAATCTTCTCTGGGTATCCTCCTTAGGTTTTCACTAAATCTAAATAATTATGGTTTTATACCCAAAAATTCATTCTAAGATAATGGTAGGGAAGTTTTAAAGTTATTTTGGTAGATATTTGGAATGATAATTGTCTTAATAGCTATTAATAAGTGGGGAGAGTGAGTGACATTTTATATTAGAGGAGTGGAATTCGTGTCAATACTAAAAGGCATTTATTATTGGGAGGTCAATATTTCTTCAAGTTGATCCAAAATTATAATTAATTTAAATAAGTATTATATGTTCTATAAAAACACCCACCACACAATTATATAAATGTTTTAAACATTATAATCCTAAAGTACTATGTTTCTTGATTTTTACTATTTTGGTTTTCTATAGAATAACTAGTTTTCTAACCTTAGTAATTAATGATTTAAGAAAAATTAAACTAAAAAAATTATATAATTTGGAACCAATTAATATAATTATAATATATATTTTATTGAATATAATTGAAATTTTTTTTGAAAATAAATTTTAACATAAGCGCAAGTAACATGAAAAAACACAGCTTTTACTCTAACCATGCTAATTGAGTATTTACTATTTAATAGTCAATATATCTATTATTATAGGCTAATTTGTCCATTAATGGACCATATTTTATATTTATTATCAATTAAAAATTACTTGGAATAATATAGGATCTTCATTAATTTTATATCATGTAATAAAATATCATTTATCATAAAATTACACTAATGTCAATTGTGACATTATTCATTTAATTTTAGTTCAAAATATATAAAAAATTTAAGGAATTAAAATATAGTATATTAAAATTTATGTAAAAATCAATTTTTTTTCAAAAAAATAATGCAATAAAATAAGTTATTCAATTTACATAACCATTATTATTTATAGTATCAATTATTTTATTTTTTATAAACTAAAAAATTATCATGTTGGCATTTCAAAAGCATTTTTTGTACCTTATTCATCTCTTAAAATTAAGGATAAAAAATTATCATGTTGGCATTTCATAAGAATTTTATGTACCTTATTCAAACAAACAATGCAATACAAAGAAATATGTTATCATTCAAAATATTATTAATAATTGAATAATATTTTTTTCAATATCACATCATTATAGATTTAAAAATAATGAAAGGTATCTTTTTTGTCTCTTCCTTCACATAACATATTATATGGGTTATAATTGGAGGAAAGTGAAAAATAAATGAAAAAATTGAAATTATTTGATGTAATAGGTATAAATAAACTCATTAAATAAAATTTTGATAATATTTTTGGTAATTTTTAGTCTTATAATTCTAGGTTAAACATCGATAAAATCATTTTCACCATATCTAGAGTAATTAATTTTTTACTTCATTAACTATTAATTTTGGTAAAAAAAATATAATTTGACCTTGATAGGCATTATAATTTATTATAATTAAAATATTAAATAAAATTTAACAAATTCCATTCACATAAGAGATAATAATTAATCTAATAATAATCTCATGGGCAGAATGAGAAAAAAATGTTTTAAAGTGAAAATGATCAACAATATAAAATGTTAATATATATAATTTTAATGTGAAAATGATAAAAATGAAATAAATTTGATTAATATATGAATATTTGACCTCATTTTATTTTAAAACCAATTTATTATATATTTTAACATTACATTGTATTTAAACTAAATGGAAGTTTTCAATTAATGTTCAGCATTTTTCACTATTTATCCAAAACATAAAACATTTCAGAAAATTATCAAAAGGTAAAACTATGCTAATTTTGACATTATGAATAATAAAATTAATTTTATTTTATCAATTTTGTTTTAAAAAATTAAAAAATTAATTTCAAAATATATTCAATTTAAAGGGGAGATAAAACTGCTTTTTAGAAAATTGATGCTTTTAAGTGTAAAATTAAATTTAACCTTATCCATTGTCTGTAAAATTAATAGATGAATTATAAATAGTATATATATATAATATATAAACTAAATTTAAATTATTCTTCAAATATATTTTCTTATTTTATTATTGTAGGAAACATTTGATTTCATAAAATATTTTGTTAGGAAAATATTTCCATAATTTTTAAATATGGTTTATTTTCATTTATAATTAATTGGTAACCATTGAATCCATTTTATGTTCATGTTCAAACCATATTTAATAATATATTTAATCACATTCATACCCGTCATTCCAATTTCTAGTTGATAAAAATTATATTAAATAATAGTATTTAATAGGTTGATAGGTTTTGTTTATGCACGATGTTGTGTATAACCCAAGATAAACTCAAAATTCTGTGAAACACAAAGAAAAAAATATTATTGAATATAACACAATATAAACTTATTTTTTCCTAAATGGTAAAATTTTTAAAATATTAAAAATATTTGACCAAAACTTCACAAAATCTTATCGTTTTACATTTTACCCTCATAAAATGAATTTCACCCTTGATATTAAAGTTTTTTAATCAAATATGTAACCTTTAAAAATTATTTTATTGAACCCCAAATTGTACAAATTAAAATTAAAATTTATTTAATAAGGAATATTTGAATCATAATAGTTACCCAAAGTAGCTCATTACATGGTTTTCACATTGGATAACATAGGTAGAAAATGAAAATGTGGACATAGAAGAAGCGCATAAATATTAAATAACCTGATAAATATTACTAATCATAAGAAACTAGGTTGTACAAAGAATGTTAAAAACCTCAAAACCCTAAATATGTGATGATTTAAGATACTATTTTATTAATTATAAATTAATATAATATGATTTCAATTTTGTTTCAAGATAATTTTCCTTTATTGGAATAATTTTTTCAAGGAGAAATTCTTACATGATTTCATTCCATTTAATGGGAATAATATCACCCTTAGGTTTTCCCATGATCAATTTACACTTCATCTCTTACTCTTATAAATGAAGGATTAATTTTCATTCATGGAGTAAAAAATTGAACATTTTATCCATCAATATAATGATAATTCATTCCTTATATCATTAGTTATCATTATATACAAATTTTTAAAACAAATTATTCATAAATCATTATATGGTGAAACAATACATCATCCTTCGATTCCTCATCCAAAGGAAAACATAATAAATTCCTTAAATTTTTATCCTTATGAACCTTCAATAAGATTTATGTCCAAAACCTATGAATAATGTGGACTAATTGTTTCAAAAATATCTTAACATTGATCCCTCAAATATCATAAAGTAGCTCTTCGTTGTCACATACAAAACATGTGAATACATTCATCGTGAATTTTCTCAAAGAATGGTAATAAACTAAATTACCATTTAACCATATGAAAAATATACATTCTTCTTTATTCCTTACATATAATACAAATTATTGGATATGTTTCTTAAATCTAAAAATTATGTAAACTCCATCCATGATAGAATAAACAACTTTCTCAAAAAATGTTTATCAGTTTCAAGGTAATCATTTAAATCCAATTTACATTATCCATAACAATAATCCCTTTACTTAATATATAAACCATTTAGTCAAAATCAGGAATACATTAGGGGTTACCCTCCAATAACAATGGGTTTTCCAGAAAAATGTATCATTACTATTTAATTAGTACTTTTAAAAATATCTTTATATCGCGTTAATGAAAATCCTACACTGAAAAATCCTTATATATTTTATAATTATTTAATTCTAAAATATAAACACTTCAATTACTCCAGCTCAAACTTAATCCATTAACCAGGCTTCCTCATCATATTCTGTAACACCTATTTCCTTTCATATATCATTTTTGGTTTTTTTATCTCTAGTAGTGTAGCCATTACTGATTAAAACTTTTGGATTATCATCCTATGTAATGACGCTGAAATTCGGTGGATTTTTTTCTCAAATACATGAAATATTTATGTGTGCATGAAAATTTATTATGCTTGATTCAGAGGGCCGGTGTGCCTGGAATCAATTTCCAATGTTTTGTTCGGGTACGTTCAGTAAATGTACGATCGGGATTTTAGAATTTTTGAACCAGAGCTAGGAATTGAAATATAAGGGCACCTTTGAATTCATAGTGCTGGTATTATCTTAAGAAGACTTTCACCTTGATGGCAGTTGGTCGAGAATGAAAGTTATTTTTTTTGAGTTATTAAGAATAAATTAAATAAAAATAAAGTGTTTAGTTTATTTTTATTTTGTGGGTAAAACATCCAAGAGGAGGTTAGAGGAGGGTGCCACCACACCATAACCTCCCATGAGAGGTTATGGTAGTGGGGCCCACCTGAGGTCTAAACACCTCTTACCATTTAAGTGGTGGGGACCACCCGAGGATGAAGCCCCTTGAACTCCCCATTTATGGAACCACCACCCATGAAACCTATTGGACTGCATTAAATAATATTTTCCTACACACAAGATTTAATTAAGTGGTGCCCCACTTAGTTATTTCTCTAATTGAATTCAGGCCAACAATTAAAACAATAAAAAATATATTATTTCATTTGTGTGGCCATCATTCATTTATTGGATGGGATAATTGAGGAGGAAAGAACTCTCAAACGAAGAACGTCCACCGATGAACGAAGAACGCTTCATGCACCAATGACAGACACCTTCTTCCTTCTTCAACCAGAACAAAGGACGAAGCACCGTCCCTGAAGAACATTGACGATGCCATCCTCAGATTCTTCATTTCCGAGGTCAGCGAATAGACATCTGCCTTTCTGAGACATCATCAACGAACAACAATACAAGGTAGGGGGAATTGAAATCTAATTTTTTTCATTCTATCTTGTTCAATATTGGATAAATATTTTCCAATTGTTATCATCATAACACGGAGGGTAAGGGTCACACCAACACGGCATGACCCCTCCCCCCTTATTTTTCTTCAGTTGTTGATGATGGTGGCGGAGCAATGGCAGCCGACGTCAGGCCGGCCGTGAAGGAAACCGTCCGCGAAGAAAAACTGGCGGCGCAAGGCTGTAGGGTCACCGGAAGGGCGTGGAACCATCTGCCGTACGGAAGAATAGGTCACGACCCCTGGACTCAAAGGTGTACACGGGTGTCCTACAGGCCGCCGGAGGGGCAAAACACAATCGCGCCGCATGGAGGAAAGAGCCGCAGCCAAGGCGGGCTGCGGCGGTGGAGCAAAGGCAACCGGTCGCCGGTAGAGCGGGAGCGGCGGGCCGCTTGACCAGCCTGGAGGAGCGAGAACTCACTGGGTAGTGCATGATATGTACCGGTTCTACCTAGCGCCGGTTTGGCTCCCACCTGAAAGGCTATTCCATTCAATAATTCTCGGGGGCGCATGGCTTTGTCACTGGATGCAGCTTAGGGAGACCCTTGTGGGCTGCCAGGCCGTCGGGCGGAACCCAGCGTGGTTCGGGCCACCAGAGTGGGTCGGGTTGCCCACGCGGTCTGGCCCACCCCCTCAGACCGGGTCAGACCCTCGGACCGAGTCGTAAACCGGGATGGGTCGGTTCGGTCCGACTAGGCCGAACCGGACCTGGACACATTTGACCATATTTCACCTTTTTGCCCATAACATGGGCTACAGTTGTCCGATTGAGGAATTTTCTACGGAAATTAAATTCATGGAGTGAGATTATTCTTTTGGAATACCCCACATGAGGTTTGGACGCAGTTGGGGTACAGTCATGTAGGATTGAACCTAAATCCAATCGGGCCCCTGGAACAGAAATGTCAATAACTCATAGACTGGACGTCTGATTGATGCACCGTATATTGCGTTGAGACCCCTATGAGGAGGCGAACCATTGAGATACTTATACATGGTATTTCGTGGCAGTCGGAGAATCGACCTATAACTCGTGGAGTGGACCCTCCCGTAGACGAGCGAAAGGAGTATGGAGAAGTGAAACTCTCGATTCCAAAAATGGCACTTCAAGAGCTTTCCATAATGCTGGTGCTCTCAGTGTATGTCCAGTACTACCTTCAAATGGTAGGCATGATCCTCCTCAGTAGTCAAGTAGACCAAAATGTTTTCGATGAAGAATACGATAAAGCGATCAAGGAAATACTTGCTTGGGATCCACCCAAGAGTGTGATGGAGGTACAGAGTTTCCAAGGTTTAACTGGTTACTACAGGAGAATAGTTCAATACTTTTCTAGAGTTATAGAACCACTATCAGCCTTGACGAAGAAGAATCAACCCTTTTTGTGGTCGGAGAGATGTCAGCATAGGTTTTAGAAGAAGAGGAAGAGGCTGACCGGTGCCCCCATCTTGAGGCTTCCAGAGGAAGGCGTAAGGTACCTAGTCTACTACGACGCATCAGGGACCGTACTTGGGTGTGTCCTGATTCATGAGCGAGCAGTGATCGCATGTTTTTCTCAGCAGCTGAGACATCATGAGCAGAACAATGCTACCCATGACCTGGTGTCAGTAGTACTGGTCTTCTCCTTGAAGATGTGGCAACACTATCTGATGGGCGAGCGTTTTACCGTGTACTCTGATCACAAGAGTCTCAGGTATATCTTATCTCAGAAGGACCTGAACCTGAGACCACGGTAATGTCTTGAGTTCCTCCAGGAATACGACATCGTGATATTCTATACTCCTAGGAAGAGGAAGGTTGTTGCAGATGCACTCAGTAAGTGATCTGGTATTCAGATGCTAGGAGAGGCGACAGAGCAGCTGAATGCTTTATAGATATCCTTTGTGAATAGTGATGGGGAAACCTTTATTCAGTCTCTTACAGTCACTCCACCACTTCTTCTGTGAGACAGGGAGGTGTAGCATGGGGTCGCTGACTGCGAGACACGACATGCTCAAATATCTATAGGGCAGGGACCTGATGGATTTTATAAAGGTGGGGAGAAAGTCATCTTCTTTAGAGGACGTACCATGGTACCCGTGTCACTTTAGGAGGAAGTGTTGAGGGAGTTCCACACTTCTCCTTTAGCGGTACATCTAGAAGTGGAAAAGATGTACCAGGACCTCTAACGATAGCACTAGTGGCCAGGTATGAAGAAGGTGGTTGCATAGTTTGTCTCACGATTCCTCACTTGTCAGCAAGTAAAGGCAGAGCACTAGGTACCAGCAGTCTTGGTTCAGCCCTTAGAGGTACCAAAGTGTAAGTGGGATGGGATATCAATGGACTTAATGACGGGTCTTCCACGTATATCCTGGGGTCACGACTTGATTTGGGTGATCTTCGACCGACTCACCAAGTTGGCCTAATTCCTACCGATCAGAGAGCAGGGTTTAGTAGAGAGCTTGGGACACCTCTATGTGCAGTAAATTGTGAATCTACATGGATTAACATCATCTATTGTATCTGATAATGACACACTCTTTACATCCCGGCTATGGAAGGGGTTGTAGGAGGCATTCAAGACACAACTTCGTTTGAGCACTTCCTTCCATCCTTAGATAGATGGTCAGACTGAGCGGACCATTTAAACCATTGAGGACATGCTACGTGCATGTGTCCTTGTCTTCAGTCACTGTTGGGAGGATCACTTTACTTTGGTGGAGTTTTATTACAACAACAACTATCACTCCACCATAGGGATGACAACTTTTGAGGCCTTGTACGGGCAACCTTGTAGATCACCCTTATGCTGGACTGACCCTGGGGAGTCAACATTAGTGGGACCAGAGATATTACGAGCTACTACGGAAAAGGTGCAGATCTTCCAGGAGTGGATGAAAACTACACAGAGATGACTGATGTCATATA
Source organism: Viscum album (assembly GCA_963277665.1). Lineage (NCBI taxonomy): Eukaryota > Viridiplantae > Streptophyta > Magnoliopsida > Santalales > Viscaceae > Viscum > Viscum album. The sequence continues at coordinate 282,080,807 of OY728142.1, forward strand.
CTGACAGGAAATAGAGACCTCTAGAGTTCGACGATAGCGACCACGTCTTCCAACGGTCTCACCTCGATGAGGTATACGAAGATTTGGCCGAGGTTGAAAGCTATCTCAGAGGTTAATCTGACCATTCTGGGTCCTCATCATGGTAGGAAAGGTGGATTACCTCTTAGATCATTCACATCAGTTTCACCAGGTGCACAACGTCTTCCACGTATCTCAGCTAGGGAGATATGTGCATGGCCCTTTCCACATCATCAACCATGGAGAGTTGGACGTCGATGATGGGGAGACTTTTACGGAGGTCCCAGTGGAGATTGAGTATTGACAAGAGCGGGTCCTACGTAGACGCTTGATAACTCTGGTGTGCGTATGGTAGAAGCACTAGAACCTCCAGGGGAGTACCTGGGAGTGGGAGGCTCAAATTCGTGCTCAGTACCCCCATATGTTCCCATAGTTTGAGTTGTAGATTATGGGGACGTACATCCCTAAGGTGTGGAGAATTTAAAGCCCCGTAAATTCTTTAAATTTCTTTTTCTTAAATACTTGTGATTTTTAAGTGTCCACAAAAATTTACCGTGCTTGATTCCAAGGCCCGGTGTTCCTGGAATCAATTTATGATGTTTTGTTTGGGTACGTTCAATAAACGTATGGGCAGAATTTTATAACTTTTTGAACCAGTTCTTGGAATTGAAATCTAAGGGAACCGTTGAACTCACAGTGCTAGTATTTTCTTAAGAAGATAGTCACCTCGACGATAGTTGGTCGAGAATGAATGTTATTTTTTGGAGTTTAAAAAAAATTAAATAAAAATAATGTGTGTAGTTTATTTTTATTTGGAGATTAAACCCTACAAGAAGATGTTAGAGGTGGGGTCCACCACACCCCAACCTCCCATGAGAGGATATGGTTGTGGGGCCCACATAAGGTCTAAATACCTCTTATCAATTAAAGTGGTGGGGACCACCTAAGGATGAAACCCCTTGAACTCCCCATTTATGGAACCACCACCCATGAAACCTCTTGGACTCCCTTAATTAATTTGTGCCTACACACAAGAATTAATTATGTGGAGCCCCCCTTAGTTATTTCTCCATTTGAATTCCTACCAACAATAAAAATAATAGACAATATATTAATTTATTTGTGTAGGCATCATTCATTTCTTGTAAGGTAGAATTGAGGATAAAAGAACTCTCCAATGAAGAACGACCACTGAAGAACGAAGAACTCTTCATCCGCCAATAACAGACACCTTCTTCCTTCTTCAACCAGAACAAATGAGGGATCCCCATCCTTGAAGAACACCGACGACACCATCCTCAGCTTCTTCATTTCTGATGTCAATGACTTGATGTCCGCCTATTCGAGACATCATCAACGAACAGTGATACAAGGTAGGGGGATTTGAAATTGAATTTCTTTCTATTCTATCTTTTTCAATCTTGGTTTATGATTTTCCAATTTCTATCATCATAACATGGAGGGTGTGTCCCGCATAAACATGGCACGACCCTCCCCCTTCCTTTTTCCTCGCTTGTTGTAGATGGTGGTAGAGCAACGGCGGACGGCGTTGGGCCGACTGCGAAGGAAACTGACTGTGATAGAGAAATGGCAGTGCAAGACCACCGGGACGTCGGAAGGGTGCGGCACCTTCTTTTCGCGTAGATGAATAGGTCATGACCCCTTACTGCGGTAGTGTACATGACAACCGCCCAACCGCCGGAGGGTCATGGTGTCGTTACACCGCATGGAGGAAGGATTCGCGGCCAGGGTAGGTCGCAACGGTGGAGAAAAGGCGTCCGGCTGGCCCAACTACCGGTGGAGCAGGAGTGGCTGGCTGCATGGCCAGCTAGAATGAGCGGGACCCTGCTGGGTCCCATGTGACATAGACCGGCGCCTCATGCCCCTGGTTGGGCTCTCACCCGAACAACTATGTCGTTCCGGAATTCCAGGGGCACACTGCTTTCCTCCCTGGATGTGGCTCAGGCGAACTCCCGCAGGCTGCCAGGCTGCTGAGCCACCAGCCCGCTGGCCCATACCATGTGTGGGACGCCGGGCAGGACCCAGTGCGAGTCGGGCCACCAGCGTGGGTTGGGCCACCCACACGGGCCACACCACCCCCTCAGACCGAATCGGACCCTCGGATCGGTTCGGACCCATAGACTGGGTCAGACCCACAGACCAGGTAGGACCTCGGTCTGGACCCGGGTCGGGTCGGGTCAGTCTGACTGGCCCGGACTAGACCCGTACCTGTTTGACTCGATTTCACCTTTTCACCCTTAACATGGGTTACATGTGTCTGATTGATGAACGGTCAGTAGCGACGGAAATAATGGAGAGAGATGGTTCTTTTGGCATAACCCACTTGAGGTTTGGAGGCAGTTGAGGTACAATGGGTTTGGATTGAACCTAAATCCAATCGGGCCCCCAGAACAGAAATGCCAATAACTCAAAAACATGGCATCCGATTGATGTTTTGTATGTTGCTTTGAGACCCCTATGATGAGCCGGAGAATTGAGATACTTCTACATGGGATTTCATGACAGTTGGAGAATCGACCTGTAGCTCATGAAGCAGACCCTCCCGGAGACAAGAGAGCGGAGTACGGAGACCTAGTAGCTAGCTGAGACTTGACGACTGCTGACCGTTTCGACTCGGAGTGTTTTGACATGTCTAGTGGGGAGCGCCTCTATGTGAGCATGGCAGACCTACAGTGGGGAGCACCTTTGTGTGACGCGGGAGACCCATGGAACTCGACAAGAGGAGTACCTCATCCGGCTATTAGGGAGAGTGCCTCTGTTTGAGTGCTGCATTACCATAGCGGGGATGGCCTCTGTGTGAGCGCAACAGACCTACGGTACTCAACAGGAGGAGTACCACAACAGTCCAGGATAGTGGGAAGTACCTTTGTGTGATGCGGTAGACCCACAATACTATATAGAGGAGGAGTACTCCTGTATCCAAGGATTCGACAGTTTGACTGAGAATGTTACTTGATACTACCCCTAGAATAAAATCTTGGTTTGAGCTGAGTTAGTATCTTTTTTCTTTCCTCATGATTGAGATGGATTAATTGATAACTTATGTTTATGTGTGAGCATATACCTAAGTGGGGTTATCTGTTGATTTCATACTTTTTGGTTTATCCTTGTTAGATTTTGTGAGACCTTGAGGGTCTCTAGGTCCCTACTGAGTATCGTTATACTCACCCCTACACGGTCTTTTCCTGCACCACATTGTGTTGGGTGTAGAGGATGGACAACGCTAACTGAGGCGGAGAGTAGCAAGACTGGACGGTACCCAGAGGTGGACCACTCGGTCTAACGGTATATGGAGAAGACGGATAGACGGGATTTCTAAGGAGTCCATATGAACCTACCCTTCAGGTAGGAACACCAGAGGACGACCCTGTAGATGCTTTACTTTTCTTCAGTTTTACTTGCTTTCAGTTGTACATTTACTTTTCTGTTGTTGTTGAATTTCCAGTCCCTTTTACTTTCCAACACGTCTTTTGTATATAAATTTAATTAGTGTTTTTCTTCTAGTTGTGTACTCTGATGAGTTTGTTTACAGTTATAAATGCAATTCCTCCCAGTTTAGGGATTTACGCCTTTGGTGCTAGTCGCTAGCCCCTGGCCTATGGAAGGCGGGCTTGGGCTAGTCCTGATATGGGTCCCAGGGGATGTGTGGTGACATCCTGAGATTTCCCCTTAGAACATAGATTATCAGAATGATCATAATTTTATCATTTAAAACATTCATCCATCAATAGTGCATTTGGGTGATAATATTCCAATACACTACATTAAATGAAAATTTTTTCCTTATAAATTAAACGATTTGATTCCTTCTTTTCAATAACAAAAAAATCATCTTTTTCCTAAAATACATCTATTTGGGAGTTTCTTCTCACCTTTTAGACATAAATAAAACTAAATCATCTTTCATCCCTGGTCTCCACTACCTGATGTATAACGACCCATACTTTACAAACATTGTTAATACTTCAAAATTTAAGCACACTTATTACAACATATAACAAAACCATGAAATGACCGTATAGGTATAGTGTCTTTAGAAACTGGGAAACATAAATAACTTTTTAATAAATCATCTACACTATCTCCCTATTATTTCATCATATCTAGAGTCCCTTTTGGAATATCTTACATAATACCCTTCTTCCTGGCCTGGGGAAAAGAAAACATACAAAAGGGTGAGCTCAAATGCTCAGTAAGGGTAAACAAAAGAAATATCAATCACATCATATTCATAATAACATAAAATTTTGGAAATCATAACCTGCAAAAGAGATCATAATTTCATAAAATGGGATAAATAATAGTAGTGAAATGTAAACTTAGTAATCAAAACATAAAACAAGAAACTTTGTGGCATACACAGATAATCAAAGAGAATCATTTCTTTGTAGTCAAGACTCCATGCCAAGACTATCCTAGAGGAAAAAATCCATTTCTAAACTGAGTTCACTCCTCGTTTCAGTCAAGTATCACTGAACCAAATTATCCTTCTATTCTAGCCATGTCTATATCATGAGATATAAATCATTACCTAATGCATTGGAGGGAGATATAGGTCCCACCCATCTCATAATGATACCATTCTTATGTGTGCCACAAGATCATAAATCATACATCATAGCATAACCCATGTAATAAAAATGGGATTCATAATCATTATGACATCATAACATAATCCATAAAAGGACTTCATAAAAATAATTCCATCATAACATAATAAAATCAATGTAATAATAGGGATAGAAACAAAACACTATATTATTCTAGATGGAAAATAATTTTTATAAATCACTTGAACTCGATTCTTGAGGAAAATATCATTTCTACTGAAAAAACATTTTTCCTTTCTTAAAATTTAATACATTTTTAAACAAAAATAAGTTGATTAAAAATAAACATGAAAACTTTTAAAGGAAGCTTCTTGGAAATAATTTTCTAAAATTCCATTCAGGCCATATAAGTTAAAAAACATTCTTCTCATACTTTGTCTGGAAAAGTCAAAAAAGTACCTTATACTAAAAACGACAAAAGATTCCTTTCATATATTTTACAAAAAACTCACCAATGGGTAATATTTGATTTAAACTATTTTAGGTGGATGGAAATAATATTATATATTGAGTAAACATGGATGTGGATGATAAATATGCCCCAGTGAATTCTGAAGTATAAACAATCTCGGATAAAATTGAGATTGTGATATTTTCACTTACCTTAGGTTTGATTTGCTTTGTACGTGTCCGAACCTCCTGTATAATGATTTAAATAATGTTATTGACTTATTACAGAATCTTACTCATTTTTATTAAATCATATATGGTTCTATTCTTTGATTCATATTAGTAATATTTCATTTCTACTTGTTATTTTGGTGTTTATTGCTTTTTGTTCTTATGCGTGATTTGTCGAATAAATTATTCTTCTTCTTTTTAGGTTATATATACCTCATTTACATAATGGTATTGGTGTTGTATATATCATATTTATTCATTCAATTAATTTATATAATCATGAAGCATTGAAGATCATGTAGAACGAGTCACATCACATCGTGGAGACGGTAGGTCGTACGTACGGATGAGCGATGATATCGTTTCCATGATCGTGGAATTGTATTGAAGTGTATGTATACTATTTAAAAATTAATATCACTTTACAATAATAATATATTGTTATTCTTTACACCATTATACCTATCCATGTAAGGTGGTGGCGTAAAATAGATTACCCCTCGGCGTGGAGACGGTATTATGTTCGTACGCACACGCGGTGATTTCATTTTCTGTAGGATAGATAGAAGGTGAAATATGGATTTTTATAATAAAATATCATTATATGAGTGATACTGATTTTATTACTTCATAATGAAACAACTAAAGAATAAGAAGTAGAAGAAGACATAAAGTTAAAGGAATCGGTAATGGGAAATACATCTTCTTTGAAGCGCCTCTTCTTAACCTCCTCTTAGGGCACTGAATATGGTATTTGAAGAAGTCCAGGACCTCTAGGATGTTCTTAGGTTAGTTGAGAAGGGAAATGGGCTGGTTTTTTCCAACATTGAAGGCTCAATGTGGTGTGAGGAGGAGAGAGAGGAGGTTTCCTTTTATAAGGGAGGAGAAGGGCACCTTAGGAAATACTTAAAATATTATTTTATAATAAATAAATATTCAGTTTTTAATATCTCCAAATTTATTTATATAGAAGCTAAGGTGGGGATGGGTCAAAATACTCTCAACCAATATATTTTAGACATGTTTAGGTTACTATTTTAACCTTATCATTTATATTTAACTCTAAGTTAAATAATTTAACTTTTTACAGTGTCTTTAAGTTTTCTTACACTATATGGTTAAAAAACTTACTATAACAAGCCAAACGAACCCCAAGTGGTTAATTATTAATATATATAACCTTATATAAGTCATTTTTCAGAACTTTAGATTTTTAGGAATAAAATAACAATTTATAATATAATATTTTTTTAAAAAACTATTTTATGTCTATTTTGATACTATTTGGTAATTGTTTTTTGTGAAACTCATAACAGCATTATTAGTTCGAAAAAAGTTACTTAAATAAATAATAATATGTCATATTAACCTATAAAATTATTTTAATTCTTAAAAAGTCTCAAATTACATTTATTTGGGTATTTATAACATCAATTAGGTTAATATTTCATTAATAAGGTAATTACCCTATCATCATTGTGTCATAAATAAATAAAATTATTTAACGTCTAGAAATTATAAATAAAATAAAATTATGTAGGATATATTTTAATCTTTTTAATTAATATCTATAGTCGAATTTATCTATGTATAACCCTACATTAAAAATGTTTTTTTATTAAACTTTTATTTTAACTATTTTAACACTTCTTTAAATAAAATAACAATAAGTTTCCTAATCTAATCCAAGTGGACCTAACGGGTAATATTTTATTCTTAAGGTTTTTTTTGGAAAAATTACACTCATCCAATAGAATTAGAACATGTGTTAGGGTATTAATAATATCATTTTTACCCTTAATTACCCTATTTACTTTTAACTGTGGTAAATAAAAGTAAAAATTTACTATTCACCAAAAACTATTTTTATCTTACTAAACCACCTTTTACTCTTTCATATTAACCGTTTCTATCAAATTTTCGAAATTACACTCACAGAAGTAGTAAAATTATGTTTTATGTAAGTTTGAAAAAAGCTCCTAGGAGGTAGGTAAAAGACAATGAAAAGTTGAATAAAATTTTTATATATCTAAAATTATTATAAAATTACTACAATGAATTACAAAGAACATATAAAATTATTATTTATCAATTTTTACCTAAGATAAATTTAAATAAAATAAAGAATTATTTAAATAAAAAGTCAGTTTTTAATTAGTATCCTAGTGTTTTCACTATTCATCAAAAATTGAAAGTTTTCAGAAAAACACCGAAAATTCACCCTAGGATAATTTGAAATTTTTTGAATCCAAAAATGAAGTCCATTTTGAAATATAAAATTTATAAAATTTCAAAAAGTCGGTATTACTATTCCTAAATTCTAGTTTTAATAATATTTTAATAGCATATCGTTGTTTAGTGAAACTCGGTATTACATACAATGCTATCTATCAAGGATGTTCGTGATTATGTGTAAATCAAGCCAAGATAGGGTTGTGTGGAGTGAAATATTCCTTTGATGATTTATATAACATAAAAACAAAATATTTCTCATAAAAATATCGGGTGTTACATTCTACCCCCCTTAAAATGAATTTCTCCCTCAAAATTCTTCACTTTATAAAAAACAGATGAGGATACCTCTCCCTCATCATATCCTCAAGCTCTCATGTAGCTTCTTATAATTGGTGGTTCCTCCATAAAACTTTCACCAAGCGAGTGGTCTTGTTCCGTAAGACTTTTTCACTACGATCCAGAATCTCTATCGGCTGTTCTTCATAAGAAAGATCTTGCTCCAGCGGTACAACTTATGAGTTGAGTACATGTGAAAGATTGGGTATGTACTTTCTTAGTAGAGATATATTGAACACATCATGAACTTGAGTGAGATTCGGTTGAAGCGCTAATCGGTAAGCTACCTTTCCAACACGATCTAGTATTCTGAAAGGATCGATATACCTAGGGATTAGATTTCCCTTCTTTACAAATCTCATTACTCTCTTCCAAGGAGATATTCGTAAGAACCTTTTATCACCCACTTCAAATTCTAGGTCTTTTCTTCGGTTATCGACATAACATTATTGTCAACTCTGAGCTCCTTTTAATTGTTGTTGAATAGATCAGACCTTTTATGCCATCTCATCAACAAGGTCAGGTCCTAATAGCTTTATTGCCCTAACTTCATCCCAACAAGTTGGAGTTCAGAATTTCATTCCATTGAGAGCTTCATAATGAGCCATATTAATTCTGGATTGAAAGCTATTATTATATGAAAATTCCACCAAAGGTATGTTTTAATCCCAACCTCCTTTTATATCCATAGAGAAAGCCCTCAACATATCGTCTAGAGTTTGAATTGTCCTCTTAGACTGATCGTCTGTCTGAGGATGATAAGTAGTGCTGAAACTCAACTATGTATCCAGAGTATGCTAAAGACTTCTCCAAAACATTGAGGTAAACCTTAGATCCTGATCAGATATAATGGAATGTTGTACTCCATGCAATCTTACCACTTCCTTTACATATATCCTGGGAAGATGATCCAGAGTAAAATCTTATCTAATAACAATGAAGTGTACCGACTTCATAAGATGATCAACTATGACCCAGATAGCATTATTTCCTTTGGATGATTTAAGAGGTCCTGTGACAATGTCCATAGTGATGTTTTTCGATTTCTATTCGTGTATGGGTAATGGTTGTAACATCTCCTTAGACTTCTGTCTCTCAGCTTTAACTTGCTGACAAACCAATCATCGAGAGACATATTCAGTAAAATCTCTTTTCATGACATCCCACTAGAAGTACTCTTTCAGGTCCCTATACATCTTCGTTCTTCCAGGATGAATAGTGAATGATGAACTATGAGCCTCATCCAGCAGTTCCTTCTTTAATTTTGGTATGGGGGGAACAAAAAGTCGATTTATGAACCTTATTATCCCATCACAATAAAGGTTGAATTCAGGAACATTTCTCACCTTCTATTGTAACACTACATCTTCTTTCTATGCCTCCTTAATCTTCTCATGTATAGATGGTTTAACATTCATTTGAGAAAGATAATATTTTCCCCCTTCCATTATAATTCCACGATCCATCTTTTGTAAATCCATAAATATTGGATCTTTTGTGATCCTCATCATGGATAAGCTAGAATGGTCTTGTCGAATTAATGCATCTGCCACATTGTTTTCTTTCCCAGGGTGGTAATGAATTGAGCAGTCTTAATACTTAATCATCTCCAAAAATCTTCTTTGGAGCATATTCAGCTTCTTTTGTGTCAAAATATACTTTAATCTTTTATGATCAGTATAAATATCACACCTTTCTCCATAAAGATAATTCCTCCAAATATTTAGTGCAAAGATTACCGCAGCTAACTCCAAATCATGAGTTGGGTAATTTTGCTCATGGATTTTCAACTTCCGTGAGGCATAAGATATCACCATATCATTTTGCATGAGAACACACCCCAGTCCCTTCTTGGATGTTTCACTATAAATCACAAACCATTCTCCACTACAAGGTAGTGTGAGCACAGGTGCACTGGATAACCTTCTTTTTAACTCTTTGAAATTATCTTCACACTCCTTCGTCCAAACAAACATAACTCCTTTTCAAGTCAACCTGGTGAGTGGATTAGATAATCATGAAAATATTTCACAAAACCTCGATAATATCCATCCAAATCAAGAAAACTTTGGATCTCAGTTATTGTTGTTGGTCTCGACCATCTTTCGATAACCTCTATTTTTACTGGATCCACAGACATCCCCTCTTTTGAGATTATGTTACCCAAAAATGCATCTTTTTGAAGCAAAAATTCACACTTGTTAAATTTTTCATAAAGCATCTCCTTCCTCAGGGTCTTTAATACAATTCTCAAGTGACCTTCATGTTCTTCCATGATCTTTGAATAGAGAAGAATATCGTCTATAAAAACTACCTCAAAATGATCAAGATAGTCTCTAAAGACTCTATTCATTAGATCCATGAAGGTATAAGTGAAATTATTAAGACCAAATGGCATCACTATAAATTCATAATGTCCATACCTTGTAGGGAAAGTTGTATTTGGTATATCCTCCCTTTTGACCATTAATTGATGATACCCTGAACGAAGATCAATCTTGGAAAAGTATTAAGCTCCGTGTAGTTGGTCAAATAAGTCATCAATGCGTGGGAGAGATTATTTTTTCTTGATAGTGATCTTGTTAAGTTCTCGATAATCAATGAAGAGTCTCATTTATCCATATTTCTTCTTAACAAATAGAACAGGTGATCCTTAAGATGATTCACTAAGGCATATGAGTCCCTTGTCAAGATTATCTTGGAGTTGCTTCTTCAATTCCTACCACTCAATTGGGGCCATTCTATAAGGTGTCTTTGAAATAGGTAAATCACCCGGTACGAGTTCTATTGAAAACTCAACTACACGATTTGGTAGAAGACCAGGCAATTCCTCCGGAAAGACATCATCAAACTCCCGTACAATGGGAATATTCTTAATCATGAGTTTCTCTCCAACCATTTGAGAAAAATAACCTTCATTTAATTGAATCAAGTCCCTTAATATGGAAGAAATTCAACTGGAAGGTTATATTCATCCTTGAATCGATAGAGGATAGTAGATTGATCGGGAATATTAAATTTGATTTCCCTTCTTTGTCAATTGATATGAGATCTGTATAAAGAAATCCAATCCATGCCATGAATCACATCAAATTCCACTATAGGAAGGATCACAAGATTTGTAGGAAGCACTTTCCCACAAACATCAATCAGAGAAGAATTATAAACTTTTGATGTGACTGTTGTGCCATTAGGGTTATCAAAGCTAACTCAATATCTAACTACTAAGGTAATATGGCCATACCCTTAGAAAATTCTTCAGAAATAAATGATTGGGTGGATCCAGAATCAAATAAAACATTTGGTACATTAGAGTGGATGTTAAGTGTACCTTTCACCACTTCGTTATCATACTCCACAACGCTGATAAAAATTTCATGTGAATTTCCTTTTTCTTAGGACTTAAGAGTTTGTTGACGTCGACCATCATAAAAAACCCTTGGATTAGGGAATTGATTGGAATAATGCCCCATTTCCTTGAACATGTAACATTTATTTGTGGGAGGTGCAATCTGTGTACCCTTTTCTTTGTTCGCATCACTAGACATCTTCTTCCCATCATTGCGGCATTAAAATGATCGATGACCTTCCTTTCCACATTTGAAACATTTACTTGTCCCTTTAAGACAACCCCCTCCATGTTTCTTTCCACACATTGAGCATCAGGGAAAACTCATGTTCTTTTCAGTGTGGTCTTTAGATTTCCCTTTGAATTCCATTTTCCTCTTCTTATCAAATGCATATGACTGATGGGTTACCCCAATCTCCATCAGAACCATGAGATCACATCGATTGATTTCCTCATAGATATTGAAGACCCTTATGGGTAATGCCCTTCAATGAATTGGTTTTAAGCCACTAAAGAATCGATTGATGTTACTCACGGGTTGGATAATAATCCCAGAACTGTACCTTGAAAGTCTTGTAAAATTTACTTCGTAGGTACCAACAGATTCATCATCCTTTTTCTTCAGTTCAAGAAACTCATTCTCCATCTTTGTTTCAAGAATACGAGGGAAGTACTTATTGAAAAATAAGTTCTTCAACTCGTCCCATTCCATAGACTCAATTTTATATCTTGGCCTTGTATTCTTGATAAGATTACACCATTGATCTTCTTCACCTTCGAAATGATAAACTGCTAAGATGACTTTATCTTGTTCAGAACATTGATGAACTGAAAATATCTTTTCAGCAGTACTGATCCATTGTTCCACAACTAAGGGATCATTAGACCCGCTGAATGAGGGTGGACGTTTCTTCATGAAGGATTCAACAGAATGTTGCTCCTTACTTTGCTCGTTTGGAAGTCCTGCATGATTCATAGCTTGAGAATGTTGTGTGAGTACGACTACAAGATTTTTCATTCCAGATCCCATAACGTTTGGTTGCTGAGGGGGACAATCATTGCATTTCCTATCGCATTCAAAATTAACATGGTTCCTTCGGTTTCTAGCAATTGACTAAAACCAATAAGCGTAGTGTGAGAAACACAAATCATAGTTGTAAAACCACATAATCAAGAATAAAATTTCATTCTTTAGGTCTTATCATAGGGTATTCATGGAAATTTCTGAAACAATAAGATTTTTTCCAATGCTTAGATATATCCTTAGGGTTTTTAATAAGGCTTTCACCTCCTAGTTTCCAAAGGATGACTATACATTTCCTCTGATACCAACTATAACGACCCATACTTTACATACATTGTTAATACTTCAAAATTGAGGAACATTTATTACAACATATAACAAAACCATGAAAGGACCATACATGTATAGTGTCTTTAGAAACTGGGAAACATAATCAACTGGTTCATAAATCATCTACATTGTCTCCCTTTTATTTCATCATATCTAGAATCCCTTTTGGATTATCTTACTTAATAACCTTCTTCCAGACCTGGGGAAAAGAAAAAATATAAAAGGGTGAGATGAAATGCTCAGTAAGGGTAAGAAAAATAAATATCAATCACATCATATTCATAATAACATAACATTTTGGAAATCTTAACCAGCAAAAGAGATCATAATTTCATAACATGGGATAAATAATAGTAGTGAAATGTAAACCCAAAAATCAAAACATAAAACATGAAACATTGTGGAATACACATATATTCATAGAGAAACATTTCTTAGTAGTCAAGACTCATTACCAAGACTATCCTAATGAATAAAGTTCATTTCTGAATCGAGTTCAATCCTCGTTTCAGTCCTGTATCACTAAACCGGATTAACCTGTCGTTCCAGCCATGTCTATCACATTAGATATAAATTTTTACCCAATTCATTTGAGGGAGATATAGGTCCTAACCATCTCATAATGATACCATTCTTATGTGTGGCACAAGATCATAAATCATACATCATACCATAACCCATGTAATAAAAATGGGATTCATATTCATTTTTACATCTTAACAGAATCCATAAAACGACTTTATAAAAATAATTCCATCATTAAATAATCAAATAAATGTAATAATAGGGATATAAATATAACCCTATATTATTTTAGATGGAAAATAATTTTGATAAAACAATTGAACTCAATTGTTGATGAAAATATCCTTTCAAATTCAAAAATATTTTTCCTTTCTTAAAATGTCATACAATTTTAAACTAAAAGAAGTTCATTAAAAATAAACTTGAAAACTTCTAAAGGAGGATTCATGGAAATAATGTTCTAATATTCCATTCAGGTCGTATAAGTTTAAAAAACATTCTTCTCGTACTTTGGCCACAAAAGTCAAAAAAAGTACCTCGTACTAAAAACGACAACAGATTCCTTTCATATCTTTTACTAAAAACACACCAATGGGTTAAATTTGATTTAAAAAATTGTATGTGGATGTATATAATATTAAATATTGTGGAAACATGTATTTGGATGATAAATATTCCCTAGTAAATTCTGAAGTATAAACAATCTCGGATAAAAATGAGATTGTGATATTTTCCCTTACCTTAGGTATGATTTGCTTCGTACGTGTCTGAAACTCATGTATAATGATTTAAATAATGTTATTGACTTATTCCAGAATCGTACTAATTGTTATTATATCATATATGGTCATATTCTTAGCTTCTTATTAGTAATATTTCATTTCTACTTGTTATTCAGGTGTTTATTGCTTTTTGTTCTTATGCGTGTTTCGTCGAATAAATTCTTATTATTCATTTTAGGTTATAGATACCTCATTTCCATAATGGTATTAGTGTAATATATATCATATTTATTCATTAAATTCATTTATATAATCATTAATCATTGAAGATCATGTAGAACGAGTCACATCACATCGTGGAGACATTAGGTCGTACGTACGCACGAGCGATGATATCATTCCCATGATTGTGGAATTGTATTGAAGTGTATGTATACTATTTAAGAATTTATATCACATTAAAATAGTCATATATAGTTATTTTATACATCATTATACCCATCTAGGTAAGGTGGTGGTGGAAAACAGATTACACCCCAGCGTGGAGACGGTATTCCGTACGTATGCACGTGCAATGATTTCATTTTCCGTAAGATGGATAGAAGGTGAAATAGGGTTGTTTTATAATAACATATCAGTATATGAGTGATACTGATGTTATTACTTCATAATGAAACAACTAAAGAAGAAGAAGTAGAAGAAGAAATAAAGTTGAAAGAATCAGTAACGGACATTACCTCTTCTTTGAAGCGCCTCTTTTTAACCTCTTATTAGGAAACTAAAGATGGTCTTTAGAGAAGAACCGGACCTCTAGGATGTTTTTAGGGATTTTGAGAAGGGAAATGGGCAGGGTTTGTCCGATCTTGAAGGCTCAATGTGGTGTGATGTGGAGAGGTAGGAGGTGCCCTTTTATAAGGAGGAGAGGGGCACCTTAAAAAACATGAAATATTATTTTATAATAAAGTCATATTCTATTTTTAATAGCTCCAAATTTATTTATTTAAAATATAAGGTTGGGATGGGTAGAAATACTCTCAACCAATAAAAATTAGACATGTTTGGTTTAATATTTTAACCTTATCATTAAGATTTTACTCTAAGTTATATAATTTAACATTAACTGTGTCTTCTTGTTTTCTAACACTATATGGCTAATAAACTTACTATAACAAGACAAAAAAACCCCAAGTGGTTCATTATTAATATATATAACCTTATCTAAGTCATTTTTTTGAACCTCAGATATTTAGGAATAAAATAATAATTAATAATATAATATTTGATTTAAAAAATATTTTATGTCAATTTTGACACTATTTGGTAATTGTTTTTTCTGAAAATCATAATAGCATTATTAGTTAGAAAAAAGTTAATTAAATCAATACTATAATGTCATAGTATCCTATAAAATTATTTTAATTCTTATAAAGTCTCAAATCACATTTATTTAGGTATTTATAACATCAATTAGGTCAATATTTCATTAATAAGGTAATTACTCCATCGTCTTTGTGTCATAAATAAATTAAATAATTTAATGTCTAAAAATTATAAATAAAATACCGTTAAGTAATAAATATTTTAATCATTCTAATTAATATGTATAGTTGAATTTATCTTATGTATAACCATACATTGAAAATGCTTTTAGTTATTAGACTTTGATTTTAACTATTTTAACACTTCTTTAAATAAAATAATAAGTGTCCTAATCTAATCCAAGTGGACCTAAAGGGTAATATTTTATTTATAAGGTTGTTTTTGGACGAATTACACTTATAAAATAGAATTAGGATATGTGTTAGGATAATAATAATATCATTTTTACCTTAATTACCCTATTTTACTTTTAACTCTGGTAAATAAAAGTAAAAGTTACTATTCACCAAAAAACTATTTTTATCTTATTGAAACAAACTTTACTCCTTGATATTAACCGTGTCTCTTGGATTTGAAAAATTCCACAAACAGAAGCAGTAAAATTAAGTTTTATGTAAGTTTGCAAAAAGCATCTAGGAGGTAGGTAAAAGATGGTGAAAAGTTCAATAAAATTTTTATATATCTAAAATTATTATAAAATAGATACAATGAATTAGATTAAACTTATAAAAGTATTATGAATAAATTTTTACCTAAAATAAATTTAAATAAAATAAATAATTATTTAAATAAAAAGTCGGTTTTTAAATAGTAACCTAGTGTTTTCACTATTCATCAAAAATTGAATGTTTTCAGAAAAATACCAAAAATTAACCCTAGGTTAATTTCGATATTCCGAATCCAAAAATGAATTCCATTTTGAAAGATAAAATTTAATAAATATCAAATTGAGGGAATTACTATTCATAATGGCTAGTTTTAATAATATTTTAATAGCATATCGTTGTTTAGTGAGACTCGGTATTGCGTACAACACAAGCTATCGTGGAAGGTCGTGATTGCGAGTATAGCAAGACAAGCTAGTGTTTTGTGTAGTGAAAGATTCCTTTGATGGTTTATATAACATAAAAACAAAATATTTCTCATAAAAATCTCAGGTGTTACCTGAAGTCTCAGGCAACTCTTACTTTTTCTCCGTAAGTGAGTATGTGATTTGGATATAGTGCATATAATATATAATAATCCACAAAAAATGATTATGAATAATCACAACATTTTTCAGTATAGTCATCATCAATACTGGATTCTCATAAAAAAATTGACAGTCACATTCAATGTCAACCTAACTCATTCTTTTCATTTCCACAGACTAAAACCAAAATGTATAGTGTGATAACACTTATCATAGTGGAAAACCCCCATAATCTTGAGAATTCACATATAAGATATCTAAATCATGAATGGTAATTTAATATATATCACTATAGGTTTATCCTATGTCATTCATAGTCACCATCTATTTAAATAATTAATGATGGTTCCTAAAGAGTTTTTCAATATATAGAGTGTATCCCTTGAGAGTGTCAACTAGGTGTGAAGTAGGGCCCACTGTTATGCACAAATTCATGATCGATTCTAGCTCAATTTTTTGTTTTTTGGATTTTTATCCTTATATAAATTTATTCTAGAGCCACATCCAATTGTATTATTAAAACAAAGATAATTTTTTTGGAAACCCCTCTGTCCATCCTTTACTAAAATTACAAGACATTTTACTACACCTCAAGTCATCCTTAGACTTATGCTTATATACATACCTATAAATATCCCTATAAATATACCTTAGGATCCTACTAATGTTTTCTCTTAAAAGTATGAAAATGATAACTAATAATATACTTTTATAACAACTATTGTTACCTAGTATTTTCAAACATAAATATTTCATATTTTAGATTAATATTCAATACATTAAAAAGGTACATTCTTGAGGACTATAATAGTTTACTATCTTTGGAGACTATGTACACAATATTCTAACATACAGAAATATCATTAAAATCTCCCATAATTATCTTCCCCTTTAATACTCTTAACAAACATTCCCTAATTAAAAAAATTCTCCATAGCACGGTGAAAGGGAACATAAGAAAGGGATATCTCAAATGCTCATCATGGGTAAACAAAGAAGATAGATAAGCATGAAGTGATCTTAATGATCTGCGAACATGGTCATAACATTGGAAAACTGTCCCTCGCATATCAAAGATTATAAACATGAATCATGGAATAAATATTTGAAGTTCATATGATATGAAACATTAATAAATCAGCTAAAATGAGTCATGAAATAATAACATTGGCATAATAAATATATATATGTAATAAAAATTAGAATATAACATTTTGGACATGTTTAAATAGAAATATATTCACTCATTAATCCAAGGACATAAAATCCGGCCCCCACATAAACTAATAGATATACAAATAGGTCCACACAAAACATTGTGAATGTGTAATTAGGTTAATACATAATATTGTTATCATGTAATCAGGTTCATTAACAACACTATGAACATATAATCAGGTTCATGCATGACATTTGAAACATGTAATCAGGTTCACACATATGCATATTCACCTCTTGGATGGTACACACAACCATCCTCGGTGATAGGCCTTTCTTCACACTAGAATGGGTTTACACCCCAAAACATCATAAGGGAAAAAGTAGTTTGCTACGTTGGGATCACTCCCCATTCCATCCATGTCTATCTCTTGATATATATAATATTTAACCAGTTTTTTAGAGGGAGATATAGGTCCTAGAAGTCAAATCATGAAATCATACATATATGTTGACCATGATTAAAAACATAAACCAAATAATAACACATAAAATGAAGAGGGTATCATAAATATTTAATTATATTATAACCTATGGAAAAGAGGATAGTTTTATAATCTTTTCAACATATCATAACCCATGAAAAGAATATGGATTTATAATATGTTTTTACATTTTATTACCTATATAAGGGAAATTGGTTTCATAGAAAAAATTTCATAAATATACATATTCATATAAATACTAATAATGGTATCCTTGGATCATTCCCCCAGTAATTCACAGGTAACACCAACTGATAAAATCATAGGGTAAAAATAATTTCAAAAGGATCATTTTAAACATTGCTGGAGAAAAATATACTTTCCTTTTTGAAAAACACCTTTTTAATACATAAAACATTTTGAAAAAAATTATTTGAAGATAACCATTGATATATAGAATGTAATCTTTCTAGATCATTTAAAACAATTTGTAATCAGAAAATGTTTTTGAAATAATTTTATTTGAACATAACCTTTGAACCATATCCATTAGAATTTTAAAATAAATTCGAAATATCAAACAAAAAAATTTAAAAATACATTTCTTTAATATTTTTCTCAAAATATAATTTAAAAGAATTTGAAAATATTTTTAGAATCCATTTATTTCTATAAAAATGTATTTCTGACTGAAGGGAGAAAAAAATTCATAATTTCATAAAAATATTCTGTTAATAATTTTAAGTACCCAATAGTCAAACAGTTGTTACATTACTTGAATATACCATTAATAACAAGGTTAGAAGAAAATAAAAGGGAATTTCTATGAGGTACATCATGACATTTCAATATTTGTGACATAATCACAAACAATCCCAATAAATGATTAGATTGTGACATAAAATATTTACTACTTTAGTAACATTTAATCATAATACCCATAAAGAAAAAACATGTAATATAAAATATCATTAATAAAAATAAATTAATGATATTGCATTTAAAAAGGGTTTTATAAAAACTTCATGAATGAATACAGGTCCATATCATAACATATGTCTTAAAGAAAGAAAATTGAGAAAAACAATCCCCTAATGAATTGATATATTTTAAACTATAAACCCCTTGAAAGAGATATCCTAAAATGGATATATAAACCCCGATATTATTCATAATAATAGTCATAATATACATTCATGTCTATTATATACAACACATAAATGTAATTGGTGGTGAATATGTCATGTGTCTCACAAAATTAAAAAGTGGAACCCAAATCCCTTACTTCTTGAGTAAAATCTGAATCATAATACTTGCGAAATATGAAAATCAATAGAAACATTATTTATAAATAAATTCGGTATATTAAAAATATAAATTTCATATTGAAGTATATTAACCACATAAAAGAAATGAGTGGTGAATATAGTATTAGTATCTCAGAAATAAAACTGAGACTAAATATCCCATTACCTTAAGTATTGACTTTTTTCATACTAATTCAAACCTCATGTATAATAGATATACAATTATTATAAATCTATAATATAACCATAATCATATAGATCATACCATATATGATTTTATTAGGACTTTAAATTACCTATTTATTAACAATTCTACGTTACAATTATGATTATGGTAATAAATGTTTTTTTCATATATGTTTTAACATCTTATTCCTAGTCATCTTCATTATATTGTGATTTCATTATCTCCATAATGTAAATAATTAAATAAATATCATATATATTTATTTTTTATGTAATTTAAGTAGTCCGTAAAATTTAGTGATAGGAAATGAAAGCCACCGTTTATGGATATGGTGGGTCGTACATACACATGAACACAGTTTTTCATTTTCTTTGCAGTTAGAAATAAAGGAATGAAAATGGTATATTATCATTGGAAAATAATTTTTATTTCATATATATAACACATTATTATTATGCTCATACTAAATATATTCTATTTAAATCATAAATGAATCACATTGCTTTGTGAGGCATTTGTTCGTGATACACACAAATGATGTTATCAAATTCCCTAAAAATGGAAATTATGAAGGATTGTGCAATAAAAAAATGTATAATCATTATAATATTATAAATATTATAAATATAATATATAAATATTATGTACATCATTATGACCAATCTTTACATTTGGTCATAGAAAAATTAATCACATCAGTTCGTTAGGTTGTAGTTGGTCGTACACTCGAACGATGATTCTATAACCCATTTGATAGAAGTGTGTGTGATTTTAATTAACAAAAATAAAATAAAATAATGTCAATATATTTAATATACTTTGGTTATTTTATATTCATGTTATAATAATAATTTAAGTGGGTTGTGAAGAAATTAAAATAATGATACCCGTTGAAGAACATTTCCTGTTATTTGGGTATCCTCCTTGGGTTTTCATAAAATCTTTTAAAGAAAATATTTCATCATTAAATAATTATTATAAGATGGGAGTATGTGTTTTTGGAAGTTATGTGGGATGATCTTGACTGATAAAAATGTATTTATGGGTGTTAATTAGTTGTGAGAGTGAGTTCCTTTTTATAGTTAAGGAGGAGTTGTATTCTTGTAAATACTCAAAATTATTCACTATTGGGAGGTCAATAATAATTAATGTTGCTCAAAAAATATCATTTAAGTTTTTAAGGGATTATATGGTCCATAAACACCACCACCACACAATTAATCAAATATTTTCAAATTTTCATTTTCTAACTTCTATGTTTATCTATTTTTACTATTTGGTTTTCACTATGGTAACTAGTTTTCTAACCATGATTATTTGTTCTTTATAAATACATTAAAGTTATAATTAGTATATACTTTGTTACCAGTGATTATAAATATACCATATAATTTATAAAATATAAATCCAATAAATTTGGGAAATTAATTTTAACACAACTGCATATAACCTAAAAAACATTGCTTTAACCATAACCGTACGAACTGAGTTTTTACTATTTAACCATAAATATAGTAAATATTATATAAAAATAGGTCCATTAATGGAAAAAACTGGATATTTATTCACATTTAATTTTAATTGGAATAATATAAAATTTTTATTAATTTGAAATCATTTAATAAAATATGATTTTTTGTAAAATTACGTTAATTTCAATTTTGAGATTATTAATTTAATTTCAACATTGACAATATCAAGACAGTGATGGAATTATAATATATGGTTACTTAACCTGTTTATAAATATATATTCATCTAAAAATTAATTTTTCATAATAATTTATTCACATTACATAACTTTTATTGTTTTTAGCATTAGTTATTCTATTTTTCATAAAATAAATAATTATTGAGTTCACATTTGTTATGAATTTTATGTAACTAATTAATCTCAAAAATTTATTTATAAATTATTATGATAAAAAATTCATTTTTAATTTTAAATAATAATTATATCCAAAAAAAATTTCCATATCCTAAATGATTATTGATGTTAAAATAATGAAAGGTATCATTTTTTTATTTTTATTTACTTAACTTCTTATATGGGTCATATTCAATATAAAGTAGAAATTAATTTACATATTTCATATAATTTGAAGAAAAATGTTTAAATAAACTCATTACATAAAACTTTAATATTATTTTAGGTCATTTTCACACTTATCTTTCTTGTTTAATCCCTTTAGAAACTCATTTTCACCTTAACTATAATAATTAATTTTTACTACATTCACAATTAAAATTAATAAAATGATTTTTTACTTTATAGACATTATAAATTATGTTTGTTACAAATTATGAATCTTTTTTCCCAAATACCATTCACAAAAATTATAAAAAATAATTTAATAATAATCATACATATGTGAGGAGAAAGCGAGGTTACAAAGTGAAAATGATCCAAAGTATATAAAGACTATATATCCAATTTCAATGAAAAAATTATTAAAATAAACAAAATTGTATTATTATAATTATATTTTATCTAATTTTTATTGAAATCCAATTTAATATCTAAATTACCATTTATAATTATTTAAATGAAAAGGTTGTTTTGAATTTAAAATCATTATTTTTCACTATTCATCCAAAAAAAACTTTTAAAAATAAATAAAAAAGGGTCAACCTAAGATAATTTGGCCATTATGAATACAAAAATAAAGTTTATTTTAAAATATCAATTTTATTAAATTAGAAAATTTTAGTTTTAAAATATGCAAACACATAATAGGTGACAAAACTACTTTTTTGAAGAATACAAATCTTATGAATAAAATTGGATTTATTCTTATCTTTTTTCTGGAAAACACATAATATGAATTTTAAATAAATTATTGATTATATAGACTATAAAAATTTCATTAAAATAATTCAAATAATATATATTATTTATTTTATTGATTTAGGAAACATTTTTCTTATATAAAATAGTTTTTTAGATAAATATTTCTATTGTCTTAAAATAGTATTCATTTTCATTAATAATTAATTGATCACCAAATAATTAATTTCATATACATTTCTAGACTATATTTTTGTAATTTATATAGTTCTATTCCTACCCACCATTCCAATTGCTAGGGGAAAACTATCATATTAAAAAAATAATATTTTAATAGTTTTTCATGTTTCCTTTGTACTTGATGTTTCATGTAATGCAACCTAAACTCAAAATTGATTGTAACAAAAGTGAAACATAGTATTTCATATATCACAAGAAAAACCTAGTTTTTCATTTAACATAAAATATCAATAATATTAAATATATCTATAAAATCACAAAATCATAGGTTGTTAAAAGAACTTCTACATTCATGGGTTAATATCATTCCTCAGTATCATCTATATGTTGGTAGTTTCCATGGGATCATCATGAAGACAATTCCAGTAATACATAACTTTTATATAATGTATGACAACACAGCCACTCTCTTATAGTCCCGACTCACAATTTCAGGTTGTCATGGAAGATTGTGAATGGAATTTAGATGTTGTTAGGGAAGAAGCCTTCACAACCTTTATTAATTTGGGGGTCCCCATTTACTAGATGTTAGAAATCTATGACTTCCTAATGATGCACTCAAATTTTATAAGTTTTGGGGTGATCTCTTAATGATCCCACATCTCCTACTACAAGTTGGTTCTTCCCCTCATATATTCACTAGATTCAATTTTTTTGGTTGGTTGTTTATATTTAAATAGAATGTCATGGAGGGTGAAAATTTTAAGATTTAGTGATGAATATATACTGGAGAAGACATCATGCTCGGGATACGATTTCTATGTTTTGTGATGACTTGAATTCAGTGGAAGAATTGTAGAAGAATGTTCATATTGGTTTTGTGTTTCAGTCAGAAATGTGGGGAATCAGGTACGCCAGGTGATAAACCTACATTGATAGATGCTACATGCATATTCAAACGTGTGGAGGTCAAATACCTATATCAAGTTTTGTGTACGTTGGTCCAAAGGGTTATTTGATGGGATTTGGCTACATAAAAAATTACTATGTTATAGAAACTATTTATGTGAATGGAATAAATATGTGAATGAAAATAGCTACATTGAAGTAATCATCAAAATAGATATTTTCTTATGTCAATCAAAATCACCAATGTGTAGAAACAATTATGTCATCCCAAATGAATATGTGAGAAATTTATATATATGAAATCACATATATTCATACAATTTTCTATGTAGACCCAATATCCTATGTTGTTCAAATTAGTTAAGTGGGAAAATATTCTATGTCACTTACTCAGATGGGGGTCATGTTCACAAGCCTCCTAGAACTCTTACCATTCAAACTCGTATGAGGACACCAACAACAGTTTTCATGAGGTAGTTAAGAGTTGGTATACCAATGTCAAGAAGAAATTTCTATCAGAGATAAAGAAGTGTTAATAAAATGATATATAATATAGGGGAAGACAAAAATCAGAGTACATTGACAAGAATGAGGGGGAGAATCCATGAACAGATGTCGAAGGAAGAGAACACTCATGGTGAACAAGGAGGAATAAGAGGGAGGCTTGTATTTTTATTATTTAAAATCCCTATTCCAGGAGTTTTTTATTTATAATATTCCTTTTGAAACTCTATTTCTATTAAAATATTTTATTATATTGAATAACTATTTTATATGGTTGGAAAAATCTGATAGGTTTGAATATGTTTGAACCAGTACTAGGGCGTTATGAATAGGAGGAGTCCGCACTTTTCTCATTGGTAAATTAATTTATGACCTTAAACTGTATGAAATAAGTGATTTTTTTCTAATTGTATCCATATATATCTTTCTATATAGAATTCCATATGAGAAGAGTGAATACCACCCAATGTGTGACCACCAGGCTTCCTCGATGAGTGGGTAAGGAGGTATTTATTTGAGAAGAGGGATACTCTTTTCACTTGGAGACTGGACACTCAAGAGAACTGGTCGACCACTTTTTTGGGTCCTATAATGACTTATCATGAATGAGAGAAAATGAAATAAAAATAAACACTTGTAAAAAATAAGTCATCCATCCAACCAACGTCCCCTATTTCATTCCGTGAAGTTCACTATTTTATAATTTATTTTTTTACTTCCCCATAAACATTTTGCATTTTTTATTCATTTCACCCATTCATCATTCCATCAACTTCATCACTACAAATAATAAGGTTTCCCCTTATTCCACACTTCTTATTTTATTTCTTTTATGTGGTTTCACACAATACAACTTTTATAAAATTCCATCCCAATGGATTTACCGCTACACACCACTACACTATTATTATGTATGTTGTATAAATAAAAAATATATCTAAGGCATTTTGAAAACCTAGGCCTTGTGGAAAAATTTTGGCACTATTCCCATGTAAGGAAACATGATACCAAGAGAAAAAAGATAATAAATTTTTTTGTGGTTTCTAAAATTATTAAATAAAAACCTTATCATTATTTGATGACCTAGAGGAATTCATCATAGAAATTAACAAAAATATGAGTTCTATGGAGATCAAGAAAAAAAGTATCAACAGAAAAACATGTGGAAATACTACTCAATTAAAAATATCAATATCTAATCGATGAGGAAAATTTAAACCCTCTCCCAATTAGAAATGAGTTAATCTGTGGAGTGTGGATCAAGTATTTTTATTTTTTGATAGTGTTCAAAAATTGTTCATGAATTCATAAGACAACGAGATATAGAATTTATGATATTAACCAATACTACCTTTACATGATACTCTCCTACCATGGATTTCCCAATGAAGATTCGCTGAATTTTTTCAGGTATTTCTATAGAATAGTGTGGTAGTTAAAACTAAAAGGATTTGGTGAGGTGGAATTGAAGATGATAGTTAAACCATTTTTCTTCAAAGTAAAATAAAAGATTACATTTAATGAATGGATGAAGATATATTTTCAACATGGGATTAGTTTATAAATTTCTCATATCCTGAAAAAGATAATGATTTCTTATTTTTTTTATAAAATAAATGGGTTTTTTCAAGAAAAAAATGAATTGTTCTTGGTCACTTGAGATAGGTTTAAAGAGGTTGTTATATAGTAACCCAAACATCAATGTAAAACCCAATTATTCATGGATAACATCAATAATTGTCTTACAATAAATCATCAAATATTTTATGAATATTCATATAGAGGTCATTTCACTGACAAAAAAAAAGGATGAGATTAAAAAGATCCTCAAAAAACTAGCCCCAAATTACAAATAATAATTTTATAGAAGGATGACCATTTTTAGAATGGATACCTCACCCACATATCTAGATAACAAACAATATTATCGTATTGTCAATGAATACTCTCTGTATACTCTCATAGATTAGTGTCTTCAATGTGCAATGTTTGGCCATTTATATTCTTGCTCGCCAAATTTTGATACGCTGACCAATGTCTCTGAAAATGCTAACAATGATGGGTAGTTCCTAGATTTTATCCTAGAGATGATCTTCTCTCCCATTACACAACCAAGGCTACTATAAACATCCCAAATTATCATTGAGGGAGATTGGAGTGCTAAGATCTATTAAATTCCATACATTTGAATAAAATAGATAGTACTTCCAACATTAACCAAAGGAAGAGCCTTTGAGTTGAAAAGATGAAGTCCAAGGGAAGTTTCAACAACTGTTGGGTTGGTTTGAAGAGAAAAAATAAAAGATTTACCTTGATAAGGGACAACCAGAAGTTAGGTTTAAAAAAATTGTGTTACAAGTTTGATAGTTAGTAAAAATTCAGGGTTCAGAGATAAAGAAAAACTACCTAGTACCACAAAGTCAAATCCGGAAGAGAATACCATGTAAGTGATAAATAAGATTGGTTTGAAAACTCATGAGTAGGTCAAAATAGATCCCAATGTTAGTACCACTAAAAATCCTATAGAATCATACAATCACACCTTACAAGACAACCAAACATGAAATTTGGATTGACTTACCAAAATTCAATCATAGCATGTTCTACTAGCTGAAACATCATATGAGATAGACTTGAAAGCTATATACACTAAAGAAAAAAATATTTTTTTGAAGGAAGTTGAGGTTGTTCCTACATCAGTGAGGAAACTTTCCTCAAAAACTCCCTTCCCTCAAATGATAATAATGAAAAATCATGATTTTCAATTATTATACTTTCATAAGGTTGCAAGGAAACTGAATATTGATATCCCTTTTATTGAATCTATCATTAAAATACATTCTCATCTGATATATCTTAATAAAATTTGACCCATCAAGAAAACCATAGAGTATGTTTCTAAATATAATCTCATAGAGGAGTTTAGTATAGTCTTACCGAATAGGATACATCCCAAATTAATGGTTCTATGAATTTTTTTTATTCCTTATACATTCAGTGATATGGTTTCCAGTTTAACTACATTAGTGATCTAGGTGAATGTATCAGCATGATCCTTGTATCCGTTTTCCATCAATTGATACTAAAGGTTATATAATCTACTATAGTATTTTCATCCTTCAGACTGATTTATTAACCACCTAGTTTTATGTTTATATTATTTTCTTGATGGAGTGGGTACTCTATTTTTTCATACTGATTTACTCAAATTGCATATAGAAGGTGAAAAAGAGCCCTATATTATACATGTAAGTCCTTTTATTTCCACTAGAGAGTGGGATATCAATGATGTTTCAAATGTAAAATTAGATTTTTTTACTTACAAAGGGAAGATTATAATGTTAAAACAATTAATGAACTACCCTAGGACCATATCATGCAAAGAGAGACATTTATAAATATTGATAAATTTGAAGATGAGTAAAAAGAATAATTTTTTATAATGATCAATGGAATAAGTGATACTATTTATTTTTTTACAAAAAACTAGGGAGTTAGTTCATCAATGGATGTGGATACCAAGAAGGATTTGATGTGTAATTCCAATTTAACATAGATGAGTTTGCATAACACCATATTTTGGCCTCACTTGAGGAAACTCTATTTGGAGAATGCTTATATGACACCAATAGTGATCATGAAGGATCTTTTTAGACATCATTTTTCTAGATAATACATGAGGAACTATGACCCATCAAACCCAAGTGTCTCCCTTTAAGTCAAGTCCCCCTCAACATGGATTTTAGACCTCTATTGGTTATTTTGAAATATGATTTTTTGAGATAAAATTATACTTTAAAATTCCTCATTTATTCTAAAATAGTTGGATTTCAAGATGATAAAATTATTAATCTTCTAATAATGTTTTAATCTATTACTGTTTGGCCTGTTATTGATATCAAGGGTATCAGTTCATCATTTTGGATGCACAAAATTTCTGTGACAACTAACCATCGACTAAGAGTGAATAAATAATAAGCATGAATTATCACGGGTGCAGAAGCAAAGACCACCAACAACTATGATATAAAAAGGGATATAAACCATACAATTCATATTACAGATCAATGAAAATTGATAAAATATAGAGATCATCAGCCTCTTCCCCATCCCCATTTATTCCTTTCTATTATTTTCTTAAAATTAGATTCAGCTATATTAAAAGTTGTAATAATTACAACCACCCTCATGATACACAATTAAAAGAGATATGAATGATTTCCTTCATGGGACCATAGGCGACCAACAATTATTCCATGACCCAAAACAAGGGGTGTTTGAGTAGCAAAAAAACCATAGGACAACATGATCAATGGTTACGTCACAACATGTGACTCAATGGGAATGGAAGGCTATAGGCACACCAAGAAGAAACGAGAAAACACATGGAGGGTAAGGACTCATCTTAGGAAATCCAGATCCTATATTAATGGAAGGGGAAATGGCTTCAGGGGCCATTAAAGCCTAATTTTTGCCAAGACCTTGTAGTTGTACAATTTCAAAGTCCCCATAGCATTAAGATATTAAAGATATAATTAATATCATTTGAAACACCTTTATAAATGCCAAAATAAGGCCTTAAACTTTATTTACATCAAAGAAAATGTAATAGGGGAAAAACTGAAAAAATTGGGAAATACTGGAAAGGGGTCACCAATTGGTGATTCACCGACAACAATCCACTAATAGCGAGTCACCAGGGTAAAACAATCGGTGTTGAGCTACCAATGCTGACCCACTCACGCGACCTAATGATGCTTGACACACTAACACCCTTAAACAATGATGTCTTGAACTACTAATGTCATCGACCTATCGAGACCCTCGACCTACCCACGCCCTAACACAATGAATCCTTCGACTTACTAACACCCTCGACTTGTCGATTCCCTAACCTACCAACGTATTCCACCTACTAATTCCCACAACCTACCGATGTATTGACCTACTGACTCCTTCAACATACTAACACCCTTTACCTGCCGACACACTGACCTACCAACACCTTCAACCAACCGAAAACCTCAACCTATTGATTCCCTAACCTACCAACATCTTTGACCAACCAATGCTCTCAACCTTACAAAGCCCTGACCTACCGATGCATCATCCTACCAATTCTATAACCAACCGACACCTCTTCCTACCAATTCCCTAACCTACCGATGCCCATTACCTACAGATGTACGAACTATAAATATTGAATAATCTTGAAATGAGCCATAATTTCCTCCCAGAACACCGCAAACACAGGATTTTGACAAATTAGTGGACCATGGAGGTCCGGTCCATTATAATCAAAACTTTTCTACCACTTGATAATTTTTTAGGTTATCATATGTGTTTTAGGACATGATGGATTTTATAAGATATTCATCAATGACTTCTCCTATTTTATTAAATCACATTTCTCTATACTTTTTAAATATATACTTTTCTTATTTGTTGAGAAGTGTTTGACCTCTTTTAATATGCTTAAGGAAAAGATCACATATTCCCCCATTATTATTTCCTTGATCATGGTACTCCCTTTAAAAATATTTATAGATTATAGTTGACATTGTACTGGGATTTATTTTAGTCCAAAAGGAAAGTGAATATGTTTTTTGCTATAAATTTTTCTATGAAATTTCGTGATGTCACTAAAATTTGATATAAAACTATAGATAAAGAGAAATTAAATGTGATTTTTCATTAGAAAAGATCAAGTATTCTCTAATTGGATTGAAGTTCATTATTTTTTCAAATAATTCATCCATTAATTATCTTTATTCAATGATTGAAACAAAACCTCATTTGATGAAATGGGTTTTATTGCTTCGTGAATTTTATTTAGTTGTCAGGGAGAATCATGGTGGTAAAGTTTTTTTGGCTAATAAATTTTCTAGGATTTCTAATACCCTAAATCACAACCCAAGGGAGATAAATTCATCATTCCAAGATTAAATTCATTTCAAAAAATTTCTAGAGTGTTTCATGGGTTGCAAATTTTTATTATATTTCTTATGGGTGTAATTATACAATTTTTTTTATAATAATAGGATAAATAAGTTTATATGAGTTATCAAGTAATTTTACTAGGATAACCCTATATTGTTTAATTTTCTTTTCTAAAATCAATTTTTAAATATGTTTTACTTGATATTAAATGATTCTTATTATGGATATTATTTTTTCATCTTCATGAGGATGACACCCTGGATGTGAAATAAATGCTCAAAATGCTATAGAATATTATTTCTATTATCCAAATCCATTACAAGATACTTGTACTCCAACTAGAGGATATGATAAATTCTAAAAACTAGGTAACATGGTTTTAAAGTTATATCTTCCCTAAAATGGAATTCATGAAGAGGAAATATTTTATTTTTTTGTAATGGATATTACATTCCCATTCGGTTAATCATATAAAAATTTATACATTTTGTTTTTAGTCAATTTTGATTTAATTATGGTTTATAAAATTTAACTTTTGAATAATAAATCTTTTAGTATGATCATGTTTTCCAAAAAAAATAGTTTTTCATTGTTTGGAGTTCCGAAGGCTATCATCTCTGAAACGAGAGTCAAATTGATAACTAGATTATTAATAATTTGATGTAAACATTTGTATCTTCCCACTATACTGGTACACCATATCATCCACAATATAGAGGTTGAGAAAAAGTCTCTAATAGGGATATAAAATGAATCTTATAGAAGGTTTTAAATAACTCTATGAATGATTGGACTTTAATGTTAGATGAAGCCCTATAGGATTATCAGAATTCTTAAAATCACAATTTAGTATTCTCTAAACTATATTCCAGTTGTAATGTCTTAACACATTCCTCTACATCACCAAATTAAATCCTTTTGTTTATTTGAATTTTTGAATTTTATTTTAATCTATAGTGGAATTACAAATGCTTTATTTTAGTGAGTTAGATAAAATCTAGAGAGAGTTTTATGACAATAAAATGATCTATAAATAAATGGTAAAATATTTTCATCATTACCTGATACAAAATAGAGGCTTTCAAGTGGGTAAGAAGGTTATTATCATCAATTCTAGGGTAATGTTATTTCCCATTAAGCTCTTATCTAAGTGTTCATTCCCATTCCAAATTTTATGTGTGCTGGTAAATAGTGAAGTGGAGTATGTTAGACATGATTTAAGAGAATTTTTTTCATTGAAAAAAGAGTAAATCATTACATTGAGTTAGGGTAAAAGAGTGTGTCTACCATCTAATATCGTCAGGATTCAATACATTTTGATTTCCAAATGATGTCACAAAACTAAATGCTTCATTGTATTCAACCCATACTTTTTTATTTTTGTTTTTCTATTTTTTTATTGTTCAAAACTCATTTTTTCTGTACAATTATACTATTTTTTCCCATTTCTTCAAAAATATACATTTTCTCTCTATAGCCCTATATCTAGAGGTTTATGAAATTTTTATTTGGTAGAGATCTGATAATCATACCTCTTTTTAAGGAATTTTTAGTTTTAATTATGCCCATTTATCTCTTTGTGCTATTGGAAATTAAGTGTGGGGTTATCCCACAAATTTTCTATAATTTTTTTTTAAAAATCATTATTTATCATGTTCTATTTTTATTTACATGATAATTGTTTTATTTACATTATTAAAATTTAAATATTTAACATTAAATACCAATTATATTTTCTAATGTAATTGGATTTGTTTTAGTTTTTTAATTTTAAATCTCTCATGCAGCTTTATTTTTATTCAGTTCATATTGAAATATTATACCGCTTTTGAAATTTATTATTTCCCACATTAAAATTCAAAATTTTGGATAACGTTGTGTATTAAGTGTGAGGGATTGGGAAAATCTTACTATAACATAGTTCTACTTTAGTTATTCCACAAAAGGCACAATAATGTTTTTCATAATACCTCCACCTTTTAGAAATTCAACCACTTTTGAGACTATGAAAATAAAACGTTTGGGTGTATCTTGGATTTATTAATAAAAAACAAAATATTTCTGGAATAGGGGAAGATTTCATGACCTATTTGGATGTGTACATTGATTCTTAATTTGTAATTATTTAGTGATTGTTGTTTGTTTTGTTCCACTTTTCTTTTTGAAATATTGATTCAAAACTCGGAAAATAATGTTTTACAGGTTAGACTTCTCTGGAATTGGAATTATAATTTGAGAAATAATGAACTTAAATATAAATTTAGATATATTGACTGGGTAACATGGAACACCATAAGGAGATATTATAATCGAGAAGTATGCTAAATACTTTAAATCTAGAGTAAAATGGGAAATTGGGATCCCACAGTGAGAAGCGGATACATGGGTACAATGTGTGTTTCTATAAACAAATTTAAATCCATATGTTCTCTAAAAAATTCCATGCATTAACTTGTTGATGTTAAAATTAAAATAAATTACCCTTATCATTAATGATCTTAAGACTTTGAGTGGGATATTAAACCCAAATGAATAATGGGAGAATTCATTTATAAGAAAATAAATTAAGTTGTATCAATAAAGTGGGATGTTAAATCATTGTTTGAGGAACCTAAGAGAGAGTGAATTTTTTTATTCATTTTACTATATATCTGATTATACTTGGGTCCACTTGGTATTTTCTCACGGAATAGGTATTTGAGTTTATATTTTATTGGGGCAGTGTTACGAACTCACATAGGAGGCCTAAATATGTCTTGAAATGGATGATTTTTTGCTCTTAGGGGAAGGATGAAATTCAATAGCCCTAAATAATTTTTTTAATAATCTATGTAAATATCATAATTACCTAGGAGTGTAATGTTTTTAGTGTTACATAGTTTTATGTGCCACCATTATTCTATGAATATTCAATTCTATTGGGGTGTATTAAAGGTGTATCTTTTTGTTAATTGATCTTTAAATAGAAAATATTCATGTTTGGAGAAAATATGTTGTACTTTTTTATTCTTTGATGTTTATAATGAAAATTTATGTTTTTGGGTTCTAAATTGTTCCCAACCGTAGAAGTTAATATATTACCATGGACATTGTGAAAACTAATTTTCTTCATGGGAAAATATTGATAGTTTTTGGAAATTTATGTATAGTAAATACTAAGAAGATAACAACAGATACATTCATGTGTCATGTTATGTCATTTTGATTATCTTTATGTTTGCAGTTTCCAATGTACATGTTGAATCTGAGTTCTACAGTTCAGAATTTGTAGTTAATGAATGTAAATTTCTCTACTCCCTACTAGTCTTTAACCAAAAATACATATTTTCATGGATGATTTTTAATGTCTAGAAAATAATCTCAATAGATAAGCTTCTTCAAAATATATTGATATAAGGGACCCCATTTAACGTATTCTAAATCCATAGAACAATACAGGGTTTCTATGAAATGTGATGCAATATTATTTTATTCATTTAAGATCCCCCAACTCCTACTTATAGTTAATATCTCTCCTCTCATATTCGCTGGATTCCATTTTTTTGAAGAATAAAAGTTTTTTTAATGGAATATATTATAGGGTGTACATTTCAGGATTGAGAAAAATGGATATACTTGAGTAGGCGTCTTTCACGAGCTGTAGTTCCTCAGGTTTTCAATTATTCAAATTTAATGATATAATTTTAGAAGATGGGTTAAAATAGTTACATGGGGAAGTCATCGATGTGTTTAATCATATACCTCTTGCAAAATAATAACATCAATAAAGGATCCATGAATATTCAGCTACATGAATCCCAAACATCTACATTTATATTCTTCTACGAAGGACTAATAAGGTACATGAATTTATTTAGATACAATTTAAATGCCTATTTTGAGAAGATAGTCTGCAAAAATAGAATTATCTATATGAATGTAAGTGTATACAATTAAGGAATCAACTACGTATATATTTTTCTATGTTGAAAAATATCTACATCGATCGGATTTGAATATGTCGAGAAAAGACTATGTTAGTCCAAATGGTTATTTGATAAAAAACAATTTAGAAATTGTTTACATCGATAAAAATTGTTACATATTCCAAATCACCTGTATTGGAACATTTTCTTATGTGGAAAAATCAGTTACTTCACTCATGAACATATGGGGCCTGTTTTGTAGCCAGATGGAACCCCCACCATTCGAACATGCATCAGACAGACAACCGAAGTTTCAAAGAGATATATTAGTGTTGGTACCCAACATTTCATAAGTATTTGTTTTCAAAATAATAAATAAGTTGGCATCAAAAAAAATTTACAATAGAATAAGAATACACTATGAGGGGATAGAGAAAAAAACAAGGATGATCTATCATGGGAACAAGTGGTGGTAGAGAACACTCATAGAGAACAAGGGGGAACAAGATATATTATAACAAATTTTTATTTTGATTCCCTATTGAATATGTTCTTTGTTTCTAAACTTCAATTTGACACTGTGTTTTTATAAAAACTCTTAGAATATATTGAATGTATATTTTGAGATGGATTTCATAATCTATATGGGGGTGTGTTTGAGTTGGTAGGTGTTTTTACCTCACTAGGCTGTTATGAAATGTTGGATTCCACCCTTTTTTCATTGGTTATGTTAATTATGACTTTTGACTATCTGAGAAAAGTGATATCTATATTCATTATTCTTATCATTTATAACTTTCCATCTAAATATCCATTCGAGAAGAGGGTATAACATACAAAAGTATATCAATAGGTTACCTCAATGAGTTGTTAAAGTGATATTTTGTTGAAAAGATTGAGACTCATTTCACCTGTAGACTAGCTACTTGAGAGATCTGGTCAACAACTTTTCCTGTTCCAATAATTATAGTCTTGAATGAGATAAAATAATAAAAAGAAACACCTATCAATATAATCTATCAAGATAAATGACTTCCCTTGTTGTATCACTTGAGGTTATCCATTTTTTACAATTTATTTTCCTTCCCTATTTACATTTCTCTTTCAATATTTTATGTTCCCCAATATTTATTCAATCAACTTCATCACCGTCGATGAAATTCTTTTCTTCCCTTGTTACTTTTCTCTAATTTTTTCCATTTACATAGTTGCATGAAAAAAACCTTATATATACGTTCTAACCAGTGGATTAAACCCTACTCATCCTTACACTTGTATTTAATAGGGTTTATAAATAAATAATTTTTCTTTGACCTAGTGATGACCTAGGCCACAAGGAAAAAAATACAAGAGGGTACTTTTTATTATGTCACAAGGAAATAATATATCTATAAAAAATTTACTTAAACACAAAAGGATAAAAATTTAATAAAAATAATTCCATATAGGAACATGGATCTATTTTATATAACAATATATTTACTAGAACTCATGTTTTTATGTCGTGAGAATGGTAGAAAATTATTAGGAAGATTAAAGAGAACATCACTAGGAAGAAATTCAAAAAAATCATAAAGTATTTTAGGAATAAAAAGTATTTGTTAATGGTGTATAGTATAAAAGAAGAAATAATCATGAGGTGGTACATGGATTATAGTTTCCAAACAAATAATGATTATCTAACATTATATCCAGGTTATGTGTAACAACCCAATATTTCATAGTACATTATTTCTTCAATGTAATGCAATAACTTGCACAACACGCAACATTGAGTACACGCACATCATGACTTACCAAACTAGCCATTCAAAAGTGGTTATGAACAGTATTAATTGAATTTTGAAAATTAATTTATCCTTATAATTTTACAATCCATATTATGAGTTTAATAGACATAATGTATGAACAAATTCATTTTTTCAGATAAAAGAATTATTTTTTAAATAACGCAATTTTACAGCCTTTTAATGGAACACCCTTTTTAAATCCAATATTTGAAACTTTTATATATTAAATTCGAAAAAATAATATTCTTCTTTAGAATCAGGACATAAGAATTTAGTTTCCAAAAAAATTTGGTGTTTTTTTGATAACTTTTATATTTGGGTAAATAGTGAAAAATACTATATTTTAACTGAAAACATCTTTTTTAAAGAAAATATTTAATAGTGTTTAATTATAAATTTTAATGTTTTGGAAGTATAATAAGGTTATATTTTTACACTTTAATCCAATGTTGGTCATTGGGATTAATTTTACATTAAAATTTTACATAAACAAGTGTCAATCTTTTGATAGTTATTGTTTCCTAAAAATACGCTATTTATTTTGACAACTAGAATTAATTTTAAATTAATTAATAAAACTTCTATGTTTTGAATTTGGTAAAATAGACATCATTTTAGGATATAGAATATCAAAATTATCTTAGGGTGAATTTTTTGTATTTTTCTAAAAACTTTCAATTTTTGATGAATAGTGAAAAACACTAAGTTATTGATTAAAACAGACTTTTTATTTAATTAATTATTTATTTTATTTAAATTTATTTTCAGTCAAAATATATACATTATAACTATATATGTTCAACGTAATTCATTGGAGTTAGTTTAGAATAATTTTAAATATATAAAAAAATTATGGAACTTTTCACCGTCCTTCACCCACCTCCTAGGAGAATTTGGAAATTCACATAAAACATAATTTTACCGCTTCTGTGAGTGTAATTTAGAAAATATGAGAGACACGGTTAATATCCCGGTGTAAAATTTGGTTCAATAAGATAAAAATAATTTTTGGTGAATAGTAATGTTTTACTTTTATTTACCACGGTTAAAAGTAAATAGTGTAATTAAGGGTAAAAAAGATATTAATATTACCCTAACACATGTTTGAATTCTATTGGACAAGTTTATCTCGAACAAAAACAACCTTAGGAATAAAATATTGTCATTTAGGTCCACTTGGATTAGATTTGGGAATTTATTATTATTTAATTCAATGAAGAGTTAAAAGAGTTAAAATCAAAGTTTAATTACTAAAACATTTTTAATATAAGGTTATACATAAGATAAATTCAATTATAAATATTAATTATAAATATAAAAAGATTTCATATATAATGGTATTTTATTTATAATTTTTAGAAATTAAATAATTTAATTTATTTTTGACACAATGGTGATGTCGTAATTACCTAATAAATGAAATATTAAGATAATTGATATTATAAATATCAAAATAAATGCAATTTGAGACTTTTTATGAATTCCAAAAAATTAATAAGTTATTATGTAATATTATTACTGGTTATATGAATTTTATTTGAAGTAATAATGATTTTATAAATTTATCAAAAACAAAATACCCAATACTGTCAAAATTGACATAAAAGAGTTTTTAAAAAAAATATTAAATTATTAATTGATATTATATTACTAAAAATATACAGATCATCCAAATGACTTATATAATGATAGGTGTATAATTAATGGACCACTTTGGGATCTCTTGGAAGTATATAGTATGTTTATTAACTATATAATATAAAAATAAAAAAAGACATGGTAAATGTCAAACTATTTAACTAAGAGTTAAATCT
Organism: Viscum album; assembly: GCA_963277665.1. Classification (NCBI taxonomy): domain Eukaryota; kingdom Viridiplantae; phylum Streptophyta; class Magnoliopsida; order Santalales; family Viscaceae; genus Viscum; species Viscum album. The sequence continues at coordinate 282,118,136 of OY728142.1, forward strand.
AAACGATAAGGTTACAATAGTGACCCAAACCTGTCTAAAATCTATTGTCTAAGTGGTTTTCGACCCATCCCCACCATATTCTTTGAATAATCCACATTTGAGCCATTATAAACTGAATATGAATTTATTATCAAATAATATTTTAAGTTTTTTCTAAAGATTCCCTCCTCCCCCTTATAAAAGTACACCACTTATAACCAATTCCTCACACATATCAATCCTTTTGGATCATCCATCCTCTACCCAATTAATCTCCATACATCCCTCTCCTCCATCTAGAAGCCTTAACTTAGGTAGAAGGCACTTCAAGAGTCCTTTTTGGTTCAAACCAAAGGAAGTTACCCAAAATAAATGTAATGATTTCTCTTAGATTCTTTTCTTTTTATTTTACTTCTCCAACCCCTAAAATCTTCTTATAATTTTCTTCTGTAACAAAACCAGTATCCAAAATATACTAGGATATTTTTATGAGATTTATTCCAACTACACTTACATACACTACCATATAATGGGTGAAGAACATAATTTTTCTGTGAATGGCAACCAAACGCCTCACGAAATGATGATTGTTCAATTATCTCCTACCACCTCTCATGGTGGAAATTATGATGGAACTATAATTAAATATGATATTAATCATATATATTACATATATGAGCTTATTTAATTCTATTTTATAGCATACCTTTATTCGTTTCATGTTGTATATATATACGATAATATCATTTGAGGAAGTGCGGACTACCGCCCCCTCAAAGTGATATGACTCATTCATACCATACATGGAACGTATAAAGGATGGAGTTAATGAACTTAAGTAACACATATAAGATATTATATTATATTTTAATAATAATATACCTATGTATCATTTGGTTTTGATTCCTTTTAAAATGAAAAATGAAATGGAAGTAGCGTTCGTGCGTACGTACAGATTACCTTCTCCACGAACGCGATAATGATTCATTTCCCCATCATATCAATTCATGAATAATTCTCATTTTCTGATTAAATGTAATTTTTATGGACTTGATATCATTCTGTATAGGAATAAGATACATCCTATCCATAACAAACATGGCTTACGTAACAAACCATATAAAGGAAAACAAATCAGTTAACACCCGAAATGACGATAATACTAAAATATTATTAACAATGAAATATTAAAAGATCATATATGATATCATATTTATGTATATAATAATTTTACATTTTAATAACAATGATTTAACTATTATACAGGAGGTTAACCTACACTTTATCAAGGAAAAGTACAAGGTAAGGGTTTATTTTACAATCTCTTCATTATCTGAGGTTGTTTATACATAATTATATACTAGTACCTCTTTATCATACACATCCATGTTTCATAAAAATGTATTTCAAAACATTCTTAATATTTTACAGAATATGGGTTAAAGTCATTTGTACCTTTTTTTACTTTTCATAAGAAGTTTATAAAGTAATCTTTACGTCATTTTCCAAAAAAGGATCTTTTTATCCTTTTCGACAAATTGAGGTAAGAATGTATTTTTTTTAACTTATACGGTGGTTCTGGCTATTTTCCACCATTGTAAAATCTTCAAAGATTCCTTTACAAGCTTATTATAATATTTTCAAATTAAATTTTCTATTTTATAATTATGTTACTTTTAAATGATTTCAAAAGTAGACATATTTCTCTCAAATAATTTTGATTTCATCTATGTCCACATCCTTTGATGGATTTTAAGGTTATTTGATGTTGATTATAATGATACAAAACTTCCATATTGTATTAAAGGTTCTGTGATATGTTTGATTTTGGATGTCTTATTTATTATACCATTAATGGTTTATAGAGAATGTATTTACATTTCGTATTCTATTTTTAATAGGAATGTTTATGTTATGTTTAAACATGTTCATATAAAGAATGCATCGGACTTATTAAGTGATGGGTAGAGCCCTCTATAGCTCCTCGATGCATCAGTAGGTCTCATGAGACAAAATAGTGTCTTTTCACGAGGCCTTGAAAAAATATTATTTTTATTCTTGTCACGAGGCCTTGGCTACGTGGTTATGATACTCCGGCATTATGCATTCCATCCTTATGAAAGAGGTTATTGATATTGCATGTGATTATTTGATTAGTAGAATATCCATGTGAATAAGTAAATGGAATTATTTCATTTTATTTATGCCATATTATTTGAAGTTCATGTTTAAATGGATTTTGATTTTGTTATACATTTCCATAAATATTTATGCTTATTTATTAATGTTTCCCTTATATTGTTATCCTTACTGGGCATCTGATCTCACCCCTTTATATGTTTTATTTTTCTCAGTATGTGAAAAAGTATTATATGAATGAACTACCGGGATAGTATGAGGGGATATGAGTGTGGACTATGGAGACTATGTTTTTGTAGTCTTAATTTTATGATGTAATGTAAACTTTATGAATATATCTAGTGTTTCCATGGATACTAAACTAATCGATCTTTCGAGACTTGATCTCTGGTGATCATGCCAATGTTAGTAAAAATGCTCCGACTCTGGGATACTGGGGTCGGGGCATTATAGTTGGTATCAGAGGAAGTATATTACAAACCTTGGAAGCAATATTTAGATATACTCTGATTAGATCACATAACCCTAAGATAGACTTTAAAGATTAGTATAGAAGAACTTCCTAGAATTTTTCTATTTTAGATATTTTGTGATTTTTCAGAGCAATACATCCCTATCTGGATACGAGCAGGTAGAGGCAGATCTGTAATAGATGTACCTAGGGGTAAAACCCAAAAACACTGCTTTGAGCTAGACTCAAACGGGAACTGGTGCACGACAACGGGCCTTGATGCACTCTTGGTTATGAAACTCCTGAGGGATAATCTTATGATAATTATCATTTTCATTACAAATAATTATGAAAGATCTACTAGTATATAACTCTTTAAAAGAAAATATTTTTATTGATTATATCCATAAACTTTTCAATTAATGTTATGTATTTTACAAGTTTGGAATTATTCATTTCAATTCATAAACTGACCTACTGTATGCCATTGTATAAAAATGGCACCCAGTAGAAGGAATGTGAACTTCAGTAATACATATGATCCAAAGAGTAAGAAGGGTAATATCATTCATGGTATTAAACCAACATTTAAAAAGGATAGAGTCTCCCACGTATTATCATCATATGAACAAATAGTATTATAATATCAGTAAAGAATTCTTTGAATCCTATGGATTTAAAGGGAAGAATGAGAATAAAAGGATGGTAGAAAGAAATATGGATAAAGGGAATAAGGGAAAGAAGGATTTTACAATATGTTGGTAAATTCTTGAAGGTAATGGGAGTTGTTCTAAGTGTGGAGAAAAAGGATTCAAAGTACATGATTTCAAGGGTAAGAACAATTTTTCAAATGTAAAATGATTCAACTATAAGGCGTTAAGACACTACGCGAATCAATATCCCATTCAAAAGAGTTAGCCTCAAATGGTGTTATTGGATAATAATCATGTTATGATACTACCTTATATGAAGAAGAAATACTAGTGTTCTTAAGTTGTTATTATAGAATAATTTCATTTGACTGTTTTATCAACAGTATACTGGTTACATGAATTATGGAGATAAATAAGGATTGTACTGCAGTACTATTTTATTGAGGATTTGAGAGTATATGGTTCTAAGAAAAGTGACATAATAGTATGCTATACTTTTTGAAAAATACATGGTTGAAGGAAAGGTAATCCTTAATATGGTCCTGATAATGAGGTAGTGTTTATGGAATAAGAGATGGCTGATTTTGGTAATTCAAGATGTTGTGATGTGGTAAAACAATATATGATAAAGGCATTCACATGTTATTACCTAGAAAAAATGGTCCTCATTATTTTTATCTTCCTTATAAATTTTGGACTGAGATTTTGGATATAAGTATTTCAGATAATTCTAAAGTCTGGAATGAATTAATTTTGAAATTGGATATTATTGTTAAGGTTATTTTGGGATTTCCATAAAAAGGACATCCCAGAGGTCGGGCAACAACCTGTCATGTCCAGCAAAGTTGTGAGACTTGAACCCACAAACAAATAGCGACAGAGGTGCATCACCTACGACTGGACTACGTGATGTACTGGTTTTTATAATTTAGTTATTTTTTAAAAAATAGTCTAACAAATGAATTATAAATTAATTTCTTTGGAACCTTACACGATTTAGGTAAATATATATTTTTTGAAATCATTCGGAGGGAAAGATGAGTTTGTGGTAGAAATTATTTGAAGGATGAATCTTTACTTATCAAATATATATATATATATATTTTCTTCTTCTCTTATTGTATGAATAAATATTTTCTTAAACATTATGTAAGGCATCTTAACATCAAAAATGTGTTATCCTAATACCTTACGATGGTATTTTAAATCATCATAGATTGGCGGCCTTGAGACCCTCAATTCTACAATTGTTTATGATTGTTGACCTTAATCACTCCCTATAAATATTTATGTTTTTCCTCAAATTATGTGACTATAAATTCCACCAAAGTTCTCCTATCTAAAACACTAATTTGGTGGTGACTTTTTCATTCCCATTTTCCTCTTATTAAGACAAAATTTTATTAACCCAATTTTTGATGTGGGTTATCCCATAAAAGAATTTACTATTTTTAGCCTTTTATTTTCGAAGAAAAATTTCAAATTGTGAGGACTCAATTTATTGAAGGAGGGGAAAACTTAAAACCCCAATATTTCATGGTACATTGTTTCTTCAATATAATGCAATAACATGCACTACACACAACATTGAGTTCAAGCACATCATGACTTACCAAAAAACAGTTCAATAGCGGTTATGAATTATATTAACTAAATTTTGAACATTATATAATCCTTATAATTTTAGAATCTATATTATTATTTTAAAAGCCATAATGTAAGAACACATACATTTTTTCAGATAAATGAATTATTTTTCAAATAATTCAATTTTACCACCTCTTAATGGAGAACCCTTTTTAAATCCAATATTTGAAAATTTTATATATTCAATTTGACAAAATAATATTCTTCTTTAGAATCAGGACATAATAATTTAGTTTCAACAAAATTTTGGTGTTTTTTTTGATAACTTTCATATTTGGGTAAATAGTGAAAAATACTATATTTTAACTGAAAACATATTTTTTATTCAAAAAAATTTATAGTGATGAATTATATATTTTAATGTTTTGGAAAAATAATTATATTATATTTTTACACTTTAATCCAATGTTGGTCATTAGAATTAATTTCACATTAAAATTATACATAAAGATGTGTCAATCTTTTGATAGTTATTGTTTCTCAAAAACACCCAATTTGTTTTGACAATGATAATTAATTTAAAATTAATTAATGCAACTTCTATGATTTGAATTTGGTAAAATAGAAATAATTTTTTGATTTGGAATATCAAAATTATCTTAGGGTGATTTTTTTTGTATTTTACTGAAAACATTCAATTTTTGATGAATAGTCAAAAACACTAAGATACTGGTCAAAACCAACGTTTTATTAAATTAATTATTTATTATATTTAAATTTAATTTCTATCAAAATAGATACATAATACCTATATAAGTTCAATTTAATTCGTTAGACTTAGTTTAGAATAATTTTAGATATATAAAAATTTTATGGAACCTTTCACCGTCATTTACCCACCTCCTAGGTGAATTTGGAAATTCACATAAAACATAACTTTACTGCTTCTGTGAGTGTCATTTTGAAAATCTGAGAGAAATGGTTTATATCAAAAAGTAAAATGTGGTTTAATATGATAAAAATAATTTTTAGTGAATAAAAACATTTTATTTTTATTTACCACGGTAAAAAGTAAATTGGGTAATTAAGGGTAAAAATGATATTAATATTACCCTAACCCATGTTTTAATTATATTGGACAAGTTTATCTTGACCAAAAACAACCTTATAAATAAAGTATGATAATTTAGGTCCACTTGGATTACATTAGGACATTTATTATTATTTATTTGAAAGAAGAGTTAAAAGAGTTAAAATCCAAGTTTATTTACTAAAAAAAATTTAATATAAAGTTATACATATGATAAATTCGATTATAAATATTCATTAAAAATCTAAAAAGATTTCCTACATAAAGGTTTTTTATTTATAATTTTTAGACATTAAAAAATTTAATTTATTTATGACACAATGGTGATGCAGTAATTACCTAATTAATGAAATATTAAAATAATTGATATTATAAATATCAAAATAAATGTAATTTGAGACTGTTTATGAATTAAAATAATTTTATAGGTTAATATGTCATATTTTTATTGGTTATATGAGTTTTATTAGAAGTAATAATGCTGTAATGAATTTTTTTAAAAAACAAAATACCCAATAGTGTCAAAATTAACATAAAAGAGTTTTTAAAACAAATATTATATTATTAATTGATATTATATTCCTAAAATTCTAAGTTTAGGACAAAAGAATTATATAATTATAGGTGTATCATTATTGGAACACTTGGGGGTCTCTTGGAAGTATATATTACGTTTATTAACTATAAAATATAAAAATATAAAGAGACATGATAAATGTCAAACTATTTAACAAAGAGTTAAATCTAAAAGATAAGGTTACTATAGTAACCCAAACTTGTCTAAAATCTATTTATTGAGTGGTTTTCTACCCATCCCTACCAAATAAATTTCATAATCTGCTTTGGAGCCATTATAATCCAAATATAAATTTATTATAAAATAATACTTTATGTTTTTCCTAAAGAGCCCATCCTCCCCCTTATAGAAGGACACCACTTCTAACCAATTCCTCACACCTCTAAAGCCTTTTTCCTCATAAAAAATCGGCCTAATTAATATCCCTTCATTCCTCTCCTCCTCATAGAAGCATTACTTTAGGAAGAAGGCACTACAAGAGTCCTTTTTGGTTCAAACCAAAGGAAGTTACCCAAATTAAAGGTTACAATTTCTCTTAGCTTCTTTTCTTTTATTTTACATCTCCAACCCCTAAACTCTTTTTATTATTTTCTTTTGTAAGAAAACCAGTATCCTAAATAAACTAGGATATTTTTATGAGAATTATTATAATTATACTTACACGCACCTCCATCTATGGGTGAAGAAGATAATGTTTCTGTTGATTGCCACCAAACGCCTCACGAAACGATGATTGTTCAATTATCTCATACCACCTCTCATGGTGGACATTATGATGGAAATATAATTAAATATGATATTAATGATATTTATTTTATATATAAGCTTCTTTAATTCCATTTTATAGAATACCATTATTTGTTTAATGTTGTATATATACACGATAATTTCATTTGAGGAAGTGGAGACTAGCACCCCCTCAAAGTGATATGACTCGTTCATAACATACATGGAACGTAAAAAGGATGGTGTTAATGAAAATAAGTAAAATATATATGATATTATATTATACTAGAATAATAATATACCTATTTATCATTTAGTTTTTATTCCTTTTAAAATGAAATGGAAGTAGCGTTCGTGCGTACGTACGGATTACCGTCTCCACGAACGTGACGAGATCCATTTCCCCATCATATCCATTCATGAATAATTCTCGTTTGATGATTAAAAATAATTTTTATGGAATTGATATCATTATGGATATGAATATGATAAAACCTATCAATAACAAACATGTCTTACGTAACGAAGAATATTAATGAAAATGAATCATTTTAACACCTGAAACGACAATAATACTAAAATATTATTAACAAAGAAATATTTAAAGATCATATATGATATCATATTTATGTATATGATTCTTATATAATTTAATAACAATAATTTAACTATTATACAAGAGGTTAACCTACACTCTATCAAGGAAAAGTACAAGGTAAGGGTTTATTTTACAATCTCTTCATTATCCGAGGTTGTTTGTACATAATTATCTATTGGGACCTCTTTAAATTCAACATCCCTGTTTCTTAAAAATTTATTTCAAAACATTCTTACTATTTTATAGAATATGGGTTAAAGTCATTTATACCCTTTTTTGACTTTTAATAATAAGTTTATAAAGTAAGCTTTACGTCATTTTCCAAAAAATGACCTCTTTAACCTTTTCGACAAATTAAGGTAAGAATGTATGTTTTTTAACTTATACGGCGGGTGAGGCTATTTCCCACCATTGTAAAATTTTCAAATATTCCCTTATAAGCTTATAAGAATATTTTTAATGTAACTGTTTTATTTTATAATTATGTGACTTTTAAATGATATCAAAAAAGAGATATTTCTCTCAAATAGTTTTGATTTCATCTATGTAAACATCCTTTGATGGATTTTAAGCTTATTTGAAGTTGATTTATTATGATAAAAAACTTCCATATTGTATTGAAAGTTTTTTCATATGTTTGAATATGGATGTGTTATTTTTATACCATTCATGGTTTATGGAGAAATTATTTACATTTCGTATGCTAGTTTTAATACGAATGTTTATGTTATGTTTAAACATGTTCATATGAGGAATGCATTATACTTAGTAAGTGATGGGTGGAGCCCGTTATAGCTCCTCGATGCATCGGTAGGTCTCATGAGACAAACTAGTGTCTTGGCATGAGGCCTTGATAAATTCTTTTTTGTAGTCTTGTCACGAGGCTTGGCTGCATGGTTATGATAGTCTGGCATTATTCATTCCATCATTAGGAAAGTGGTTATTGATATTTCATGTGATTATTCGATTAGTAGGATATCCATGTCAATTAGTAAATGAAAATATTTCATTTTATTTATTCCATATTATGCTGAAGTTTATGTTTAAAAGGCCTTTGTTTTAGTTATACATTGCCTTAAATTATTATGCTTTTTTATGAAAGTTTCCTCTATATTGTTATCCTTACTTGGCATCTCAGCTCACCCCATTATATGTCTTATTTTTCCCAAGATGTGGAGAAGTATTTTATAAATGTCCTTCAGGGATAGTATGAAGGGATATGAGTGTGGACTATGGAGACTATATGTTGTAGTTTTCATTTTATTATGTAATGTAAACTTTATGAATGTATCTAGTGTTCCCAAGGATACTAAACTAATCGATCGTTCGAGACATGATCGTTTGTGATTATACAAATGTTATGTAATAATGCACCGACTCTAGGTAACTGGGGTCGAGGCGTTACATTATGTGATTAGGAAGATATCTATATAATTTCTAAACAACTACTTGTAGATAATTCTATATAAGAGAATTAATATAATTCAAATTATGATATAGATAAAGAATAATATTTGAGTGAAAATTTTGAATTATATAATTTTTTAATGTAAATAAATGTATTACCTATCATTGTATATTGTTATAACAATACGAAAATGGTTGTATGATAAGAGACTGGATCTCATTAAATAAAAAAGAATAAGATTTAATAGTATTATCCCTTGAAGGACATTTCCTATAGAGGTGAAGTGGGGGATAAAAATGTATCCAAACCATATAATTAATTCATATCTCATCAAAATTATTAGTATCATGTGTGAGATAGAGGCTTAAGAAAGTTAGATGTTGGATGTAGTACAAGTGATAAATTATTAGGGCTGGTTCCATTGAACCAACGATGTCTTATGTGCTATTTATTACCGCCCCGGGTATACAACATGATGTATGCATGATGATTATTTTTATTATGTAATGTTTCTATATTTTCATTGTTTACATGATAAAAACTTTTTATTATTTCTCACATTGATTAGTCATAGATGTTCCCAGAAATGCTATGAACCTAGGTTTACTATAAAAATATGATTAATTATATGTCTTATTTTCTAGACAGAAAATTCAAATCAGATTTATATGGTGTTTAACTATTATCATTTTATGGATAATAAGCATTGGATTTTATTCTTATGAAGTTATAAACTAGTGATATCAATGTATAAAAGTCATGTAGAAAGTACTATCATAAGAATTAAACCTATCATGAGTGTCATTTAACACTCTTGTTTATAAGAATGTGTTTTAGTCCATGGAATTAAAGTTATTCTCAATGTATATCATGAATATATAGCATATATGAATAAATAAAACCTTTAAATATATCCTATTAGTGGGGAAACATGAATTCGGTATGTCACAAGTAGTATGATGATTGATTGAGTGATCAATAGAGGATTTATACCTTACTAACTATGGAGGAATATATCCTTTGAACTTTAACTAAGATTAATGTTAGTTACCTAAATCCATGTATGTGGTGGTTATAGTAAAGTTCGTATAAAAATTCCTAAGAAATAAAAATCAATCATTAAAAAATGATGACACAAGTATACATGATTATTTTTTAGCTACCAGTTAACAAATAGATTATATTACATAGTATAATTAAAAAATGTTTTCATTTCTATTACTTATCTATTTATCTTTGAGATCTAGTACATGTTGCAAGATACTACTATTTTTCTATGGGTTAGGATTATAGGCATCGAGAAAGAGTTTTGGAGGGTATCACACAAAGTAAATCTGAAATCCCATTATATTTAGGTGAATATAATAATTAAAACAGAGTTATTCGATGTTTATGAATCGACACTACTTGCATCGATGGGCGATAGTGGCACCGATGAGAATTAGTGGCACCGATGGGACATCAGATGCCTCAGTCTCCATCAGTGCCCGAGCGACGGTGCCGATGCGACATTGTCGGGGTGATAGTGACTCACACATCGTTGAGTCATTCCCAGCCTCTCTCGGCCTTTCATGTTTCACTCTAGTAATTTATATTTTGACAAAAAAGCGTTTTAATACCCTTTTTAAGGCTGTTTTAATGACCATAAATGATATCTTAAATCCCTTAAGAGTAGGGTGATCTTAGATCACAAAGATGTGTGGCCTTTTTCCTTATTGTCACTCCATTTTCTATGTTTTCCAGTTTCTCAACTATTACATGTTTTTCTACATTTAATGTAAATCCATCAACTCACAGCTATCTTCTGGTCTATCTCCATCATCTATGAGGAGAATTATTAAATATCAATAAATTTTATTGTGTGAAACTTCCCAATAATGGGGTTATACCCAAATCTTTTTTTAAGAACTTTGAGATTGTACATCCCATAAATATTGGATAATTAATTTTCACACACAGAGATCGTCTTCTTCCTTCGTCTCTTAATTTTCCTTGGTGTGGATGGATTTCCTTTTCTGGAGAAAAATCATCTGCCTATGAAAGATCTCTATCCTCACAGCCTTAGAGTTCTTCCTGCAAGTCACGCTTCCTAAGTTCTTTTCAAAACAATAAAACTTTGATCCTTGATCATCTAGTTAGGGGTATTTACTTTATCTCTCATTACTGTTCATCATGTGTTATTGATATTAAGATGATTCTTCAAGATGTAGATGAAACCAAATTTAACAAGGTTAACAACAAAACTATTAAATAATGAAGGGGTGTAAATTTTTTTGATGTCTATGTGTTATACCTGGTTTCAATTTTTTGAATTGTATATGACTATATCAACTGAAAATCATAGTCATTGGTGGTCCTTTATTACACACTAATAAAGCTCATTTTATGGGAAATCTAGTGATTGAATGGATATAACATGGAAATTGGTTAATCAAGTAAACATGGTTGATGAAATGGATTCCCGATGAAAAATAACCCATGTGTGATCACCCTGGTTAACCAAACAGAATGAAAGAAGTCAATGTATAGTGTTATAAAAATCATAAAACATCTTTTCTTTTTTCTAGGGATATGTGCAGGTTCTCTGTTTGATGCCTTGTGGGGTGACATATAGGGTAATGTAACCTATGGTTGGGGGGTTGTTGGTTTATGAAGACGAGTCTATGTGGAGCCAGTATCTTGGGGCTTGGTTGGGTTCCAATACATCAAGGGATCTCATGGATCCCTTTTGATGTTGTTACTTTACAAGAGAACTAGGTGTGAATTCATAAAATTCTACATGGCCATTTTCCTTCAGTTTTGTTTTGGATTGTGGTTATTCATTTTAGTTACCAGGAAGTAGAGGAATGTTTTAAATGTAATCACTTTAACATGATAATGAGGATATGTATGATGAGAAACTGATTTCCAGAAATGGGTTCAGTTGTGGTTGTTCTGTAATTTTTCATGTAGGGATAGCAGTAAGAGTGGATGTGTACGAGCTGGTAGTCTATTTCAAGACCCTTATGTTGGGATGAGTTCTTTTTTTCCCATATGTATAAAATTATGTTTTTTTGTTTCATATATGCAACCCACCCTTGTTGAGGACTATGTGCTCAACAACCTCCAATTCATGGCGGAGGGTGTTTTTCCAACAATCATATGAGTGTCTAGTTATTAGCTCATTTTCTACTCCCTATCTTAGGTAGCTCAAGATTTATTAGTCTTGCTATGACGAGCTAGGTTAATTATGGCCCAGAACTCATCGGGTAGGGTGTGTCATGGTGGTTGGCCCATGTGTGTGCGGGCAAGTTTATTTCCCAAGTGTCTTTGGGATGAGGCCTAGGTGTCTTCAAGAATGGCGGTGATTGTTTTGGCCTAGGTTTGTTTGGGTGTAGTAGTGGTTGTTGTGGCCCAAGTGTTTTTGGGTGTGTTTATGTGTGGTTTTGGTATCCCAGGTGTCTATGGGTGGGATGCGTGGTTGTGGTGGCACATAAGGATGTTGTTGGGATCAGAGTGGGACTACGATGGAACCTATGGGGGTGGTCTGACTCCTAAGATGTCTTAAATAACCACTGGGGAAGCGGTGCAGGGAACCCAAATATCTATGTGTTATTACTATTACTTTATATGTCTTGCATTATTTGGAGAGTGTGCCTTCATGAGGGTGAGTGGATAGTTTCCTTGCTATGTGTTTTGGTTACCTCTTTTCTCATGTGGCATTTGAATTCATCCCCACTTGTGCATAAGATATTTCAAGTGTCCCCTACTGAGTATACTTGTATACCAACCCTGTGAATATAAAACTGATTTAGGGTTTCTATGAGGGCATTGAGAACCAATATAGAATTTACTAGCTTAGGATTCAAGAGTTTTCGTTGCTTATTTTCATTATTAGAGTAATTTTCATCATATTTTTTCCTCTACTTTGTAGCAGTCGATTTCGAACATGCATATGTGAATAGATTATTCCATTACATTTACATTCAATTTTTGGAATTGTTTGTGATTTTACATCCTATCTCCTGGTGTTTTTCTAAAAAGGGTAATTCCTTACCTATTAAATAAAATTATATACCCTTGGCGCTATTCACCACTCTGGGGCCTTTTTAAGGTGAGAATAAAAGGTCATTATATCTCCTTCACCTTGAGGAAGGAAGGGTCTTGCAGTTTGTTATCCCTTCACTCATCTTGGTGAAGGTGGGTCATTAAATAATTGTATAAAAGGTTATGGTTGAGGGATTGGATGGAGTTCAGTGTTAGTCATAGTGAGGATTTCATGGGATGGTAGATAATTAGTGTTAAGAAATCTTGGTGTCTAAAATTGTCCAGGGAAGACCAGCTAGGACATGGGATTTTAGGCTACCCCATGATCTGATGAACGGACTTTGGACCTACCGAATGACCCAGTGAAGCTACACTGATTATAGGGTAGAGACCCTAGGAGAGGTAAATTCATACTAATGAATTCGGTTATTGAGTTTCTTCGGTGTTTTAGGGAATTTAAAATAAATAAATAGTTTAAACAAAATTTAAATGGAATCTTCTGCACTACTCGAGATCATTTATTCTTTCTTTACCGTATCGCTATGGCCCCCGGATGACATCCATGTGTAGTGAAAGTGGTTGATGCCTAGTAGGATTATTATGTTGATTAGAGAATGGCTAATTGAGAAGAGGAGGATGACCAGTGGTAAAGGATGAATCGTGTCTTTCAGCGGCAGACACTCGGAATGTGTGAGGGGGGAATCTCCAACATGGATACTGAGAACAGGCTCAGAGAGCTGGTGATAGATTTTATATTGATCTGAGATCTGACAGAGTATTTGTTTCCTCTGTCTAAGATCTAGATTTGGGGAGTGGTGCATCACTAGTTGTTGCTCTATCTTTGGTAGAAGAAGCAAGATGAGGTTTTGTGGAATTAATTTGAGAAGGATTTCTAGGAGGAATTCCATTACTCCATGACGAAGGCAGAAATGAGGAAAGAGATGTTGTCCCTAAAATAAGGTAGTATGTTAGTAAGTGAGTTGGGGATCAAGTTCAAGGATCTCCTTTATTGCGCTCCAAGCCTCTTCCCGGATGAGGAGTCGCAGGCAAGCTTCTTAGAGGAGGTGCTTCAGCATTCTCTTCAGTATGTTATTTCTACCATCACTATACTAACATACATATAGGTTTAGAGGTAGGATGAATTGGTGGAGAGGATGCACATTCTAGTAGGTGTTCCATGATAGGAGAGAAAGTTGAGCTCATCAAATGGTAAGGCTGTTAGTAGCAGGCCTCCAACATCAGGGCCTTCAATGTTTCAGCTGTCAAGGAGTAGGCCTCAGCTGTTCCTGTTCTGATCTCACAGTCCTCACCCTTTTTCCATGGGACTAGGACCAAGGAGCTTTATCTGTGACAGTCGTGGGAAAATTCATAATTAGTACCCAGATTGAGTGTAATAATGTAGAGGTGGGAATGTTCAACGCCCACCTCAATAGCACCAGTTGCAGGCCAGGCATTTTCTGTAGTAGCAATAGGGACAGTGAGATCCCGCTCCACCAAGGGAAGATAGTACCGGAGAACACTGACCTCAGGGCTCCCCTCAGGGACATCCACCTGGGCATGGTCAGAGAGTTGGCTGATTGCCAAGTGGAATAGGATCTAGGTTTGGGAAGATGCATGTCGTAGAGTCCCCAGTTCCAATAGGGCCAGATTCCGTTTGAGGTATGATCAGTTTGTTTAGTACTCATTCACATGCCTTGTTTGATTCTAGACCTTCACAGTTATTTATTGAACCATCTCTAGCCCATGACTTAGGTATATACATAAAAAGATGTTCCATACCCCTGGTATTGAGCACACTAGTTGGAGGTCTGACTAGCCTATTTGATGCTGTCGAGGATGCAAATTGATATTGGGGTCGCATCAGTCCAGTGGGGATCTCTTTCTAATGCCAATGCAGTCATACAATGTCATCATGGGCATCGACTTCATGTTTTCTGTGCACACTATTATCGACTAATTCTGGAGAAGGGTCTTGTTCTCAGATATGGGTAGAAAACATGTGGCTTTTGTTGAAAATCGGGGTTTCCATGAGGGGAGTCATCAGGTAGAACCCCTTCATTCCATATTAGTCGAGATATTAGTAGATTAAGTAGACACAGAGATCGTGGATGCTGCAAGGATTGTTAGTGAGTTCCTGGACTGCTTCCCTAAAGAGGTTTTGACTCTACCCCCTCGATTTGATGTTTAGTTATGGATAGACATACAGCCCGGTGCCCGTCTGATTTTGATGGATCCCTACTGAATGGAACCTTTTGAGTTGCAAGAGTTGCATATTTAGGTTGATGACCTGATGAAAAAGGGATTTATCCAACCAAACCCATCTCCATGGTGTTATCTTGTCTTGTTCACAAAGATGGATGATGGTGGTATTAGGATAAGCATAGACTACGTAATACTGAGACTAGTTACGGTCAAGAGACAACACCTTTTACCGAGGATCATCGACCTTTTTGACCAGTTTAAGTGGGTAGGTTTGTTTTCTAAGATCGAACTATTGTCTAGATATCAATAGTTGAGGGTGAAGGAGGGTGACATCTCAAAGACAACTTTCATGTGCTGGTATAGTCACTTTGAGTTCGTGGTCATTCCATTAGGCATTAAAAACACACCTTCTATGCTCATGGGGCTCATGAAATATATTTTTCCTGATTATCTAGTCTAGTTCATGATCATGTTCATAGACAACATCTTGATATACTCAATATTAGAGGAGGATCACCCTAATCTTCTGAGGAGAGTTTTGGAGGTCCTTAGACACCACCATCTCTACAGTATGTTGTTCAAGTGAAATTACTGGACACGAGAGGTAGACTTCCTTGGACATGTAGTGTCTTATTAGGGGATAACAGTAGACCCATTGATGATAGAGGAGATTGTTTCATAGGAATCACCCAATAATATGGTAGAGGTTTCTAATTTTGTTCGACTGGAATATTACTATTGAAGGATCATATCTGACTTCTCTCAAGTTGCAACACCTTTAATGGACTTTATCCGAATAGACCAGGCTTTTAAATGGGGTGAGAAGTGTCAGACAACCTTCAGTTATCTAAATGTGAAGCTGGTCGGTGGCCTAGTTATTAGGTTTCTACGGGAATGGGTAACATTTGATGCGTTTTGTGATGCTTCTTGTCTAGTCTTAAGACCTGTGTTGATGCAGTAGTGAGGAGTGATCTCTTATGTGTCTAAGAATTTAAGTCCTCATGAACATAAAAATGCCACACATGACTTGTATCTTATAGTATTGGTGTTTAAAATGATGTTTTGTTTGCATTACCACATCGAGGAAGGCTTCATGGTCTTCACAGATCACAAGAGTGTGAGGTATGTCTTCTCCCAGCGAGACATGAATTTGCCACATCAGATGTGGATGTAGTTTCTTTATGACTATGACTTCATGATATCCTACACCTTAGGAAAATGGAATGTGTTTGATAATTACTTGATCATGATGTCATAGAAGGATGTAGTTTGGTAGTCATAAAATGATTAGAAGGAAATGGAGGAGTTTGCTGCTTTGTATCTAGGCATGAGAGTGGATGATGGTAGAGGCTATCTGTTTCTGATGACAGTACAGTCTTCCTTGGTACGATATGTGGATGGAATTTCATTAGGACCATGAATTTGGTATCTCCTACACCTCAGTAATGGAGAACATGGTGGATGATTCGTTGAGCAAGAAGTCACAGTATGATGTGGTCTTGGAGTTAGCTAATTCTTGGAAGGTAGTGGAGGAGTTAGCTATTTTGCATCTGGGCATGAGATTGGAGGATAGTAGAGGATATATGTTCTAGATGATAGTGTATTATTCCTTGGTATGATATGTGGAGGTGTCTAAGTGGGGAGACATAAAGTTATAAGTGACTAATGATCATGTTAGCTAGGGTGATGCTCAGGAAATTTGGTCAGAGGATGCTCAGAATCAGATGCTTTTCCACATGAAGTTGTTTGTGCTAATGGAAATGCACAAGGGATTTCTTGATGAGTTTCAAAACTCAACCTTCATGGTACATCCAAGAGTCTCTAAGATATACCATGGATTAAGGGGTCAGTTTTGGTTTCCCAGAGTGAAGCGGGCAGTTGTAGAGTTTGTGGAAAAGGGCATCATGTTTTAATAGGTGAAGGTTGAACACCATCTTCTCGGCGGTCTGCTACAGCCCTTAGATGTTCCTGAGTGAAAGTGGTATTAAATCTCAAGTGATTTTGTCATAGTACTACCCAAGGTTGAGGGATTATTTGATTCCATTGGGTGTGTGGTGGACCTTTTATAGAAATTGGTTCACTTATAAGAGATTAAGGAGTCGAGCGTAGTGGATTCCTTATCACAGAAGTACGTGGGTGAAGTTATGCAGCTACACGGAGTTCCCAGAACCCGCATTTCGGACCAGGATACATGATTTACATCACAATTCTAGAAGTTATTATAGCATGCTTTTGGAACCCAACTATTCCTTTTCCCCGCTTTCAACCCTCAAATGGATCGGAAAATAGAGTGGACCATCCAGACATTGGAGGATATTCTACAAGCGTGTGTCCTAGATTTAAATGGACCATGGGTACAAAACATACCACTGGTAGAGTTTTAATAAAATAATGGCTATCACTCTACCATTTTCATGACATCTATTGAAGCCATGTACAAGAGACCATGAATTTCTTCTCTGTGCTGGACAGTTGTTGGGGAGGCAAGTGTTCTTGGCATAGAGGTAGTGAAGATCATGATAGAGAATGATCAAATTGGGTGTGAGAAGATGAAGACATCTCCAGACCAGTATAATTTGTATGACGATAATATGATGGGACTCTAGGAGTGAGAGGTTGGGGATAATGTGTTATTGATGGTCTTCCCTCGGTGTGGAAAACAGTGGTTTGGCAGGGGGAGTAAGCTTTCTCCTAGGTTCATCGGACCCTTCGAGGTGTTGAGATGGGTCAAAGAGGTGGTGTATCAGCTGTTATTAACACTGTGGTTGGAGAGTATCCAAAACCTCTTTCATGTGCCTCATCTCCATCGGAATCACCACGATGACTCCCACATCCATAATTGTGGACAGTTGGATACCAAGGACAATGCGACGTTCATGGAGAAACCAATGAGAATTGAGGATTGTAATGAGAAGGTGCTTCGTAGATGGACCATTCCTTTGGTTAGTGTTATGGAGGAATGGAATCCTTGGGGAGAGTACCTGGGAATGGGAGGCACAGATACGTGCCAAGTACCCAGAGCTATTCTGAGTTTTGATCTTATGTTTTCTTTATGCCTTGCTTACAATGAATGTTTGACTGTGCTTACTATATGATAAGTTATTTCCTTGTTCTATTTTTTGTTAGGGAAGTCCTAACTATGGTTAAAGGAGAAACGAATCCCTAATAAATACACATTAATGTGGATGCGATTAAACTCATTCAGACATGTTAGTGCAACCCAAATATGATAGTATCTTGACATGGAGAAAGGGACTCTCAAATCCATATGTCTGGATGGTGAGTCCTTTCTAGGTTTGTGTAGTTTCTTGGAGGAGGGGAGTGGTAGTGTTTACACAGTTGACCAGGTGATAAATAGGAGAGGTGTTCCTAGATTTCGGGTTTTATTGCATATTTCATACAACTTTGGGTGGTTTTTCGT
This sequence comes from Viscum album, assembly GCA_963277665.1. NCBI lineage: Eukaryota > Viridiplantae > Streptophyta > Magnoliopsida > Santalales > Viscaceae > Viscum > Viscum album. The sequence goes on from OY728142.1 coordinate 282,136,993, forward strand.
GGCAGGTATATTAGGAGGTGGTTTTTCAGACCCCTCTCATTTATTTTGGTTACTCATAAATTCTATAGGGCAAGAATATTTTGAGAGGTATTTAATATAATGTAATGGATCTTCCTAGTCTATTATTATGCCAAATATTGATGTTCGAGTCATCCTAGGGACCATTGGTGACTCATTGAGGAGTTATTCAAATTTTAGGTCAAACGAACGATGACACCAATGGGAGTCGGTGGCAACGATGGGTGTTAGTGGCACCGATGTGAATTGGTGGCACTGATGGGCATCAGTAGAACAGATGGGCCGTCACTGGCACCAGTCTGCATCGGTTCCAGGTCAGCGGTGACTCACCCATTCGTGAGTCATCCCCAGCCTCTCCCGGACATTCTAGTTTCAATCTAGTGACATATCATTAGATGTAAAAGTGTTTTAATACCCCTTTTTGGGCCATATTAAATATCATAAATGATATCTTAAATACCATATGAGTGTGAAACCTTCTATTACCAAAACATGTGGCCTTTCCCCTTGTTGTCACACCCTTTTCCATCTTTTCCAGTTTTGTCTCTATTATGTGTTTTTCTTTTTTTAATAGATATCCATGAACTCACAGTCATCCTTTAGTCTATATAATCTATCTATAAGGATAATTATTAAATCCTATCAAATTCTGACATGTGAAATTGCATACCTGCATGGTTAAAACATGATCTTCTTTTTAAGAACTATTAGATTCATATCTCATAAATCAAGGATTGGGCCTTTTAACACAATGAGATATTCTTATTCATTAGATTATTTCTCTTCTTTGGTTCTCTTGGAGGCCCTCTTCTAGAGATGAATCATGCACTCATGATGGAACTCTCTCTGTTGAACTTTGGCGTTCTTCCTACAAGTCGTGCTTCCCCAGTTATTGGAATATCTATAAATCATTGATCCTTGACCATCAAGGTGGGGGGTTTTTCTTCATCTCTCCTTACATTGAATCATGGAGGATGTGTATTATGATGATCATTCAGGATGTCAATGAAACCAAATTTAATGAAGATAATAGGCAAACTGTTAAAGAATGAAGTGGTGAGAATGTTGATGATGTTGTTTTGTTATACATTGTTTCTATGTTGTAAATTGTATAGGCTTATTTCCACTGAAAATCATGTTCGTTGCTGGTCCTTTAATGCATAGTAATGAATGTTTTATTTCTCCGAAATCTGGTGATTGAATGTATGTAACATGGAAACTAGTTATTCACATAAACATGGTTGATTTAATGGATACTAGATGAATAAAAACCTTTGTCTGATCACCCAGGTTAAAAAAACAAAATGAATGAATTCAATGAATGGTGTTGGATAAATTTTAATTTTTTTTACGATTATGGTTATATGTATGGTTTCTATATTTGATGCCTTGTGGGGTGAAATATAGGTAAATAGATCCTATGGTTGAGGGGTTGTTGGTTTTTGAATCATAGGCCATGTAAAGCTGGTATCTTGGGGCTTGGTTTAGTTCAAGTACTTTGAGGGATCTCACAGATCCCTTTTGACGTTATTACATTATAAGAGAACTGGGTATAAAGGAATAAATGTTGGCTTTCCATTTTCCTTCAGTTTTTGTTTTAGATTAGGGTTATGCATATTAGATTCATGGTAGTGGGGGAATAATTTAAATGGAATCACTTGAACATGGTAATGAGAATAGGTACGATGGGGAACTATTTTCTAGAAATGGGTTTGGTTGTGCCAGTTTTGTACTTTTACATGTAAGGATATCATCAAGAGTGGATGTGTATGTAACGTCACAGATCTGGAAGCCACACAACAGGTGCCCCGAACCCGGTTGATCACATGACCTCAAGCGCATTTCCCCAAATGCCAGATGCTGTCGACTAGAAGAGAGGGCTCAGGTCTGAATGTGGGAAAACTATGCCCTCATTTGTCAAAGTGTAGCATAGCAGAAAAAAAAAATAACATACAATAGCGGTAGCGGTAAAAAATATGAACCATAAAATGAGAAACTGCTGTAAAATATAAACAATAGTTATATAGATAATGATTCCACATGTCACTAATTTTATGAAAGCATCCAAAACATGATACAATGCAATACAGTACAATACAACTCAATTTAAAAGTACACCAAAACAAGATAGAACAGTGCAACAAGAAATCGGCCACATTGCAAGCCTAAGATTGGACACATACTTTCCTACTCCTCTAAAACAATCATGTACCCGTATATGGTTCCTTTCCCCTATCGACACCTACAGCAATATAGTCTATTTGGTCCAGAGACATGACCAAAACAGGGGGTGAGAAATAAATTTTAGTAGGCAACCACCAAAGAGCCATGCCCAACTGTTAGTGAAAATGTGCAATAATAGTATGTTGTAATAAAATACAGTAAACTAGTAAGTACATAAAGTAACTATCACTACCAGTTTTACTACCATTTTAATATTTAGTAATCACTTCCAAGTTTCTATTTTATCTTAGAAGTATAACATATAAAAATCACCTCAGTGAATACTCATGATAACCACTGTCCTCAAAGATACTAATCCTTACCCTTAGGTAATCAGGACCATGTTCCCGCAGGTGATTTACCTCAGGCATAACGAACATTGCCCTCAGGTATACTAGATATTCCTCTCAGGCACATAAACTACTGCCCACAAGCACAAACAAAGGATACCCTCAGGCTAACCAAACACTGCCCATAAGCTAAGAAAACACTGCCCTCAGGCTAAATAGAACACTTCCCTCAGGCACAAAGAACTGGGATACGCCCAAAGAATAGAAAATAATTTATAAAAATTTATCTCAAGAAAATGAAATCCACAATATAATCATGGCATACCCTCATGTATCCTGGCCAAATTGCTAAACAGAGGAATGCACCCGTAGGGGGGGTCCTGAATCCATGCAGTGATCCCAAGAAACTGTTTTAATTTATCAACATATTATCTATGCAATTATAGATATCTTTCAGAAAAGGATTCATCCATACGACACCCCAAACATGGGGTTGTAGAACAATGGTACACAATTTCATCACCATAGTTGGAAAGTAACATCTGACCACCTACATCGATCGCCCCTAATCGATATATGCGAACGACACTAATTGAAACGCGCGTGAAAGATGTATATATGGGTAAAAATCTCACACATTCAACCTCAAATAACATTCCCTCAGGAAATAATTGGTAATAACTACCCAAGGAGAAGGAAGGGATTAACTGTGTGGTTTAAAGGAGATTGACGGCATAGCATTCGGGTTCCCAGTGTGCGGTTGGGAGATCCTCCAAGGTCTGACTGTCTCTCCTGCGCTCCAAAATAACCCACTTCCTCAAATACCAAATGTGGAGTCTACTGCTAGTTTTTAGTGAAAAAATAGACTACAAGGCATGTACTCTCAAATTCATGGCATGTACTTTTCATTTTTTAATTGTTCCACTTGCGGCTTCTTTCCACCGCAACAGTGTTCACCTATCAACATGATTACACAACGTGTATTCCTAATCACACAACATGTACTATCACTCTGCTGGGGGCTACTCCCAATGCCTTACTATTCTCCTGCTGACTAATTACATGGCATGTAAATACCAACTTCATGGTATGTATTCTTTTTTTACACCCTTTATCACTGACAAGCCTATACGCCCTGTGTACTCCACCCACACGGCCGAAGTACATGACGTGTGGCAAAGTACATGGCGTGTACCCACATAAATTTGGGATTTTACCCATTTTCCTCATTTTCTCAAAAACACTTATGGAAAAGGAAAATATGAGAGTTTTTGCTCAAAAATAATAACTGGGTTCTTACAAACATCTCCCCTTAAAGAAATTCATCATAGAATTTCCCTTCCAAGGGTGGTGAAGATAAAGGTGTGAAAAACTAGGGCCACTGAGCACGTACATCAGTCTCCCGCTCCCAGGATTCGTCGTGCACTCGGCCATGCTGCCATAGCACCCGTACGAGAGGAATTGACTAGCCTCGGAGAACCTTCATGCTCTTACCAACAATAAAAATCAGATGCTCCTTCAAGGATGCATCAGACTGAAGATCAACCTCATCGGGCTCAAAAACATGAGATGGGTCTGAGTGAAAATAGCCCAAATGAGATACAAGGAAGACGTCGTGTATGGCTCGGTACCTCTCTAAAAACTGCAACCAATAGACAACCCGCTCGACTCTCTCTAGAATCTCAAACGGCCCCACATACATCAGTGAAATTTTACCCTATCTTTTTATCCACCAATGTCCAAAACTTGGCGAAACACAAAAGAAAACCTGATCCACGACCACGAACTCCAAAGGCCATCTGCGGTGATCAACATAATATTTCTGAAGAGAATGTGAAGTAGCCATCCACTTCCGAATCAACTAAACCTACTCTAAAGTCTCTTGCATGAGATGTGGTACCAGTAAAGCTGCCTCACCTGCCTCTAACCAGCACAATTTTGATCGGATTGGCCTACCATATAAAGCCTCATAAGGTTCCTTCAAAATAGTTTCCTGCAAATTGTTATTATAGGAAAACTAGTCTAGAGGTATGTGCCTCTCCAAGGAGCCCCCAAAGTATAGGACACATGCACGTAACATGTCCTCTAGCACCTGTATTGTATGATCTGACTGGCCATCAGTCTGAGGGTGGTATGCTATGCTCATAAGCACCTTTGTACCCAGTTCCATCTGAAAACTCTTCCATAAATGAGATGAAAAATGGGAATCCCTATCTGAAATGATTGAACGAGGGAACCCATGAAGACATACTACCTCTCGGATATAAAAATTAATCAGATCGTGATCAAAAAAGGTCACTTTGTTTGGAAAAAAGTGAGATACCTTCGTATGTCTATCCACAACAACCACACAACTTCACTGCATCGAGGTGTCCTCGGAAACCCATTCACGAAATCCATCGCAACATTATCCCATTTCCATTCTGGAATGGGTAACTGCTATAACAGTATGGCTGGTATCTGATGCTCCTCCTTCACCTGATGAGAGGTGGAACATCTCATAATAAAACCAGCCAACTCTCGTTTCATTCCCAGCCACCAATACTGACGTCTCAAGTCACGGTACATCTTGGTAACTCTCGGGGGCACTACCCAAGACGATGCATGAAACACCCGCTTGAACTCCTCATGTAAATCCCCTGGAAACCACACTCATCCATGGAAATGTAGCACCTCGTCTCCGCATATCGTCCAACCAAGAGGAGGGTCCTCACTTGCCACCGACTCCTATATAACTAGGGCTTTTGAATTCGATAGTTGTCTCATCCTCACTCTATCCATGAGGGTAGAAGTCACAAATAAGGACAAAAGATAGGTTTTCCCATGACTATCATGAACCTTCAAATGCATCTCAGTGCACAAAGCCATAAGCAGCCACTCACCACTGGCCTCCTGCACTGCTTGTGTCTGATTTTTCCAAATCAGGGAATCATCTACTGAATTACCCTTACCAGGTGTATAGGAAAGCTCAAAGTCGAGGGACTAAAGGTATTCGACCCACATTCACTGTCTCAGATTCAGGTCACGCTGTGAAAAGATATACTTCAGACTTTTGTGGTTCTTAAAAACCACAAAATGTTCACCCAAGATATAATGTCTCAAACAGTTTAACACATGAACAACTACATCCAACTTGATATCCTGCATCGGGTAATTCCTCAGATGTGGCCTCAACATATGAGACCCGTACGCAACTACTCAGTCATCTTGCATGAACACTGCTCACAAACCAATACCTGATGCATGATAGTAAACTGTATAGCTCTTCTCTTGCTCTGGATGTATCAAGACTGGTGCTGAAGTCATCATTCCCTTCAACTTCTGAATGGTTGTCTCACAAGCTTCTGACCAAACGAACTTCACACCCTTCTAAGTCAGACCCTTCAATGGAGCTTCTAAGTGGGAGAAATCTAGTATATATCACATGTAGTAACTAGATAGCACCAAAAAACATTAGATCTCAAAGATGTTTTTAGTGTTCTCCTAAGAAACTACTACTCTCAATTTCTCTGGGTCTACCGTAACTCCTTCCTCTGAGATGATATAACCTAGTAAGTGTATCGCATCCTTCCAAAAGTGGCACTTTGATAACATAGCATATAGTTGATGCTCTCTTAGTGTACTCAGAATGATATGAAGATCGGTATCATGGCCGTGTCGAGTGTTAGAGTACCCCAAGATATCATCCACAAAGACTACCACAAAAGAATCCAGATATGGATGAAACACACGGTTCATTAGATCCATGAAATCATCTGGTGAGTTTGTGAGTCCGAACGGCATAACCAAGTACTAGTTTAGACCATATATTCTTTGAAAATCTATAAGTGGTATGTCGGATGGTCCAACGTGTAACTAATGATATCCAGATCAAAAGTCAAACATCAAGAACACTCGCGCTCCTTGACGTTGACCAAAAATATCATCAATCCTTGGAAAGGGATATTGGTTCTTGATTGTCAACTGGTCCAGTTGTCGATAATCCACACAAAATCGGAGGGTACCTTCCACCTTCATCAAAAACAGTACAGGAGAACCGCATGGAGAAGTACCAAGTCTGATGAAACCCTTTCCCTAAACTCCTCTACCTACCTCTTCATCTCTTACAACTCTTTTGTATCCATCCTATAGGGAGGAATGGAGACTGGTATTGCTCCTGGTACTAGCTCAACAGATAAATCCACCTCTCACTCCGGAGGAAGAACTGAAAATTCATCCGGGAAGACATCCCTGAAACGATCAACCATTGGAGGTAAATACTTCTAACAAGTTCCCTTTTCATCCATATACAATCTCAAAATCTCAGATGTGACTCCACCTCACCCACAATGCTCAGGTCCATCTCAGTTCACCTGGACATCCCATTCTCCCTTGTATAGAAACTCTATGCCCTCTTGTGACGTGAAACTCACCCTGCGATGATATAAATCCACAAAGGCTCGAAAGGGTACCAACCAGTCCATCCCGAGAATGAAATCATAGATCGTCATGTCTAAGACATAGAGGTCCCATAGAAAGTTACGCACAGTAACCTCAAGGGGGAACTCCTTGCACTGACATCCACCTTCCATTATTGTTCCCAACGGAGTGTCCAGCGTAATAATATCAGAAGAAGAAGAAACACAGAACCCAATGATTTACACAACTGGCACAGATATAAAGATATGTGTAGCAACCGTACCAAAACGTATAGAAGAAAAAATAGAAGAAACTAGAATAGTACCTCTGAGAGTGGATGGTCTGGGATTCTGCTCATATTGGGTCTATTGCACTAGATATGTCTGCCCAGTGATGTGGCCCTATGACACAGCCTGGCTACCCTAGGCTAACCCGCCCTTTTGTCTCTGAGATCCTGGTGTCTGGCTACCACAACCATGACCACCACCTCTGCCTGAACGTTCTGCTGTATTCCAATTCCCTTAATGGTAAGAAGCTGTTGACCATGCTCTCGCTTACAGAGTCTACAAAAAACCCCTATCACTAGCCACTGGTGGAAATGCCCTACAAAAGCACTGTAGATGACCCACCATTCCACAAGATCGACACTCCACTGCGTCACGTGGAAACTGAGGTCTCTTACGCCCTTCTCAACCGCATAGGTAGAACATGACCTAGCCACCTGAAGAAATATTCTGGCTAGTACGGCCACCATGAGAGAAATCCCTCTTCCTTTTCCTCTTGCTGGTAGAAACAGTACTAGAAACTAGTGTTGAACCACCCTGGACTGCACCACTTGCTTCCCGTAGGTTCCTCTCTATACTCAGTTCCTGGTTTACAATAGCATGCATGGTAGGAAACCTAAAAACATCCACCAGCGCTCGGATGTCACACCATAGACCATCCTCAGATCATCTATCCCTCAACGCATCATCACCCACCAGAACAAGTGCAAAACACTGATGCTCGGTGAAGCGAGCAGAATAATCCATCACTGACATGGAGCCAACCTACAGATTCATGAACCCTTGAGATCGATCTTCCCTCAACATCTCTGGGAAGAATAAGTCATATAAGGATACCTGAAAATCTTCCCACTCCATGTACCTATGATGCTCTGTCTGGGTCGTAACATCCCACCACCTCTTGGCGGAATCACGAGGCATGTATGTAGCGATCATGACCCTCTGCCCTAGAGGCATCCCTAGATGCTCGAAAATAGTATGCAATGACTTGCCATGACTCAGCATCCTGTGGTCTTCCATCCTCAAGAAACGTAGGCAGATGCTTTATATGGAATATATGAGTCAGCTCTGCCATGGATGTGGCAACTGGCGGTGCTACCTGGAAGGTCTGCGTGAACCACATGAAGACTACACAGAACTGCGCATCTGCACCTGTGTCTGGTATAATGGTTGGCGCTGCATCTGGAACTGCTAGAGGATCCACGGGTATCCCATGGACTACCATCTCAAGATTATAATAGTTTCCACTCTCTTGGTGAACAACCGGTGGTCGCCTCGGTGAAATGACTCTACAAGGTCAAACACACACCTTAGATCAATATTTATCAAAGACCGTATCCAGGAGACCAAGAAGGGAATAGGATAAATAAAGCACTCAAGAAGTAAAAAAATGACTACACGACATGTATAAATAATACAAGGCATGTTCTTACAAGACATCCACATGGGCGTGTACTCCAGATTAAACTAGTCATGTAACACCCCAAACACACGGCGTGTTGTCTCCACACATGGCGTGTACGTGTATTTTCTTGCCCTTACAGAGTCCCTCTACACGGATTAGCCACATGGCTCTCTTTTAAAAAAGACTACACAGTGTGTACAACATCTACGTGGCATGTACTGAATGAGATTCACCAACCCGTGTTTGTTAGTTACATGATCAGATCCCCAGTTTACACTACACGGAGCGTACTTCATTGACACGGCGTGTATATGGTCAGATTTCTCCACCTGTGTTGTTAGTTACACAGTGGACACTGGTTCATCACAACACAGTGTGTATAATAATTACACAGAGTGTGCCTTCAAGGTTTCAGTATCCCATGATCCCTCCAACACGGCCTATGACACAGGTTGAAACAACATGACATGTACTAAAAAAATTACTTTTCTTCCTAAACCGAAGAGTAAATGGCATGTAATCATAATTACAGGATGTGTATTCTAGGTTTTTACAGACATTAAGCCTCATAAACTACTCCAGATCCCATAAAAGCACTGAAAAAATCACTTAAGTGCCAAATTCCAATCTGTGAGGGCCCATACTCCCCACGCATCAAATCTTCGCATCTTATACACATTATAATAAAATAAAAAGTACAATGATCCACCAAATTCGGGTCAATGAGGGCCCATAATCCTCAAAAACCAAAGTTTGAAGTTCATTCTACAATACCTCACTTAACCATACCCTATAAAATAGTAGGTATTTTTCAAAACAGCTATCACAACAACATTATTTTCTAGGAGTAGAACTATCACTACAACATGAAACCTCTAATGCACCTATATGGAAATGAAAGAATTCATCACATGTGATTTCTAGAATGAACCTAAATGAAGAATGAGATGGAATACCCTCATATCATCAAGTTGAAACTAACTAGAACCCACTTATTAATATATAAACAACATAATACAAATTCGTCACCCAACGGTGAAAATTAAATCCACTGTAAAATTGAAAAATCGGAAAAATTGAAACACGGTGTAAATTGGAATTTCTGTGTACACTGGTTAGCTACTCATAGACACAACTTATTACCAAGTACCTATTGCATCATATCTATGACTATAGGATCCAAATAGTATTTCAATGAAAAGAACATCCTTTATACCAATTTGGAATATCCCAGATCCGTAAGCCACACAACGGGTGCCCCGAACCTGGTTGGTCACATGACCTCAAGCACATTTCCCCAATCACTAGAGGTTACTGACTAGCAGTGAGGGTCCTGGTCTAATAGTGGGTAAACAAGGCCCTCATTTGTCAAAGTGTAGCATAGTGGAAAAGAAATATAACATATAATAGCGGAAGCAGTAAAGAATATGATCCAACAATGAACAACTGTAGTAAAAGATAACCAAAAGTTAAATAGATAATTATTCAGCATGTCACTAATTCTATAAACGCAGCGAAAATAGGATACAATGCAATACAGTACAATACAAGTCAAAGTACAGGTAAAAAAACAAAACAAAACAGTGTAACACGAACCCAGCCGCATTGCATGCCTAAGCTCGGTCCCATGCTTTCCTACTCCTCTGCAACAATCATGTAACAGTATAGGGACCCCTGACCCTATCGACACCTACAGTAATATAGTATGTTTGGGATGAATACAAGACCCAAAAATGCTGTGAGAAATAAATCCCAGTTGGAAACTACCAAAGGCCCGTGCCCAACTGTCAGTGAAAATGTGCAACAACAGTGTGCAGTAATAAAATGTCGTAAACTAGTAAGTACTGAAAGTAACTATCACTACTAGTTTCATTTCCATTTTAATATTTATTAATCACTTCCAAGATTGTGATTTAGCATGGAAGGTATAAAATTTTAAAATCACCTCAGTGAATACTCATGATAACAAGTGTCCTCAGACATACTAATCCATACCCTCAGGTAATGAGGACCAAGTACCCGCGGGTGACTCTCCTTAGTCATAACTAACATTTCCCTAAGGCATACGATAATTGTCCCTCAGGCACATAAACTAATGCCCACTAGAATAAAAAAAGGTTACCCTCAGGCTAACCAAACACTCCCCATATGCTAAGAAAACACTGCCCTCGGGCTAAATAGAACACTGCCCTCAGGCGTAAGAAACCGGGCTGAGCCCAAAGCATAAACAATAAATTTATATAAATATTTTCTCAAGAAAATTAAATCCACAATATAATCATGGCATACCCTTAGGTATCCTTTCCAAATGACTAAACAGTGGAACTCACCCGTGGGGTGGTCCTGGATCTAAGCAGTGATCCCAAAAAATAGTATTAATTTATCAACAGATTATCTATGCAATTCAAGATATCTTTTAGCAAAGTCCTCAACCATACGACACCCCAAGCATGGGTTTGTAGCACAAAAATACACAATTTTGACACCATATATAGAAAATAACACCAGACCACCTACCACGATCTCCCCTGATCAATATATGTGAACGAAGCCTCCCGAAATGCCCGTGAATGATGTAGATCCTGGATAAATTCTCACACATTGAAACTCAAATAACTTTCCCTCAGGAAATAATTTGTGAGAACTACTCAAGGAGAAGGAAGTGCATACCTGTGCAGATCAAAGCAGATTGAAGATGTAGGAATCAGGTTCTCGGTGTCTGGTCGAGAGATCCACAAAGACCCGACCGTCTCTCCCATGCTCCAAATGAACCCACTACCTCCTCTACCAAATTAGGATGCTAATTCCCATTTTAAGCGAAAATAACAGACTAAACGACATGTACTTTTCATTTTTTTAACTGTTCCACTTGCATCTTCATTCCATCGTGGAATTGTTCATCTGTCGAAATGAGTACATGGTGTGTATTCTTGATTACACCGTGTTTATTGTCGCTCCGCTAGAGGCTACTCCCACCGCCTTACTATTCTCCTACAGACTGATTACACGACGTATAAATACCAACTACCTAGCGTGTAGTCGGTTTTTACACCCTTTATCACCGACAGGCCTACATGCCATGTGTACTCATCCCACACGGCCAAAGTACACGGTGTGTGGAAAAGTACACGACATGTACCCACAAAAATTTTGGATTTTCCCCATTTTACTCATTTTCTCAAAAAAACGTAAGGAAAATGAAAATAGGAAACTCATACTTTAATAATAAGAACAGGGTTCTTACAGTGTATGGGATGATTGTATTTTTAAAGAACCTTAGGTTGGGATGAGTTATTGTTTATGAATATGTTTAAAATTGTGTTTTGTTTCTTAAACGCACCCCACCCTTGAAGATCACTACTTTTCAAACACCCCCCATTTCATAGGGGAGAGTGTTTTTTCCAAAATTCCTATGAGTGGTTGGTTATTAGCTCCTATTCAACTCCCTCTCCTAGGTATCCCATGATTCTTTAGGAATTATGTGACAAAACGAGGTTCATTTTGGCCCAAGACTCTTCAGACATGGTGTGTTGTGGTGGATGGCCAAGGTGTGTGTAGTTTTGATTGTTTCATAAGTGCCTTCAGGATGAGTCTTAAGTGTATTTGTGCGTGGTATTTTTTGTTTTGGATGAGGTTTCTTTAGGATCGGTAGTGGTTGTTCTGGCCTAGGTGTCTTCGAGAGTCGAAGTGGATGTTTTGGCCTAGGTGTCTTCGAGAGTGGTTGTGGTTATTGTGGCCTAGGTATTTGCGGCAGTGGTTATGTGAGGTTGTGGTGGCCCAGGTGTCTACTGGTGAGTTGTATGGTTGAGGTGGCACATAAGGTTATTGTTGGGGAAGAAGTGGGATGGCAGTGGAACCCATAGGGGGAGGTCTGACATGTTGGATGTTCTAAATAACCAATGGGGAAGTGGTGTGGTGTACCCAAATATTGATGTGTTATTACTAGTACTTTCTTAACATGCGTTATTTGGGGATTGATCCCTGGTGAGGCTAGGTGGATAGTTTCTTTTCTAGGGTTTTTGGTTACCTATTTTCTCATGGGGAATTAGAATTCCACCCCACATGTGTGTGAAAGCTTTTGGTTTTGTGTACTAGGTATACCTATATACTCACCCTACTTATATAAAGATTCTATCAAGTTTCTACGAGGACATTGAGGATTGTCCCGGACAATAATAGCTCAGGATTCGGGAATTATTATTGCTGATTTTATTTATTTTGGTACATTTCATTAGATTTTTTCTTTTACTTTGTATCAGTCTATTTTGAAAATTCATTTGGGAATGAATTTTGGAATGTAACTTTAATTTTAGTTATTCGAGTTTTTTTGGATTTACCATCTTGTCTCCTGATCGTGTACTCAAAATAGGGTAATGACTTTTTTATTACATGAAATTCTATACCGTTGGTGCTAGTCACCACTCCGAGGTCTATTGAAGGTGGGACTTAGGGGTCATTATCTCTCATTCAAATAGAAGAAGGAAGGGTCATGGAGTTTATTGTCCCTTGCCTCATCTTGGTGGAGGCGGTTTGTGAAAACTTATATCCATTATTTAAACTAAAATTTGATCCTTATGTAACATTACAAAATATATATATTTATTGGGACAATAACAATTAAAAAATAGAAATAAGAAACCAATATTGAAGGAATCATTCTATGGTAATGACCATATTAAACACCAAATGAATATGTGTACAAAAATTTAGTTAAGAGATTTAGTTGCCTAGAAAATTGAAAAATGAAGATAATGAATTGGGATATGTATTTGGGTGTATTTGAAATATATAAGTATAATGTTTTTTATGCAACGAGTTGATTTTGGAATGATAGTGGGAGGCCACTTACAGGATATAAGGATAATTTTTATATATGAACAAAATAGAAGGGTAAATTCATGAAATTCAGTTTTGGTAAAACGATTCACAAAAATGGGATGGATTTTTCATAAAACACAAGGAATCATTTCATTATATGTCTTCTTCCAAATATTATTGAATGTTAAGATTCCTCATTCAGTTACTTTTTCATAGGTACTTCAACGAAAGAATCATGCGGTAAATAACCTTTTTTAAATATTTTCAAAGAATCTATTTCCAAATTTATTACATTATTGAAAATATTTTAAAACAATGTATCATTTGGTGTAGTTTATTTTATGTATTTATTTAATTTTTTAGTTTTTTTAACTTTGTATTTATATATGGAAATAAAAAATGTGTAAATAACATTTTTTATATTTAATTTTTCTTTCATTAAAGTAATGTAAAAATATTATATAAAATATTACCCCATAATTTCTTTTATAATAGTATGTTTCTTGAAATATTTTCAAGAATTATGATATGGTATTTAATATCTTCCTTTCAAACAATGAAAAAATAGCTTATTATTTGAAATTATACCTTAATGAACCACCAAGCCCAAAATCCATTAATTTTTTTTATTTTCCCTCTTTTTAAATTGGGATATGGCCTAACCATACGTGGCTCGAAAAAACATAGGCACCTTGGCCTAATGTATGACCTAAATGCCTTGAAGAATGTATCAAAAAACATGACCTAGAAGGCCCCAAATATCTAAACCACTAGAATAGAACCTCCCAGCATATATATGGATACACTAATCCAATATCCCAACTATGAAGGGCTACAACACTAGCATAAAACCATACAGAAATTCACGATGCTTATTTTAAATTGCAGAATCCATATCCTCCCAATCATCCAAACTAGTATCCCTATAAATATAGGTGTTTCCAATTGTCGCCAAATCTAGATCTGAATAGTTTATTAGGTCTAATACTATCCTCCACCATCCAAAGACTGTCTCACCCACCACAAAATACTAACCAAATGTTGAGGATATTTTATTGGGGGTTAAAAATAATAAAACAGACCCAGAAACCCACATAAGAGTCTATTGAGGTAGGATATCCCCCCGTAGAATGAAGTTTTGTGGGTGTAGTAAAAGTAGTTTGAAATAGTGTTTTTAACGATTTCAATAGATAATATTTTAATACCTTGATGAAAGAACCCCTAGAATCTTCTACAAGGATTTCATTCACATTTTAATTATTATTATTTGAAAACTAGAATTTCTTCAAACATGGTGATTATTATTTGATAAGTATTTTTCACTCTATTTTCATATTTTAATTATAGTAGAGAATCAAATCTTGGATTCCTCCAAATGTATCAACTCAGGCTCCAAGAATCTCCAGATAGTTCTCTTTGTATTTCAAGTGTCATAGAGTAGAAATCTTATGATATTCATGGATCATCACTCATTGAAATACAGAATTTCTCTTATTTCGACATGTTCTTTTAAGGAAGGGGAGGATGTTACCGCAAGGTATTGATAAAATTATAGTATATTACTATATTAGGCAACAAAGTTTTTCCTTTAAAAATCATATAAATTAAAATATATACCTATGGTTAATCTATGATAATTATGATGAGTCCCTTTATTAAAAATTAACTCTAATATATTCCCCATGTCTAATAAAAATATTATTATTATTATTATATCACTTTACTTGTGAATATATAAATACCATTATTTAAAAAAATTAATAAATATGTACATAAATGATGATAAATATAATATATCATGGTCATTGGATCCCAAACTCGTCCAGATTATCCTCTTCATTTTTTATCAATGCTTAAATAATATTCATTTAAATATATAAATATATTATTTATCCCATTATTAAATAATAATTACATTTAATAAAAAATAGACTAAATAATTATTTTAATACTCACGTAACTCATTTTATTTATGTTTTACCTTGTAAAAAATAAACAAGGGATGATATTTAACTAATATATTTTGAACGTGAATATATTGTTATTAAAATTATGCAATCAACATAACTAGAATAATTATTTTTTAACATGATGAGTATAATATTTTTTCTTAATATTAATTCATATATAATTTAATGAGATATTAGATACATGTAGTGTGTGACCCTTAAGGATTATTTCTTAGTGTCATTACTTTAACTTACATAATGTCCAAGAACGATATCTAGAAACATGTCAAGGTGCTTATAGAGAAATATGATAATTTTTCAATGAGAACCCTCTTGTGAATGTTATTATATAATATAATCCATTTATTGTGATATCTCATCAATAAGGAGGCATAATTTTTTTATTATCCTATATACTGTATTTAGATTTCTTTCAATATTTGAAATGAACTCATTGATGAATTACCATGATCATGGATATAATTAGATAATTCGATTTCAATCCAAGGTAAAAAAATATATTCTTCCCTTAACACAAAATGGAATTTCTTTTCATCATATATTCAATTTATGGCATATGATTTATTCTTAAACCAATGTATGTTACTTTACCATGATTATGTGTCATCAAGATTTTCATCAACACATTCATGTATCTGATTTAAGATATATATTAACAATAATCTAATGTCTAACAAGAAATACACATATCTTCATATAGAAGTATCCAATAAAACATAAACATATAGAATTTTTATTACCATATATTTCCCCATAATCTCCATATCAAAATGATTACCAAGTAAAAACTTAATTAGAATAAGTATCAATGTCTTATGAGCCCCTAGAAGAAAATAATTAAACATCATGTGTGTCCCATTAGAAAAATGTTATCAAGATCATAGGTCAAATGTTCAGGAACATTTTTCAATAATTTCTATGATTTCATTATATAAATGAACTATTATATAATTTCAATGTTACAAATACACAAAAAAATATCATAATAATGTTTAACAAAAGAAAAAACACCTTGTTATGAGATATTCATTATTATTATAGTAATTTAAAGAAAAGTGTTATTCAGTACAAGTAAACCAACTATAACAGACTCCCACTAATGATAGAGGAATGTTCTAATTGTTAACTTGTTATCTCTCATAGGATAAATATAGTTCGAAGAAGGTATGTCTATTGCATTTGGTTCATCCAAATTCTCTTCTAGTTAATATTCTTGAAAACATCACTCCATTATTAAATTCCCTTAGGAAGTTATATCATTAATTATTTAACATTTTCTTCTATCATGAACTAGAAATCATGGATAATATCATAGTGATAAGTTTAATATATATATATAGTTAAATAATATAATTTTCTATAATTTTTTTGGATAAAATAATTCCCTAAACTACTCTTAAAGATTCATCAAAAACAAAAATGTTCTCAGTCTATATAGATGTGGATACCACTCGATTTAATAATCATACATTCCATAATTAATAAACATTACTACGATATATGAGTTAAAAATAATGTATAGTAAAATATATTTGTATCCCCGTCACAACTAGTATTTTCACTTGTGGATGTTTCCAGAACACTTCCTTTTCACACTATCAAATACTATTGTTAAATTTGAATGTTTATCGAGAGTAGTTCTTCTAGTTCTATTTGATATTTTATAAATTTTATTTTCACATTGGAAATATCAATCCTTATCATATTAAATGTATATGTGACAGGTTTAAAATACCTTATTGTATTTAATTATATTATTATTGTAATATAGTTAATATACTCAATTGTTTATTTATATGCAATAATATTCATTATAGAAATATCATCCCATGTATCAAAACATCATTTTAGAGATATTATTTATCATATTAAAGACATAAAAATTATCTCTTGAAATTATTCTTCTTTAATTTTTGACACCTTTCTAATAAATATAAAATGGATTATTCATTGAAATCCTAAAAATATATTTCTTAGTATATTATTATTATAAAATTAGGTTTATACTTTAAGTGATTCTGGTAGAAAAAGTTTTTCATAGTCTTTTAAATCTATATTAATAAATATATATTTTCATTATGTTATAAATATATTTTACAAGGGAAAATAATTTCTACCAAATAGTGAAAAAAGTATCTTTAAATTAAATTCTTTTCATCTATTAATAAAAATTTCTTTCTAATATTTCCTTATTTGTTAGTATCTTCACCTTTCTGATTCTATTTATTTAAAAAACCAATTTTTCCTTGTCATTTTTTATTTTTATGTATTTTTTAAAAGTTACCTTGTAGAGTTTTTGTCAATATAATAATTATATCCATTCATTAATTTGATTTAATCATCTTACTCACATACTTCAAAAATATTTTATGGTTCAACTTGAGAAATGAAAGAGTCCAGTTTTAAAGTATTTTACTTCTTCTGGTTTAAAAGGACACCTCTTGATTTCCAATAATATATTTATAATAAACATGCATATTAAATTTCGGATTTCATAATATATAATTCGATACAATCTTTTCTTCATCATATTTTTATCAGAATAAATATTATCTGAAATCTTCACCTTTATAGCTTCTTTATATACCTATTTTTTTTTAATAGGTATTCTTCCAGCATCAAAAGCTTAATATGTTACCTCAATTTTCATTTCTATCATGGAATAATTCTGAATAATTTTCACATTAATTAAATAAAAATGTTTTTATATACTTTTATTCCAATAATTATAACCACTACCCTTGGACAGGTAACCTATGAATATTCCATCATCTATTTTTTAGTTGAACTTTTCAATGTTAGTAATTTTCATCTTCATAAAATAAGGCCTTCTATAAACATTGAATTACATCATAGTCAGAATTCATTCTTATGAAATTTAAAAACAAAAAAAAGTGTGTATTAGGTTAAAGTAAATACCTTTTACGAATATTAATAGTAGTATTAAAAACATCTCTATGTAAATTTTTTGAAATATTTTGTTTAGATAATGTTGTTATTCCCATCCCAAATGAACTCATCTTATTCCTCTCCGCCACTTCGATATATTTTGGGAGTGTATGGAGAACTAAATTATTGTTTGATTCCTTTTTTTGAAGATAACTATAATAATAATTACTGATTAATTCCTAATCTTCTCTCATCTCTATATCATGATGTAAACTGTCATCTACTTCTTAATGTTTCTTAGAAATATTTTGAACACATTGAATAATTTAGAATTATGTTTCCTAATAATAACAATATTAATATAATTTTTTAATAAATTAAATTAATTAAGTATATATCACTTCTTTAATGCTGATGACTCATATGAACATAAAAAATATGTTTAAATTAACACAAATGTCTTCATGGACTGAGTCTCTACTATTTCATGTGTGTTTTGAACCGTCCTCCCATTTAGGAATGATTCAAAAACTGATTATATTTCTCATTAATGTTTGGTTAGGTACCACATGTAATCATTCATTCATATTTTTTCATATTTATTTGACACAGTTTCCAAATAAAAAATTCCATATGATATTTTCATCGTCAGACCCTAGTAGTAATAATTGGTTAGAACGACAATTTGAAGAAAATTCCAAATATTTCTCTCACCTTTGGTGAAAAAACATACACAATTTTAATTTATTATTATAAATGAATTTTTATTAAACAAAAGATAATTTAAACCATCACACTATTTATTCCAATTTACAATATTTTCTTTATGAAATTACAAATAGGGAACATTTTTTCATTTGAGATTATTTTCTATAATCTCAATATAATCAATACAATTGATTATTAGTAAACCATAATTTCCAAATTTCATATTTCCTCAATCATGTTATCCTATTTTATTTATAATTTGTGTTCTACTAGAAAATATTTAGAGAAATACACTATTAAGAATACATTTATTTACATTCCTTCATGAATTCATTAAATCTTTAAAAATAAGATATTTTTTCCTGATTTAACTTTTAAATTTCATCACCTTTTTCATTAAATATAATTTGTCTTGGAAGTATTTTCATGAATAAAATATATTAGTGACCTTTTTGGTCACATATACCACATATTTCGTCCAATCACTAAAATAAGTTTTTTAAGAATATATTTGTTTCTTTTCTTTCCACAACATTCTTATTTTGTAAAGGTTTTCTTATATTCTCAATAATAATTCCCTATTATCTACAAATTCTTCTCTGTATATAAATCAATTATAAAATTGAATAGTATTTTTGAAAAAAATAGGAAATAAGAATAAAAATTTCCACTAAATCAATAACTTCAATAATAGATTAAATTATGTCAAAAAAATTTCTCACAATAGAATTTATTACTTTGTGGTTTCTTTTTGCTAGGGGAGAATATTTTTATCTCCAGAATCATTACTTCCATTCAAAATGAATAATATCGATCACTTCATTTATTTATCTACCAATTAACATTTTAATAATTTGAACCTAAAATATTAGTAAAAATATATTTATATTGATATTTAATAGATAAATATTTTACCAATTATTTTTAGCACATTTTCATAGTTGTTATTGATGACTTGAATTTAACATTCACATCTTTTTTCATGTCTTATCCCTTATTCTTCATATTTTTTTTAAATTAATGACTTTATATAATTTCATGCTTAGGTCCACTACAATAAATATGTGTTTCTATTCAATATCATTCACAATATTACCTTTCATAGATCCTTTTAGATTTACATTTTTCATTTCATAAAATTGATCAAGTTTCTTCTTGGTATGATATTCAATAGATTTAGTTTTCATTCATTATTCTTTCTTAAAAATAATACATTTATTTTTTAGATTTTTGTATAACATAATAAATTATTCTTATTCTAATTTTGTAATATGATATATGTAACTATACATCTTATTATTTATCACTTTTGGAGGAGTGTTACGATTTTACCATAGGATCAATGGAATTGTGAATTTATTAACAATTTATTCATCATAATCGATATATGATGATTGGTGAAACACTTCCACTTTAATCATCACACATAATTTTTATTACACTAAAATTTATTTTTTATTGTCAACATATTTTTAAAATTTCCCTTGACCTTTTACCCTATTTTTTCTTTTGAGTTATCTAATCAGGTTTATCATAGCTTTTAAAAAAAATTAACTATGAACAAGGATTCAAAAATATATACCAAAATCATAAAATTATAACCTTTGTAAAATGAAATTTTTATTAAAACCAAAATACTATATAAGTTCATGTTTCTATGATAATTAAATATCTTAGTGAAAATAATTTTTTTTCAGGTGAATTAGATGATCTATGCCCCAAATGTATAATTTTTATCATTCTCCATTTATATATAACCATAGCTTTTCATTAAGAAAATAAATGAGAATGTCACCCCCCCCCCCCCCCGTAGAATATTTTTTACTTTATCTCCCTATTACAAGAAGAGTTATGCACTAATGCTCCCATTATACATCATAATCCAAATACTTATAGAGTAAGTTAATAAATTCATTCTAAAGTGATAGATAAAGGATATACATTTAGGGTCAAACTAAATTCCTTGTACCACTCTTTTAGAATTACTTATAAAAAATATATACAATATGATATTTTATGAAAAATTATGCATGTTTCACATCACCATTTACCACTCAGTATATAATGAAATTAAATATAATAAAAATATTATTTGATATTTAGTGGCTTAATTTTTTTTGAAGATAAATATTTCATTGATTATAAATAATAATTTTCATTTCCCTCCTAAATACTACATTCATAGCAACTAGTTTCACTTGCATAAATTGTATCTGTGATATTGAATGTGTTTTTCTAATATATTCTTACATTTTAATATTAATTAAATCTAATATATAATTATTTTTATGAAAAAATATAAAAATATCAAAAATAAATAATTATCTGGAATATAGACAATTACTGTTATTTTAATTTCTTATCCAATTTGTATATATGTATCCCTGTATGATAAAAACATATTTGTTTTTTGTATATAATTTAATATTTTAAGTACTTTTGATATATATTAAGATTACATTAGCTGTTAACATAATTAACTATTTATCATCACTCTAAAACCTTGAATAAAGAGTTACATCATAAAAAAATATGGCCTTGATGTAGTTAGAAAAATAATACATCAAATGATTCTTATAAAGTAATCCATATTAACACTAAAAAATATTTCAACTTTTCTCATCATTAGTTCAATTGATAGATCTGTCGAAAATAGTTTAATTCTTAATTACAAACTATCTCAAAAATTCTAAAGAACATTATTGTAGGGATAAAAATATGAGATTTTTTTTAAATAATATTTAATCCTAATAATTAATTCAATTCATTTATCAGTGAAATATCAAAATTCATTTTCATTTTCTATGTAAACTCCTCATAGGAACTCTCTTTTCCAAAATAAAATATAGAATAATAAATATATAATATGACTATGAGATTACCCGGGTATTGTTATTTAACATAATTGTTTATATAAACCATTACTTTTATGAATTTCATTTATTTCAAGAGTCTATCCAAACTTGAATAACATTCTCCATGAGCATATTTTTATCCACAAATTTCCTTTTTCTATTTACAAACCACGTTTTAATATTTATCTATAATGAATCCATCTTATTTTTCAAAAAGATATTCTTCTTGTATATATCTAATCAAGAATATTAATTTCACACCCACTAGATAAACATTATATTTAATGTGACAATCTACTGTATTTAATTTTTTATAATTTCAAGACATTATACAGTTATAAATGAATCTTCAATGTCAATTCCTTCTTTCAATGAATAACCCTTATAAACCGTCCTTTCTATATTTTGTCACATAACCTCCCTCATTCAATTTGTTTCAAAAAATCCAATTTTGTTGATCACTTTTTATTAATGTCTTTTCATACGTTTCCATGTGTATATCTTCTTAATATGATCATCTTTTTCATTAGTTGAACACATCTGTCTTTAGTTCACCACTTATTTTTAAATAATTTATATTTTAACATGAAATATGAGAGCATCTCAGTTTTAAAGTTTCAGACTTCTTCTTCTTTTAATTAGAACCTCTTTTTGGTGAAAATATTTTCAGCGTCCACATTCTTCTTTATTATATGAATCTTTATTATCTGATTATTTTAGGTATAATCTTCATCACTAATTCCATCAATATAAATATCATATAAAATACAATTCTTCCTATATTATTTAGTAAACTATTTTTTAGAAATCTATATGCTTCTAACATCAACATTTTCATTAGTTGATTCAAATTTAACTTCTTTTAAAAATGAATTTTAGTAATTTTCACGTCACATAAATCTATAAATTTATATATCATTTAATACAAAAATTTATAATCTCTAACATTGTATGGGTTTCCCATGAATATTATTTATTCTACATTTTATTAAATATTACCCAGATTAGTTTTTTTAACATCATGAAACATGGTGGTCCAAAAATATTTATTTTATTCACAAAGTAATTTAGTTTTTTCAAATTTAATAATATGTTATGTGTTTATCACACCTTAATAAAATATAAATTTGAATATTGATACAAGTAAAATAAATTCACTCTAAAAAAATATATAAATTTTGTGTTAATCTAGTATTTTTCTGGTAATGGCAATAGAATTTGTATTCTTCTTATCCAATAAACTATTATTCTATAAGAGTGTAGAGTGATTTTAATTAGTTCTTTACTAAATTATTTTTGAGATAATCTTAAAAATACATACAGTTATATTTTCGAGAACTATCTAATATATTCATCAGGATGTAACTGACTGCTAATTTCTAAAAATTTCTTCTAGATATTTTGAAAATATTATGTTCAGACATATATTTAATTCTAATAACAATGCTCATATGGGTGTAATCATAAAATCCATGTATTTAGGTATATATCTCCTATATATTATTGATGTCTCATAAAACTTTATAAATATATATAAATTAACTTAAATTTCCCACTATATTGAATCTATACCATTTTTGGTGCTTTTTGAACCATCTTCCCCTTTTTGACATGTTTTTTAAAATAGATTGTATTTCTCTTTTATAATGGGATATGTCTCAAATAAAACAATTATTTTAGATTTTTTCATATTTTTCTTACTAATGTGGCTTCCTAACCTATACAGTATATTTTTTCATATCTGGCCCTCAAGTACAAATATTTTTCTAGATTACTATTTTCAAAAAAAATACCACTTTTTTCTCACAATTGGTGAGGACACTTACATTATTTAAATTCTACAATATGAATATATTTTTATTAAATAAAAAATCATTTTTATCATCAAATAATTTGATCACACAATAGCTATTGGGTTTAAAACCTTTAATATAGAGTATATTTTTTTTCTTATTAATTAATCTTCAATGTCAGATGAACCATAACATTTGATAATTAGTGAACTATCATGGATAAATTTCACTACCACTATATCATTTTATTCTATCTTAATAAAAATTGTTGGTTTCAGTGAAAAAGTGTTCAGAAAAACCACTATTAAAAATACATGGTTATTAATTCTTACATTTATTTAATGAATATTTAACAATAATATATTTTTTATAATAATTTACCTTTAAAATTCCCTTATCATTTTCATTTTTGGAAAGCATTCCATCAATTTATTCCATGAATACTTGGTCCAATGACCTTTCTAGTCACATATATAAAATATTTCATCCAAACACTCAAACATATTTTCTGAGAATATGTTTGATACTTTTATACTAAAAACATATTTTTTTAAATTTTTATGATATTCATATAATAATTCCATATTTCATCATACCCTCTATATGGTAGATATATATTAGAAAAGAATGAAAAGGATTTGTGACAAAAAAATTCATAAAAAAATAAATATTCGATAAATAAAGTTTTTTTTATTAAAAGATATTTTCTTCAATGTTTTATTAATATTGGATAAAAATACTCTTTTCTTTCTATTTTATTTTTTGGATAATTTTCTCATTCAATAATTATTGCGCCCCTTTCATTTTCATTACTGTTTATCACCATTTTTCATGGTCTATAAATGAAAAGATTTAAAATCTCAAACATCACTGTTAGTAGTAATAAATTTTCACTTAGATTTAGATAATAAAGTTGTAACATGTTTTTATCACATTTTCTTAGCTTGATTAAAATCATGGATTTTACTTATAATTATTTATTAATGCCATATATACAATTATTAAAATATTATTTAGCTTCAGAACATTTAGATTATGCCTTGGGCCTATCTTCTTCTTTTAGTATGCGCATTTATTCAAGATCGTCTTTTATATTTACCTGATCATCATCATTTTGATTGATATTTTTGATTTCATAAATGTGTTCATCATAATTCATTATGTGATATTATTTATATTTAGTTTTCAGTAAATATTATTTATTTAAAATTATGAATTTTTACTTGATCTTTGTGTTCTATTACATATATACGTTTATATCTAATTTCATCATGTTATCCATGTATGTTGTATAACCATTATATTCCACCACTCTTAACGTGTATTCTTATTTCACCACATTCACTATGAAATTTTTTAATTGATCAATATTTATTCATCTTATAACTTCTTTATGGAGAGTCATACTCTTCCTATTCATGCACAATTTTTTTCATTTTATACATGGATACATCTTCATGTCCTCACTAGATTTCAATTCATCTCCTAATATGTTTTATTATTTCTTACTTAATGGTTCTCATATTATACATATATTTTTTAATCAATGATCTTATAATTTTTACATTTTATTAAAAATTATCCAATTTCACCATAATTAAAACATTTAATATGGATTTTTTCTTTCATAGTTCAATTTTCCTTTTATTAAGACATTTTAGATAAGGGAAATAACTCTCTTATGTAAATTTATTTTATCTTCTTAAGGTTAACTTGAATATTCAACTTTTTATCTTTGATCATTATTGAAAATGGGAGATTGATTCCTGGTGAGCATAGAAATGGTGATTTTGGGGTGACTCAAGGTTGACTCTTTTATATTAGTTAATCACATAAAAAATTGTTTTAGATCAATAAGAAATGGTGTATATGGTAGATTAATTGAATTTTATTTAACCCATTAATATTTCAGGCTCCTTCAGAGGAATTTTGAGCAATATAAATGTCCTGAGAAACAAATAAAATTCTCAATGTTTATATTAGTTACATATCTCAAAATTAGTTAATGTGAAATTTTATATCACTATTGATAAATAGGATCAAAAGGAAAGAATTGATTCTTATATGTTTTCACTAATTAGAATTATTTTTTGTAATGGGTAAAAACCACATAAATGTGGAGGAATTGAAGCTCATGTTGGACTAGATTTTGGGAATTGAAAGCTTGAAAATAATTATAATTGGAAATGGAAAAATTCAAATTGTATTCCAATATGAATTATAAATATCCAAATCTCGGGATTATACCCATTAAAATAATTATCAATGAATTATTAGCATCCTATAGTGGAACATTAATTTTAATCCCCACCTTTTAAAACACACCAATACACAGATTTGGGTCCTGTTTCATATGCCCAGTTGGGTGTGCTTGAATCCTTATATCATATAATATATTAATACATGAGTTTTATATCCTCTCATGAAATTTGAAAATAATATTTATGGATTTATTAGATATTATTCTAGGATTTGGGTAGATTTTTATCTATTGAATTTGTGTCTTAATAGTGCTACTC
This sequence comes from Viscum album, assembly GCA_963277665.1. Taxonomy (NCBI): domain Eukaryota; kingdom Viridiplantae; phylum Streptophyta; class Magnoliopsida; order Santalales; family Viscaceae; genus Viscum; species Viscum album. The sequence goes on from OY728142.1 coordinate 282,163,163, forward strand.
TTTTTGTGACTGGAGAGAGGATTGAGTTGAGTTTTGAATTTTTATTTATACTTAACTATTTTAATTACTAAAAATTATTTTCCATGGGATTTAAAACTATATATAAAATAAACATATTGATAACAAAAGTATATCCCAACTCAAGAAGATAGAGTAATGATAAAATGTAAGAGAAAGGTATAGTAATTATCTTAATCTCAATATGAACATATACTAGGATCTGATGAATATGGAGTATTCATATTGTAAAGGTGGAACCATATTTGTTGGAAACTTATTTGATCATATTAATAAATATATAATAATTGTAAATGATAACCATGAGGATGTTGGTTAATCCTAGTAGAAAAGAAAGGTGTTTTTTAGGTGGATATTTCTATCACCTCAACCATAAATAATAAAGACCTTATTTTAACTAATGAGTCTATGGTGGGTAAGGAATGAGTGAGATATTTTAGGATGAGTAAAATCTTGTGACCACCTCGATGTCATTATATATATTCTAAAAAGACTATTAAATATTTTAGTCTAACAAACTGGTCAAGAATGGGAATGGTTAAAATACCAGAAAGAAGTATGATACTTTACTAGAATAAATTGACCCAAATTGTGAAAAGGGGAAGGACAATAACCATGTCCCTATAGAGTAGAACCTTTGAAAAAAATAATAGTTATCATAACTAGAAAAAACTAGTGTAACGAGTATATATACAAATATAGTGATTATTATAGGAAAATGTGAAGGGTCATAAAGGGATTATAATGAGGAACCCCTTCCTCCATCTTATCCCTCTTACTCAAAGAATCCCCCACAAAATAAATGTGGATTTAAAGGCTTATCGTGCAGAAAGAAGTGACTATTAGGTGTAAATATTTTAAAATACAAACATATTGAGAGATTAATTTTTTATACTAGAATTTATAAGTACTAGATAATCTATCTACCAGTAATACTACAATGAAGTTTATTTTAAATTATTATCCTTTGATAATAGAAATTATTAAAATAATGGATCATTTGAGATAATTCAGAAGTGTTAGTGTTAATTTCATATCATATACTATTATGGAATTAAATCAGTCTAACACATTAGTGGAAACCCTTTGGGTCCTCAATTATAAGAAAAATATTGTCTTTAATGTGGTTCACATCAGTCTACCATTATTTTTTTGAAGGAAGTAATTTTTAATATTCATTTATAAATTAACTCACATGATATCTAGGGAGAAAATTTTAATGAAATGGAACTGGAAATTTAAAGGAATATAATAATAGTCTATATATACTTTTAGGATAATTAAATTAGATCATGGGATCTCATAAATGTATTGGGGAATCCAACGATGTTATTCCAAGTGGTAAATTATTGAATTCATGGATCTTAATAATCTTATAAAAGTTAATATTCATGTATATAGATACATATGTTATAATAAATATATAAGTAGATTTGTGGAAAGTAAAATAGATTGGATATTTGTTAACTTTCATGCTCTGGACTAGTGGGTAGTAGTTAAATCTATAATTTTTTTATAAATAAACTCTTATCATCATCCTATCATCAAAACCTTTATTACAAAAAAGAAATAGTTTGTAATCCCTTTTGGTAAAATAATGCTTCGGTTAAGCATCCTGGATGTCAAGTAATTCTTATTGAGTCATGGCCTAATACGCAATGCACTAACGACCTCTTTTTATTAGTAATAAAGGTAAGAATTTTAATGTCCAAACATAAATCATAGAATGAGGAGGTTTTCACTTCTATTGATAGGAAAATTAAACCCATGGAAAATGAGATAAAGGATATTCAAAATGGGAAAGTTTAAAATTTTTATATTTCATATATTAATAGGTAGGATAAACTTTCTTTAAGGATGAATGTGAAACCCTCACTAAGGGAATAAATTTTTAAGGAAAATGTCAGGTCGAAATGACTCATGGAAGATGACGGGAATACTTCATTTTTTTAATAACCAATATGTGTTTATAAAATATTTTAAACACATTACATACCTAAAGGATGGAAATGATATTATTTTTAGGTAAAATAAAATAATGTATCATATTGTTAATTAGTTTTAGGATATTTTTTAATAATGGTTCCCATGATAAACATTCATATTTCATGAATATCATCCTTAAGTTTTTGATTAATTAGACAAATTGATACACCCCAAGATTTCATACATAGTTGAGGTCAATGATTCTATCTTTTCTCTCAATTTGGATTATTCCCCTATAAAGGATAGATTCACCAATATTTCAATTTAGGGATTCTAGTATATTATTAACGATGATATTATAATGATGATTTAGATTTTCCTCAAACATTGAATTCCAAAAAAGGGAATAAACTCTCAATTTTTGGGTTTCTTACCTATGTATGATTCTACATAATTTCTTAGTTCATTTATGCATGTGGATTTAGAAAATTCTTTTTTTAGTATCCTTTATAACATCCTAGATACTAGTATTTATATCATAATCAATAATGATGACACTTCCAATCAATTTGGATTTGAATATGATATATATATACAAGAATTAATTGTTAATACTAGAAGATGTATTAAAATATCATGTCAACCCAAACAAATGGTATATTTTCCCTCAAAATAGACATTAAGAAGGCCTTAAAAACAATTAATTTTTAATTTTTACGGAGTTCCTTTTATGGATTTGTTTTAATGATTTTTACTAACATGATTTTGACTATTTTAAAATTAGTTAGTATTTTTCACTAATGGTTAAAACAATAAAAGTGTATTTATTTTTTTGTAATGGTGTTAAATTGTTAGATCCTCTATATTCCATAATTTCTATTATTTATTAGGATTATATAAGTATATGAAATGTTGACCTGGTTGTAAAATAAAATATATAATTCATTCAATATTGGAGTAGCTTGATGGAACTATTTCACCTTTTTAATGTTAATAATCTAATTCTATTTCTCCAGGGTGGTTAGAGGACAATTTATGCTATCATAGATATCATAAATCACTATGGTTGTATCTCTCATTATCATATTAAAAGGAATAACTCAAATTTGTTAGTCAAACATAACTTTAATCTCCAAATAAATCTAAACATCAAGAGGGTATTCATTATTAATTAGAAAATTCATTCATTAACCTATTTCACTATACCCCTTTTTGTAGAAAACCTAAATCTATATACTTCATGGAAATATCAAATGGTGTTAAAGAATAATTAATCACTTTGAAAGGTAAATCAATCTCCTCTACTTAATGATTTCCCTCATTAAAAGAATTTTCATTACCAAGATTTATTATTCCTTTATGTAATACAAATGACATAGTTATCTAATTAAAAGTAGGAGTAAATGACTTTATAACATAATCTAAATTGGAATTATCTAGAATGGAAATTTATTTTACTTAAATAGAATACTTTTTGTGATCCTATGAATATAGATAGCATGGAAATCAAGAATATTACCTTATTCAATGATTCACATCAAGCATGGTTCTTATGGAACATTTTCAAAAAAATTTGAAACATCATAATTTTTGGAATAATTGATCTATAGACTAGATAATGGTTGATAATATACATTACTTTATTTTCTATATATATATCCTAGTATCATAAAAATCTTAAAAAAATGTGATCAATCATATAATATGGTTCGTCTCCCTCACTTTATACCTCAATATTTTCAACGATAATTTTACGGGTTCTCCTATGATTAGGGGATATCAGGAGATGATATTTAATCATAAAGTGAACATCAAAGATAAATTTTTTATCCCATATATTATAATTACTTTAACACCTCAAGGAATAAATTAATAATTATTTCTCCATACCTATCAAAGATACCCAGATCTGGGATCTGGTGAGGTTTGGAAATCACACATGTAAGAATTTTTATAATTTCTATATGGGTAGAAAAACTAGAATTATTTCAAAATTGAATCAACTTTTAAATAAACACATTTATCCAAATTTTTATACTCTAATTTGGATTATTTTATTTAATAAACTCTGAATGGATGAATCTCCCCTAAATTTTGGATTGAATCTCTTCTCCATGTAAAATTCATATAAATCTAGATAGGTTATCATTGATCATTTTGTCTTTAAATATCGATTTTATAAATACATTTGAATCTTTGATGCTAATATTTTAAATGTTCATCCCCTTAATGTAGTCAGATTCATCTCCCTTGATGTCCAATACAACCAAAAAAATATTCTTCACAGATGAAGAACCTGATCTAGACATTGTGGGATGCTCTTTTTCATCTTATATGGTTGAGTGAGAATATCAATAGACTTGAATTACACCCCCTTGAAATTAATATTATTATAGGAGTATTATTTTTAAAATCACGGTGACTTCCGACCTTAATATTATCTTTTCCAAAAACTCTATTCAGAAGTTATATATGTATAAAAATGTGGTTATTTGTGGTTGGTATAAAATATATAATGGTGATATTCCAATTATTTATAAATTTCCTAAAAAAGTTTGGATCAATATCAATATGGATGTACCATTAAAGGGAAATATTGGGACTTTTTGATATATGGAAATCCTTAGGGATGTTAAAGGTAGATCACTCTCATAATTCTCTAAATATTGTGGAAGTTCTATCACATTTTTGGATGAAATTGAAGGATTGATACATTAAATTAAAATTTTGAGATTAAATGATAACAGAAATTTTTTATTTTTTTGGATATGTATTTTATTGTGTAGGATATCAATATAAAGATATATTCGCCATCTTGGATACTTGATGTGAACTAGATGTATTGTATGAGGTACTTTACTCATATTGGTTTTTTTCTCTCTCATGAATATAAAAAAGGAAATAGAGACTCTCATTCTTTAGAAAACAAGAGAGTTGGGTCTAGGGATTGTAAATATAAAAGGAATATTCGAGTGTTAATTAAGGAGCTTATGTTCTTTGAACATTTTAAAACTATATCTTTTTATTTTTGTAATATTTTTTCATCCCTAGATTTTCCCTCTAAGGAGGCCTATTAAATTTATTATTATCAACTTTCATCTTTTATTTTTTCATGGACTCAAAATTCATTTCCTCTTTAACCTTCATTTTTAATATGGTAACATTTCTCATTTCATTGATAATGAGAATGTCTTAAATTCACAAAGTTTTATATCCTCTTAAAAATCCTATATTAAAATTTTATGATAAAACCTATATGGACACGTTCCCATCAGGTTCTACACAGTTTTAGAGTTTTAAAACATTTATACAATTCCACTAATATTTCTAAAAATTTGTTTGATTATATTGAACTGTTCATCAATGGTTTCTTCTTTATCTATCATTAAATATTATAATATACTTCTTTATATATTGAATTTGGTTTCTTTAACATTTATATTACTTCAATAGTCACTTTCCCATTTATATTATATTTATTTAACAATTTTTATCTCCATACCCATTATATGAAACATTTTGAATAGAGACCCAATAATGATATTTTGATTTTTTTATCATTTTATATATTTGTCTTATCAAAAAAATGTATTGAAAAATTTCCCTCAATGGGTTGAAATCTCACTGCTGTTACATCTTTGAATTTTTGGATAAGAGATAAAATAGAGTATAACATAATGATATTCCATATATGATACATCTTTTTATAGAAATGTTCACAACATTTTTTCCATAATTTTTTAATTTTTCTACTCTAGATACACAAGGATATGCTAGAGAAAAACCAAAAACATTAATACCACTTGATATGCCCCAAGAATGGGTGCACCATTGATAATGGAGGATCAATTGGTGGTGGTAATATTTTATAACATCATTCTCAATGAAATAAATATTTTTTCTATTAATATATCATCCAATAAATAACATAACTCAAACATATATGAAATAATTTGAAATGAAAAAAGGTTATATATATATATATAATTTATAATGTTTGAAGCTATTTTGGGGACATACTATTTAATGCATCTATCTTATATCCTTGTCCACAAGATGTCCACTAATAATGCATCACTAGTTACAAGTGAGTATGATATTTATCTTATTGTTATCATTTGTTTCCCAATATCCCACTATAGATGCAACATCTAATTGTATAAAATACGATCTAATTCATCTGAATAATATCACTTGAGATTCTAGGTTACATAAAAAACTATTTATGATCTTAAACATTAAGAAATCCAAAATACCGTAATAAAACATCCTCTCTAATCCAATGTCTCCATCCACTAATGTAAAAACAATTAATTCAGATTGGTTAAGCTTTGTCACATCATAAAAAATTCCGATAAATCTTCTTCCTCATTCATGAAAAAAATAATTCTTAGGCTCACAAAAAATTTTATACACTATATAAAACATTGGAATGATTATATGAATTCATTTATATATAAACAATGTTGATTAATTATATTACCATCAGACTGATCCCTTTATTCATGCATTCTCAATATTTCATAATTTATTTAACCTTAAAATTATTTATAGTCTTTCATTCTATATTATTATCATACATGTATTATGATATCCTCTAAAAATTTCCTCATTATTTATTTTTATATAAACTCATTAGCACAATCAACCAAGATTCTCTTAATTATTAAATTATTTTCTCTAGTGTTATTCAAAAAATAACCTTATTTTCTTCATATTTTATATGTTAAAAAAATAATCAAGAATACATTCAAATATAAATAAAATTAGAATAATATGAAAATAATTTCTTTTTTTAGTCTCAACATATGTTGTAGTGATCTCCTATTTACTGCACCTGATTTTAATGATAATCAGTATTAATTTAAATGTTTTAATAAATAAAGAACAAAATCAGTACCATCATATTTAAATTCTATCAAAAAAAATATTCATAAATTTCACATATTTTTGATACTTTTTAAATGTCTATAATTTCTAAAATTTTAGAATGACTACGATCTTTAAAAAAGTTTCAATTAAAACTTATGAACAACATTTTGAGTCCATTAATTTTTGATATTTTCAAAAAAAAATGGATATTACATAATTATAAATGACTCTTATCAAGTGAAATATCATCCATATAGTTTTTCAAATAATCCCTATGGAGTCGTAAAAATACATCTTTTATTTTTCCAAAATTATATCTTAACTACTATCTTGTAAGATTAAATGTCTCTTACAATGTGTTGTATTATCCTCCCATTATATCAGATGATCAATATGACGAATTTGATAGATTAATTCATTTTATACTGTAATTAAATGTATATAATACCACCATAGTGTTATCTTATAATAAATTGGATCATATTTATGTTTTTTGGTATTTCAAGCCTAAATGAACAAAAGGCCTACTTTTGTAATTTAACCATTTAATGTATTTATTTATTTTATCCATAAACTTTTCTAAAATGATTTAAATTATAAAATCACTTTTATAAGGCTTCAATATATCATTGGATTCCATTAACTCTTTTGGATCCATATCTCAATCCTTCATTTGAAGAACAAAAAATATCTATTGATCTAGTCCTAAAAAAATGTCCATAGATCGAGAAACATTTGAATATGATATTAAATATTATTGTAAGAGAGTCTAGTGAAACTGAAAATTTACATGTATCCGTAGAATCCATCTTTGGAAACACTTCTTTATGAATTACATTCCATAATCATCTCATTTCATGGTAATTTAAGAATATTATGTTTGAGTTTTGGAATATATAGATTCACCTGACCATATTTAATGATTACAAGTATAATAGACATAATAAAATCATTCAGACGCCAGAAAAGCTAAAAATATTTGGGTGAACATACAACAAAAAATTTAACAAATTTCATGATTTTTTATACTTGTCCATTTAGTGGGACAAACATGCATAATCTTTCAGAGGAAAATTTTTGTAGCCAAACTTTCTCACGTTTTCCCTATAAATATGTGTCTCATCTCTTAGGCTGATGGATATCTATTTCCAAGGGAAAAGGTAGTGTTTAATTTTTACATTAGTTATTCATATTTATAATATATATTACTTTATTTATATTTTTTTGTGCATGTTTCACTTGATTTTCAATTTCTTTTATTTTATGTGTTTTTCCCACAATGTTCCTTTCTCAACTCCCATTAAAATAGAGAACTAAACTCGATGCTTGCTCGGGAGATGGAATGGTTTATTGATTGATTTTTATTATTCTAAATTTTCTATACCTTTATTCAATTCTGGGAATTTTTGTGGTTGTTAAATCAATCACAGTGAGTGGATACCACATTTTCTCTCCCATAGAGTTCTTATTATCATTTATCAATCATTCATTCCTTCAATATCTACATTTTGCATACATTGGAGTATATATTTCGTAGTTATGGTTAGTGAATAGGTATCTGAATTGAAATTTAGAAGATGTTACCACTTATTAAGAGTTCTCAGCATGGACTAATCACATTTCAAATGAAAGGGTGTGGTGTTACTTCTCTTAATCACTTCATTGAATTCGTAGTTGATATTATTTTGAACAATGACATTAACCACAATAAACTCCCATGAATAATTTCCTTCATTATTTATTATAAATTCATTCCTTATTTAATTTTTATTTATATATATATTATTTTATATTTTATTAATTTGAAATACCCCCCATCTATATTAGTTTAATAAGTATTATTTAGTTAGAATATTATAATTATAATATAAAGAAAATGTGATCTAAGTGTCCTATTTGAGATATCAACCCAAAGGTTCAGACTATATTTCATATATAGGTAAATAAAATAATTAATAGGATAAAAAATTCCCTAATGCTAATTTGGTGTTGATTCCAAGTAGGCCATGATCTTATGCATAATAATTTTCATAGAACCCCAAAAAAAATATTGTACATCAATATTTTTAAAAAAAATTCTGAAATTAATATCGTTTACTTCATTAGAAAAGTTGGATTTTTATGGGGATTAAAAAAATTATTTTCCTATTTAAAAATTTGATGGTAAGACTAGTAGAAAATAGACATTGATTTTTTATATAGAACCCAATGCCTTGAAACTTCATTCAAATTTAAATGTTCTCAAAAAATCTAGAATGTTGGTTGTGTCAATGGCTATTAAAGTTGAAGAAGTTATATTAATATATATATATTGAAAAAATAAAATTTGAGTATAATTAAATTCATATTAATCCTAAATTTCAATAATAAATTAGTGAGGTTGAATTCAAATTTGACAATCCACTTCCCTCTCTAACAAATAATTTCTCCACTTCCCTAATTATGAAAAAAGTGTTTGAAGGTGAATGTTTTGATGGAGATTTAGTATCTAAACCAAATATTTATTAAAATATTTTTCATTTTTAATTGGAAAATAATCTCCTTCATTTTGATTTTGATGATTTATTATCATTACATCAGCCCCTAGATGAATAAGATAAATATGTTATTTTTGATTAGGAGAGAATGGAGGATCCAATCGAGTTATACACTGATGCATCTAGGGATGATGGAACAAAAGAATAAATCATTTCAGAATCATTTTTTGAAACTCAACAAATAGATAAGATATATTTTTTTCTACTATATCTACCACTAGTGTATTTCACTCCTCTAGCTATGCAAAACAGGGAGCACCCCATTATTCTTTTCCTTGCCCCTCCGCATCTCAAATTATTTCCTTCATCTATTTTAGGGTTTGGACTTATTTTTCTTTTCATTAGGGTTTCTCACTCCTAGAATATACTTATGGATGTTAGGAAAAATAAAATGTTCTAGTTTATAAGAAATAAACCCCATCCAACTTCATATTGGTGTTAAACCATGGTAAATTCTTAACTCGGGGATGTAAAAATAGTATCACCAACATGGGGGGTTCAAACAATATTCTAAACATTTTTCCATATTGATTTCTTTTTTTATTCTTAATAATTATTTTATTTCATAATTTCTATGTTAAAATTGGTATCTTCTAGGAGGTTAAATAAAATATACCATTGAAAAATAATTTTAGGTTGAACCATTCCCAAACACTAGTTTTCCTACATTTATTTTTTTATTTTTTATTTGTTGAAATGTGGGTTTGTTAAATTTATGTGTGGGGGTAGTGTCATCCTTCAAGTTGTCTTTTTAAGTTATTTTTATTTTTCATATAATTCTTAGTATTATTGATCTTCAATGAATATTCTTATATTTTTTCAAACAATAATCGCTTTCCCGAAATTAGAAATAATCCTTCAAAAAAATTATTTTAATTGTTTTTTTATGTTAAAACTTTTACCTTTAATTGGATTTTAATAATAAAATAATTGATTCTGGAAATATTTTGAAATCCATGCCCATGATAAAATAACTCAAACCAAATTTATAGTAATTTAATGTATTATAATATAATTTTACATATTTCTTCTAATACAGACAGCTTTTGTGAGCGAAACATGTTCTCTGTGTAAGAACAATAATTTGTGAATTTCTCTATCAAAGATTTAGATTCCATGGAGTGTTATTTTCATGATTGACACACTTCATTGGCTAGACACATATTATATTAATTCCAAAAATTTAATATATTCTTTAATATCCTTTAGATTAATTGAATTTAATTATAGTTTTCATCCACCTTACAATATTATTTTTCCTTACCTACTCACACTCTTAGTTTTTTTTGTATTTCAATTTCATGTTTGAGTGGGAAGGTGGCCTTTTGGGTGAGTTTATTATGATGTGTTTAATTTTTTGGAGGTTTTAGGTGTGTTTAAAATCTATTTTTAGTGTATAATCAAATAATTGGGATTCAGTCGTCATTCAATAGTTCATTTTTTGTTTTATCCTGTTCTCTTTCAGGAAAAATGAAAATATAAAAATACAAAGAAATAGAAAAATAATAAAATAGAGATGAGACTGAATTTATCATTGTAATTTATTTTATTACTCATTTCCATCATTAAAATCAAGGGCATGATTTTCATCCATTCATTTTATTTAATTTTCATCTAATTCTCTATGAAAGAAAATCAAAAAATTAAAGAAAATAAAATAAAGAAATGACTTTATAGAGATTCAAAAATAAAAAGAGAGAACATGGATGATTAAATTATTTTTTATAATTCATTTGATAATTTAAAAAGTCATAAAAAGGGGGACGTGTTCTGTTTAACATTTTTAAGGGTAATTGTGTTAGTTTCATCATGTGTTTTCACTTGATTATTCGGGCATTATACTTTTCAGAGTCAAACCTTTTATTTTCAGACATAAAATTTTCAATTAATTTTTTACCAACATTAAGACGTAGAATTCACCTAGAAAAATACATCATTATTTAAAATATTTCAATGTTTCACCCTATTTATAAATTACAAATGTCATAATACTATGGTGATTCATGAAGCTTTTATGTATAATCATTGCTCTATATTTAATTTCTCACGAGTAGAGAGTGTTATAAAATTAAATGTGTGGTAGGTTTTGATTGGGCCATGGACTCATTTATGAGGTTTAGAAAATTTATATTTGAGATTTTAATGCTATAGGTAATTTATCTTCATATAATAGACATGATTTAATTTTTATTTGGAAACAATCATTGATGTTTTCTCATTTTTGATTATTCTGGGGCTTTTGATTTAAATATATAATGATTGCCTAAGAGTGTAATGGATATATCTAGGGGAGTGATGAAGTTAAAATATTCATAAACATTATACATTAACTCAACTTTCATAATCCCAAAATTGTTTTATATTATTAAAAATTTAGCTTTTTTATGATTTTATGGTATTTTTTGAACTAAAATGAAAAATGGACCAATTTTTTAATTTAACTGTTTTAATTTATTCTTTTTATTTGGTTCATATTTTTATAAAATAATTTAAATTGTGAAATTATTTTTTTATGTATTACATAAAACATTGTATTACATTAATTCTTCTAGATCAAATTTATAATCCTTCATTTAACAGCCGAAAACATTCTCAAAATATGTGCCTTGGAAACTCTGCATAGATCTAGAATCATTTTAATATGGGGTTATATATCTATGTGTTAAAGTATAATGTGCACAAAATTTGAAATGTATCTAGAGATAAAATTTATTAAGAACTATAATTAAGGATTCTAGGATAGTATCTTCCATTTTCATGGTCATTAAGGAATGTAAAGATGGATTTTTTTTAATATGAATAGTCACATGGCCATATTTTATTTTCATGAGTAATATAGATTTGGATATTTCAACTATTGGTTAATAAATCTAAAAAATTTATTGATATTTATAATAATAAAATAAATCAAATTTCTTGAAGAAAACATTTTAATATTTGGATATTCAATGGGGATAACATGGAGAATACTTCAGATGAAATATTTTGGAACCAAAATTTCTCACATTTGGAATATAAATATTTTTCTCATCTCTCATACCAATGGATATAAATTTTTTCGTGGGGAGGTTCATTTTTATTTATTTTTTATTTCATAATATTTTCAACATATATTAGCTTTTTCTCTCTCCCTTTTTCTGTTTATTTATAATATAATTCTATTTCTTTTATTTTATATGTTTCTCCTATCGTGTTCCCTTCTCAACAACAATAAAAATTAAGAATTAAACTTAGAGATTGTTCATGGGATGGAATGGTGGATTTTTTTAGTTTTATTATGATTAATTTTCTATGTATTTATATAATTTTTTGAAATTTTCTGGTGGTTAAATCGATCATGGTGATCGGTCTCCCCATTTTCTCTACCACAGAGTTCTTATTTCCATTTATCAATCTTCCATCCCTTCAATACATATGTCATGAATATAGTGGAGTATCTATTATTTATCGATGGTAAAGTAAGATTCCACTTAGATGGAATTCATAAGAGGATAAAACCTTATGCAGAGGTCTCAAAATAAAGAAATCAAATTTCAAATGAGGGTTTGTAGTCTGATATGTCTTAATCTCTACATTGAATTAACAATTAAAATTATTTTGAAAAATGATATTAACCACCATAAATTCCAAACAAAAACTTCCTTCCTTATTTTTTCTAACATAATTCAATATTTAATTTTCACTTATATATAAATTTATTTTATTTTATACATCTCAAATCCTACCATTTATATTAATTTATTACTATTATATTAGTGTGAATATAATTGTTATAACAGGAAGATATAATGTTGTATGTGGCCCCCTATACAGATCAAACCTTTAGTGCATGCAATATTTATTACTTAGGTAAATAAAATATTTAGTAGGGTATGATGAATAAATAGCTAATGTTGCCTTACAGAGTTGTAAATCAACCTTAGAAAGTGATTAAATATAATTAATATGTTTAGTAAGTGAATATAGTAGAACCATAAGTTGGTATCCCTTTTTCAAAATGATCAATTTTTTCCTCTAAAAAAATATAATTAATATTTTAAGAGAATAGATGATCCCAATGAAGTCATCAATCATCATTAAAATTCCATCAAGACATGTAATATATTTCAGTATCAATAATTGAATTCTATATTTCTCATTCTAGTCATGGAATCATTTAAAATCATCTCATGGAGATTCACATTATGTCAAAATCTTTCTTGTTATCCTTAAAACATCTTAGAGGCCTCTAATAATTCTGAAACAGGGATAAAAATAAAATAAATACATTAACAATTCCATAGGGAAGTTTATAATACCAAATATAAATACAATTAAATACAATTTAAATTTTTAACAATTTTAGTTTTAAATATGAAAATTATATAAAATAAAATAAAATAAAATATATAAAAATATATAACACAGAAAACCAAATGACACCGTGTTTTGAAATATTTTTAAATAAATCATAGAGAAGGAAAATTTCTTCTTTTAAAATATTTCAAAAAACTCATTTTTATTGGAACCTTATTAAAAAATTCTATGAATATGGAACACTATTAGAATGTTTTTTAGTCAATGGTATTTAAAATATGGTGTTGAATTAAAATTTTTCATACTTACTATGTAAAATCCTTACAAGTTTGTGATATTTCAGGCTTCTTCATGTAAATCTAGAATATATTTATTTATTTTCCATATATATAAAACAAATCAAATATGTTTATGCATAGAAATATGGAATCAATTGAGAGAATATTTCTACACATGAGTAAGATTATTTTTAAAATATTTATTCACGAAAAGAGTGAATATGGAAAGATAATTCTTGGCATTGAAATTTGAACACAATGAGGGACCTATGATTATATAAAGGGTTTTCTTGGATAAGAATTTTTTACTTATGGTTTCTTATTTCAAAACAATATCATTCTCCCTAGGGGAATTCGCTAAATAAACCAATGATAAATGGTCTGAATAAGAATGTTTCTTATATAATAATATTTATAATAAATAATATAATTAATATAAACCATGACTTATATGAAAAATTCATCCCAGTTGGAGAAATAATTTATCCCAACGAATATTTATAGATTTGTTTTATTTTAATTATAAATGGAAGGCATCTAGAATGATTTATAAACAAAAATATAGAATATATTAAGAATATTTCTCCATTTTCACGAATAACATATTGGTTAGTCCTATAGATTCCATCATAAACATCCTATAAAGGGATTTTTTTAATGATCGTAAAAAACTCATCTAATTATCTAATATATTTAACTAATATTTTGAAATGAAATAAATATAAATTTTTTGATTCACAGTAGATCCAAAACAATATTAATATAACAATAAATATAACCCTGTTAATATATGGATGGACCATAAAATAATCAAATGATGTATAGAATAGATGAATTGAAAGTGAATTAATAGATTATATGTAATCAACCTCATCATTTTCTCTCTATTTACTATTGGAAAATCATAGAATTAGATAATGAAATAAATTTATGAAGAAGAATTAATGTAAAATTACTGTCACAAACATTAAATATACTATGTAATAATAAATATTTTTAATAAAAAATCTCCTTATAATTATTTTTAATGTGTTTTTATTAACAAGGTTGTCAATGTAACCTTAAAGAATTCTTATAAAGCCATGGAAGGGATGTAGAGTGAATACGGGTGGAAAAATGAATGTATCATGGTGTAATTCTATAAAATTGTAGTTTATATATGTTTATAAAAATTTAGTTAAGTCAAAATACTTTGGGTAACTAGCACAGTGGACCAGACATATAACGAATGATATATCACCCTCGCTATGTTCTTAAGAGTCATTATCTGATAGTATGTAGAAAAATTAATAAGTCATGAAATCATACGATTTAATTTTTTAGGGAATATTTCATATTTTAATACTTATTGAAATATTTCATAAGATAATTATCTTCAGGGTCTGAAAAGGACCAATTCATAAAATAATTTGTTGTTAGAGAAATTGTAAGAGTTTTCTTATGAAATCATATGGGTTTACTAATTTTATATAATTAAATTAAAAAAAATATGGTAACTAACATTTATTATATGTGTGATGTAATATTTGTTTATATATTTTCTATGATTCCTTCTACTATAAATGATAAATTTATAATTTTCACTGAAGGAAAATCATATTGTTCATTCTTGAAATTATTAGAGTCATTATCAAGATTGAATTAATTTTGTAATTCTACTTATTTGTAAAGGGAAAATTCGTAATAGGCATTCTGAGAAGTCATAATGGTAATTTATTTGGATATATTCATTAAAATATCAACAAAAAATATTTTAAAAAATATTTTAATAATCATAAATTCTAATTAATAAGTTGGTCACCTTAGAATGGAAACAATAGTGTTAAATTTATAAAAATATTATTTCCTGAAAATTTAATGTTTTATATTCATGTTTCATGATGATTTTGTGGATATGGTAATATACCAAGCTTTACACAATGATTATGGATTACACATCATAGATTTATCATCAGTGGTTTTAGTGGGAATTTAAAAAGTTATCTTTCTGTATATTATATATATTATTATTTATAAAATGTTATGAAATTTGGTTTGAATTGAATATTTTTTTCATGTAAATCTATAGACATTCTATTTTCTATATTCAAATATATTTAAATTATTAAATAGTATATTTCATGAATAAAAATAGGTAAATAACTAATTTTTTTTTACAATCTTCTAACACAAAAAGAAGATACTCTACTATTTCAAAATATAGGATAAGGAAGTGTTTAATATAATAGTGACATGAATTTCTCAATTGAAGTAGGAGATTTCACAACATGAATAGGAAAATATAGAGAATGAAAATTATAAGGTGTTCTAGAAAGAATATCTCTATAATTTTATTGAATTAGTGTTGATTTATATATCATCCTTCTTGAAATATTTTGTTTTTGTTTGTATAAGAATAATATAGATTATTGGTGGAGAATTGAGTTCTATCTTGTATGAATAAAAAAAATTATCATTTATTTTTTAAGGTTTTAAACTAGGAGGGTTAATTATGTTTCTCAATATTATAAAAAACAATCAACACACCTAATGTCTCTGGTGCATCACTACATTTTTTATGCATGTTCCACAGATTAGCCCAGTTTGGGCGAACTAACTAAATTATATATGTCCATAATTTACCGTATGTACCTTCATAGTATATTTTATATAATCATAGTTTATAATTATTATGTAATAAGATAATTATCGGTGGTTGATTGAAAAATAAAGATACCAAA
Organism: Viscum album; assembly: GCA_963277665.1. Taxonomy (NCBI): domain Eukaryota; kingdom Viridiplantae; phylum Streptophyta; class Magnoliopsida; order Santalales; family Viscaceae; genus Viscum; species Viscum album. The sequence goes on from OY728142.1 coordinate 282,179,810, forward strand.
ACTCACCAACCTAGTATTATCTTTTCATGGGACGGATTAATGGTATTTGGTAAAAAGGTTCTTACTAATGTTTTTCTCTCTAAAGTTATATAATAAGTTTTGAACCACAATGGAAATTCAATTACTGATGTAAATAATTTTATATTGTGGGAAATTCAAATTCAACATTAATTTCGATCACTGGGATTGGATATCTACACAACTATCATTTATATGATTTTTACATCATGGAATGTAGATATTTCTATAGAAAATACATAAGGTATCTTGATTCCATTTCAAAAGTAACAAATGTATTGCATGAAAATTTATCTTATTCTATTTATAATAAATTATTTTCTTTCAAATAATAATTCACTCTATGGAAAAACATCTCATTATTTTAGAATAAAATTCTATGGTATATGATTTTTAGTTGTACCAACTACTCAACAAGTATAAAGACATGAGTATAAACCAAAAAGATACCATTGAATCATTCATTGGCTAAGTGAATATCATTTTGGATTATATGTGAGGACTTAAATAAAATATAAATGTTATTAAAATTGAAAATATGGTCTTATGGTTAATTCCACATTTCTTCAATGTTGATATGTTAGTACATGAAAAAGAAACAATAATTTTGTAACTTTGGATAGTCTTCACATAAAATTAATTAAATAAAATATAAGGAAAAATTATAATTCTACTATAAAAATAGGGAAATATCATGAATTAGTGTCCAAGGAAATGAAAAAACTCATATTGGAGACTAATCCAAATGATATGTATATTGATGACATGATTTATTTTCTTTCCTCAAATATCTAAAGGGGAAAGGGAAAATTTGATGGAAGGATTCCACTTTATTTCATTTAGTATGGAAAATATTTAAGTCATAGTTAAATATTTTAAAATAACTTTTTAGATGATGATTAATAAGAAGAAACCATTAAAAAATAATTTGATGGTGAGAAAATCAAGATTTTACCAAGGCATAAGTTCGTCAAAAATAAGAAATTCTTTCCTGAGAAGATTCTAGCTTGGAAAAAATGGATTTGGATGATATTCATGAATTCAAAAAACTCATTTAGTATGCTCTTATAGATTAAATAAACATAAAATAAATAAAGGATAGTTTTTATGAATGTGTTGATTCTTATGGGCAAGAAGGAAAAAAGCTTTCTTGAATTATTGTACACTGATGTGTGTAAACAAATATCACCCAAATACGTTAATGGAAATAAGTATTGCATTTTATTTATTGATTATTACTTCATTATATAATTTTTTATCATAATATCTCCTAAGTATTTTTTTGTCATGTACATTACATGTTATCAAGGATTGGTATAAAAGATGATCAGGTTGAAAATTACAAAATTATGGACTAATAATTTTATATAATTCACTAAAAATCATGTGTAATAATATCAATCATCTCATGGGATAAGGAATCAATTATCAGTAGTAATAATTATTCAATAAAATGGAGTCATTATTAGGATTAAATTAATAATAAATAACATGGAAATTACAATACTAATTAAAAAGAATATACCATAAACTTATTAGATGAATGTTGTTATTTCATCAGATTATATATCTAATAAATATTTTTATGTATAAATTAAAATAAGACACCATGTCATGAACCAAACTGGGTACCTAGTAACATGATAACAAAGATGGCACTCGCATATTCCGAAGGGTATTTCCAGTCCCCATAGGTCATGGACTAGCACCTTGAATAAAAATTTGGAAGTTCGAGCAATTTTTTCATGAATAATGTGGAAGGTAATGAAACAAGATAATTTTCATATCAAAAGAAAATCCACTATGAGAAATTTACCAAAATCCAAATAGGCCAAAACAAGACCATGTATTAAAACCATATACCATAAAATAGGAAAACATCCCATGTCCCAACTCAAAAGAAACTCACCATGTCCGCAGATCAATAGCTAGAACCATCACCAAGTGGTGCTTTACCCATACTAAATCTTGGAAGGAGATAATATAGAAAAAATCCAAAGGCATGGGTAGGGTGGGATCCAAAGCATAATAGGATTTCCCTAAAATTTCCATAATAGATTCCTATATTAAATTAACTGTGAATGTTCTTTCAAGTTTCAAATAAATAGGTTTTGACATTTCAAAATAATTTTAAAAAAATCATGCTTTACATTTCAAAGGATGTAAATACTTTATTAATTCAAGATTCACATTTAAAATGATAGAAATACATGTCAAATGATGGAATTTTCATTTAATAAAATGATTCTTTACACAAATTTCACTTTTAAAAAATGGATTAAATAAAAGCATTTATATAAAAGAGATTATATAAATTCACATGTCATGTAAAGTAGTTTACAACATTGGCACATATTCCTTTGAAATATAAACAAATGATTGATATCTCTAAATTCCTAATAAGGTATGATATTTCTAGGCTATAGGGACTCAACACTATAAAATGAAAATATGTACATACACCACTTTGGAAATAAGGCCAAAGATGACTCATCAAAATAACTAATAGGATGTGATGTGATGATATGATGTCTTATAATGTTGTAAGTCATAAATTTCCACAAAATATAACTCACTAACTACATAAGGCTTTATTTTCAATAGTAAAAAAACCGTTATGGGAAATTTATTTTAAGACTACTTAAAATATAATTAAATATCATTATCCATTTCAAATATGAAAATTTTTCAATAAAAAATAAGAAAAATTTAATCAAAAATAGTTTTTTTCAAAAAGATGAAACCCTAAGGTTTCCATAAAATAATTTTTTAATCCATTTTCCTAAATAGGTATTTTAAATAAATTCACCATTAAATCTCACAATATAACATCATAATTAAATTCAATAATTAAATCATCAAACAAAATCAACTAATTTCAAAACAAACCCCCAATTCAATTGAATTGGTTTATTTCACAATTTTCCATCAAATGATTTTGCACAATGAAATTACAAAATTTAATTGAAACAATTTTACATCCAATAAAAAATTTAAATAAAAAAATATAAATTTCGCAAACCTTTGTTTGGTTTTTCCATATTATTACTAGTGACTTGAGGATAGATGGTGAAGATATTTATGGAGACTTCTTCTGTTCGGGTTCTAAATTATACAATGTTTGGGTGTTTTTCTCTTTGTATTCTCCCTTTGAGAAAATTAACTTTATTAAAACGAACACTAATAGGTTGCTAATAGGATATTTCAATAATGTATTATAAAACAAGAGTTCTTTATTGTTTTTCATAAAAATCTCAGCTTGTATTCCCCACATTCCCCTATTGGTGTACTCTCTTTACACCCCAAAATTATACTATTACCTTTTCATTTCATAATTATCTCTGAGACATTAATTGGGTGACTAATTCTTATCACCACTTTTCTTAAAAAATCATGCCAAAACCCATTTTTAGAGAAACTCCAATTCACTAGAATTGGGTTTTTTAAAAAAACAAGTGAAATACATTAATCAAAACCAATTAAATATATTTTATTCAAAAATTTGAAATTAATCAATGAAATTTAAGGTTATTGTAAAATGGTAATTGTAATGTAACCACCTACGTCGGGATCAATGGATCTCGAATCAGAATATCATCACTAGAAAACTCCAACAGGGAACAAGGAGAATAGATATTTATGAATAAAACCTAGGACTAGATCCAAAATAGTGGTTATTATATCCAAAAATCAACACATGGATCTATGGGACCGTAGATATAATTTGATAGATCATTGGAGAATGAGAATGAAAAAAGAAACTGATCAAGCGAAGATTCAAGGTCGTTACACAAACGTCAAATTGCATCGTTGAGAGATCCTAGGGGCAAAAATTTCTTCTTGGGAGATCCAATATAGAACTCATTTTTGGTTGAAGGAGGTATTTCAAGGTCCTAAATGGAGGCTTCATGAATTTATAATATAAATTTAGATTAAGAAAAAACACATCTTTACGCTTTCCTAGGTAGAGAAGTATGGTTTAGTCAAACTGTGCTAAAGTCATGCACGTGTATTATATGTTCCACACGGCTTACTCAAAATCAAACATGTTTTGTAAAATCATGTACAAGCCATATGAATCCCCCTTTATAATTTTTCTAATTCAGTATAGCATGGTGCTCAGTTTGGAAAACAATACACGAGTTCTGCGCCATCTGTCCACTAGCCCAAAAGCATCCTAAAATTTCAAGAATTTCACCAAATCCAACCCTAAATGAAACCCAACAAAATATTTTTCAAAAATATGGGATTAGGAATAGCTAAAACCCATAATAGGTTGTAATAACATCTCTACAATAAAAGCATTATATCCCCAAAAGTTCTATGATGAAACTTCTATATTAAAAAAATTATGCCACTTCTCTCTCATTAGTACCTCCCTCTCCCATGTCACATGAAAACAATAAATGTGCATCTATAGATCACAATCAAAAGGAATATTCCACCCATGAAGTAACTTGGTTTCTGAAAAAAATATCCTAACTAGCCATTCAATCATGGATAAATCATGTTCAACTTCATGATCACTTCATAATAAAACATGACAGGGATTAGATAGATACTTTTTAAGATGAGATACATGAAATAGGATTTGTATCAATGTCATATGTTGTTGTAGTGATAAATGATATGAAACTTTCCCGACCTTCTCAACATCCCCAAAATTTCTAACCATATGAAGAGAATGATTTTGATGCCTCACATTCCACCAATGATCCAACTAAGGTGAAATATTCATGAACACTTGGTCACCAACTAAGAATTATAAAGGTATACGGTGACAATAAAATAAAACATATATCATCTATATGTCATGAAAATTATATGATGAATATAATTTATATTTACTATCATCACTTAGACTAATCTAAATCCAACCATGGATCTTTAAATGCCTCAAAAGGATAATTGGAAAAATAGAGATTTACAAGGATAACCATTCAATGCCTCAAAAGGATCTATCCTGACCTTTTACTAGTAACTATTTTTATAAGAAAACTCAACCAGCCCATTCTAATCATTCCTAGCTCCACCAAGGTTGATAAAATGAGAAGAAAGAATACACTAAAGAATCTATATAGTTCATTCTATCTCTCCATCCGACTGTGGATGGTAGGACATACTCAAATAGACATGATATCGTAGTACCTCTTCAAGGCCTCTCCAAAAAAGAGAAGTGAACTGATGGTCCCTATTAAAAATAATTTCATAAGGAACTCCGGGAAATTTAAAAATCACATTCTCATACAGATTTCCCAACACTTCAAATTTGGTTGTATCACGAATTGGTAAAAAGAGATCTGAATTCCTTAGCTGATTGATCACAAGACATATCACATTATTCATTATCTGGGAATGTGGAAACCCAACCACAATGTCCATAGAGATCTCATCCCACTTCAAAGTAATAACTATATGTGGATGAAACAAACCTAAATATTTTTTATGCTAAACCATAAACTGTTGGAATGCATACCCGTGAGAGTGAAATTTAACGATTCCCCATCTCATATCTGGCCACCAGAACATTCACTTCATGTCATAGAACCTATTTGTGAATCTTTGGTTTACATCCCACTAGGAACTATGGAACTCCCCAATTAGAACATTTATTAAATAAGATGACACCACAAAATGTTTCAGAAACCATAGAATTCCCTCTTTGGTGAATGAACACTCAGGGGAGTTCTCCCCACCATTAAATGATTATCTAAAGAAAACAAAATCTCACTATAAAGTTATTTTTCCTAAATAATCATTTATAGAATATTTTAATACAACTAAACACTATCTAAGGATACCATTGCCCCTAATTCTTGGAATCTAATATGAAACTGTGAAAAGGGGGCCATCATGTTCTACTCATTCAATGATTCCATATCTTCCTGGGTTGGAATTTTCCAACTCAAAGAAATTGAAAAAACATTATCTTTCCCTATGGTACAAGAGATATCAAAATTGATAGACTATAAGTATTACACCCAACACCTCTAGCAGATATTCAAACATTTTTTGGAGAAGATATGACTCATGCCCTTATGGTCAGAATACATGGTAAACCCTTATCCATTAAAGAAATACAACCAATATTTAAGTGTATTAATAACAACTACTAGTTCAATATCATGGGTAAGATAATTGTAATCATGTTGACTAAGCTAGAGAGATCCATAAGCAATGACATGATCATATTACATAAAAACATAGCCCAAACCTATACTCGATGCATCACAATATACCACGAAGCCCTACCTAGCCTTTGGAAGAGTTAATACTAACTCATTAGACAAAAAGTTCTTCAAATAAACAATATAATACTGACATTTTCATTCCCAATGATACTATATTCCCTTACAAGTTAGTGGAGTCATCAGAGAATCAAAAATTGATAAGTCCTTCATTAACTCGTGATGATATCATGCTAAGCATAAGAAACTCCAAAACGTGAAGAAATTTCATTTTTCTTTTATGTCATAACATCCTTTACCTTTTTAGGATCAACTGATATCCCTTTTATGACACCATGCATCCAAAAAAATTACTTCTCAAATCCATAAATCACATTTCAAAATCTTTTCATAAATTCTATTTTTTATTAGAAAACTCATAATTGTTCTTAGATGATGCACGTGATCTTCCTTAGACACAAGGAAAACAAGGATTTCTTCCAAAATCATTACCACAAAGGTATCTAGAAACTCATGTTAAATCATGTTAACTAACACAATAATTATTTTAGAATCATTTTTTAGAACAAATGTAATCACAAGGTACTCATAGTGATTGTACCTATATTAAGAGGAGGTTTTTTGATGGTCAGATTCTATTATCCATAGCTGATGGCAGTGAGACTGAAGATAAATATTTCAGATCCAATTCTACCCCTTTAGTTAATCAAATAGATCATAAATATTTGGAAATAAATACTTGTTCCTTTCCATCAATCTATTGATCCTTCAGTAATCAAAACATAGGCGAAGTGAACCGTCATTATTTTTAGCAAAGAGAACTGGCACTGCACAAGGCGACACACTCGGCTGCATAAAGTATTTTTCTAAAATATTGTCCAAATGAGACATCAGATAAATCAGTTAGTTACTTCTATTTATTAAGAGGGAATACAAACCAGTTGAGTGACAGAAATTAATTCAATGGAAAACTCAACCTTCCTTAATATTGGAAAACTAGATAAGTCAAAAGAAAACATGTTGGGAAACTCAATGAAAAATGGAAGGAGATCACCACTCAATGATTATGTCTCACGATAAAATTAAATCATCAATATTAATTTCCCAAACATTTGATAATAATTTATAATTGCACTCTACATTGACTCTCAATCTCCTTTAAAGACACACACACACCATTGGGTGTAGTAAATGAGACCTGTCGAAGATAACAATCAATCTCAGATTAATTATAAATTTTCCAGTCCATCCAAGATATGATTTCAAGAGATTTCATGTCGATAACTAGAAAAATACATGCATGTTCAACATCTAATATAGAGAAAAAACAATAAGGACTATGAAGTCCCTTCTCTCCCTTCATACCAAGGGGTGTAGTAATTTCCATTGCACAATATAAAATCTCCATATGAAGATTAATTAGATTTAAAATACAAGATGAAATAAATGAATTATATGAAACAATATAAAATTGATCAATAACTAATGATGAAGCTATATTATTGGTACATATCATGATCTCTACACCTGTATTAAATTCATCTAGATACTCTTACACTATGTGAAGTAGCTTCATTCCAAACATATATGGATTGAACCATTTTATAGGTGAATCATCTTGATTTCCCATGAATTTTTGGAGGATATAATGATCCCATTACACTATGAAAATTGAAATAAATATGTCATAATCACTTCAAGTGACATGAGTATATGTAGGAGTCATAATTCATGGGTCCCTTTATGAAAACACTCTTTGAATATCCTGACATGCCACACTAATAGAATACCAACATACCTATTCTAAGAATTGATGGGATTTTAGAACAAATCTACTATTAAGAAATTCCATGAGAATCAACATGCTTTTATTTTCCCATGAGGGAACTGATGCTTCCACTAGGAGATAAATAAACTCTTAATAACCCTTGCTTTCCAGCCAGTTCTATTTCAACCAAAATCTCCCTATCTTTCACATTATTTTTTTAAGGATGCTTTATCAAGACCACTTGTGAATGAATATCTTGATGAAGTACCATCTCAGGCCTTCGATACTTCATCTTCTCATTTGAAAAAATCTCTAGTATGAAATTCATGAGCTCAGCAAAATAGTTTTCATACACTGGTAGGGTCCTATAAGCCTAATAAAGTCTGAAAAACTATGTAGACTTAGTCAAAAACATTCAATCTAGATATAAATGGTCAGGGAAAATAACTTTGATGTATTCCCACTATATGACATTGTGCTTATTCACCATAACTAGAGTGTCCCACCATCTTCTGCTCCGTCCTTCTAGTATAAAGATTGAACTCTTTACCTTTATTGCATCGAGTGTTTCTAGGAACCCAAACAAATGCTCCATTCTTCCCATACATTTCTAATCCTCTTGAGGATCATTATATCCTTTGAATGATTTTGGATTCTGGTGAATGAACTATTGAGAACAAGTATTGAGAATGTGTCTATGAGGTTCCACAACTAGATCCTGAATGGGATCTGGAGGTGGTGTATTTCCAAAATATTGGACAGTGTGTACACATACCTCGACCAGATTTGGGTCCATAAGAGGATTATCTCGCTATTATTTAGTAGCATCTTCCACTTAGAACTAATTTGTACATCTTCTCGAAGGTATGACGTTGCACAACATCAGAATACAATAAATAATACATCATATTTACACCCAAATAGAGAAACAAGGAAATTAATCCTAAGAGATGGAATAGACAAGATTTTGATTTCAATATATCAAAATAAAATGAGTGAAAAAATAGAACTAATCAGCATGAAATCATTCCCAAAACACCCCGGGCGACATAAGGATCATTGTGGTGAGATATGGTGAGACATGAAATCATAACTACCTCCTAAGTCCTACTAAGAAATTTCAAATCCATATGGACATTAGGAAACAAATCCTGGCCAGTTCCGTTGATTCCACTTCTTCATGAACCATCATAGGTACCGTGGTTAACTGATAATATAGCCGGTCTTGGTATCGCCAGAAGGGAATTCCCAATTCCCACAAGTCGTTGACTATCACTTGAATCATAAAAAAATAGATGTTGTCATGGTTTTTAAAATAACAACGTGGATGTAAAATATACAAGATATTTTTTGTATCAAAAGAAATTACATTGATCATAATGTACCGGAAATAAAATAGGGTAAAACAAGCCCATGTACTATAACTAATTACCCAAAAAAGGAAAACTTCCCAAGCCCAAACTTAGACACAACTCACTAAGTCCATGGATCAATGGAAAACACCACCTCCATGTGGTGCTTTACCCCTGCTTGAACCACAAAAGAGATAATCTTCAAACCCTATAAGTCATAGGTAGGGTGTGATCTAAAATCAAACAGGGATTTACCAAAAAGTTACAAAACAAATTCCAATATTAAATTAACAAAAAAAGTTATTTGAATTTTTGTATTAATATATTTGGAATTTTCAAATCATATTCCAAAAAATCATGATTTAGATTTCAAAAGATGAAAATAATTTATCAATTCTTGATTCACATTTAAAATGATGGAAATACATTTAAAATAATGTAATTTTCTGTTAATCAAATGGTTTCTTACACAAATGGAACTTATCAAAAATGGATTAAATAAATCCTTTAATGTAAAATAGTTTTTTTAAATTCACAAGGCCTGAAAGAATGATTAAAATAATAGAATATATTCATTTTAAATACAAAAAAATTGTTCAACATATCCATATGCCTAATAAGGTATTATATTTACAAGATATCATGACTTGACCCCATGAAATGGAAAATATGTACGTACACCCATTTAATCTTAAGGCCAATGAGAACTCATCATTATAGCCTAAGGGATGTGATGTGTAGATTTGAAGGTTATAACATTCTATTTCATAATGTAAATACCAAAATAACTCACCAACAACGTAACTATTTTATGTGCTCTAGTAAAAAACAATGATGGGAAATTTATTTTAAGACTGCTTAAAATAAAATTAAATCTCATTCCCTATTTCAAATATACCTATTTTTTGACTTAACAACCATAATGAGATTTTAATAAAAAACATTCCTTTTAAAAAAAATTCACCCGAGGGTTTCCATTAAACTATTTCTATACTATTTTCACAAATAGGTATTTGAAATAAATTCACTATTAAATTTTACAATCCAACTTCACAATTTAATTCAACAATTTGATTTCCGAACAAATTCCATCAAATTCATAATAAACCCTTAATTCAATGGAATTTATGTTTAATATAATTTTACATCAAATAAATATCCTCAATTAAAATAAAATTTTTAATTGGAATAATTTCCATTCAATCTATAATTTAAATTAAATAATTTAAATTTCAAAAATTTCCTTAAACACACACCCAATTTAATAAAATTTTGTTTTTTAGAAAAAAAATTGAAATCCATTTAATAAAAATTTATAAATTCAATTTAATTAAAATAATTGATATTAAACAAAGAAACTCAGGGTTAATGAAAATTTTGAAATGTAATGGAACCACCTGCCTTAGGATCAACGGATCTCGAATAACAATGTCATAATAGGAAAACTCCAATAGTGAACAAAAAATTAAGATATGTGAATCAAACCGTGGGTTAGATGAAATGTTTTTGTATTAGATCCAAAAATAAACATGGGGTTCTCTGGAATCCTATAAAGATAATGATAGGTCTTGGGAGAATGAGAAATAAACCTACTCTGTGAAGATCCAAGGCCATTCTTCATTCTTCGAATTGCATTTGGGAGGGATCTGAGGAACTGAAAATGATTCATGGGACATACAATTAAGGGATAAATCATTTAGGTTTGAAGGTGGTACTTTGGGGACCTAAATGGAGGTTTTAGAAATTTTAAATAAAAATTTTGATTAATGAAATACTTGTATGCATGGTTTCCTATATAGAGGTACATGGTTTAGTCAAACCGTTCATAAGTCTTGTGTCTAGTTTTTATGGTTCGCTTGGTTTCCCAAAATAGGGAGCATGGTTTTTAAAACATTTTTCAAGGCATTGGATTCCCTTTCTCTAAAATTTCCAATTTTTAGTAGAAGGGAGGATATATTGTAAAATCGTGCTCTATTCATGCGCCCACTATGAACAAGCCCCTAAACATCCTTAAATTTTATAATTTATCCTGATTCAAAACCAAATTAAACCCAACAAAATAATGTTAAAAAATAAGGGTTTAATTATTCTTAACTATTGTAAGAGGATGTTACACACCCTATGATATGTGTTATAGTAAAACGCTAACATTGAATTACTTTTGAATCTCTAAAAATATGTGTTTTCTTTATAGCATGTAGAAGAACTACATGTTTGAAGATCATGGGGATAAAATAGATTTTTCATATATACTCATCCAAAATCATGGTTTAAAAAATATATAATGAAATATTTTTTAAAATTATAGAAATTCAAGACATTATGATTCTTGAAAATGAGTATATTTTTCATCCCAATGAAAATATTTTTCAAAAATATTATAATTTAATTTTAATAGAAAAAGAATTTGAAGTTTGAATCCATGGGTTAGAACATGGGGCTATATAATAACTAAAATATGACATCGATAATGAGATAAATATAGTTGGTTCAGTAGCTATGAAGTGGGAAATAATTTGGCTTAATATGATGGAATAAAATATTATTTGTAATTAGATAAATCCTTTGAAAACATAAAGGATGAATACTCTACAAAAAAACCTATTTTCTATCTCAATAAGAGACTAAATGGGTTTCTGAGGACACCAATGATCAAAATTGGATCAAATATATTCATTAATAGTTTGACCAAATTGAAAATATTATATCATTGGAAGTTATTCTAAGGATAAAATATAAAAAGAATAATCAAGTGAGTTTCACAAAGAAATAATAAAATATGGGATGAAAACTCAGAATAAATGATAGCTACTATGAAATTGGTATTCTCAAACAAAGGAAATTTATGCTTATGAGACATTTTAAATCATTGAACAGTTTAAATTGATACAACATTTCATGGAAATACCAATAAAAAGAATATTTAATGTGTATCAAATGGTGAATAATTGTATATCATAGAATAGAATTCTTCAAACTTATGTGTATAATGGGATGAAGAATGGATTTATCAATAAAAGAGAAATGTGTTCAACTTAAAGAAGGATTTTTAAGGATTTAATCAAGCACCAAGATCATAGTACTATATACTCAATCAATACATGATAAATCAAGTATTCCCATCAGGATGAGTTGATCACAACCTATAAATCAAAAATGAAAATGATAAGAGGATGTTAAGGATTAATTATTTTTATTAAATAATATTTTTTTGATCGAATAATGAATGCATGAAATTTTTAGAATATATCATGTGATATTCTCGATGTCCATGATTTGTGAGTTAACATTTTTATTTAGATTACTAGTTACTCTATGAAGGTTTGGTACATTTATTTCCCAATTAATGTATAAAAAATATATATTCAATAGATTTATAATGGAAGATTCCAAGATAATAAAAACATTTATGGATACACAGATGAAATTTTCAAGAGATGGTGGTGGAAATGAATTCAATATTGAGGATTTCTGAAAATATATTATATGTAATTACAGTAAGACCTAGAATGGTACTATTCACATGGTAAGAAACATAGTAGAATATTTTTACCAAGGAACTAAACATGTTAATAGTGAATAAAATTTTTTTATATTGATAATATAATGTATTAGGTGTTATTCGGACACAAAACATCACATTAAGAGTTTTTTTTATTTTACAGATACATATTTCCCAAGTTCAATAGATTGTATTATGATTATATAAGGTATTTAATTATATTTAATTAGTTTATAAATCTCATAGATAAGAAAGAAGAAATTTTGAATTTTTCTTTGTATTATAAAGGATGAATACATTACAACTAATCAAGAATGTACTCAATTGCTCTATATGAATGAATGTCTTGAGGATATTTCAGTTGATGTGAAATATCCTATTGTAATGATGCATTATAACTCAATTTTTGTTTATAATAGAAAAAAATATCATCCATCATACAAGGAAAAAAGTTATAAAAATTAACTATCACATCATTAAGGAGAATATTGGGAATGGCATGTGAATTTGGAGTATGTATCAACACAAAATCAAGCCTTCAATATCTAAAAAAAGGCACAACCCAAGTTTTATTTTGGAAGGAAATAATTTAACATTGGAGTATAACTATCTATATCTACCAAAATAGTTTAGAGAAGGGACCCATACACCCCCATGAGATTCAATCTATACAAAAAGGTTTGGTAACCATCCTGAATTGATTTTTTGGATTTATAACACTATCCTATGAACATTAAAAGAAGTGATCTTTTAGTCCATTGAGAAATAGGGAGAATTATATCCTTAAGTTTCTTGTAAGAAGAAATATATGTTTTTAAATGAAATTTGTTGGGATTTTTCTTTCCAATTGAAAAGGGGGAGCTTCTCATTATATTTTTTTATAGGGGTGCAACATTTAACTATTTTTTAAGGGAGAGTATTTTTAGAGGAGAAGAGATAATGAAGATGAAATAAATGTTTTCATGATCATATTTTTATTTTAGTCTTCTTTCTTACAAACATATTGACTCATGTGGTTATAGAGATTATGTTAAGTGAATAATTGATGCACTATTTGGTGGAAGAGATTTAGAAAACAGTAATTTATATATAATTTGTATTAATTTCTTCATTGAATACATGATGAATATTTTAATATGTTTTAAACAATCACAAAGGGTGATATTATTATTAAAAATACCCATGGAATTATTTTTGGGTTGGGGTTATTGAAAACCTTATTGAAGAAATCATCATTGAATTTTAAAAGTCATGGGAATAACATTACAAGAGGGATAATGTCTCATTTATTCTATTCTTCTGTAATTATTAACAATTATAGTTTTTAGAATGTTTTTTAAAAAATAGTTAATTTAAAAATTTATTGGAATCCAAAGTAGTGGACTTGAAGTGTGGAAAATGAAAGAGAACCATCCCAATGTTATTAATATACCTTATCTTCTAGGATCTAGATAAATGACCATTTCATATAACAATAAGAGTAAAAAAATTATTACTAATGTGATATAATAAGAGTCACTGGATCATTTAGTAAGAGTCATTATACTTAGGATATAGAAAATAACAATATTATAAAATGAAAAGGTTATTTTTATAAATAATAAGATACATCATATGAAATTTTAAAGATCATTTGATTTTTATGTTTCAAATGGAATTTTTTTTAAGCATAGTCCCATTATCATATGGACCACATAGGATTACTTTATATATTTAGTAATAGTAACAGGACTATAAAGAATGAACTCATAAGTTCCATTGAATAAAATTCAAAAGTTTAATTCCTTGAACTATATTATTCATTATCATTTCTCAATGTATTTTATAAGGGTCATTTTGTAGATAAATAAAATGTTAAAATAGTTCTTATGAAAAATCATAAATGTTTATTCCCTTAGTTATTTTACCTTGAAGGATCAGACTACAATACTTCGAAAATAATTTTATTAATCATAAATATGATTAATAAATCATCGAGTTTAGAATTGGGAAAATCAAGATAACATTTTGGGATGATTATTTACTGATTATTAAAAGATTTATATTTAGGTTTTTCCTGATTTTGTGGATATGGTAGTTGGTCAAGATTCATGTGGTGAAAAGGGATTCCAATTTATGGAGTCTGTAACAATGATTTCAGATAGAATTTAATATGGAATTTTGCTAAATATTATCGACCTAAATACTACCAAAAAAATTAATAAATTTGGTTTCAATGGAAAATTAGATGAAATATTTCTATAAAATTTTTAATCTATATATTCAATAATAGAAATTTTCATTTTTTGGACATTCAGTTAGTAAAAACCCCATAAATAAAAAGATTCTTCAAACACTATCATCACAAAACGATCGGTTATCATACGATTCTGAAATAAGGTTTCAATATATTGGAGATTGGGATTTCAAAATGAATGGATTATATTTCGATAATCGAACAAAAAAATACCAAGAATAAGAATATAAATAAGAAGGTGATATAGGAAGTATCTCAAAAATGGTTCATTGAATTAGTTTATACTACACCACCATCCTTGGTGCAAAATAGCTTTTTTGTTCATGTAAAAAGAAAACGGATTACATGTGGAGTATTGAGTTATTTATTTTTGAAATATTAGTGGGTTCTTTATTTATAATATCATGGTTTGAAACCTAATTGGTCAGTGTATCTACTCCATATTGTAATAAAAGTAGTGTGTTTGGTGTTTTAGGGGCACCGACACATTTTCATTTCATCCTCTTAAGATTATCCTAGTTTGGGAAAAACTATAAAAAAATTTATGACCCTATTTTACATCTATATCACCTCATACCTATTGTGGGGGATAATGATTTTTGATAAATTAGGGAACACGATCTTTAGTGAAGTTCAATTGAAAAGTTGGCATACCCTCATTCACCTCCCATCATGATAATTACCTTACTTGGTTCCAATATAGAATACGAATGATAGACTAAACTAGTTATGTAGAAGACATATAACAAAAATAGTAAAATAAAACATATCATTGGGGATTAACTTTTCATAATATAAGACCAATTAATGTAAATAAATCAACAATTTTAGAACACCTAATATTATGAAGAACATTCAAGACTTTTATTGTAAATTCCACTATTATTATTCATTAAACACTTATATATAATTTAATGGATTTTATGTTATGATAATAAAAGAAAATTGATATCTTTTTTCCATATCATTATTACCACCAAATGGTAATATTTTCAGATATTATTAAGTTAACGATGAATCTACATAATAGCCTCATAATATTTAATGGATGAAAGAGAAAAAAACATAAAGGAATCCATGCCTACTACAAATATCAGATAGACAAATGATCGCAAGAGAATTCATTTTAGTCACAATTGTTAAATGAAGAATGAATACAAAAATATACATATATATTTCAATATTTATACTTCTCAATGGTTAAATTCTTGATTCTATATCAATACATGTGTAAATATTATTTAAATAAAATTTAAAAAAATAATCCCAATAGAGAAAAATGGGATCATCTAGTATACTAGTGGATCTCATACCTTTTGAAACTTGACATTATACCATCTATTATATTGTTAAATTATATATTTTTTAAAGGATTTTTTATATTTCAAATTATCTGTTCATAATTATGTTTTTCATTATTTTTCATTCATTTCCAATTTTTAAAAATACACCATCATTTCATTTCACATTATTATTCCATACTCAAATTTATGATCAAGGATGTCCTTAAGATAAAGACCTCATCTTAACAATATATTTAAAAATGAACTAATGTTTTTAAGGTCATATACTTCTATCAATATTTTTATCAAATACGTCCTTAGGATGAGTACATATATCTTTATCAAAATAGGATAATTATTGTACACTATCTTGTATAAAATTTGGCATATGAACCTATGGTGAGATTAGGATAAAAGTGAATAAATTTCAAGTGAAATAAAATTATTTTAATGATAAATAATCGATGCAGGGATGGTTTATACCGTTAATCTTTAAATTTTTTCATGTCTTATCTATCCAAAAATAATTAATATCAAATATGTTTTTTAAAATGTAACTTTTTTTTAATTTTTTTAAATAATTTTTTAGTTAATAATCAATTTAAAGTCTTTGTATGGATTACTTGAATAGTTTCCAAACTAGTGGATCTAAATGTTATCAGGCACATATCCCAATACAAAAAAAAAGATTCAAACTAAAAGTGAGGTGCAAATTTTAATGTAGAGATATGATATCCTTTATTCTAGAAAACAAAAATAATAGTGTATTTTTAAATAAAAATATACTAAGAATATTGGAAAATAATATATGGGTGGTATAACTATGATCCAACCATATGAAATCATATCACATGCAATATTGGAATGAAAATTGCCAATAATGTTACATGATAACAATACAAAATAATATGTTCATAATAGGGGATGATCTTATAAACATTATAAAAAATAAAAAAGAATTAAATATGACTAAAAATGGGCCTGAGTCTTTTCTTGACACCATATCCTACTCCTACCATAAATCTCATTCACCCATAAATAACAAGGCTTTTTCCCTTTCCTATATCATAAATCATAAAATATGTATCCAAACCATTCTACCAGTGTCGAGTGTGGGTATAACATAGAATGTTTTACCCAATGGTTTACCTAATAAAATTTATAATATATAAGTGAATTCATGAAGTGACAAGCTAATAAAAATAATAAATGAAATAAAAAATAATAAATCATTTCGTATCTATATGTGATGACAAGCTACCTATTGTGAGATTATTCATGTTTTTGCTAATGCCAATATGAGTTTAAATATATCACATCTAACATCAAAGGGTCCAAATAATGCCAACCCATATCTATATTCAATCAACATGATAAATGGGTTATGAAAACAGGTTGAAAATCAATCCAAATTTGCATATCCATGGGGTCAAATGCTCTTGGTTCGTTTAAAATCATGCTTGTGTACAATTTCATGAATGATTTTTGGAATAAATTATGATTCATTAAACAAGATCACAAGTTATGAGATACATGACCAATTTAATATTGAAACTAAGCGGGATTATCATCCCATGGTAGAATAATATCATTTAAGTGGGAATAAATATCTATTCTATAGAAATGTTTAGTAAGGAGGAATATCTTCCTATACCATATACAACATCCAAGTAAATGGATCTATCACTAGAATCATGTAATAATCAATTTAATGGGTGTATCATATCATTCCATATGTATTCTCAACATAAATGGTCATATCACATGTCTATCAGAGGAGAAATAAATATAATGGGTATACAATCCCCTATCATACGCAACGTCAATATTAATGTTCATATCATCACTATAAACAAATTTTAATTTTGTAGAATTTTTTGGGTCGTTTATTAACATCATCACTATTTTTTTAAATTCAGTGATATTTTTTAAGAAACACGGATGATTTAGTAATGATTCCAGAAAACATTTCTAGTTTAGAAATGTTTCATTAATATATTTAATAAATTTGGGATGTTTTTAGGAAATTTTTCTCATTTATGAATGATATAAATAAAATTTTAATAACTTAGCCATGTTTTTTAGGAAACGTTGCTATAGTAGTGACATTTTTGAAGAAATGCCGCTAAATGCATATATTTATATAGATCATTTACCTGTATCAGTGTAAACATATATTAATATATATATATATATATAAACATAAACAAACCGATATATTGTTATAGTTGGTGTCTTAGAACCAACTGGTAGTACATTGATTACATGAATATTTGATGTATTTAAATATTAAACATCTTATTACATATTTTTCATTGTTCGTCATGACTATGATGTAATAATATCCTAAAGTATATGTTTCATTGATTAGGTCATGACAGTTCCCCGCTATGATGATAACCAAGAAATGCTATAACAATATTCTTAAATATAGTTGTATGGTTGGATTAAATAATATTAAGGGACACATATAATGCAGACCATTAGGTGAGAGTACTTGTAAGCAGATGATACTTCCTCTCATGAATTTCTCAATTATTAATATTCATGATAGGAGATTAGGATATTAGAACTTCCAACTAGAATTCTTCATGATTGGATGTCAGTGGATATTTCTATCTACGAGCATGTGTAATTATCTATAGAATTTAATATTATCATTAATACATGTCATGACTCATGAACTTTGATTTACTGATGAAAAATGTTATGCAGACAATTGGCGAGAAGTAGGGTACGTTGGGTTCATCAAAAGTGACATGATATTAATGGATAAATCGAGGATGTATTTTTCCCTTCCATTTATGTAAGTTGATATCTCAGCCATTTGATTGAAATATAACCATCACACAAAATTCCATGGCCATTGGGTAACAAAGAGTTTATTTCAGGTAGTAAAAGAATTTTTAATCAATTATAAAGGTTGATGATACTATCATGAAACCCGCTTGATGAGATATTGAGTTAAAGGGATAATATTACAGAGTAAGAAATCATATGTGGATGTCATTATTGTGACTTTATGTTCTCTCTCTTGTGTTCCTTGACCCATTTTTAGACAGTAATTATGGACTTTATGAAATCCCACCTAATTCCAATGAGAACAAATCCTAGAGGGTCACACAATAAGTGTTTTTAGTGGTCTCGGTTAAATTCCATTTAAATTTAATTTTTGAAATAAATATCATTCTCAAGACCATGTAATTATTTTATTAAGATTAAGATAATCACATAAATTTAATAAAATATATTTCTTTATTTTAGTTATCATTTAATAAATATTTATTATCTATTTTGTAAATAAAATATTTATTTAAGGCAATAAATTATTTATTTATTTATTTGGGATTTCAATAAATGGATGTGGATTTCGAGTGGACCAAGGCTAGTCTGGTAGAAAAATAATTATTTTTAGGATGGTAAATAATTTTAATATTGTACATGTTAAAATAATAATGACGCTACTATTATTTTGTGACATGGAATTTTATTCATAATTCCATATTTTGCTAGTTGGAAAACTATAAATAATGACATAGTATTATTATTATGAACTTGGGTTTTCTCTAAGTTCATGAATGTATTTAATTGATGTTATGAAATTAAATATTGTAACTGAAGTTCCATGAATATAAATAGACAATTATGTCTATTATTCCATTACGAACACACCACATGCTTAGTGAATTGGGAATTGTTAAGAAAAATGATTTCTCTCTTAAATCCTCTTCCCGCCCCACTCAAGAACGAGAGACGTTCTTTATGGCAGATGAAAAATGTGATCCAGAATGACCAAAAAAAGACACTCGCTTCACAGTGCTAGCACCCAGAGAACGAGTGGGGTCGATCAAAGGGCCTTAGAGCATATGTGGATCACCACTAGAGGGATTATAGTTTGGATCCTCTCTAGCGAAATGAGATAATCCATAATGGGTATTCCATATTATCAACATCATCAACAAAAAAACAACTGAAGATCAAGGTATTATTTTATTTATGAAATTAATTAAATTAATTATAAACATGATGTTAAAGATCCAATATAAAGGTTTCGAGCCTCTTCTTTCTTTATCTAAATCTTTGATTCTATTCTCTGGAGACAGGTATTCATCGTCATATTTTTTCTAGAATAATCATTGATCATGGTAAAAATAAAAGTTGGGTATTGTCCAAACCACTCTTCTGTTGCGCCAAGAACCTTCAAGTGGCATAATATGGGTTACATTATCGTTTATAATTATTTAAAAATTTCTTTGATGGTTTATGCATTTAATAATTTAGTTGTATCAATTCAAGTTAATCGTTCAGCAAATCAGAATCTTGAGATCTATTCCTCCTCTTTAATTTCTAATTCACCTTAAACGAAAAATATTTTCTCTTAAATTTGATTAAAATAAAATAAAGGATCTCATATGGAGGTTCCAATGGTTACTGTTTGTATAACACAAGAACACACTATGTGTATTTTTCAGTACATGTTGTGTAGGAAAGGTTCATTACGCTGGGTCTGGTCTGCCAAACCAAGCCATGTGTTGGAGTCTTTCTATGTCTTACATGAATTCGTGTGTTGACTATGAATAGGTGGCACTAGGTTTCCTAAATACATGTCTTCTAGTCCACTGGACATGGCATGTAGTCACTTCGGGTTGGGGTTGGACCGTGTACCCCATACACGGCTTGCCCAGCTAGAAACCATGTAATGAGGATACTATATAACATGTGGCCCACTGAACATGTTGTGCACTCTAAATATTTTGGATGTACATCTACAAACCATGTCCACATGCATGTACTTCGGATGGATGATGAATGATAGTACACGATGTGTTGTCTTAACTACACACCTTTTACTCATCCAAATTATGCATATTTATTAAAATATATTATTATATTGTACAAACCCTTGAGATGTGTACCATATTGTGGAAGTAAAGCTGAGGAACAATAACTATTAAAGAATAGAATGCTAGTATTATTTATGCGTAAATATCGTTGCATATGTGGATGATCATGAGCTAGAACAAGACCTTTGTATGTGGATGGATAATTTTAATTTATTTACTTAAATTAAATTTGGTGGCCTATGAGCCTTCTTCTCGTTAATATGTACAGCTTCCGTTCCAATGGTTTCTTTTATGTAAAACCCTTTTTTACCCCCCACCTGCATGTTAGTTTAAAAATGGAATATGTAATGGACGTAAATCACATGCTGGTGGAGGCAGTTCAAGATGGAGATGAGACGAAACGAATCCCAGTCAATTCTGAGGTAGAGAAGTGGAAGTCAATAAACATGAACTCAAAAGGATCAAGATGTCTCTCCCCTAGGTCATAGTTAGTTTATCAACTACTAGGTAAACTAACCATTAGAAAATATCATGATCATTTTCATTATTTTATTTGTACCATTTTCGTGGGTTGTCATTATGGATGTGTTGTCACGATCACATAATTAATGAATTAAAAAATCAATCAAGATAAAACTATAATAAAACATAAATTTTCCCAAATATTATCATAACATGGTTAATAAATTAAGTAAGTTCCATTTAATATTAAAAATCATGTGATAATTATGATAACCAATTCATTCATAAGATATAAAAATACCTCAAATAAAATAATAAGTCAGACCATGCCTTCTATTAATTGATTAAGGGGAAAACTAAATAAAACTATGTGTTTAAAAAAACCTTTTTAGGACACTTACTTTTATACAGGAAGCCCTTATGAAAGGTTTCGGATTGACTTAACCATATTACATCAAGAGGAGTAGCCCTGGCTAGACATGGTGTAATATTAGACAAAATAGTTGAGGAAATCCAAAAGTCATGATTTTAGAATTGGAGAGTCCACTCAATAAATCAAGGAGTTTCAAGCACACAGTTTGAAAAGACCTGCCTACCTAAATACCTTATAATAGCTTGACCAACCGATTTTGGTGTTATGCGAAGGAGAATCTAGATCCTTTCCACTAGAATGTCATGGAAAGTGGACACTATGAGTTCAATGGTGAGGTCCATTTGGACAAGATAAAATAGTGGGACACTTAAAAAAAATTAATTCACATAAAATGTAACCATGAAAGTACTAATAATATGCTATTTTAATTGTATAATAAAAATGAAAAGCTCATCAACCACACTATCCCTTCTATAAACTCTAGATAAATACAACATCCTCACTGGTAGTAACTTCCAGGAGTGGTTTAGATTCCTTCGGGTTATCCTACTCCATGAACATAAGTCTTATGTTCCCGAGTTAGCATTACCTAATTCATCTTCCAAAGAGGCGAGTGATGAGAATTTCTTGATCTATGAGAAAAATATGAACGACGTTGTCTATTTTCAATATTTTATGTTATCATCAATGTCTAGTGATCACATAAAGTCACATGAAATCATAGATGCTTATAGAATGATTCAGCACCTCTATGGTATTAACTGGGAGAGACAAAGACAAGAAATGTTTGAGATCTCTAAAGAACTCTTTCAGAGTAATCTTTGAGAAGGTTCCCTAGCTAGGCCTCATTTATTCAATCTCATTGGCTACATTTATTTCCTGTAGGTTCTAGGGACTAAACTCCGTGAAAAACTGGGCATTTATATCTTTCTGGAATCACTCCCTCAGAGCCTCTCAAATTTTGTTATCTATTTCAAAATGAACAACATTGAGAAGTCTCGATCTAATCTTCTTATCTTCATTCTCCATGTAGACAAAGATATTAAGTGGGAAAAGTGGTAAGGCAAACAAATTTAAGCCCAAATATTCATCACTTCCATACAAGAAATGGAAGATCCAAGGGGAGGCAAAGGAATATGAGACTATTTGTTTCAGATGTGGAAAGAAGGGCCAATGGATGAAGATATGGACCCATCCTAAGAAGCAGGGGGAAGCTTCGGGTGTGTTTTTATCAAATGAAACATATATGTTTCTAAAAATTAGCTATTAGAAACAGATTTTTGGGCTCACATATGTATCCAAATACATGGACCAAGTATATTCAAGAAGATTGACTGAGGGGAGGTAGATTTGTCAGCTACCAACGGAGCCAGACTTGCTGTTGTAGCTGTTGGGGACTACCACCTCACGTTGAAAACATGGATGATCTTGGTGTTAAAGGGTTATTTTTATGTGTCTTATCTTACTAAAAACATTACTTCTATATCCATATTACATACATATGGATTTTATTTCATGTTTGAAAATGAATGTGGCTTTTTTTACAAAGATAGCATTTGTTTTGGTAGGGCACATTTATACAATGGTCTTTACGTGTTGGATCACACAAAACATGTAATGGTAATAGATAACATATATAATTCACATGAATCATACCACACCCAACTTTGTCATCGCCGGCTAGGTCATGTAAATGAGAAACACATGACAAACTTACATCATGATGGATATATAGATTCTTTAGATCTAAAATCACATGGTGTATGTTATGCATGTTTATAATGAACAATTACCAAATACCCATTTTGTGGGAAAGGTTAAAGGGATAAATAAATTCATGAATTGGTTCATACTGATGTATGGGGACCATTTCTAGTTGATGGGAGGGGAGGGTACTCATAATTCATAACTTTTAATGATTATTCTAGAAGATATGGGTATATCTACGTAATGAGGTATAATTCATATTATGTTGATAAGTTCAAAGAGTAAAAGAAAGATGTTGAGAACCATATTGTTAAGAATATTAAGAATTTCTTCTTAGAAAAATGTAGAGAAAATATTATTCAAGACTTTATTGATTACTTATAAGAGTTTGAAATCATATCCCTAGTCACTCCTCCAAACACACACCAGTGTAATAGTGTGAGTGAATGGAGGAACCTTACCCTATTGGAAATGGTGAGATCAGTGATGACTCATTAGAGTCTTCCATTATATTTTTAGGGATATGAAATACAAACAATGACACACATGCTTAACAATGTACCAACTAAATCGATTAATGGTATTCCATATGAGTTATGGAGTGAAAGAAATGCTATGTTTTTGAATTTTCATTTGTGGGGTAGTGAAGATATTGTTAAGGCCTCTTCAAGTAAAAAACTCGCTCCCCGAGGCACAAAGTGTGCCTTTATATGTTACACCATGGAAAAAAGGGGATATTACCTATACAACTCCTTGGGAAAAAAGTTATAGTGGCAAGACATGACATATTCTTTGTGAGGGAGAACATCTCTAAAAAACATAGTGGGAGAGAGGTAGAATTTTTTGAAATCAAGGCTCAAGGTATATAAGAGTTGGTATAGTAACAGATTCCACAAATCCCTATGGAAGAAGAATCTGTTCCAGAGGCACAAGTACTGTGTAGGAGTACAAGAGAGGTTAGAGAACAAAAATGGAATATTTTTCTAGTTATCGAGGATGTTGACACATTATTATTTGATAATAATGATGCTTTAACCTAAAAAAATAGTAATTGGCATAGTAGTTTTCAAGTTCCAAGAAGTCATGAATTCAAAACATGGATTCCGTGTATCAAAACCTACTCTGGATTTTGGTATATCTTCTAGTTGATGTAAATCCTGTTGGTTGCCAATGGTTATTCTAGAATAAACTAGACCTGGATGGAAAATTAAATACCTATAAGGCATGACTGGTTGAAAAAGGGTTTAAGCAGCGTCAATGAATTGACTATGATGAATCCTTTTCACCATTTTCAATGCTGATATCCATCATAATTTTAATTACCATTTCATCTTAACATGACTATGAGATTTGGCAAATGGACATCAAAAAATTCTTCGATAACGAGAACCTTCTGGAATATGTCTAAATGGCATAACCTAAAGGGTTTATGACTCCAAAAGAATTCCAATAAGGTATGCAAGTTGCATGAATCTATTTATGGATTAAATCAAACATCTAGGACATTGAACATTTTTTAATGAACCCATAACAGAATTTGGTATTATAAAGAATTAATGTGATCCTTCTGTCTACAAAAGGTTTAGTGGGAGTGCGGTCATTTTTTTAATAGTATATGTTGATGACATATTACTTATTTGAAATGAAATATCATTCTTACAGTCTATTAAGGACTGGTGGAATCAATAATTCTTAATGAAGGATTTTGACTGGGAATCATATATTCTTGGGACCACGATTCATCCTGAAAGATGTAAGAGATTTTTGGCCCTATGTCAAATTACATACATAGATAAGATACTCAAGATATTCAATATGGAACAATCCAAGAAGATAATATTTCCAGCATCACATGGCATTCATATTTCCAAGAAAACATGTCCTTAGACACATGAGGAAAGAATTATAATGGGAAGGACTCGATATGAATCATCGATTATATCAGTCATATATTCCATGCATTAAGGGTGGTAGGCTGATACCAAGATGACCTAGGTGACCACCATTGGATGCCAGTCAAGACTATCCTAAAGTGTTTGAGGCATACTAAGGTTATGTTCCTAGTTTATGGAGGACATGAGAGAATAGTTTTCATATGATATGTAGATGCTAGTTTCCAAATGGATCAGGATTACATGAAGTCCCAAACAGGATACATATTCACATTGAATGGAGGTGCAATGAGATGGATGATCTCAAAGCATAGTGTGGTTGTAGATTCTATAGTAAATTCTGAGTATATCCTTGCTTATGAGGCAGCTAAATAAGTAGTTTGGATGTGATGATTCATCCAGGAGATGGATGCGATACCTATGAATAAAGTTCCTATCACATTGTACTATGATAATACTACAGCTGTGGCTCTCGCAAAATATCCAAGGTCACATCAATCGATGCAACACATTTTTAGAGGTATCATCACTTAAACAATTTTTCTCATAGGGGTGAAGTTTATTATGCAGTATTTCCACGGAAGAAAACATGGCGAACCCCTTAACTAAATCCTTGATTCATAAGAAATATTTTCACCATGTGATGTATTGTGGAGTGAATATCGAAGGTATTTGGCTCTAGTCCAAGTGAGAGTTTGTAAGAGTTTTTTTCTTATAACCAACTTGTTGTATATTTATAACATGGATATTTAATGTATTTAAATATTAAACATCTTATTACATATTTTTCATTTTCTTGCATGACTATGATGTAATAATGCCTTGGTGTATTTTTTGAATTGATAATGTCAAGGAAGTTCCCCTCTATAATGAGAACGTTGAAATTATATAACAATATTTTTAAATATAGTTCTACAGTTGGATGGCATACTATGAAGGGATATATAGCATGTAGACCATCAGGTGCGAGTACTCATAAGAACATGAGACATCCTCTCACGATGATCTCAAATGGTAATCTCCAAGACAATAGAATAAAAGAACTGACCCGCTAATACTAATTCTATATGTTTTGGTGTCATCAAATATTTCTATCTGAGAGCATGGGTAATGATCCTTTGATTTTAAGATCATCATTAATACATTTTACAACTCTTGCACTTTGATTTACTGACAAAAACCATCATGCAGATAGTTGGTGGGATGTAGGGTATGTTGGGTACATCACGAGTGACATGATATTAATGGATAAGTCGAGGAAGGATTTGTACCATCAATTTATAGAAGTTGATATCTCGGCCCTTTTATTGATATAGAACCATCACGCAAAATTACATTGCCATGGGGTAACAATGAGTTTATTTTAGGTTTTCCAAGAATGAAATATCAAGTATAACGGTTGACAACACTATCATGAAACCTTCTTGATGAGATGTTGAGACAAACAGATTATATTACATAGTGAGCATTCGTATGTGGATGTCTTTGTTGTGATTTTATGTTCTTTATCTTAGGTTCCTTGATGCGTTGTTAGACTGTACTCATAGACTTTAGATAACCCGCTTAATTCCAATGAGAATGAATCCTAGAGGGTCACACACTAAGTGTTTTTGGTGGTCTCGGTTAAATAATATTTGAATTTAATTAATGAATCAAATATTATTTTCAATAGCGTTGAATAATTTTATTCATGTTAATATGATCACATAAATTAACATAAATTTATTTATTTATTTTATAGAACATTTCATAAATTTTTATTTACTGGTTAGTAAATAAAATATTTATTTATGAGAATAAATTATTTATTTATTTATTTGGGTGTTGGATAATTGGAAGTGGAGTTTTAGCGGACCAAGGCCTGTCCACAAGTAAAATAATTATTTACAAAATGGTAAATAATTATTAGTTGGCACAAGTTAAAATAATAATAACGCTGCTATTATTTTTTTATGCGTAATTTTATTCATAATTCCATTTTTTGCAAGTTGGCACATCATAAATAATGGAGCGGTATTATAGTTATGAGAATGGGTTTTCTCTAATTTCGTGAATATATTTAATTTATGTTATGTAATTAAATTTTCTAACTGAAGTTCCAAGAATATAAGTAGACATGTACGTCTATTGTGACATTGCAAACACACCGCATGTTTATGGAAATGAGAATTGTTGAGATAATAAACTTATCTCTTGAATCCTCTTCGCGCCCCTCTCAAGAAAGAGAGACGTTCTTCAAGGACAAAGTACAAGAGATCAAGAAAGACCGACACACGAAACTCGCTTTGCCGCAATAACACTCGGAGAATGGGTGGTGTCGATCAGGAGCCATCAAAGCACGTGGGGATCACCGCTAGAGGGATTGTAGTTTGGATCCTTGAAATCACAATGGGATAATTCTGAAGAGTCATTCTGAACGTTCAACATCACAAAAAAAGAAAATACAGAAGATCTAGGTATTCTTTTATTTATTAAAATAATTAAATTAATTATAAACATGATGGGAAAGATCCTCTCTAAAGGGTGTGGGCCTCTTACTTCTTTATCTAAATCATTGATTCTATTCCATGGAGACTGGCATTAATCTTCATATTAATCCATGAATAATCATTGATCGTGGTAAAAATTAAAGTTGGGTTATGTCCTAACCATGAATCCAGTGCGCCCGGAACCTTTATATATAAACATATATAAAAAATATGTGTAAATACACACACACACACACATCTATATATAAATAAATATATATATATAAACACATATATATTTTGAATCCAGTCATATTTTTAAGAAAAGGTGGCTATTTTTAGTGACATTTTTAATAATTTTCTAAAATTTGATAACAATATATATATACATATATACATATATATATATACAAACACGTATATATTTACACACAACCACACTCACATCTCTATAAATAAATATATATATATATATATAAACACAAAGACATATATAAACATATATATATTTAATATAAAATATATATTTATATAAACATGTGATGGAAATAAAATATAAACATATATATATAAAATAAAATATAAACATTAAATATAGTCATATATATATATATAATAATATATATATATATAAACATATATAGACATATATATATAATATAAACATACAGATATAATATAAAATATAAACATTTATATATAATATATATTATACAATCAAATATATATTAATATATATTATTATGTGTATATTAATATATATATATATATAAATATATATATTGATTTTTAAAATAGTGTCGCATATATGAACACAGGCACACATACATATATGTATATATATATATATATAAACAAAGACACACATATATATAGGAATATATATTTATATATTTATATATATAAAAACACACACACACACACATATATTTATATATAAAAACAAATATATGATTTATATTCAGTCGCTTTTTAAACTGTGTCTTATTATATATATATAATTATAATTATATATATCTATATATACATATATATATGTTTATACATACAAACATATATCTATATAAACATATTAATGAAAATAAAATATAAACATATAAATAAACCAAAATTTCAAACATATATATAAGAGATAATATAAAACATGTCTATATATATACAATATAAAAACATTGACATGTGTAATATATAATATAAAATATAAAAAATATATATAATGTTAATTTTTTAAATATTGAACCATATATTTATATAATATAATATAATATAATATAGATAGAATATGTTGATGACATTTTTTGTTTTTCTGAAGTACTTTTAAGAGACCTGCCTTCAAATCCTAGTGCGGTATATTTCCAAGAGAACATATGGATCGGGGTGGGTATCAGATATGTGATGTTCTAGAAAGATTGTGGGATGAACGACAGATGTACTGCGTGTGTGGGATGGGGAACATGATGGGAAACTAGCATGGCCTAAAGTGATAGACACAACATTTGTAGGATGGGAACCAAACTGGTGGGTTGGGGGTTATGATAGAGGAATGGTAGATTTTCTTCAGTAGTATGTAACAACAGCGTGTGTGGGATGAGGAACTATACAAAAGAGGGTGTGATGATATTTTTTTCAATTTAATTTTTTTTAAAATAAAATGAATTTCACAAAAATATCAATTTAAAAAAAAATTGTGAGGTTTTTTGGAAATGTTGTTAAATTATATGTCCTTTAATGATGCTTATATAATGAAATTTCTAAAAAAGAATTAGTAATTGAGGGTTCTATAAATATTGACATTTATAAACATTGTTAACTTAGCAATGTTTATAAAAACATGTTGGCAAGTAATGTGTCGCTAAATACTGATATTTATAAACATTGGTAACTTAGTGACACTTATAAACATGACCAATTAACAGTTTTCATAACAATCACTAAATTACTAATGATTATAATCATCAATAAATTAGAAAAACCATATTTACCGATGTTTTTTAGAAACATCGGTTAATGAATTAGAGAAATTTATAAACATTACTAATGAAAACAAACATCTCTATGTAGTGTTTTTTGTAGTGCATCCCTAGCCATAGGCAAAATAATATTAGGGTCATATCTTCCCTCTCTACATGAAATTCAAAAGTACTAGAAATATCATACATTACATATAAAAAAATCATGTAAATATCAAATATAATGGGTATGTAATCACAAATCGCACACTATCTAAGAAAATCAGTATACCAATAATAACATATCAAAACCTTTAAAATAATCCCTCAAGACACATCATTTATTGAGGGATGGGAACTCCTAAAGATGCTGAAACTGGTTTTATGGAGTTCATTTCTACCGTGTTTGGTCTATGTTTCTAAACATGTTAGTGCATTATAGTTTTTTCTTTGATTACATTGTTGTGTTGTTTGGTGGGTGCAATTTTTGGAGTTGTTATGAGTATTTGGTGATGGATATATTTGATTTCTTTGTTTATTTTTTAATGTTTTGACCAGTTATGATGAAGTTATGATTTATCTTCTAGTGTTATAGTTCTTTTGTATAAATATAAGTTGTGTCATTGGTTTCTTTTGTCTTCCAGAAACATAGTTACTTTTCATCATGTTGAAGGGGATGATGAACTTGTCTTCATTTCACATTAAAATAATTTCCCACATATTTTTCATTATTAGTTTGATTTAAATCAACCATTTATGAACCTATCATTGAATATTCTTTTTCAAAAAATATTCATCTATGGACTCTTTTGGATTTTCAATGCATAAATCTTATTTTCTTTTAAAATTTTCTCTCTCGAAGGGTTTTTGGTGTGCATGAAAATGAGTGAGTGGTGATCGGGTGATTATCTATAATTTTCTTTCGATTTAAGAAGTGTATGGTACACATTTTTTTCCAATATAATAGCCTCCTAGTTCTTTATAAACATACTACAGTTTGATGAAACCAATGGACATCTTGATTCTACGAGGAGATGGTTTTTTTGCTGCAATGTTTTTCCATTTTCATCAATTTTTATGCCAGTGCCAGCTCATTTCACCTCAGGATTTCATTGTAATATTTTATTTCAATAAATTATTGAGAATTATGAGTTGGGTTTCGAATTCACACATCAATTTGTTTTAAAAAATCAAATAGTAATTAAATATATGGTTAAGTATATATCACACAAAACCCTTCTCTCTCACACTTATAAAATCTAAATTCTACCTAAAATCACATAAAATAAGAGTGGACACCACTGGCATATTTTCCATTCCAAAAATCCATTCATCCTTAAATTTTAACACTATGAACATTTCCAATACTAATCCTAATTATATATTCTATCATAAAAAGTTTCAATAATAAATGGAATATCAAAAAAACCTCTCAATGTCACTTGGGTTATAAAAAATTAAAGGAACAGCCTAACAAGTTTAGAGTACATGGTTTATAATAGTTCTCTTTACACTCATGTTAATCAGTAATAATGGATTCATAATTTCTCATATAAAATACTAGTTACAATCCTAATAATCCTTACTTCATAGAAAAATGAATAATAAATATATTTTGGGTTCATTTCCAGTCAGGTACATGCATCAACAATAACCCATATATCATATGTCACATTAAAAATTTATAAAAAGTTATGAATGTCTAAGAACAAACAAAATAATAGTTATAGAACTCTACTCATCTATTTTTTTTTTCTTTTGAATCATATGGAATTGGACTAAATTATTATATATGACATAAAAACCTAAAATAAGTAATTTTTTTGTAAGATAAGTGACCCAATGAAATAAAACAATAATTGAGGGAGGAGAAACCTTATACTCACCTTTAGTGATACAAAGTAATTTATAGAACATTAATCCAAGATAAAAATAATGAGGATACATGGGAGAAATAAGAGGGAGTATTTTATAATGTTTTACAAATATATAATAATTTTTTTTAAAAAAATAAAAATATATATTGTAGAGTGAGACATCGAGTAACTATTCCCCTATCATCGAGCACTTGATAAATCATTAGTTAATGTTTTAAGATCCATTTAGTTACTAGTCCCTACATAGTTTTTGATCTCTCTTACTTTTTCCATTGGTTACCTAGTACAATCCCACAAGATACCAAATACAGTCTATCAGAAATGATATATTCTCTATCACCGGTTTATTTCCATGAATTTTTTCACTTATCCTATGCTAACTTCTTTAATAGATAAACACAATCAAAATACCAAATATTTAGAAAAAAAATTAATAATATTTTTATATTCATATATATGAATTGTTGTAAACTCCTCAATATATGGTGAATAATCCTTGAGATGCATCATTAAAGATTTCTAGAAGATAAATTTGTCTAATATGATTTTATATCAACAACTCAATCCCATATCACATATTGAATACTTATATAGAATCATAAGACACATATTATGGCCATTACTATAGCATAAATAATCATCTTTCTTTGTGCCTCAATGTATATTTCTTTTCCCTTAAAGGTGCATTAGAAACTATCTTGACATCACTAATATAGGACACATGATATTTATATAGATAATATCTCTAATGTGGAAATATTTATAATACATCTTAAATCACAATATTTATATGTGAGAATGATCTAATTGGTATTACAAAGTTCCAATACTATTGATAAAATTAAAATGGCTATATAAAACATGGTGATAACATTCCCTACTATTGATTCGTCATGTGTCCCATTTTATGCATTGCTCTTAATATTACTTAGTATCCAACCTCTAATTCTAAATGAATACATAATTATTCATTGTATAATCACTAACTACTCCAATTTATATCCAATTTTTTTTCTCATCAATTAAATACACATCAATATCTCTAATGCAATACTCAGTAATATAATAAAATAATCCCCAACCATTATCTAGTACTAGGGTGATTAGCATGTCCTTTAAAACAATGACTAAAAATATTCAATAAAAATGTATTCCAGATAAATAATGTTGTAAGAAAACAGAAACAAACTTAGGAAACTCTCACATGAACCACTAAAATTCCTCACACATACCTGAAGCATTTCCCCAATAACATAAATGGTATACTCAAATAACCCATGATTCTGAGAATGATACATTGTGTTCAATGGAAAATCAGGATCCAATTTCTTCTAAAATACCTTCAAAAATCCAAATTTGAATCAAACATATCAATATGATATGATACTCCTCAACACACTAAAAAAAATATTATTTCCTAAACACATATCAAAACTGAATCTTATACCAATTGGGTATACTTCGTCATTATGAAATGGGAAACTTTGCTCAATTAATCAATGATAACCCACAATTCATTTCTACCTCAGGGTGACCTCCATACCCTAATGATAAAATCTTTCATAACATAATTATATTTCCACTCATAAATAGGTAGCGTTTGAAGAATTATTGTGAGTATCTAGTGCTCTTCCAATTTCTTACAAACAAGTCATGCATCATGAAACGAACATTGTAATGTATTTTTTTTATTTTTTTGGGACACCAATATTACATGGGGATGTTATGATACATCTTTTACATATCTAGGTGAGTAAAATATATCAAGGAATGAGAATATTACATCATATCCTATTTCATACTCATAAGGACTAAAAATTAACCTTGAATATATAGAAATCCATCATCATCCAAGGTCTAATATATTAGGGGATCTGTATTATATATAGTTCCCCCATAATCCAGCTATGAAACCCTTGTCCATGAACACTCATTAGTATCCCTATTGGATATTCCAGAAGGCCTCATTTTTTCCTCTCTGTAAACCAATGGATTATGACTTGTGGTGAGGTCATAAAGTATACATTTGGGTTACCATATGCTTTATATGATATCCATCAATAAATTGAAAATATTCAAACATAATACATAATAATAATTTGTCTCTCTTCGTGTAATAAAACATATCTATCTTGAATCAAACGAATTCTGAAAAAATCATACATCAATAAGACGCCCACTTGGATGATCACATGGATAAAATAAACCACGAATAAATAAAAATTGGATCTATATTAATCCTCGATCCTTACCACATAACATCATCCTCAATCCCCATTGAGCTTCTCAATCTTAATCCACCATACACAACTGGTCAACCTATAAATAAGATAGATGGTCTGTAGGCACTAGAGTGCCCATTCACGGTGTGATAAATCCATCCCAGCAGCATCATTCCAAATTACCCTAATATAATCCATCGCTTATGTGTCCCAAAAAGGAAGATAAATAAACAATATAAACATTATTTTTCTATCTCTTGAGAATTCCAAAAACTAGATTTTTCTACTAATATTCCAACTAAAGTAGTCATTCCAAAATCACCAGGTGGAATAAAAAAATAGAAGTAGCTCTCCCAAATTAATGTTTTGTATCATGGTATAAATAATGATAACACAATACACTTCACTATGTTATATAACCACACTTTATCTGTTACTTATATAACCAGTACAACACTCATGTGATATAAAGTAAATTAAATCTAGTAGAAGTACACTTTGATTTTTTGTGTTTTGAACTAACAGTCCTACAACCATGGTAGAATAATTAGAAAAATTTCATTTATATATAAATAAAACTTTACATCATAGAAACATAATAGTCAATTAGAATTACTAAATACAAGTAATAATAATAAAATTCAATATGTCTTTCAAGCATAGGTGGCCCGACTCCTATTTATAGAGAGACTCATCTAGTCATTTAGTTGTACTGTCCTTCAAAAAGTGTTGGAGTCCATCCCTTACACTATCACTACTAAAAATCATATATAGAAATATAAAAATTCATAACCCATTTTGGTAAACCATTAATTCTATAGACAAACTGAATCAATCCAATTCCAAAAACTATAGGACAAATCTTCGGATACTATACCCCCTTTCATTGAACATGTCTGAATAACTCCTTCAAAATTATCCTCCTTCCAGAAAACTCATTCATAAATTCTTATGGAAAACCATATTCACATTATACCACTTCAAAAAAGAGAATAAATGGTGGAATCACTCCTTCTGGATATGTTCTTATTATCAAAAAATATAGGATTTATATTCCTAATAATCTCCCACAAAATACTACTTCAATAAAAACATTAGCATCACCATCAACATATATTGTGTAATATGTTACTTAACATATTTCTATTTACCTATGTTTCACTGGGGATTTATTTAGCCTCATTTCTTCCAAACCAAAACTATTGGTAAAAAATTCTACTAGATTTTATTTTGAAGATCCTTCTATAAGTCCAACTCAAAATCTTATGGTATCTTTTAAATGTAATGGTACTTTATATGAATGTGCTTATTTTTATAATTAAACACATGATTCATGGAAAAATTAATTGCACTTTGAATATCATGGTATAGAAATAATTTTTATTCGCTACAACTGATTTTTTAAACTAAACTTATTACACATATCATTAGTATTCTTGATTTCATCATATCCATATACTCTACTTCCATTATAGAAATTTTTACCACTATTTGTAACCAAGATATCAATCTCACTACAGTTCTTGCTAATGTGTAAACATATATGGTTGTACTCTTCTGAGAAATAGGATTACCTTCAAATTCTACATCAACAATATTATGTAATGTATCTTTATCTCCAAAACAGGGAGACATTCCTTTCATTCCTTTGGTGATATCAAAAAATCCATTTAACAGCTTCGTAATGAACATTTTTTTTGATTTTACATAAGCCAACTATCCACTCTAACTGTATGAGAAATATCCCCGACTGTACACAACATAGAATTCATCAAGCTTCCAACTATGGAGTCATTAGGATCATTCAACATTTACTTGTTTATTTTTTCATGAATAGTTCTTGTTGATTTGAATGTTTTAAGTGGCCACATAGAGGAGTTGAAATAGTATTACATCTACTCATTCAAAATCACTAACTGATCTTTAAGATGTAATCCTTTTTTGAAATTAAACATAATTATGATTTCCCAATCATGTTAAATCCTCATTACCATGATTTTATTAGCGTCAAATATCTTCTATTTAAATATTAAGTGAAAAAAACACATTATAATTTAAAATAATTTGAATTATTAGACCTACCAATGACATATGATCCATGTAAAATATTAATATTATAAATTCAATTTTTCTGAACTCCTTTCGACAAAAAACTGTGATCAGAGTTAATTTATAGAAGACATATTTATTTTATAAATGAATCAAACATATTGTTCCAAAATCATGGTGCTAGTTTGTAACCATGAAGGATCCTTTTTAATTTTCACACAAATCCCTTATTTCAATTTTCTATAAATCCAATAGGTTTACTAATATAAATTTTTCCTATAAGTATCCATAATGAAAATCCATCTTCACATAAATTTTTTCAAGGAATAAAAATATAGAATGAAAAATATAAAAACATTTTGGATGGTAGTATGTTTTAATATAAAATAAAATATATCAGGGAAGTCAATATCATTATTCAATCAAATCCTTTTACAATATTTTCTTATATATATCATTTTAATCCATAATATTGTTATTTTAATTGTAATACCCACAATTTCCTATTATTTATTCAATGGGGGTGAATTTTTTATCTTCTTGGTGTTATTCATTTTTAGTGTGCCCAACTCATTTAAAATTTTTATCTCCAACCATCTATAATTTCCCATCATAGTTTCTTCACTTGGACTCTTCAACTATCCTTAATCTATTAAATAAAAGAAATATAGATCATCTAAAAACCTTTTCACCAGTCATATGATCCTCTATTATCTTCACACATTATCCTATGATTCACCATCATCATGAACAAAATCTTCTGGAACATCTCCATCTAAAACTCATCCTTTTCGAACCTCTCCTTAAAATAATATTTATAAAGCTTCCTTAGTTATAGAGATTTATAATATATCTTCAAATCATTGAAATTATGAAATTTTTACACTTTAATATGAAATTATTTCTAGAATATGAGTCCTTACATTATATTTAGATATATATGATCATTTTAGAACATGTGATTCTCTGAAGCCACCATTTAGGTCAACGTGAAATAAATTTGATTCGTCATTCAAAAAATATTTTCCATTAAAGGCTTACTTGTTCAAAAATATATTCTCATTGAAGATAACATTATTTCTTCTAAAAATATTCTTCATTTTATCATCCCATAGCTATAAATCAATGTATTTATCTCCATTTCATAATAATAACAATTTCAGTGATTTTTTATTCCTACTCATATCTTCCTTTTTCTTCAGCATGGATTTAGGATAATCATAAAAAAAATCGTATTAGATACTAATGGAAAAAATTTCGACTATAGTTCTTCTAGTAACCATCGAACAACTGGTTCCTAACTACTATTTTTGATTAAGTATGTTTATTTTTACAAATTATTCTTCCTAAAAATCAATTAATATTATTGAATGTATCAATATACTTATTTGTTTCATAGAAGTATGATTAATTATTTTGGCTATACCATTTTTTTCAAGTGTACTAAAATAGTCTTCTCATGATGGACTTCTATTTTCATACAACTGTTCTAGAAACTCCTTTCATAAAATCCACCTCCATTTTCCAATAATAGATATTCAAACTTGATTTGGGTTTCTATTTCATCCAAATCATTCGATTAATGAATATTAGAAATACATTACATTAATTTTTAAAAAAGTGACCAATAATTTTCATGTAGAATAATCAATAAAGGTAAAAATTTATCTTGATAGTATATGATAGTTTTCAAGGATAAGTCCCAAAATAAATATATGAACTATTTTCAACATTGAAATTTTTGTGTTATCCTAGAATGAGTAAAGCAGACCGTATACTTCTACCTAAGAATATAACTATCACACCTTCAAAATACTGATTAATATAACTTCAAAATAACTCCATATAATATAATTGTCATACCTTTCTCCCGAAGGTTCCAAAACAGATTATTCCATAGTTCTTAACATCTAAAAGGATTCATTTCATCATTTGGAACCCCTATTTTTCTTCCGGTTAGATACAATGATCCATATTTTATACCTATAAATTTAATAAGAGAACCTTAATTAATATACCATATTCCTTCCTAAAATATCATTATAAAGACAACTTCATCTAGAAAACTCTTTGAAGTCATGATCTTATAACGTCTTAGAACAAATAGATCTTTCTTTAGTATTAGAAAACTTATATTCTTAAACTGACCTTTTACTTCTACCATTCCCATAATGTGAAGAGATCCATCATCAGTGATATGAACATTACTAATTTTTGTAGAAACATAATATAATAAACAACCTTTCTATATTGGAGATCAAAATGAAATTCTAGAATCTGTAATCCAATATTTCATCTCTGTAGAAACATATAAATGTATATTTACACAACCTTCTATTGAAAAACATATATTTCTTGAAGTAGTCGTTCCATAAGTTATCTTCCTACCATTATAATATTTCTTATGGTAATATATATTTCTGAAATTCTGTTATATATTCCCACTTCCATAAGACTTTTCTACAATTATATACCTCGATTTTTGGTTGGACTATTTATGATTCTTCTTTTAAGGTGAGAATACCCTTACTTCAATATTTTACACATCATAAGAAGATTATAAACTTTATTTCCATCAAATATAAAATTTGACTGTCATGTTCAAAGTATAAATGAACACCAATTCATTCTTCCCCGAGAGCTACTAAACTAAAATACAATGAAATCCTAATACACTTGTAAAAATTATTAAAAATTATCTTATACATCATCGATAAATATATCATTTACATTATAGATCTATCTCCAGATTAAGTAGAAATCATTCAATAGATTGAATAAATATATTACATTCGATAATCTCATAGGTTTCTCAAACTTATCAATTAGGTTTTTTAGAACCTTCCATATGGTTTTCTTATCTGGAATGTCTAAATCAACAGTTCAGACTAAGAAAATTCATATCAAACCATGTTCATTATTGTCCATCCTTGCCCATTTACATTTTTCTATTACATTCATTTTGACCCACATTAATAGAATATTCATATATTCCTATATGAGATAATATTCTTTCTATATTTTCAAGAAATTGAATTATATTAACTCAAACATTTCAATCCAAACCTTTCCTTTTTGTAATTACATAATTCCAAAAATAATAACTACCACTAAAAGGTAAAAAATATATGTGAAAAATTATATTAACTAATCTAGTAAAAATATATATATGCCTTATAAAAAAATCTCTTTGATAATATTTGAAGATAATTCATTCAAATATCTTAGTATATTCAATAGTCCATGGGAATTAGTCATTATACAATCACATAGTATAAAATAATTGGAAGGATCTCTCCGAAAACAATATTTTAGAACATCATAGAAAATTTGTTCACCCAAATCTACATATTAATTTATAGAGACCAACTTAATATATATTAACTCCAATAGATACAAATTTCATTCAATATAATTTAAATGAAAAAATTTAACATAAGACATTGATTTTACATGGTTTCTACTAATAGTTATTATTTTTTAAGAGAATAATATTATCATTTCATTTATTTTAATGAAATCATTACAACTTAGTGAGTTAACATTAAATCTGGATTAAAAGTAATTAAAAATACAATATTTATTTAAAAAACAAGTATCCCCAACCCATATTTATAATTAGTTTCATCTAGTTATCTAGTTTCATTAACCCTTAAAAAGTGTGAGAGTTCATCCATTCCATTGCTACAACTGGTGGTATCTTGTAGCAATAATCAAATTGACTTCCTCTTTTGGTAAACTAGTAATTATATAGAGTAATTGAAACACTTTCCTACTCATGGAAGTATAATAAAAACTTCTAGAACTAAAACCACATTCTCTCAGCCCATGGGAATAACTCCTTTTAAAACATCCTCCTTCTAGAATCCTCATTTTGAAATGAAAAATGAAAAACATTTCAACATTACACCACATAAACATGTTGAATAACGTCTAAAATCATCCCTCCAAGATGTCACTTTCCAATAAACTGAAGTAGTCTTCACATTCCCAATAGTTTCATTTTTTTATTTCTAATACACAATGACACATGACTGTACTTCTTTTTTCTTTTTCTGAATTAGTGACCTCTTTCCAAAAGTGTCAACCCATACCTAAAGAACTAGTGTAAGGTTGAACACCATTTTTTAACCTCTTCCATCATCCTTATTGAAGATTCAATGTCATTTACCATACCACTCATCACAAATATAGGATATTTTTCACATAATAGTACAAAATCCAAACCCCTCAGGGAAGGTTGCATATAAAATATCATGTCCCTACTTCCTCAAAAGAAGATTCAACACATATGTTACTAGGATTGTATCTAGTCACTCTGTAAACATCATTAGTAACATGGTAATAATTTACCTATCAGTAGATTCTACAAAATGGTACCCCTTTAATCACTAAATACTCTAGAGATACTACAAAAAATAGTACCAATGTCGTTACTCCATACTCCGATGATTTCAAAAATATAGTACCATGTCCATTCATGATCATACGAGGTAATTCTAAAATAATAACTTGGTCATCCTTGCATATAATGACACAAAAATATAACCCCATTCATCTCCTATCACATGGAATATATTTAAAAAATGTATCTAAGACAAACCCTTCATGGAATGCTCCACATTATAGCCTAAACAATTTCACATTCCTTCTATAAAGCTATCCATAAGTATGTTTCCACATCACCAACACATTTTAAACACCACAATATCACTAAATCTAGAGTCTATTATTCATTTTGACCATCGTACATCATATAATTGAAGATACACAAGAAATAGTAAATATGGTTTTCAACCCATCACATAAACTCCCCAAATCATCAAGATATTTCTAGTCACATGAGACCCAGATCCACATCATGAACATGTCTTGATTGTAATATTTCTAATTAGGATAATATCTTCAAGAATATCTAGATCACACAATAAAATCATGTAGAATGTCTTTCTTTCCTCACATTTCCCATATAGGAACACACTATGGTCCTCTCAACCATCCAAACCAGATATCATCATTTCCAATATATATCTGACACCCAATAATGTTCTCTCATCCCAAATGCTAAATACAACTCTATATATAAGAAGAAATCCCCCATCTTCATCTAGTTATACATAACCACTCAATCCCAATAACTATTGACTATCTTGAGATATCCCACTTTAAGTCTCTTGAAATACTGAAGGTAAGCCATATATAAATCCCCTTGACCTATAATCTAGTCCCATATCACATATCCCTTAGGGGTTTTATCAATATCATAAAATTTAAAAAACATCTCTCCCCTCCCCAACCATCCCTATAGGCATTATCCTTCTTATGTCACTATTCAAGGCTCCAATCCATGATCAAGACATGGACCCCAAATAAGGGTCATATAAATAGAAATCATTCCATTAATGACAGACCTAAGACTCTTATTCCTACCCAATGATACTTATGTAGTTCACCAAGTTTAACATCCTGAAATTTTAAAATAATTATTATGTTTGATAGTGAACAAGATCCATAATAGTGAGCTTAAAAAAATCATGAAATCTTACTCTTTTAATGTGGCCTTTATATCATAGTTGTTGAATTGGAAGGTATGAATATAATTGAAATAATTATGAAATATATATAATTTTCTTAATAAATTAAAACTTTTTCATTAATGTTTAAGAAATAAGAACCCATTTTTTGTAATGTAATTTTATTCTAAAAGAATAATTTATCTTCAAAAATAGTTTTACTACTTATTGTGATTAAATATTATAATTAACTTCTTGATATTTAAGATATTTTTTTCATTAAAATGATATTTTTTTAATCACAATTTCAAAATTCTCTTAGAGTTATTTTCCATATTTTATCGAGAATATTTTTTTTTTCGAGTGAATAGTAAAAAATAATGATTTTTTTGAAACCCATATTTTGTTTCAAAAACTTACAGAGTTATATTTTTTATATTGGTTTAAAATTAAAAGTAGTTTTATTATATTATTAATAATCCAATTAATTTTAGTGGAATAATTTATGTCGTTGAATTTGGTATAAAACCCATTATTTTACTAAAAAGGAATTTTTCTGAATATTTATTTGCAATAACTTTTGATTTTTAAAATTAAATTAATTTCATATAACACAATAAGTTGAATCTTGAGAGTTTTAATTAATATTTCAAATCACGAGGTATAAATTTATTAAATACTTTCCATTTATTTTTTGACATTATGAATACTAGACATAGTAAATAATTATCCTCATAGCGTGGTTAAATAAAGTAATTAAGGTCAAAAAATATTATGACAAGAAAAATTAGTGACCAAAAATATTGAATTTATCTTATTGGATTATTTATGTTTGTCAACTTCCATCTAATGATAAATATTGTAAAAACTTGGATCCATATTTCACTGATATTGCCACTTTTTTAAGTAATATATAACATTAAAAAAATCACTTACTAGATTTTAATATCTATAAATATTTATGACAAGGAAAAAATATATGTTCAGTTATAAATTATTATTTTAAAGATAAAATAATTTTTTATTTCTATTTTTTTGATGATGGAATAATTAATTTATATTCTTACAAAACCCTGACATAGTGGTTGTGCAATCAATAGAAAAATCAGGTAAATGATTTTGAATACTCTTAAAGATATTTTGTTTGAACAAATTATTGTATCCTGTGAATTTTTAAAATAAATATAATATAATAGAGATATTTAGATTTTTAATATTTTCATTTTATTAATTTCATGTTATTTTCAAATTCAAATTTTGTGAATAGTTCATAAAATGAAATTAATGGTATTTTATGGTAGATAATATTTTATTAAATTATTTAAAATTTATAAAAATATTACAAGGGGATAGTTATG
Organism: Viscum album; assembly: GCA_963277665.1. Classification (NCBI taxonomy): domain Eukaryota; kingdom Viridiplantae; phylum Streptophyta; class Magnoliopsida; order Santalales; family Viscaceae; genus Viscum; species Viscum album. The sequence continues at coordinate 282,222,871 of OY728142.1, forward strand.
ATGAAAAGTTATCAAAAACATAATACCCTCTCCATTTATTACCTAATTTTTCCCTTAAAAGTAAAATTTTATCCCACTAATATAGAAAGTTTATTTCCTTGGGTAAGGTTAAAATTGGTTAACTATTGGGTTGAAAAAGTAATATAAGGTTTAAAATTTTATAAAATCAATAAAAATTTGATTGGTTAATTATATTATTACCATGTAAAACATATATTAAAATTAATTGGCTTTTAGACACATTTTATAGCAGTTAGAAACATATTATGTTTTCATAATTTTATTTAGGTGAAAAATTGACATTACTGATATTTTACAATAAATAATATTTTCCTAAATTAATTAAAAGTAAGAAAAATATTTTTTCACCCTAGTGATTGAGATATAGTCTAAAATATCAATCATGGTCCATTTATTAGACAATTTTTGTTTTATAGTAACTATTTTTACCCATAATGAGTAAAACACCTTAATATCACTGTAATTGTCAAAAGGGTTGACACGTGATAAAACAATAATATAAGGGTAAAAAAATTATCTAAACATTAAAAAAAATATTTTATGATATTTTTTGGATAAATAATAAAATTGTATTTGATCCTTATTAATTTTAATAAATTTTTATATGAAATTTTTTTTATATTAATGTAAGACTTTAAAAAAATTCCAGAGTGCTCCTCCCCTCTCTTATATAATGGGACCTCCTCTCCTCTTATCTTAAAATTTAAAACAAATCAAAAAATAAATTCCAAATTTCATACCAAATATCATTACCCACATCTTAGATTCATTTTTTAATTATAAAACCATCCAAGGAAATGTTTTTGTGTAAGGATTAATAAGTTGGGTAATGAATAGGTATTGATCTTAATCAATATTTTTCATTTTAATTCATCTCCTACCACCATAAAATATTATTCAAAAATTATAAAATAATAAATAAATGTTACAAAACGAGGTTGTTTCTATGTTTATTAAATTACATATACTGATATATTCTTCCATTAAATAGTAATCAATACCATCGTTTATGTTTATGGAAGACTACCACCTCGCAAACAAATGTGATTTTTTTCCATCATTTGCTCTCAACCATGATTATAATGATGAAATTAAGTTATATGTATAAAATTTATGAAATATTAATCATTATTTATAATTAATATATCACCTTGGTTGTTAAATTTTTGTTCATTGAAAAATGATAATGTCCTTTTGGTGTACATGTTAACTACCACCTATATAAAGCGATGAAAATGTGTTTTCTTAACCACATCACATGGATGATATATATATAATATTTAATTAAATTATATGGTATTTATGATATTTTTATCGTTATCTATATATAAAATTATACTTTCTTTCTTTCCATAATGGTCATTGCAAAATGTAATTGTTACTCATGCATATGTATGACCTACCGTCCCATTGATTGCAACATAATACATTTTTCATAACTATATTTCATGATTATATTTAAAAGTATTGTTAGATATTTATAAATTATAATTACATCATGAATATTATTCTGATTATGAAGGAATAATAACCAATTTTACCATATTTTACCTGCTGAGGTAATTTTGGTTATATGAGTCGATTATCATCACAATGTCTCACGTAAACTTATGTGATTCAGTAGTTGAATATAATATAGTAATATATAAAAGAAAAATTAATAATAATATTGATAAAATTATTTAATAAAGGAAACAAAAAAAAATTATTTTAGTATTCATGATGAGAAAAAAAAAATTATGTAAGGAGTCCGACTTATGGTAAGGGGCCATTTACTTTAAAACATTGTTTAAAATGTTTTCAAGATTTATTTTTTAAATATTTATATAATAAATCCATATTATAAAAACTATATTATGGATTTTTTTATGTGGAAACAAATGAATTATAAATTTTATTTTAGGCCACTTTTTAATTTATTCAAAATGTATTAAAAATGAAATCCTTTTAGAGACTTTTTTTGGGAAAATGGGGAAATGATTTCTTTATTTTAATTTATACTATATCAGAGGTTTTTTTATCTCTATAACTGTTAATTTCTATTTGTATAACATTTTAAAATTTCATATTTTCTCCAAAGAAAAACCCTTTTCACCATTTTCTATGTTTCTTAGTTTTAAAAATTATTTTTTATAAGGAAATAGTATTTTGATATCTATACATTTTATTATATGGGTTTTAAAGAGTTTTTAAAGGGTTTTATGATTGAAATGGGTAACAATAAAATGATTTATTCATGATATAGTACTTGAGTATTATATATTTGAAATGGGTGAGATCAATATAGCTTATATGGTGGTTTGATCCCCACTATAGATCATGATAAAGTGTGAACATGATATACCATATACAAAAGATCTGTTTTATTATATATTTTTAATCTATTGGTTAATAATCCTTATCTTAAAAATAAATAAGGAAGGAGTTAAATGGTGTGGTTTATCTTATGTTTTTTTGGTCAAAGGACCAAAGCATATTTATTAGAAAAAAGAAAACAAAGATTACAAGAGTCTAAAAGACGGGATCAAATTACAATCTTTAAGATGCAAAGGCATCAAGTTATCTGGGAGCTCCTCCAGCCAAGTTAGATTCCGAGCAATGCCTTTATTAGCGAGAGAATCTGCAACCATGTTAGCTTCACGGTAAGTATGAGTTGCAATGAAACTGACGTCATGAAGAGATTGAAGACAATTCATCCAGCGCGTAGTAATTGACCAAGCAAGATGAATCTCTCCCTTCCAAATGGCTTGAACAACAGTAGTAGAATCACATTCAATCCATAAGTTGTTCCACCCACGTTGAAGAGAAAAATCAGTGGCATGAATAACACTAATCATCTCTGCTTCCAGAGAGGTTGCAGTACCGCAGCCTCCAAAAAAGCATCCCATAACATTACCATGATGATTCCTGAAGACAACACCACAACCCGCAGGACCTGGATTTCCTTTAGAACCTCCATCCACATTAATTTTAATCCAACCTGGAAAGGGAGGTCTCCAAAAAACCTCAAGAGTGCGGAACGGTTTCGAGAAAATGGCCTCAACTCGAAGACGTCGAAGGATCATAAAATCATCCACCGAATTGTTGCAGGAACCATTCTGAATCAAAGCATCTTCCCGAATAGCAATAAGAATACGCGTTTTACCTGCATTAATGTTGTGTGAGCAATTATTGTGAAGAATCGAGTTTCTATCATACCATATCACATGTATCAGCTCTGAGACCCCAGCAAGGAACAAGTTTTTGATTTGTTGAGAGTTATCCTTAGCAACACATCGCTTAACCTGCTCATCAATTGAGTTCTGAACCAGCCATCTGCAATCAAAAGTGTCAAAAATATAGTTCCAAAGAGCGGTGGCAGTAGCACAAGATAGAAATAAGTGGTTAGTATCTTCTCTATTCTGATTACAGAGTTGACATTTTGAACAAAGTTGGATACCAAAACTCTATTGTGGGCGAGATGCCAAATAAGAGTGAATCTAGAAGGTTTGATCCAAGGTTTGTCAAAAAGTTTTATCCAATTCATATCATTCTCAGCGTTGTATAAGGAGTGATTATAAAAGTTTTTGGTATTAAGGATCCCATTATGAGAAGGCTCCCAAATCAAGAAATCACTCGAGGTAGAAAAATGGTATGAATCAATAATTTGAGTGATGTTGTCTGGGAGGGAATCAAAGTGAGAATTAATCACATCATTGACAGTGGAGTTGATTTCAACAGGGATATGGTCAAGGGGAGTCACAGATATAAGAGGAGCACCAGTCCAATTGTCTAACCAGAATCTCATGGACGAGTTTCTCGAAACCATCCATCTAGCATTGTGCATAATATTATCATAAGTGTCTCTAACAGAGGGCCAAATGGAAGAGGTCATGAAACTTCTATTAGCTCTTTTCAATCTATCAATGAACCTGTTTTTGATAAAAGAAACGGGAGGGGTGTCATTGTGAATTAGGGTCCAAGTTAATCTGGCTTGAAGAGCTTCGTTGAAGAACTTAATGTTTTTAATACCAAGACCACCCATAGCTATAGGCTTACAGCACTTAGCCCAAGGAATAGTCACAAGTTTTCTGTCCAAAGTGCTGCCAGACCAGAAAAAGTTTTTAATGTGAACATTTAGCTTTTTAATGAGACTAATAGGCCATTTATAGACCATCATCGAGTAAACAAGTTTGGAAACAATCACAGACTTTACAAGGAAAACTCTCCCCGCCATGGAGAGGGATTTTCCTTTCCAAGAGGAAAGTTGATGAAGAGCCTGGTCAACAATGCTTGAAAAGTAGCAGGCTTTGGGTCTAACATATTTTATGAATATTATCCTCTATTCCCCATAAAATAAATTTCTATTTTCTTTCTATGAATTTTAATGTTTTATTTGAGAAAAAAGTGTGAGTTTTTTCCGGTATAAATTATTTAATTCATATAGTCAAAGAATAACGTGATAAAGTTAATAATTTTTTGAGTTTTTACATTTTTCATAGAACTAATGGATTTATTCTTTTTACATACCTAAATGGTTTTTTCTAGTCATACCATGTTTTTAAATGCTTGTCATGGTGTTTAAGGATTTATAAGAATAGATAATAAATCTTTTTTTAATGTTGTGAAATTTTTTCTTCAAATGAGAAATGTGTTTCATTTTAAATGATTATATTGTATGGGAAATGGATACTAAGTAGTAGTTCCCACATTATAATATGTATATATGTGTTTTTTATTCAAGATTTATTACCTAATTCTATAAAACATTAAAAAATATCCTTATGAATTTAGGAATGTTAATTAAAATTTAGAAACACTTATGTATGTAATATTTCAAGGATAAATCATTATAGTTGGTTTTAGAGAAAGTTCTAGAAAAATTTGAAGACTAAAATACTTTTATGCGATGTCATATTAATAGATATTTATATCATCATATGTTTATAAGTTTAATGTTACTCAACATTTCAAGGTCACAGATACCTCTTTTGAGGTTTTAAGAGATTGATAAATATGATGGTTAATAGTATCTTGGGTGACATTTTTTGTACATAAAACACCTATGTTTAACATGATGTATTATTTGGGGAATTATTATTTTACATTTTGTGGAAATATGTTTAAAATTTTAGGTTTCAATAATACAAAGATATACAAGAGGGGTGGATTTTTTCTTTCCATATATTTAGAAATATTCAAAAAAAAACCTATTCTTCATGATTTTTGTAGATATACATCATTATCTACCTTAATGAAGTTGATAAAATGAAAAAATTGAAGAAAATAGAAAATATATAGTGGTTCTGGGAATAAATATACCATAGTCCACTCCACCAACATCCTCTTAGTGAGATTGGTCAATTTCACTAAAAGATCCTATTATCAAAAGACCATAAAAACTGAATATTTGATGTTGGAACCATTATAAAAAAATTATTTTAATAGAAAATATAGTTCATTACATGGAATTAGAAACACATATCTTAGTTTCAGAATATTATACTCCAATATGACCGAGTCTGAGTAGTTGATACTCAAATAAATTAATAGATAATGATTTTATTGATAAAAATTAAAACTTTTCATAGTAACAAGAAAAACTAAAAATATATAGTTCTTCTAATTAAATGATAAAATATTTTAAGAAGGAATATATTTTAATTGATCCTTATTAAAAAATGTATTCAATAAAATGTGTAATCAATAAATAGTGGCAGTAATCAGTTAATAACCAGTTTATATAACACATGATTGAAATATATATGTATTCAAAGAGTATCTTTTCCAAAATAAGAGAGATGATTGATCACATTATTTAAAAACCATTTCATAGTTCCAAAATATATTTCATGCCACATATTTTCAAAATAAACACACTTGATATTTAACAAGGGAAACTTTTCATTCTCTCGGTTAAATAAATCCAAGAAGAAAACCTAAAAAATCAGGATTTCTTAAATTCAAAACAATTCAATGTTAGTTGTAACAACCCATAGAAATAAAAAAAATTAATCTATTGAATATGAGGTTTTTAATTACATTTAAATAATATTTAGTGATATATTTACTTATAATGTGATTGTTTCATAAAGAAAAGAATGTATCTTAAATTTAAAACACTTTCATTGACCATGTCAAATGTACGATTTCTTCTGAAAGTGATAATCTCTAAAAGTTCTTCTGAAAATATGTTATTCATTTAAAAAGTAGGATATATCAAAAGTATGTTTCATCGCCAAAAAATGGGTCGTATTCCAGACATATGTTTTTTGAACCATAATTTTCAAACAATGTAGGTTCCATGATCAATACATTTTATTCCAAATGTATGGTTCACAAAAAAAGTTCTTCTTAAAAACGTCAGCTATAGGCAATGTTTTTTAATTATGTTCAAACACATTCATAATATATAACCTAATAATTTTACCCATTCATAGAATAAATATCTCACTAAATAAATTTCCAAAAAATACGTAAATCAATTTCATTAGTAAAACAAACAATGGTATTTTTTAGCATGAAAATCAATATGATTCAAAGAGTATTTTTTAGAAAATACATTCCAAATAGTCTCCCCCTTTTTATGATCAAAAAATAAATATTCATAATATATATATTGTATACAAAAATGAAATAATGAAATTATTGTTTTCTTTTAAAGTTTTTTATACCATGATTTAATAAAAAAATATAAAGGAATATAAAATTTCATGTTTTCCCAACAAAATAGTTACACAATAAATAATCAAATTCCCATTTGAATTATTTAATATAAAATTATGAATTTTGTGTTTACCAAATTTTATCACCCTTTTTTGATATAAAAAAGTAATAGAATAAGGTTTAAAACATATTCATTGAAGAACATTACCGTTAATGAATTTTATAGTATTATAAGAAAAAATTACAAATATTTCAGATAGTGGAGATGAATAGAAATAATATGAAAGTAATATCCACATAAGTAATATAATAAATTACATCCCTAAGATATTTTTTCATTACAAAAAAATTTGGCTGATAAATATTAAAAGTTTTGATTGGATAAGGGTGATGGTTCTTGTTCATATGATGTGTCAGAACCGTTGGAATCCCAAATAGCCTGATAGGAATCCTTTTTCTCTACCATCAACTTATGATATTATTATTAAACATATCAAAACACTTTTTCATCAAATTTTATTAATCCTAACCGAATTTTAAACATTCAACCATGTTTAGTTTCAAAAACATAGGAATATTTATTTAGACTGAAAATATATTAATAGAATCTCACATAACTGATTGAAAATATTTCTTATACCAAGTTCATTTGAGGTTAACATATCAAAAACATCTCTTAAATTTACCAACAACACATTTAAGGGATCACTATTATAATGAAAATTGTGAAATACATCATTCAAAGAAGAAAAAACTACTTCAATCGACTGAAACATCTTAATTAAATCTAGAAAATTGGGAGGAGAATAAGTTGAAGCTCTGAATTGACTAGAGTTACTCTTTATCAATACAAACAAAATTAAATTTCTTTTCATTTAATCTATAAAATTTTTTCCTGAAACATATTATTATTTCAAATTCTTAATATTATCCTCTTTTTTTCTTTGAAACACGTCAATATCTCTTCTGGAAATATAATTTTTTACAAAGACTTAGAAGCTAAACATATCTAGATTCCAATTTATCTCTTAAAACAGATGAATTTTTTAAATCCTCCAAAGATTTATTAACAGTCTTCATATTAATGTTAAAGGTTAAATTCTATAATTTCGACTTGTTATTTTTCATCACTAACTCCTCAATTTAACCATTAATAGAATTGAAATATTTTTCTTCTTGATTTATTGATGGTTTTCCTATTTCAATTATTGATAATGGTTGATATTTATCTTCCTATCTTGAATAGAAAGATGCATTTTTTTGAAAATATTCCATATTTTGAAATATAAAAGCATACTTATCCAAAATATTATTCAATAGTAGAAACTATTTTATTTTCATCATATTCATTAGTTTAAACTATTTATGGATAAAATTTCTCATTAACTTTAACATTTATCTCAACTTTTTCTTCTTCATGATCTTATTGATTAACATGATTCTATGGTTTTTATCCTAGTGGAATGGTTTACACTCTGAAAAACACTGGTTTCTCAACTTCCTCCGCTATAAAAACATCATCTTCTATATCATGAAAATTATGTTCTTCAATTTATATAATTAATGAGACATTGGACAAAATGTTTTCTTCTTCTAAGTGTTCTTTAATAGATTTATGAATATATATTTGAATGACTAGATTATATACATCGTACCAGAGGCTTCACCTTTTTGTTCCAATACCATTTTCTATCCTAGATTTTTTATCTTAATCTATAAAAATATGTACTAAACCCGTGGATTTAAAATTTTCATTCTACCCCTAAGTATTTTTACAATATTCTTTGTTCTTCATTGGCACCAACATGTAATAGTTTCTCTTTTAGAGTAGTTAAAAAAACCTGACTTTCATAAAGTTACATAATTAGTAAATTTACTATGACGACACTAACTTCCTATAGATATATCTCTAATCTTGTTATTTTTATATAAATGAAGAGAAAAAATCCTTATATTGGGGAAAATACATTCCTACTTATTTCTCATTTAAATGATGTATATCTCATAGATTATATATTTTTAAATTAAGCATTATGTCAATTATTGACAGAAAAATAATATACATATCTGGATAGATAATTTTAACAATATTAGTAATTCTTGTAAGTATTTTTGACTAAATTAATTTTACCTTCACTATTTGGTTATCTTCAATATCAGTTTCAAACCTTTTCTTTATTAGAGTCGATCCAAAATGAAAATATTTAATTTCTTCCGATTTATGATCCTTATATTCATTTAATCCAAGATTAAAGGGAAAATATTCTTCATGGGGACACATAAATTTTATTAATATATCTACTAAATGAATTGAAAATTCCATATAATTTACCTTTGAAACAACCATGTCATCTGTGTCACCATAATTAAACTGGGAATTTTCATATTACTCTTTTTATTCTCTATTGAACACAAAATTAGTATTTTCCTCTTTAAAACTGAATTCCAAAACTTAAATTTCTATAGATTGTTTCAATAAAAAATTTATCTATTACAACCATTTAAAATCAATTAATTTCCATTAGGGATCTTTTCTAAAAGTTATTGTAGTGATTTGATTCATTGATTTAGTATTTACACCTTCATCTATCTTCTTGGTAATTTTTATTACTATCAATAAGAGGGTTTTAGGTTAATATTCTAGGGTTTTAAATGAAAAAACCAAACAATTGAAGTTAAAATGTTTCAAAATTTAGGTTAATATTGAGAGTGTGTTTTTGGATCATTTTTTGGTGACATTGGTTTGGTTTCTCAATCCAAATACTCATAGTAGTCAATATTTTTTCATTTTTGAAATTACACACTTTTAAAAAAGAGTAATAAATACTCTATTTATTAAATAACTAGTAAATAAAAAATAATAATAAATAAGTAAAAAGTTAAAAAAAATAGTTAATTAATATTTGGTTTAAATTAAAGTTACCTAAATCCCCATTAAAAAATTCATAAGTAGCGATGTTAAATGGTTTAGTGAGAATATAAGAATGTTGATATTCATTATTTACAAATACAAAAGATATATACTTTTTTAGAACATGCCTTATAATAATATGAATAGTTATAGAGTGACATACAATATTTATTAAAATATTAATTACACGTGTATTGTCACACTGGGTAGGAATATTATTGAAATTAATTTTATAGTATAGTAATGTTAGTTTAATCCAAAAAACTTATTATTAGGAACTGCTATAAGATATATATTCTTCCTTAACTATTGGCCGATCAATAAAATTTTGTTCCTTACATGACAATGAATCTAATGACATTATTATAAAGTAAAATATTAATGGTTTACATTTTATATCTAATATATAACATTTAAAATTACCATCTGAATAAGAAATGAAACAAAAATGAATTTTTTTCTGTAACGTAAAGATTGAATAAAATTCCATTTAAATATATAAATTTTATGTTAACAAAAGAATGTTGGGAATTATTGGTATTTGATTAAAATATATGACATAGAAAAATAGAAAACATAATGTCTACTATGATAGTAGTAAGACACAGAAAACTATCAATCATACATCTATATGAATTATGGTCAACTGTCTTTCGAGCTTAATCCAAATCATGTTTTATGTGGATACAAATGGGGGTTGTATGTGACATTCTATTTTTTTTGGAAAAACATTTTTAATAAATCATTAACATAATTAATTTGATTTAAAACATTTCAAAAATCTTTTTATATATTTGAGAACATATAAACAAATCTAATTCTCCCATCATACTCATTTCAAATTTATCTTGCATAGGATTTGAAAAAACATTACAAATTTTTTTTTATTGTACCAAAATAATAAAATCATCTAAAATCATCTATAATGATAATATATTATAAAAACTATTTTTATAAAATTAAATGGATATAATAAACACACATAAAGTAAATTTTTAGAGGAAATTTTATAATCATTTATATAAATATATCAGTGCATGTTTAAGGATAAAAAGACCATTATTAAGTTTTAAAATTGAATTTCAAAGATGACGATTTTCAAAACCTGGTAGTTATTTAATATAAAATTCTTCCATTAAATATCCATTTTGAAAATTTTATTTTACATCTATTGGGAATAATTTAAAATGAGTATGAGATACATAAGGAAAAAAATCTCAATAGCTTCTAATGTAGAAAAAAGTGAAAAGAATTAATCAAAATATATCACTTACTTTTGATTGTATCCTTTATCAAATAATATATATTTAGGTCTAGTAATTACTCCTTAATAAACATGTTTATTTATGAAAACCCATTTGGTTCCTATCACTGGTTAATTTGATTTCCTTTCAAATAATTCTAATATTTGGTTTCTACTAAATTATTTATGTAATTCATATATATCCATTATCTATATTTCATCTTCTAAATATTTCACTATTGTCTTAGGTTCTAATTGAGTTATGAAGGAAAAAATTATTCCAGGTTTCAAACATTCATAATAGGTCTTACTCATGTACCTAGATCTCCTATTATAGTTTCTAACAGATGATCCTTTAAGGAATAATTTTTTCAAGGAATGAACCATTTTTGTTCCTAAATTTTAATTTCCTCATAACTAGAATGTATTTTATCTAATTTATTTTCATAATCAATTTTAGGTGATTGAAGTCTTGTGTCATCTAATGAAATGATTACATCATCTAGTTGAATTCTCCAGAGATGAAAATGGTCTTATTCATCAAACATCACATGAAAATATTCATATAAAATCTATTAATTTTTTGTACACACTTTATAATATTTATAAATAGTATAATATTCTATAAATATTTCATTATCATAATTTGGATAAAATTTACCATGGTTTTCCTTAGTATTTAGGATAAACTCCTGACATCCTCACAATTTTTTGTATTTGACCTTCATTTTTCTATTATTTCATATTTCATAGGGTATATTTTTAAAAAGGTAACTTATTGAAACTCTATTCATGATATTTCATGCCATGTTTACAGCTTATACCGGAAATTATATAGTGGTCTATATTAATTTAACACATATCATTCAAATTTTTGATTAATTTTATATTTTCTTTCTAAAATTCATTTTTTTAAGGTTTTATTAGTGAAAATGAAGTGTGTTTAATAACTAAGTCTAAGAAAAAATATTAAACACTTAATTCTAAAATTCCATACCATGATCGCATATTAATGAGATTATTTTAAAATATGTTTCATTTTGATCAATTTTATAAAATATTTTGAAAACATTGAAAGCCTCACTATTAAACATTATAAAATAATCCCATGTAAATTTTTAATACTCAGAAAAAAAACAAAGACATATGATCTACTAGGAAATATTTCTACTCTAGATGGTCTAAAAAACCCTTGTGGATATGTTATACTATTTTGGATGTACAAACATTTTAATTAGATTTGAAGGGTCACTTATATTTCCTTAAAATTTGGCATGCATCACAAAATATATCTTTACTAAATTTATGACTATGAAAATTAGAAACTAAGTGTTTCATATAAAATTTAAATAATTTAATTACATTAAAATATATTAGTATCATATTATAAATCTGAAATTCATTTTTCTCACCAGTAAACAATCAATTTTTGTTTTCAAAAATAATTAAGATCTAATTTGTAAGAAATTTTATTTCTAGATTGTATAAAGTTAAGATATTTATCATTAACAACAGAGTATAAATTTTTAGAGAAATCAACATAAAATCCATCATAAATGAGTTGAGAGATACTTATTATATTGTTCTTTAACCCTTGAACCATTATCACTTTGTTGATCATAATTCATTATGGATCTCTAAATGATCCAACTCCAATTATTTTCTCTTTATCATTATGTATAAAGGTAACCATTCCTATTTGTAACACCCCAAGCTTCCACAGTATGTTTCCCTTTGCATAATGCAATGGCGTGCATTGTACGCAACTTCGAGATTCTAACACACCACAACCAATCAATCTAGCCGTTATGAAATTTTATAAATTCTATCTCTCAAAATAGACTTCATTTTTGGATTCGGAATATCTAAATTAGCCAAGGGTGAAATTTTGGTACTTTTCGGATAACATTCATATTTTGATGAATAGTGAAAATTACTAAATTTTAATTTAAAAAAACTTTTTAATCAAAATAATTAATATTGATAAATTATGAATTTGAGTTTCTTTAAAGTATATTTAGAATATATTTTTACCATTTAATTCAATTTTTTTCATTGTTCATAATTTCACATTTAAACCAGACACAAACAAGTGTCAATCTTTTAATAGTTATTATATATTAAAAACAAGCTTTTTGTTTTAACAACGAGAATTAATTTTAAATTAATTTCTGCCACTTATGTGTTTTGAATTTGGAAAAATTTATTACATATTTGGAATCAGGATGTTCAAATTGTGTAAATAGGTAACTTTTATTTTTAGACATTTTGGATAATTACTTCGGTAAATATTTTATTTACCATGGTTAAAGGGTAAATCCGGTTAACAAGGGTTAAAAAAATATTATTATAATAATACTAAATTACCCTAAAACGTGTCTTAACCCTGTTGGTTGATACATGATCAACCAGGGGCATCTTTGGGTCGATTTTAGGACCCCATGGATCAACTTGTAAGTGATGGGGACATTTAATTTAATTAAGTTAAAATGAATATTAAAATCACACAAGCATATATCTTTTAGAAAAGAAATTGTTACATAGGGTTATATATGGTGGATATTAGACTATAAATATTCATTAGAAAGATAAAAATATTTAGTACATAATGAGATTTTATTTATAATTTTTTTACATCAAATGATATAATTTATTTATGACACAATGGTGATGCAGTAATTACCATCATAGTGAAAAATTAGAATAATTGATATTATAAATACCCAAATAAAAATAATTTGAGACTTTTATTGCATTAAACTAAATCTCTAGGTTAATATGACATATTAGGATGGTTTTAATTAACTTTTTTCTAAGTAATCATTCTGTTATGAGTTTTAAAAAATCAACTATTCAATAGAGTCAAAATTGACATAAAAGAGTTTTTAAAACAAATATTATATTATTAATTGATATAAAATTCATAAAAATATAATGTTCGTCCAAGTGACTTATATCATGATAGGTGTATCATTAATGGACCACATGGGTGTGACTTGGATGTATAGAATCAGTTTATTGACTATATAATATAAAAATACAAAGTGACATGGAAAATGTCAAAATAATTAACTAATAGTTAAAATAAAAGATAAGGTTAATATAATGACCCAAACCTATCTGAATTATATTTTTTGAATAGTTTTCGACCTATACCCACCTTAAACTTTGAATAATAAACTTTGGAGCCATTAGAAACCGAATATAAATTTATGATAAATTAATATTTCTAGCTTTTCCAAAGCTGCCCCTCACCCCTCTTATAAAAGGGCACTCCTCCTTCTCATTTCTTCACACCGTAAAAGCATTTTGGTTCGGCCAAACCCTGCCCAAATACTCTCTAAACTTCCCTCACTACAACCTAGAGGCCTTAGTTTGATCATCAAGCCAACCTAAAGAGCCCTTTTGATCAAATCAAAAGGAAGAACCCAAAGAAGAGGTAATGTTTTCACCACCCCCTTTTCAAGTTGCTTTCTTCGTCCACTTATTCTTTCATTGTTATTACCATTAAAAAATAATAACTCCAGTATATTATATATACTTTGATGTTATTATAAATATGGTTCAACCATACTCAGTATTCTATCCACCCTTTGAATAACATGTCACCATACGTGCGTACGTACGCCTTACCGTCTCCACGTCGTGGTGTAATTGTTATTCAATATATTATTATTTGGATGGGTATAATAATGATGTATAATTCATGTAAAAAATAAATATAACATTATAATTATTCTTTATATATAATATACCATCCAAGTATATATTATTTTAATATCAAAAGAATGATATTGTCGCTCGTGTGTACGTACGGACTACCGTCTCCACGAACGCAATGAGATTCAATCTCCATCATATCCATTCAAGTATAACTATCATTTGATGATTTAAAAATAATTTTTAAGAACCTTATATCATTCTTGATATGAATAAGATACAACCTATCCATGAAAAACATGTCTTACGTAACAAAACATATAAAGGAAAACGAGTAAGTTAACACCGGAAACGGCGATAATTCTAAGATATTATTAACAAAGCAATGTTAAAAGATCATATATGATATCATATTAATGTATATGATTCATGAATAATTTAATAAAAATTATTTTAACATTATAATGAGGTTATCCTACCCCCAACCAAGGAAAATTACAAGGTAATGGGTTTCTTATCTCACTCTTACTTTCGTGAGAATTCCATTGTTCACCACTTATTTATTTCATGTGGTGTATGTGTACTGCCCAAGTTTGTATTAATTGTGTAATATAATTTAATTCATGTATATTTACATCATCATTGTATGATCCTTCTTTCATGGGTGTATGTTTTTTATGTTACCAAATCAATAAGGGAATTTGAAATTTCAATTTCCACTCAATCGACTTTACGCATACTTCATTGATTATTTTACACCAAGATTATGTGTGGAATAAATATCCATTTGATTATGTCATAATTTACACTCCCCTTTCTGTGGATATACTTTTTATACACATAATAACTCCATTGATAAATTCTCAAGTCATCGGTATGAACTTGATAAGAGTAATTTTTACTCAATATTGATTTGTTGAGATAAACATCCAATTCATTAGTGTAGTTTTTACTAGAATATGTGTGAATGTCCCTTGATTGTTTTACACTGAATATCCAATCATATTTAGTGTATTTATATTTGTCACACATAATTATGTCGTTGATTTATCCTTAACCTAAGGATACGACCTTTATGAGAGATATCATCTCAATTTACATTCCATTGATACTTCTTTGTTGTTATACACCAAATCACTTTTATGTGGTGTATATAATGTACTTTGACATAGTATATCACGAATCCCTTTATTCTCATGATATTACAAAGTTTTTATTACCTCAATTATTTGTATTCAATTGTCTCTCTTTTGGTTAGAAACTCTAACTAAAATACAATTTTTAAATGTTTTAAAGACCTATTATTCTAAATCTTTCTAATTAATGTCCATGTTTTAAAAAAATGGTTTTATGGATTTATTTATATGGACATTAAAGTTTTAAAATTTAAACTCATTTTGAATGTTTGAAAGTGGTATGGGACACTTTGATTCAAAAATCAATTTTTAAATGGATTCTTGACAAATAGTGTGACTTTTAAATAATTTCAAGAAAAAGGGAAAAATTTCTCTCAAATAGTTTTGATGACTATTTTCATCTATGTCAACATCCTTCATTATTCTTGATTGAGGTTAATGTGATACAATACAATCTTCCATATTGTATCGAATGAGTTATGTTTGACTGTGGGTGTTCTATTTTTATACCATTTATGGTTTGTGGTTAGAGTATTGACATTTCGAATGCTAGTTTTAATACGAATGTTTATGTTATGTTTTAACCTGTTCATATGAGGAATGCATTGGACTTAATAAGTGACGAGTGGAGCCCGCTATAGCTCCTAGATGCATCGGTAGGTCTCATGAGACAAACTAGTGTCTTGGCACAAGGCCTTGGCAAAATTTTATTTGTAGTCTTGGCACGAGGCCTTGGCTATGTGGTTATGATAGTCTGTTATTATGCATTCCATCATTATGAAAGTGGTTATTGATATTTCATGTGATCATTCGACTAGTAGAATATCCATGTGAGTATGTAAATGGCATTATTTTATTTTATAATTTCCATTTTATGGTGAAGTTCAAGTTTAAAAGGCTTTTTTTATAAACTGCCTTGAGTGTTTATGCTTATCTATGAAAGATTCTGTTATAATGTTATCCTTAATGAGCATCTGAGCTCACCCCTTTCAATGTTTTATTTTTCCTAGGATTATGAAAAAGTAATTTATGAATGACCTGCAGGGATAGTCTGAGGGGATATGAAGACAAGATGTTGTTTAATTTTTTTTATGATGTAATATAAGACTTATGAATATATCTAGTCTTTCCAAGACTACTAAACTAATAGGTCTTTCAAGACTTGATCCTTTGTGATCATGCCAATGTTATGTAATAATGCACCGACTCTGGGTAACTGGGGTCGGGTCGTTACATTTGGTCTCAGAGGAAGTCTAGTACAAACCTTGGAAATAATATTTAGATAAACTCTGATTAGAGAACACAGACCTAAGATGAACTTTGAGGATTAGTATAGAAGAACTTCCTAGAATTTTGGTATTGTAGATATTTTGTGAGTTTTCCGAGAAATACATCCATGTCTGGATATGAGCAGGTAGAGGCGGCTCTGGCACAGATGTACCTAGGGGTAAAACCTGAAAACACCGCTTTGAGCTAGACTTGAACGGGAACTGGTGCACGACAGCGGGCCTTGCTGCACTCTAGGTTACAACACTCCTAGGAGATATGCTTTGGTAAATTCACAAGATTAGTATAAACCATTATTAAGGGAATACACAAAAATTCCCCTAAGAATATATGTCGGAAAATAGATAGTGGACAACCTAGATTTTAACATAGGGTACCCCAAGTTAGGATATATTGTTCAATTACAAGATTTTCCTATTATGTCTATTTTTTTAAATTCTTATTATATAATTATTCAAAAACCCTAATTGTATTTTATTTTTGTTAGTTGAAACATGGAGGGAGAAAGATTACGAACAACTCTTCTCTCTCTTCTTGAAGAACTACATACAATTATTATCCAGAAGTCATGCGCAGATGATGTTGAAACTTTTTCAAATGTCCAAGTTACATGAAGACAACTTTATGAGACATCCCATACCTATAGCATTGCACGATTATTTCAAGGATCAAGTACCGCCTATGGGATAATTTTTCACTCTCAACTTTCTTACCATGCTAAGCATGGGAAGTACCATCAGGGTATTTTAAAATTATTCACTTTATCTCAAAATTATGATGCACTAAATTATTTTCTAGATGCTGTAGAAGAGTGAGACCTTCGAGCAACCTATATGTATCAAATTATATATTTATGTATTTTGGGATATATGGAAACTGATTTACCAAAACCTTATTTTGAAATATTTAATGATGAATCAGTGAGAATATTTATAAAAAAACATGTTAAAGACGATGTCTCAAAATTATATATAAGAAATACCTATTTGTTTATGCTGTATTGATGCTTCCATCGATATAATCCAAGATGGATGAAGAGTTTTTGGGTAAAGGAAGTAGATGATTTTGAAAAATTCCTGAGGTACCATTGTGACACATGAATGCACTCTACCAAAAGGAAAATCCACCTAGTCTCTACAGAGTTCATGTTGTGATCCACATATCTATAGTAACAAAATACATGCCTGACCCAACGCATGTACTCACCTTTGAATAATTAGAACCGGAACCAGATCTATCTTATTGTGTAGAGCCTATCAAGAATTCTTCATACCAAAGATCATGTGTTGAGAAATCGGATGACTCAACTAGTAAAAGTTCTATGGAGAATTCATAAAATGGAAGAGGCAATTTGGGAACCCGGGGAACTTATGATGAAGAACCTATGTGGAAATAAATGGATGGTGAAATGTTTAAAAGTGTTAGTGCTCTGTATTGATGGGATTACTTTGGAATAATTTCCTCATGTATGTGTAAACCTGAAATTTATCATGTGAAAATGATATTTGTGGAAGAATTATCATTTTTGTTGCGGATATATTTATAAATAACCATTTGGTCTTATATGATCATTGGGTTTGAGGAAATTATAAGTTATTAAAATTTGGGATGAAAATTAAATGTATGAGATAATATTTGTGGTTAAATTATGTTATGGTTATTTTGAGGAATTTATCTCATTTTGGTAATGTTATAAAATATAGTTTTTGAAAAAGGACAACACGCAGACCGTGTGACAACCCGTTGCGTCGGACAAAGGTGTAGGAATCGAACCCACAACCAAAGTGCGATTAAGATTTATCTCCTACCACTGGACTAAGTGAAGTCCCTGGATAGTGTGACTAATTATTTTTAGTTAAATGATTTTATTGACCAATAATAAGTTGATTTGGGTTCTTATGTCTTATTAAATGAATACCCTTGGTATAGGAAAATGATTTGGTGATTAACTGATAGATGTTATTTTGGAAGTTGTTCGCTTTGTTGTGAACACTATTTGCCCAAGGAAAATAGAATAGTATGGGATTTCATTTGAAGAGTAATGGTGGATTTTTATCTATGTTTTTATGGATTTATAGTGATTTGGGTTGTTTATGGAAATGATTAGGTTAATTACTTTTATGTATGTTACTTTAATAGTAATTAATGACATTTGGAGATACAATTTAACGTGGAAGACTACATTCTTAATAAGTTTTTGTTTTCAATATTAGTTTTGATTATATTGAATGATTTTAATGACAATTGATTATTGAATGGTATTTATTTAACTTTGGGGTATTGTTGATTTAATTATGGAAATTAAGATTAGTGTTTATTTCTCTCAAGGAATATCCTTTTGGGGGATCATTAGATATTGTAATAACCATTTTGGTTTTGATTAATCTCTAAATACAATGTAAATATATAGTTCATCCTGCATGGATAATGTGATTCTATAGAAGTTTATTCTAGCTCTTCCAGTGTGACCAAGTCATCTTGAGTACTCATCATTTAAAAAAAATGATGAGTTAGTGGTGGAAATTTATTAAATAATGAAACTCTACCTAAAATTTAAGTATATATATTTATATTCTTAGTCAATATCTTAAATGAATGTAACTTAAAACAAAAAAATGTTGTCTGTTTACTTTCCTAATATGAGAGTAATGGTCGTTTGTCCCAACACAAGTTTGTGGTTTTCTTATTGTTAACTTTCTCCTGATCATGATTTCTATCCCTCTCCATCATAACTTGACACTTAGTTTATCATCCATATACATGTTTCCTACATGGAATCCTAGTATGGGTTATCTCGGGTGACCTTTGTTCTTCTCTTTCTTTATTTTAAAGTGATAGTTTTATTAAATATTTTTCCGTTGTGGGACATTCCATTATATTCTAATGCCCAATTTTAATAATTGCGAGGACGCAATTTATTTAAGGAGGGGAGAATGTAACACCCCAAGCTTCCATGCTACGTTTCCCTTTGAATAATGCAATGGCTTGCATTGTACGCAACTTCGAGATTCTAACACACCACAACCAATCAATCTAGCCATTATGAAATTTTATAAATTCTATCTCTCAAAATGGAATTCATTTTTGGATTTGGAATATCTAAATTAGCCTAGGGTAAAATTTTGGTACTTTTCAGATAACTTTCATATTTTGATGAATAATGAAAATTACTAAATTTTAATTAAAAACAACTTTTTTAATCGAAATAATTAATATTGATAAATTATGAATTTGAGTGGTTTTAAAGTATATTGAGAATATATTTTTACCATTTAATTCAATTTTTGTCATTGGTCATAACTTCACAATTAAACCAGACATAAACAAGTGCCAATCTTTTGATAGTTATTATCTCTTAAAAACACCCTTTTTGTTTTAACAACGGGAATTAATTTTAAATTAATTTCTGCCACTTCTGTGTTTTGAATTTGGAAAAATGGATTCCATATTTTGAATCAGGATGTTCAAATTTTGTAAATAAGTATCTTTTATTTTGATACATTTTGGATAATTACTTCGGTAAATATTTTATTTACCATGGTTAAAGTGTAAATCCGGTAAACAAGGGTTAAAAAATAATATTATAATAATACTAAATTACCCTAAAATGTCTCTTAACCTTATTGGTTGATACATGGTCGACCATGGGCATCTTTGGGTCGATTTTGGGACCCCATGGATCCACTTGTAAGTGATAGGGACACTTTATTTTAATTAAGTTAAAATGAATACAAAAATCACACAAGCATATATCTTTTAGCAAAACAATTGTTACATAGGGTGATATATGTTGGATATTAGACTATAAAAATTCATTAGAAAGCGAAAAATATTTAATACATAATGATATTTTATATATAATTTTTAGACATTAAATAATTTAATTTATTTATGACACAATGGTGATGCAGTAATTACCAAAATAGTGAAAAATTAGAATAATTGATATTATAAATACCCAAATAAATGTAATTTGGGACTTTTATTGAATTAAACTGTTTTTCTAGGTTATTATGACATATTATTATTTCTTTATTTAACTTTTTTAGAAGTAATAATTCTGTTATGAGATTCAAAAAAAATCAACTATTTAATAGTGTCAAAATTGACATACAAGAGTTTTTAAAACAAATATTATAATATTAATTGATATTAAATTCTGAAAAATCTAATGTTCGGCCAAGAGACGTATAGCATGATAGGTGTATCATTAATGGACCACTTGGTGGTCACTTGGACTTATATAGTAGGTTTATTAACTATATAATATAAAAATATAAAGTGACACGGTCAATGTCAAACTAATTAACTAAGAGTTAAAACTAAAAGATAAGGTTAATATAATGACCCAAACCTCTCTAAATTCAACTTGTTGAATGGTTTTAGACCAATACCCACCTTGAACTTTGAATAATAAACTTTGGATCCATTAGAAACCGAATATAAATTTATTATAAATTAATATTTCTATCTTTTCCAAAGGTTCCCTCACCCCTCTTATAAAAGGGAACTCTTCCTTCTCATTTCTTCACACCTTCAAATCCTTTTGGTTCGGCAAAACCCTGCCCAAATACTCTGTCAACTTCCCATCACTAAAACCTAGAGGCATTAGTTTGATCAGAAAGCCAACCTAAGGATCCCTTTTGATCAAATCAATTTGTAGAACCCAAAGAAGAGGTAATGTTTTCACCACCCCCTTTTCAAGTTGCTTTCTTCTTCCACTTATTCATTATTTGTTATTACCATTCTAAAATAATAACTCCAATATTTTATATATACTGTGATTTTATTATAAATATGGTACAACCATATTCAGTATTCTATCCACCCTTTGAATAACATGTCACCATACGTGCGTACGTACGACTTACAGTCACCAGGTCGTGGTGTAATTGTTATTCAATATATTATAATTTGGATGGGTATAATAATGATGTATAATTCATGTAAACAATAAATATAACATGATAATGATTCTGTATATATAATATAACATCCATGTATATATTATTTTAATATCAAAAGAATGATATTGTCACTCGTGTGTACGTACGGACTACCGTCTCCACGAACGCGATGAGATTCATTCTCCATCATATCCATTCAAGTATAACTATCATTTGATGATTTAAAAATAATTTTTAAGAACCTTATATAATTCTGTATATGAATAAGATACAACCTATCCATGACAAACATGGCTTACGTAACAAAACATATAAAGGCAAACGAGTAAGTTAACACCCGAAATGACGATAATTCTAAGATATTATTAACAAAGCAATGTAAAAAGATCATATATGATATCATATTAATGTATATGATTCATTAATAATTTCATAACAATTATTTCAACATTATACAGGAGGTTAACCTACCCCCAACCAAGGAAAAGTACACGGCAAGGGTTTTCTTATCTCACTCTTACTTTCGTGAGAATTCCATTGTTCACCACTTATTTATTACATGTGGTGTATGTGTACTGCCCATGTTTGTATTCATTGTGTAATATACTTTAATTCATGTATATTTACATCATCATTTTATGATCCTTATTTCATTTTTGTATGTTTTTTATGTTACCAAATCAATAAGGGAATTTTAAATTTCAATTTCCACTCATTCGGCTTTACGCATACATCATTGATTATTTTACACAACGATTATGTCTGGAATCACTATTAATTTGATTATGTCATAATTTCCACTCCCCTTTTGTGGATATACTTTTTATACACATAATAACTCCATTGATAAATTGTCATGTCATCATTATGAACTTGATAAGAGTAATTTTTACTCAATCTCGATTTGTTGAGATAAACATCCAATTCATTGGTGTCGTTTTTACTAGAATATGTTTGATTGTCCCTTGATTTTTTTACACTGAATATCCAATCATATTTAGTGTATTTATATTTGTCACACATAATTATTTCGTTGATTTATCCTTAACCTAAGGATACAACCTTTATGAGAGATTTCATCTCAATTTACATTCCATTGAGACTTCTTTGTTGTTATACACCAAATCACTTTTATGTGGTGTATATAATGTACTTTGACATAGTATATCATGAATCCCTTTATTCCCATGATATTACAATGTTTTTATTACATCAATTATTTGTATTCAATTGTATCTTTTTTTGTTAGAAACTCTAACTAAAATACAATTTTTAAATGTTTTAAAGATCTGTTCTTATAAATCATTCTCATTAATGTCCATGTTTTAAAAAAATGGTTTTAAGGATTTATTTATATGGAAATTAATGTTTTAAAATTAAAACTCATTTGGAATGTTTCAAAGTGTATGGGAAACTTTGATTCAAAAATCAATTTTTATGCGGCTTCTTGAAAAATAGTGTGACTTTTAGATTATTTCAAGAAAAAGGGGGATATTTCTCTCAAATAGTTTTGATGATTATTTTCATCTATGTCAACATCCTTCATTATTCTTGATTGAGGTTAATGAGATACAATACAATATTCCATATTGTATCGAATGAGTTATGTTTGACTGTGGGTGTGCTATTTTTATACCATTCATGGTTTGTGGTTAGAGTATTGACATTTCATATGCTAGTTTTAATACGAATGTTTATGTTATGTTTAAACCTGTTCATATGAGGAATGCATTGGACTTAAAAAGTGACGGGTGGAGCACGCTATAGCTCCTCGATGCATCGGTAGGTCTAATGATACAAACTAGTGTCTTGGCATAAGGCCTTGGAAAAATCTTATTTGTAGTCTTGGCACGAGGCCTTGGCTATGTGGTTATGATAGTCTGGCATTATGCATTCCATCATTATGAAATTGGTTATTGATATTGCATTTGATCATTCGACTAGTAGAATATCCATGTGAGTAAGAAAATGGAATTATTTTATTTTATCTTTTCCATTTTATGCTGAATTTCAAGTTTAAAAGGCTTCTGTTATAAACTGCCTTGAGTGTTTATGCTTATCTATGAAAGATTCTGTTATAATGTTATCCTTACTGAGCATCTGAGCTCACCCCTTTAAATGTTTTATTTTTCCCATGATTATGAAGAAGTAATTTATAAATGACCTATAGGGATAGTATGAGGGGATATGAAGACAAGATGTTGTTGTAGTTTTTTTAGGATGTAATATAAGAGTTATGAATATATCTAATGTTTCCAAGACTACTAAACTAATCGGTCTTTCGAGATTTGATCCTTTGTGATCATCCCAATGTTATGTAATAATGCATTGACTCTGGGTAACTGGGGTCAGGGGGTTACACTATATCTAATTATAATATTATATAAAATGAGAATATTCTCCACTCTCGTGTCTCGTGAAAACACTATCTATATATTATATAACATTTTTATTCTTATAACCTGTTTCCTAGAATGTATTTTAAATAATATGTAGTATTGGTAACTATATTTTCGAGGGTCTATCTTTTTCAGCAAGAAATGATCTAGGAAACCATATTTTCCTTTATTTTTACAAACTAATAGTAAAATATTTGAACATATTTTTGGAAATTAAATCCTTTTTAAAACTACATATATATGGACTTTTAAACAAAAATTATTGGAGTAATGTCTATTAATTCCAAAATAAAAAGAATTAAATATTGATATGTTTTTATTTTCAGAACTATGTACCATGTAATTTGAATATAATTTTTATTTTTCACCATTACTTATAATTCCATATTTTTCATTTTTGATAATATTTTTTCCAAGATTATTATTTAAATACTCTCCTCCTTTTGTTAATATGTTTGAATCACATTTAAATGACTCTATTTAATCTTATAATTATTTTATTCTATTTTCATGATCATCACATATTGAAGTGGATTTTTTAGATTTTTATTTTAGTTAATAATGTGGTCATAAAATAGGTTATTTTTTCACTTAAAATAGCATTATGAATATTATTTATTGATTGTTTCTTTCTTAGTAATGACTTGTATCTTTCTTCTAAAATGATGTGGTGAGAATCTAATTTTTTATTAGAGTAAACATTTGAATCCGAAGCAGAAGAATATTAGGATTATACCTTATCTTCTTACATTGTCGTAAAACACATATTTTCATTTACATTTTTTGGTTATTTTTTAAGTCATATTTAGAAGAACTGATGGATTCTTTAGATGCACTTCATGTAACCTTAATAAACTTCTTTAATTTTCACTTATAATTAGTTCTAATTTGATTTTGTTTCATTTATTTCTTTTTAATTATTCTCTTTCCTTTATTTAACTATAATAAATCATGTATTATCCAACCCATCTTTTTATATTCATATTATCGTATATCTTTACATCCAACTTCATATTTCATGAAGGTATTCTTCAAGCCTCTATTATTTTTCTAAAATTTATTGAATCTCTTAGATAGTTAAGCCACATAAATTTCAAAATCTGAAACTTATTATCCATTTGATAATATATAATCATTTTAAATTTTATTTTCTTACTTCTGAGCAACATCATTAAGGGAAGTATTTTTGACATTTATCATTTTATAATAATCAACATCTGATTTCATTTCTTCTTCATATATCTTCAATGTTCTAATTAATTCATTCATTGTTAAATTTTTAATTTGTGTTTATTTTCATATAATAGTAGATATTCCATTCCATATATTTTGTAAAACTATATGTAATTTTAACACATAATCTGATTGTGAAATTGAAATTCATAAGGTAGTGATACCATTGGATATCTCTATCAGTCTCCCATTCATCTAAGTGATGCTTTCACTATCATAGATTCTCAATGTATAAAATTTCTTTTTTTTAGTGGTGTACCATTATTGTCTAAAATTTTCAATAACATAATTAGAAATATCTAAAGTTTTACATATTTCATAGGGAGTTAAACATTGAAATAGTCATTTGAATTCATTTAAACTGATTTCATATATAATAGCATTCACTGCACTAGAATTGATATTATACTCAGATTATTTGGTTTCATCCCATATTTCTGGTTCTCCAAGAACTTATTATGGAGTAAAAATTAACATGTACACTTTGAATCCAATATTATTTAAACATAAAATCACGTGGATCTTTGGAGCATCCACAATTATCACCATTAAAATAAGTATTATGAATCATTGACATACATTCTTTTATTTATGTCATTTAAGTCTATCGTTCTATAGACATTTAACATTGAGGATTCTATAGATTATCTAAATTCTTCAAAAATAACTCCTTTGATAGAAATTTTTACGTTATAATAATAACCAATATCTATAATAGGGGGTTGAATTGTGTCATTTTAGAAGCCTAGAGAGATCCAATCATTAATCCCTCTTCACAAATTATGTAGATATGTAACATTTTGTTCTTTATATTATTTGATCATTGAAAAACATAGAATACATACACAAAAATTTCTATATTGGTTCAAGTAACAATGATACCCTATTCCAATCCAACAACACTCTCATAGCGAATATAGTGATTTTCACTAAACAAATCCTCTTATTACATGTTTTCCGAAAAATGAATATAAGTAGTTGTAACCTTTACAATATGTATTTTAAATGGAATTATATTTGTTTTACAAGGAACCAAAAATCCACATCTTAGCCTTATAAGCTAGTACTCCACCGTGATTGAGTTTGTGCTGCCGATACTATAATAAATCAAAACAGATTGATATATTTGAATAAAGAAACTATTGTTCATAATCATAGTAGAAACTAATGTATGAATAAATTATTCTTCAAAGATAAAATTATTTAATAACTAATATGTTTAAATATATCCCAATTAAAAATGATCTGCAATAAAAATATCAAAAAATGAATATCAGTGGTAATCAATTAATCTGAAATTTGTGCACCATAATATTGTAGAATGTATGTCTCCAAAGTGTATATCGTCTAAAATAATTGAAATGATAAAATTTTTAATTCAAAAATTTTATGGTTTTAGAAAATCTATTTCACACCATATATTCACAATGAAATCACTCATGGTATATAACATAAAGAAATTGGATTTCCCTTGGTTTAATATATCTAAGAATATTTCCTGAAAAAATCATGATCAATTGTATTAAAACCATCCAAACATATTTGTATCATCCCTTATAAATAATAATGATTTAAAAATTTTAACATGAGCCTTTTATTTGGTCATAAAATGGATTTTAGGATATATTTACTTCTGGAAAGAACATTTTAGAAAATGTAGAAAATATCTTAAATTTAAAATTTTTTTCGTTGACCAAGTTTAATGTAGGGTTTCATCATATAGAGATAAACTCCAAAATTATAGATGAAAACATATGTTTGATTTGAAAATTTGGGTTAATGAACCATATGTATGTTCCTAAAATGAAAAACTTCTTTTAAATGTAGAGTTATTGAACTGTACATTTCAAACAATGTAGTGGTCATGATCTATACATCTTATTCTAAGCATAGGGTTCCCAAACCATACTTTCTAATTTCGAATTTAGAGTATGAACAATTTTTATAGATTAATTTCAAAAATATATAGAACACGTAATAATAATATAATTTAACACTTGAATATGTTAAATTTACCAATAACTATAATACAAAAAATACTTAAAGCAATTTCATTCATAAAACAATCAAGGGAATTTATGAGCATCAAAATCAATAAAATTCATAGAGTATTATTGAGGCAACACATTTCCAGTATAAAGGTATTGATATCCATTAGGGTTTATATGATATTAAATATTGAGTTAATTATTGAATATATGATTTTACATATATATAACCAAGGGATTGAAAATATATTTGGTGATTAAGTGATTTATGTTATTTAGAAATAAATATAAATATAATTTTGGAGAACATTATATGATATTATGGAATTTTATTTAATGAAGCAAGGATGAATTGTATTTTTTGGAAGAATATATTATTTTAATGTGGCCTAATGCTGATTAATGTTATTTATGTAAAATATTATCATATTTTAGAGATTAAATGATTATAGAATATACATTTCGTTCATATGCCTTTATGAGGGAATAATTTTTCAATAGGTAAATGTTAAATTATTCTCAATGAATATGTGATATAATCCTTTATATTTTTTAGTTTCAATCCTGGAAATATTATATTTAATAACATTAATATTAGTTATATATCAAATAATCTATGTTGAACTTTGGATTTTATTATTGAGTCTTTAGAGATCAATATTTTATTTCTTCAGTTAAATGTTAATACATTTTGGATATTATCTTACCTTGTTCAAAACATTTATTTTATGGATTCTTTATAAATAAAGGATTAATTGCCTATTATTATATTCTATAAATATGTGATCCCTTAAAAACTTATTTTATTTCTTTAATAATAAAAAATTAAACATGAATGCACATAATTTAGAAAAAGTATTAAATTGTGGTGGGAATTTATTAAATAATGAAATTATATTTATCAAGTATGTATATTTATTTTTTTATTAGTCTATAGGGTATTGTAATTCATCAACTCCAAGAAGTGGATATTGAAAAAAAATTACCCTATTTCCTTCATTTTTAATTAATTGGTGTTATTTCCCATGCCACATTGGTTTATGGTTTTGTGGTAATTAAATTTTAAATGCTCATTCCATTTATTATGATCAATGACCTTGGTCAATATCGATCACTAATTATACATCGCAGTTCTCTTCCATTTCCATATTCTCACTCCCCACTAATGTTTACCTTTTTTGAAACCTAGTATGTTTTATTCTAGATGACCTTCAATCTCCCCTTTCACTTTTTTCATGATAATGATTTATTAACCCTTATTATGATGTGGGATTTTAACAGTGGTATTTTAGAGCATAAAACCATTGATTACCAATCACGTGTTCAAATTTTTAGGATGAAATTTTTTAAATAGGTTTGAATTTAATATCGTAGTATTTTAATAGAGTTATTATGTATGATAGCAGATAATATACACTACACCAAACTTTAAAAAACCCTTAAATATTAATATTTAAATACAACCACTATAATATAAACATTGAATTAGTGGGTATGCATATGATTAACCACATTATAATATAAATATATATGAAGTTATTAATAAATTAATATTTATTGATTAATTATTACAAAATAAGCTCTCAATTTTTAGTAAATCCATTTTATTTTTCAAAAACATGATTTCTTCAAAAATGGTTTTATATTTTAGTGAATAAATAAGATATAGATTTTGACTAAAGTAATATTTTTCTAACAAATTTACAAAGTTAAATTTTATTATAAAATCTTTTAAATTTAAAATTAGTTCTTTTATATTATTTAAAATCCAATTATTATAATTTAAATCATTTTTTGGTTGAATTTGGAATACAATTGTTTTACTTAAAAAAATTCTCCTAAAAACCAATTTTTCATTGTATTTTGTGTTTTAATATTAAATTAATTTCAAAAAATTATATAAATTTAATATTAGGAAAAATGTATTCCATATTTTGAATCTTGATGTCTAAATATGATAAATATGACCCTTTTATTTTTTATCATTATAAATTATAATCAGAGTAAATAATTATCCCCAAGTTAAGAGTAAATTGGTTCATTATAGTTTAAAAAGATGATAAGGAAAAAATTGACCCAAAAACATGAATTTATCTTATTAAATGGGTTTATTTTTTCTATTTATATCAATGTTTCCAAAAATATGGAATCTTGGTTTCACATTCATTTATTTTATCCATTTCAATATATAAATAAAATATAATGTCAACAATGTCAAATTTGTAGTTTTAAAATCTATAACATTTTGGGATATGAATAAAAAACATATATTTGGGTATAAAATATAATTATAGAGATAAAAGATTTAATTATATATAATTTTTATTAATAAAATAATTACCTTAAATGTTTACGCAACGTAGACACAATGATTTTGAAAGTAGAAGAAAAATTAAGTAACTGATTATAAAAACTCTTAAAGTAATTTTTTTGATGACTTATAGTGTCCCATTAATTTATAATATAAATTTAACATATTTAAAATTCATTATATATTTGTGTTTGAATTTCATTACTTTCATGTTGTTTTCAATGAAAATTTATATGAATAATTCTTAAATTAACATAAATAATATTTTATGAAAAATAATAGTTTATTAAATTATTTAAAAAACATAAAAATATATAAATATATAAATTGGAATGATAAATTGTCTAAAATTTAATTGAATGACCATATATGAGCCAAATTTCACCTTATAAATAATTTTTCCTCTATTAAAATTAAAAATTCATTACAATGGTTAATGTTAAAATTGGTTATCCAAGGGTTAAACAAAAAATATAAGCTTTTAAATGATATATAACCCTATTAAAATTAGATTATGAAATAATATTAAAACAATATTCTCTTTATATTCAAATTTACATGGTTTTTGAATGATTTTACATATGTTATACACATGTTATATTAAAATATTTCATTTAGCTCCAAAAATTATATTAATGATATTTTCTGACAAATTATATTTTATTAAATGATTAAAAATTCAAAAAAAATGATATATTTAGTAAATGGATTTTAATATTATTTAAAATATCAAACATATTCTTTTAATTAGTCAATTTTATTTTTATAGTGACTCTTTTAACACCTAAATAGTAAAAACATTAATATTATTATAGTTTTCAAATGGATTAACGGGGGTTTAAAAACAATATAAAGATAAAAAATAATAGAAATTGTAAAAATTTTAATTGAATATAGTATTTAGACTCATACTCCTTTTATATATTAATATTATCAATTTTTATCCATTTTAATTGGAAAATTTATTTCTTTTATTTTAATACATGAAAAAATTCCATGAGTGTCCCTTCTCTCTCTTATATAAGGGCTTGTCCTATCCTCCTTTCATCACACAAAAAAAATCATCTAATAACTAGAATAATACCCTCATTACTTCCATACCCATATCATAGAGGCCTTTTTTCATAAAACCAACCTTAGAATTATTTTGGTGTAAATATTAAGTGGTTTTATCAAGAAGAGGTATAATTATTAATGATACATTTTCATTTTATTTATTCTTATACCTCCATAAATATTTCTTCATATATTCTAAAATAATAACATCGTTTTATTAAATAAACTAATATATTTTTATTTTAATGTTTGGACATATATCCATCTCCTATTCTATCATATGAGAAA
Source organism: Viscum album (assembly GCA_963277665.1). NCBI lineage: Eukaryota > Viridiplantae > Streptophyta > Magnoliopsida > Santalales > Viscaceae > Viscum > Viscum album. The sequence continues at coordinate 282,253,956 of OY728142.1, forward strand.
CAAAAGCATCGATCATGTGTATGGCGGATTACATCTGCACAAACCGTTGTAATTTGTTTTCCATCACCAATTATTGTATATAGTTATAAAGATGGATTTAATGTATATATATTATTTTCAAGGAAAATTTATAATTACAGAATTGAAATATATAATCTATTTTTTTAACATATCATTCAATTCAAAATGACAACATCCTTCATCCATATATGTGAATTACTATATCCACAAGGTATTATGATTTATTTTTTAGCACCACATCACATGGATTATATATATAAGAATATTTAAAAAATGGTATATATATATTTATTATTAATATGTAAATATAAAATAATACTTAATTTATTTTCTAATGATCATTAAAAATGGAAACATGACTCATAAATATGTATGACCTACCATCTCCTTGATTGTAACATAGCTCGTTTTACAGAAACATATTTCTTGATTTGTTTTTAATGTTTAATCGATAAAAATAAAAATCACGTAATTGTTATTTTTATATATTTGACTTAATAATGTACTCGTTGACCATATAAAGCCTACTAAAGTCATTTTGGACATAAGATCCAAATATCATCGAAACATCTGGCATAAGAATAAAAATTTATTTAATTGAATATAACATGGAAGGTAATATAATTAAAAGTAATAATAAACATAATTTTATTATATTTCAATATAAATATTGTACATGGTGATTCAAACTCATGGTATGGGATACATTACATTAAAACCCATGTTATAAATACTTTCATGATTTTATTTATACATCTTTATCTTTCATTTCCATATTATTAAAATTATTTTATGGATGCTTCTATATGGAAAAAAATGAATTATAATGTACATTTCTACACACTTTATACATTCTTTCAATGGTTTTAAAATTTGATTATTTTTACCAAATATATTTAGAAAAATGAAAATATTAATGTTTTATTTTAACATATATAGAGTTAATCATTTTTCCACCTCTATAACGATTATTTTTTGTTTGTATTATTTAATCTTTTATTAAAAGTAAAAAAAACAACTTTGTTCTAGTCATTTAAGTTTTAAAAATGCGGTTTTATGAGGAAAGGTTTTTTTGGTATCAAAAATTGTATTTAATAAAGGTTTTAAAAGAGTGTTTCAATGGTTTTATTATGAAAATGTGTAAAAATAAAATGTTATTAATGTTGTGGTACTCAATCATTATATATTATAACAAATTTATCCTGATAAAAATTATATGATTGGATGAACCATAATATTTCATGTAATGATGGGTTATCTTGATATATCTTATACAAAGGGTGATCCCCAATGTGGTTTCTCATATAGATTTAACAGGGCTCCAGTAAATTCTAACATCTGTTTTGAATATGATTCTCAAAGTTACCTACAAGTAGATTGTTTTTTTTTATATGAGTTATAGTGTTTTTAATTGAGAAAAAAGTGGGGTTTTCATATTAAAATTATTTTATTAATATTATCAAAGAATAGTTTGATAATGGTAAGAATTTTATGGGTTATCATGTTTTTAATTGGACTAAACAATTCCTACCATTTATGTATCGTTTAGAAATATTTGTGCTCATATAATGTTGTAAAATAATTTTTATATTTTTTTAAGGATAGTTAAGAATAAATAAGATGTCAAGTTGAAATATGATTATATTTTTTGTGAAAAAAAACATGTTTCATTTTAATATATTTATATTGTAGAAAAAATTGATACTGAGTAATAGTTTCTACTTCATAACATATATATATGGGTTTGTTATGAAATATTTATGACCTAATTATCAAAATCAATACCCAAAAAGATAATCGGGATTGTATGAAAGTGAATTGTAAGAAAATAGATTATTTAATTTTTTAAGGATGAGTCATTACACATAGGTCATGAAATACTTATCCTAGATTCTAAGACCTACCAGAGTTCCCTTCCCATATCAAATAGCATTTTGTCCTCCATGGAGACATATTCTATAGGGGATCCCAATTTTTATAAATTTATAAGGAGTACATACTCCATATCTATGACGTTCAATGATAATATGTCTCTTTCCATTAGGTTTTTTTAGTCCCTATACCTTTACCTATTTCAATAAAAACATACAACCATGAACACACATGCATAAATAAAAATATTATTTTTTATTAATTTTAAATTTTTCTTTTGTTTTTGAGTTACCATCCTCATAATGCACCAATAATCTTTCATCAATCCCATACATCCCTCTTCTAATCTCACATAATCGCCTAAATTCCAATATCAAGGTACATCTAATGAACTAACTCGGGTCAAGCATCCATGTCACCTAGGTTGGCTTTCCATAAATCATGTGGTTCATTCTCAATCTACCTGGGATGGTGATTTTCATTGGAGCATCAATTCTAAAATCATGGCAATATTTTCTCCCTCTAAAATATAATAAAAAGTGTTAATTATTCCAATAAAAAATATTGTATAACTACTCCATAGGTTGGATTCCCACACCATCAAATAAATATTTATAGTAATATAAATTAATAACAAAATATTATAATTAGGAATAGTAAAACCATATTCAATAATAAAGTATAAAAATATAACTAAAAAATGAGAGCACAAATGAAACATAAATACTCATATGTTTCAAAAGATATCCCAAAGTGAACTGTATAATACATAGTAAATATTCCTACAATACCACAAGTGGAGAATCCCAAACCACCCAGTCAAGCTATCTCTATATGCCCCTTTTCCACAACCACACTCATTCAATGGAAAGGGATATAAAATTATGAAATAAAACTATGGAATATATATCCTTTGACTTTACATATAATTTTTCAAACCGTGAATTCATATACGAAATGGAATGTGAAGGTTTTGAGTAAAATCCCAAAAACATACCACCATGAACACATATATATATATATATATATTACATTTCATAATGAAAGAAATGATAATATTTTTAAAATAAATGATTCAAAAAAAATTAATTAATAAACACTTTATAAACCATTTGTTTTTTAATAGAACAATGTTGGGATGTGACAGAAATAGAATGATAAAATCACAAATTATAACTAAGGGAAACTATATATAACCAATTTGTCAAAATAAACAATGCACGGGAAAGTTACAAAGATATTTCATTACAAGCTCAAAACATATATATTAAATATGTAGTATCTATAACATATATTCTATAATAATCATCTACCCTCTGAAAGATTACTAGTCATAATCTATAAATATAAACAAGTAGTAAAACTCAATTAATCATGAAAAATGGCCCTTAGATAGAATCAATACAATATCTATAGAAGAACCCATACCAAAAAAATAATCCTAAGTTCTCCCACGTCTACCTATAATCACATATATCACATATAAAAATTACCATGATCATACCCTTTTAAAATATCATTTAAATTTAATTTTAAAATTATAGTAATCTTTAATAAAATTTATCAAATGCTTTCTTAGTATAAAATTTAATCTCAAATTGAAAACCAAATTAAATTACTATTTTTTAATACACACCATTCAAAAAAATAAAATAATTCATAATAACCCTCAACAAATAAATATTATATTAATAAACCAATAATAACATTAGAAAACCAAGAATAATGGTAATCGAAAAGAAAAAATTTGACATATATAGACACACCTACCTAAAATAAAAATAAATGTTACATATTCTCAAAATATCATAAGGATGGAAGAAGGGACACCATAATAAGCCTAAATAAAAAATAAAATCATCAAATAACCAACATAAACTCTAGTTGTAAACATTCATGGTCAATAGAGTTACTGGGATGATAAACAAATGGAAGAGCATAAGGATAGAGGTAGGGGAAGGAATAAATCCATGAAAACCCATAAGATTATCAGAGACATTAACTTTAATTAAACAAGAATCATCAGAAGAGAATTGATAAAGGAGAGACCCATTGATGGATCTCCTACAATGCGATAATTGGAGAAAATAGTAGTTTCATGGGACAAATTCCAAAAGTTATATATTGAAAAATACTATGTTTTCAGGAGTTTATTAGGTTATGTCCTAACCCTTGGTTTTAATTTTGGATCTACCTTAGTAGTCCCCAACATGGGGTATCCTAGAAGTTGGACCATCTAGAGTCTCTGTGGGGTAGGTCTTAGGGTTTTGGACCCTCATTCCTCTATGGGGTAGCCTTAGGGCTGCACCGTGGGGAATGTCCATGGGGAACGTCCTTGGGTTTTGTGGCCCAACATCCCCATAGTATAGTACCCTATACCACACCACTACACCTCCCACTATACCAACACCATGACATGGACTATAGGGATAAAACATGGTGACCTATTATTTTTTCATTAAAAAAATAGAACACTCCCAAGCCCTCTAAAAAATTAAAGGTCATAACAATAATAAATAGTTTAAAAGAAAACTATCGACACAGTGGGTGTCACACCATTCATCCAAATTATTGATTATAATAATCTATAAAAAATTATTTAATCTAATTAAATGATTAATTATTCCATAAATCATAAAAGAAAACAATATATCATCAAAATCGAACATAACCCCCTAAATTTATCCTCCTAGGGTCCCCTGATAAAATTACAGAAAAACCAACATAATTTTAGAGCAATTTCAATATGATTAAATGTAATCATAATCAACTCAAAGACTTGAAACATCCCTATCAGTAGTTATCAATTGGGGAAAAATGATACATTTAAATGGGTGAAAAATAATCTTAAATGTGTCACAATATTATATAAAAAATTACCCCTCTATATTGGATATCAAACGGGAGGATGAAGGTGGTGATATAATAGAAATGGACCTCTATTTTCACCCCATTACTCTAACTCAAGAAGAGAGTTGACCTCATGATGAATGTGATTATCCTGAAATGAAATCCCATGTTCTTAGTCACAACATCGCCAAGAGGGTAACATTGTGCTGCCTCCTCACCAAGACACATTATTTTGTGACCCACTCCACTATGACACAATTAGCCCAAGAAAGTAGGACGAGTCGATCCCCTTGAAGAACTCCCTCTTTGTATAACCCTTTTAGTTTTGTTGTTATGAATCCACCCCATGGGATCCCCATGGAAAATAATTCCACCACTGTGGCATGGCCTCTACATATTCATGCCATCATACCATGTCATCCCTACCACGGCATGACCTCTTGAAATTTATGAACCATTACAAAATCCATAAATTTAACACCCAATTACTTCAGTCTTATGAAAAACACAGTATTGCATAATGCAATTTCTCAAGGAATTATCAATGAACAATCCCATAGTCAAGGTGTTACACTCAAATATCATGGATTAATGAAACATCAGTAGATAAATTTTATTGCAATTTCACCCCTTATGTATTGTAGCACTCTCTTGAAAACCCAAAATATCAGTCGGGCCTCCAATAATATAAAAAATATCCTTGAGATGAATCATTCATTAGAATCCCCTTCCAAATATTAATTATCAGAACATACCATACATTTAAAAAAAATCTAAAATCCCTCCAAAAAACAATGACCTATAAATATAAAAATCATTTTAAAATACCCACTATTACACATATCATCATAATGAAGTAATTATGGTCCTCCTCCATCTTACCCAAACCACCTCAATCATAAATTCTACACTAAATTTCCATAACCATTCCTAAAACATTGAATGATCTTTCGATACATAAATCTAAACATTAGGGAGAAATATTCTTCAAGAGTCAATCTACACTCTTGTAACTACCATGTAAACAAATATGGAATTCAAACAAAAATTTCTATCCTGAGACAGCAATAATTTTTCAATTATATTATTCCCTAACTTATTTTCTCCCCATAATATCATTTTACATCAAATGGTCATCTTTTTTTCATGGTGGTCCCTACCATAGGAATCCCATAAAAACGCATTTCCAATATACCATTGACACAATTAGTGTATATTCCACATAATTTCACCCAATTTCATGAAAAACATTAATCAATCCTCATATTATATTCTTTTCCCAAAAACACACATCCAAACCCTCCAACACGCTATGACATTAGCTCAATCGACTAAGATGACTACATTCATTGAGGATTTATCAAATTTTTTAAACACACACACGACATTCTAAACCTATTTATTAGTTTAATTCCATAGTGAGGTTCGCAACTACCCAAAACATTCATCATACTCTCTCTATGAGCATTGGTACAACTATTATATAACTCATTATTAGATCATAACCAATTCCATCCTAAGACTAATCCTATCATTTTGACTCTATCTGACACCGCTTATGAATACCAAATATAATGTTTTAAAAGGAACCAAAAAAATAGTTCTACCTTTTCAATGGAATCCTTGTTCCATATCGATTGTCTAATAACTTTTCTCACACATCCCCAAAAAAATTAATATAAGGATCATATATCCATGCTATATTTGATCATCCCCACTAGTGGAATATCCTTATCATCTCTTTAATAAACCAAAATTACCAATCCTCATAGAATATGGTCAACACAATACCACACACAATGACTAAGTATGATCATCCCACTCATACACGAGTGCTATGAAAAAAATTGATTTCTACTCATTTTTAACTCACTATGAATTTCATACTTAATATTCACTAAAATTCATCCACAATGACAGCCACACATTCTAATAGAAAATTTTGTGTTGGACAATATATGAATTCCTTGCACCACTCCTCAATAGAACACTAATGGGGTTTTATCATAATAACCTTTTCACTCCCCCTAGATTACTCATACATATACTAAAAACTATAGTGAATGGTCAAGCTCAAATAAACCAATCCATGATAAGTTAATCCATTTACAATGTCACTTATCACCCTAGAGGGACACCTTCCATCCTCATCAAATCCTCAGGCCACCATGACAACAATGTTCCATCAATTCCATTATACCTTGACCAAAGCCTTTCCAATCATGAATCCACAAACCCAACTAGCATCATGAATAAATATTTTGTACTTTTTCTCAGTCATTTAGTATTTTCCTAAAAATCTAATATAACAAAAACTCTTCTCTTACTATGGTAGATTGGCCCTATAAAAAATTTTCTCACTATTTATTACCCACCATCTATGTTTATCTCACCCAAACGTAATGTGTTTGTACTTCTATTGTAATAAACCCACACTAACATTACCTTAACTCCATAAATTTTAGGATTTCATGCCTAAATAACTAACCATGAACAACTACATGTCAATCTCATCTGTCCAAAACCACATTTTTTGTTTCCATTCCAAGCATCCTATGAAATCTCCCTCATTCTAAGACGTACCACATGAGAACCCTCACCCAAAATTCATTCCATAACCATGAATAATTTATCCATACTTCCACTATGACACTGAACATATCATGAAGAATCAACGGGTCGAGGAATCCAATTGATCCTTCCCTCAAACCAAACCTCAATACCATAATCAAAATTAGTTTTTTTCACCAAAGGACTAGGTATATCGCATTACATTCCCCATACCTCATAGGGGTATCAACATCATCATTGGAAATCATTTGATTCCTCAAATCAAACCAAGGCATCCAATGACTTCACTAACCTATATAAGGTCTATTACTAAGGCATCCAATGAAAGAACTGGATTATTAATTGTAACTATACATTCCTTTAATGAAAAGACATAAAATATGTCACCATGTATCATACCTATGAGAGATACACAATAACTTCCATATTGTAAAATACTATGGTTCAATTGAGAATAATTTTGCTGATAATTTAGTTGAGAAAATGACATATAAATTGGTATTGACATTATAAAATACTAAACCATATCATCAGTGAAGTCAACTACAAACAAGTGCATATATGAAAAGTGAATACAACATATTTAAAATTAACTATGCACTCAGACATATTTCTAAAGTGATCTAATATGAAAATCATAAAATTTAATTAAATCTACAAACATCTTATTTTTAACATTTAATATTTCAAATGATATAAAAAAATTAACAAAAAAATTCATAACCTTGTAAACTTGCATATCCCTATAAAAGTGTTTTTATAATATTCCAGTATGTGGTTCATCATAATATCTAATTCATCCCAATTACTTGTCTTCCATTTCTAAAATAGTAAGAAAAAATAAAATAAGCTATGATTCTAATTTTTATTTTTCAATCTAGGACCACTCACTAGTTTCATTACTAGATATTCCCTAAGGGTAAAAAATTTCACCTCATACATCAAAGACTTATAATTGAAAGTGTGGTAATGATTCATAAATTAAAGAGACAATTCCCACAATATCATAACTATCAATAAAATAAAATAAAATAAACATCATAATCAATAATAATATATGTAGGATGATTTAATATTATATATCTGTTCTATATTAAATTAATGACGAAGAATACAATCATAATTAAACTGATCCCTAGGGGGTGTGATAAATACATATAAGTATGGAAAATTTACTCTAATATTCTCATCATGTTTTTTTATTCATGATAAATGTAAATAAATAATAATAATATGTTTAGGGTCATTACATACCAACCATGTCACCATAACACATGACCATACTTACTTCGACCTATGCCAAAACCAATGACATCATTCCACAAGTACCAAACTATACCCATAAACTTATAGTATGGTTCAATATCTTTTTTAAACCACACAACATATCCTCTAGATAATGTTTTTATAAATTAACCCACTATTACCCCACAATGAAAGTTATATCGAAAATCATAGTACCATAGAAAACCCCCTCTGGTATTGTTTCACATCATGTACCCTAGAAATATCTACTCAATAGAGGATTTAATACACATTTCATCTTAATAACCCATTATCACTTATGAGATACTATAGAAATGCAACCCTATCCACCCCAAATTACTTAGAAGGTGCCACGTATAATAAAACCCTTATCATCTGCATGTATTTAGAAGATGTATAAAAATAGTACCTTGGTCACCTTGTACACTTAGAACATGTTTACCATATAACATACTATTCATTACTTTTCATAATATAAATCATACATGTAGTACCACATATATTCCATATGACTCAAAAGATGTCTCACAATAGTACCCCTACCAACCCCTTCAAGAAACGTTGCACAAAAAGTTTCAAACCGTTCCCTATTCCTTAGGAAAGGCTATACATCAGCATCTAGACACATAGACAACCAATACCAAACACTGATTTGTTACTCATTGTAGGTTTTACCAATAATTCCCATCATCCATCATCACATAATAGGTCACGCGTATGCTATAGATAAATGGAATCCATCTATTCTCAACAACTCACTAACTCATCACTGGGGTACTAGCCACTTAAGACCTAGACTGGTATCCCAAACAAAACTCAATACCCATATAAACACTCAAGATAATATCCTCATGAGCATCTTGGTTAAATAAGGAAAACATGTCAAACCTCTAATCACTCTCATCTCACCCATGTGGTCTCCCACTAGTGTACATAGTTCTATCTTGTCCTCAGCTCAATAGAACCATGTTTTAACAATTACCGTAAGTTTTTCTCTCAGATCAAGTGATATACTAGATCATTTAATAAAGAGATAGGTTAAAATATTCATATGGTTATGTATAACCATCTATTAAAACAAACTAATTATTGTCCCATGATATCCTACTCTAAGCCTCTTGGCATACAAAAATTATGTATTTTAATAATCCTTATGTACCAAAATCAATTCTCGTGTCATATATTTCATCACATAGTTCTAATATCCATCATCTAGAGGAAAATTTATAATTACACCTCATCTAGAACTAGATGTCTTATCACACTCATGAAACTTTACAAGGCTTCAATCCACCTTAATGAATTAGATTCTTAAACAGTGTGTGACTTGTGGTCCTATAACTTATCACTTTGAGACTTAAGCCTCCCATGTCTTCCCAATAATCCCTAAGGGGATAACTAATTCTACCCACCATAGAACCCAAATCTTGACACCTTCCCATGACCTATCATTAATTAAATTGGAACCTTCACCCCCTTGGATACATAGTCTCCATCCAATCCCAACTTACTCAACAAGCTAAGAATCACATACTCTATCTATATGAGTCATTCCATCATCTAATCTCTTTATATAGCGAGTTCTCAATTATATTCATTTACATGGGGCCAAAAAAACATATAGGAATTCATACTCATGAATAATTAATCATAAGGATTTGTGTTGAATGAAAAAAAACCTACCTCAACATTAGATTTACCATTCTTTTTATTCTCTGATCATCCTTATCAAGCATATATATGCCTCATCAAATTTTAAATTATCACCCAGGATAAAATATCAAATAATAAATATTTAATTATAAAATATTATAATTAATTATTTATACTATATAAATGTTGAATAATTTCTTCAAAATCACTAGTAAAATGAATATCTCCACAAAAATGCACATAATATTGTGTTTTTGTACTCATGGAAACATTACTATCCATGTTAAGAGAAATCTTCATCATTTAATCTTAATTCTAATATTTATTATCTAATAAGTTTCAAACCCTAACTTGGAAACATACCTATTTTCAACTCTCAATGGTATGTTATAATAGAGGGGTGTGGTGGAAAAATTCACCTCAAATGTGCCACTAAATCATCTAAGACACCCTCATCCATGGGAAATCTAAAGGGAAAATAAGAAGGGGGTAACTAACATACATAATCATATCTCATTGTAAACAACATCTATATCATGAAGGGTGGTGAAACCAAAATTATGGTTATGTCCCTAAAATCATCCATGGTGACCATGAGACTCACATCATAACACCTCATTTCAAATCCATAATGTTGCATATTTATCCAAGATATAGTACAATGGGTGGCCAATATGTATAAGGTAAAATCCCCACATAGAACACCCTAATGGTGTGGAGATTATATTCCCTCTGTGAATCATCTACCACATAATAGCCTCATGTATTTTCCTTCCACCAATTCATAACAACCTCTTTAGCTTCTACCATATATGTTGTGACACCCCCTTTCATTCCATGAGCTCCCATCCTTTCCCAAAAGTTTTTGAAGTTAATTAATTTTACCCACAAGAGGAGTTTAGTCCTATAAAACACTTGGCACACCACAAATACCTAGTCTAAATAGTCATCTTCATCTAATATCCTCTTCATGACATGACCCTAAATCATCAGGATGTGATAAGACACCAATATCCTAAATTTATTGTGTGACCACCTCATCCCTACTCTAACACTCACCTAGTCAATAAAAACATATCTTTATCCTATAATCACATCAAAACACATCTCTTAGATATATCACAACCCCCATAATTCTTATCAATGTCCGTGTTCATAGAACACCCCTTTATTTGGGACAAAATTTAAAAATCCATCTGAAATAAGGAATCATATATACAAGGTTTGTTAGACCATCCATCAAAATATAATAGTTGACTCATTGTTACTCTAGACGGGATTTAGGAGGTAAAGATTAGTGAGGTAATAATGGACATAACTTAATAAACTTGAATTCCATGGGCCGTCTTAGTAAAAAGGTCTTATCAACTACCACTCACTAAGTGGCTCATACTCCACTTGAACCGGATTCATCCTACTCAGTGCATCATCCATAGAAATCCCTTTCCCAGGTATGTATATCATCTCAATGTCAGAGGATAGTAATTACTAGACCCAACATATCTGTCTAAGGATTTACTTATGTTTTGATATATTATACATCAATATCTTATGATCATTATATATTATAACTCAAATTTTCAATGGGTATCGAAAGAAAAAAATTATAAAACATAGAGAATGGTATGTACCCAGATCCATGCTACCAGTTCCTACACCTAGCCTATGCGTACTCCATAAACTCCCTATTCTAGTGACCTACCTACTAACATGAGTCCAAACTAATTACCTCATTGAACATACCCTGGTCACAAAGCATGTCACCTTAGAACCCATCCTCCATGCACCCAAGTCTACTAATTTTACATTAAATAGACCCATTATGAATCGAATTTGAGACAACTGAACAATGATATGGGATTCCTAGATATAATGATTCTTTACACACATTGGCCTCTATAACCCCTTCAATTAGCTTAATTAATCATAAAATTAAAGGGAATGAAGAAAACCTTATGAAATTTTATCACATGAAGGATTAATACACAAAACTTTTCAAGGAAGTCCACTTATCAATTAGTCATCAAATACTATGGTAGATGAACCCTCCTAGTAAATACACACTATGGTAACATACATACTAGATCGCCTTGGGATTATATCACCAGGGTGCCCCATTTTTCCGAGAATCCCAGTTCGGCTGCCCATTCTCCCTACAATGCCACTAGGGAACCCCATCCTCCTTATACACTCACTAATGTTTAACATATCCCTTTCCAAACACTAGGGTCCCCATTATTTCTAAACTCTAACTAGGGTGATACTTTAACCTATCTCACTAATAGGGTGACCCATTCTTTATATTCCATCACTAAGATAACACATTCTCACTAGCTATTCATTATGGAAAAACGTAACGAAATAATTTTAACTAGATAACCCATTTACTAGTCTCATAATATAAACTTTTATGAAATACACTTGGGTACCTCATTCACTCAGGTTTCCCAAATTGACTAATAGTATATCAAAAAATTCATTTTGAACACTTTTTATCCCATGTGAACTCACTATTGGTTTGTATTTCTTCAAATATCCTTTATGGACACCTGAATTACATGACTTTGTTATTCACACTACAAAAACCACTTTGGTTATGTATTTCCATAATAAAATAATTCTCTTGGGTTTTCCTTATATATCAATATAACCCAAAGGGTATTCATTATCATGAACTCCAATGATAATGATGTTATATATACTGATGGTACCAGTGAAGTTTCACCACGCTCAAGATTCTAATTTTGGTTATTTAGGTGTTGAGTTGGCCAACCTAGTCCAGAGACTAATCCATACATTAATGGGAATACTTATTTGGTATAAGACTCATCCATGTTACAATTTTTGATTCATCACAAAAAAAATTATTAACAAGGGAAAACATATAAGATAATCCAACATGTAATCCCCAATCTCTATCCCACTGGGATATATCTCACATACATAAAGTCATCCTTCCATATGGACATCTATGGGAAGGAGGAAGATTCTTGTATGTGAATCTTCATTTTTGTAAGACCAACGCCATATTAAAAGGGCCTCCTACTATGTGTATGACATTAAATCCAATCATTATCTAATCCAGAAAATAATGCATACGTCTCTAGGTATCATTCACATAATCCCATCATGTGTCCTTAATGATTACAAAATAGTTCATGGGCTACCCATATGTATTCCCCAACTCATATTCTACACGGTATATATTTCTCAAATGAAATACTTCTCAAAGGGTCATATTATTTTATGGAATCATTCAGAAAGGAATATATTCCTTATAAAACATCATTCTGAAATGGTCATATTCTCAATGAGATATCTTTATATAATGGTCAAATTCCATACAATATATTCTCTTTATCAAGATATATTCCACATGATAAGTCTTTATACAAGGAAATATTCCAAGATAGATGAACCATAATAGGATAAAGATATAAAATTCCCACTCAATTCATTATTTTTGCCTCATTCATGACACAAATCCCTTGTCACAACATGAAAAATATCATGTGGACACCATTACTACATATCAATAAATTGCATGGTATGGTCTAGTCACATGACCTTATATTGTGCATTTCAAACTACATGAGCCTTGAATCCTATCAATCATGATAATAAGGATACAAATATGGGGTTTAAACCCAATATTCCAAACCATATCTCTAATAATTCATATTCCTTATGAATCATATCCGCATTTAGCAATATTCCTTGAGAGACCCATCCCCACTTATCAATATAACTTAGGAAATAAATCTTAACAATGAAATATTATTCATGAGAGGTAGAAATCCACCCCATTAGGTCATACTCCTCATGAAATACATAATCCTTCTCACCGGGTCTATATTCCACATGAGTCTATTATACCATATCCTATCATATTTCCATCAAATAAGACACCCTAGAAAGGGTTTCCCAAGATTAAATCAAACATCAACAATTGTTAGGAACCTTTCACGAAATTATTAACTTTTCATGACATTAATCTTCTTTAGAGTGATCATAGTTTCATAAATTTAAATGGAACCATAATGGTCCTTGTAACATGACATTAAAACTTATCAATTTTACCATTAAGTGTCATGTAACTATTAGTGTATTGATTTAGATTATAGGGATATGTAGGAATCCCTTATCAAGGACATGATCTTAACACTAAAAAAACTACTAAATCCCTATTTGAAGATAAATTATAGAGTATCTAGTTGTGAGACATTAAACCCAAGAATATTTAAGTAACAAGATAAACATGGATAAACTCGTATATATATTCACATCGACACATAGTTTTGATTAGATGAATTTAATGGTTGTAACTATTCCAACATCAGGGCATCATAATGAATCATAAAATTAATTTAAATAGATAAGTGATTCCAAGAGTTGGAAGTAATTCTCCTTATAAAGGGTGTGGATGTGCTCAACCTGCCATTATATCAACCAATGTGAATTATATAGTTCCACTGGGAGAGTCACAATGACCAATTTAATTTGGAAATATGATCTATATCAACTGAAAACATCATTTATAGAAATCCATCAAGGATTTTATGAAAAATATAATAGTGAAAAGGTTGTTAATATTTTACACAGGAAATGATCGATAGACTGTGTTTCACATATGATGATACATTGAATTTTTTTTGGTTTGTTGATCTATATGGTATTATTATGGATCTCATGTCTTTTAAGACCTACCATAGATGATATAGAGTTTTTTTGATTAAAATAGAAACTTCCATCTGATCATCATCCCAGACCATTCTATCAACTAAAATATGGGGCCACTATAAATCTCCTTGTTCTACTTTTAACCCACCAACTAGAATTTCCAAAAAAACGCCTCAATAGTGACAAGAGTTATATAATCACAATGCATTATAACATTATTATAGACCCAATGTCCTTAATGATAAGTGAAAAATGATAGGTCACAAAGTACCATCCCATGGACTACATCCCAATGATGACTGTAACACACCGAGATTTTATGAGATATATTATTTTTAATTTCTTTGATGTCTTCTATTATACATTACACCAAGATTAGATTTTACTATACGCAATACCGTATTAGCTTGCAGTATATGTAACACTATTCTTGGCTCGTGTTACACACAATTTCACGTTCATTTTGTGGAAATTATTCTACACAACATTAGGTAAAGATTTTGTTAATGTATAAATGAAATATGTTTTGATTATGTTATATGAAACATCAAACGGAGCTTTCACTACACGCAGCCCTAACTTGGCTTGCATTACACGCAATCAAGACCATCTTCGATAGCATGTGTAGTATGCAATACAAGTTTCACTAAACGAGATATTATTATAATATTATTTTGAACTAGCCGTTATGAATAGTAATACCAACTTTTTTAAATTTTATTAATTTTATATTTAAAAATGGACTTCATTTTTGGATTTGGAATATAGAAATTATCCTAGGGTGAATTTTTTATATTTTTCTGAAAACATTCAATTTTTGATGAATAGTGAAAACACAAGGTTACTATTTAAAAACTGACTTTTTATTTAAATAATAATTTATTTTATTTAAATTTATTATATATAAAAATTATTACATAATACCTATATAAGTTCAATGTAATTCATTGAAATCATTTTATACTAATTTTAGATATATAAAAAGTTTATTGAACTTTTCACCGTCTCTAACCTACCTCCTAGGAACATTTTTGCAAACTTACATAAAACTTAATTTTACCTCTTCTGTGAGTGGAATTTTGAAAATCCGAGAGACACAGTTAATATCAAGAAGTAAAATGTGGTTAATAAGATTAAAAAAATGTTGTGAATAATAACTTTTTTACTTTTATTTACCACGGTTTAAAGTAAATGGGGTAATTAAGGGTAAAAATGATATTATTATTACCCTAAAACATGTTCTAATTCTATTGGATAAGTATAATTATACCAAAAACAACCTTAGGAATATAATATTATCATTTAGGTCCACTTGTATTAGATTAGGACACTTATTATTATTTTATTTAAACAACATTTAGAATAGATAAAATCAATGTTTAATAACTAAAACATTTTTAATACAGGGTTATACATAAGATAAATTCGACTATAAATATTAATTAGAAAGATAAAAATATTTCCCATCTAAGGGTATTTTATTTATAATTTTCAGACATTAAATAAGCTAATTTATTTATGACACATTGGTGATGAAGTAATTAACTTAATAATGAAATATTAAAATAATTGATATTATAAATACCTAAATAAATGTAATTTGAGACTTTTTATGAATTACACTAATTTTACAGGTTAATATGACATGTTAGTATTGATTAAATTAACTTTTTTCTAACTAATAATGCTGATATGATTTTCATAAAATTCAATTACCAAACAGTATCAAAATTGACATAAAATAGTTTTAAAAAAATATATTATATTATTAATTGTTATAATATTCCTAAAAAACCAAGGATCATACAAATGACTTATATAAGGTTATATATATTAATATTGAACCACATGGGGTTCTTTTGTCTTGTTATTGTATGTTTATTAACCATACAGTATAAGAAAACAAGAAGACACGGTAAAAGTTAAATTATTTAACTTAGAGTTAAATCTAAAAGATAAGGTAAAAATAGTAACCTAAACGTGTATAAAACCAATTGTTTGGGAGTTTTTGACCCATACCCACTTTAGATTCTAAATAAATCAATTTGGAGCAATTATAAACCGAATATTACTTTATTATAAAATAATATTTTATGTTTTTCCAAAGGTGCCCCTCTCCTCCCTTATAAAAAGGGCACCCCTTCCCTCTTCTCTTCGCACCCTTTTGAGCCTTGAAGCTCAGCCAAACCCGACCCATTTCACTTATCCACATTTCTCGAAGAATTATGGAGGTCCTTTTCATCTGAAAAGTCCAACTCTACTTCTTTAAGAGGAATCTTAAAGGAGGTGCGTCGAAGAAGAGGTAATCTTTTCTTCTGATTCTCTCTAGTTTCTTTCTTCTTCTACATCCTCTTATTTAGTTGTTTCATTATAAAGTAATAAAATAAGTATTAATTATATACTGATATGTTTTTATAAATATGAAAAAACCCTATTTCACCTTCTATCCATCCTATGGAAAACAAAATCATCATGTGTGTGTACGTACGGAATATCGTCTCCACGTCGTGGTGTAATCTATTTTCGACCACCACCTTACTTGGATGGGTATAATGGTGTAAATAAAAAACTATATATGATTATTGTAAAGTGATATTGATTATGAAATATTATACATACACTTAAATGCAATTCCACCACCATGGGAATGATATCATCACTCGTGCATATGTACGGACTACCGTCTCCACGACGCGATGAAATTCATTCTCCATGTTAACCATCCATGAATGATTATAAAGTATATATAATAAGTAATCATGAATTATATGACATAATAATGATACTGGATATATATATATATATCATCTACTTAATTCCATTCAATTCAATAAGTAAACGTAAAACAGGGTTCATACGTATGTACGCCCTACCATCTCCATGAACGGTGTATTTCATTCCATTTATAGATCTATCATATATATATATATATTTATATTCTAAATATATATTATATATAAATCATTTTTTACATTCTGTAATTAAGTGAATTAGGATATGATTAATAATATCGTGAACAACAAGTCAAAACACTTACAATAAATGAAACGATTGAACACAAATCGCTTCTTTTACATCGAATTTACAAAAGAACGGGTAATATAAAGTCATATGTAAACCATATATGATATCATAACAATGAATATGATTATGTAATAAGTCAATGACATTATTTAAATCATTATACAGGAGGATCTGATACATACAAGCATATCGGACATAAGGTAAAGATAACTATTCCAATCTCGCTCTTATCTGAGATTATTTATTCGTAAGTATTTACTGGGTTTTTGTTAACATCCATGTCCATGTTTTCTAAAGATGTTTTCATGTATGTTAAATGTCATTTTTTCCCATTTTTTAATTTTACCAGATGTTATGAAAGTTGTCTTACTTTTGTTTCCCACACGAGGAACTTTTTGACTTTTCCATCAAAAGTACGAGGATAATGTTATTTTTAACTTATACAGCTTGAACGAATTTTTACGGTTTCATAAACCATCGTTTTCATAAAGCATCAACTACAAGATTGCATGATTATTTTCAAAAAAAAACTTTTCTTTTAAAATTTCCTGACATTTGTTGAAAAGAAATTGATTTTGAAGAAGAAGGAATATTTTCCTCAAGAATTCATTTCAAGTCTTTTATCAAAACCATTTTCCATATAAAATGACATTATTTAATATGTTTCTGTTTCAAGTATAATGTCTCCATTATTTACATGGTTTGATTATTCTTATGATGAAATTATATCCATTTTTTATGGATTATGTTATGATGGTATGATGTTTAAGAATCCCATACTATTACATGGGTTATGCTATGATGTTTGATTTATGATTTTGTGGCACACGAAAGAATGATTTCATTATGAGATGGGTGGGACCTATATCTCACTCCAATGAATTGGGTAAAGATTTATATCTCATGAGATAGACATGGCTTGAATGATAAGTTAATCTGGTTCAATAATACAGGACTGGAACGAGGAGGGAACTCGATTCAGAAAGGGACATTGTCCACTATGATGGTCTTGGCAGCAATGTCTTGGCTACTATGGAAATCATATCATGTGATTAATGGTTTCCAAAATCACATATTTTATTCCCATTCTATTTTAACATTATTGATGTTCCTTTATGATATATTCCTTAAGTACTTCAAATATTTATGTCGTTTCTCATGATTTTGATGTTTAGATTTTTTGTTCATGTTTTTTCATTCAAATGTTTATGGATTATTTTATGTTCACTATGTTTACCATTACTGAGCATTTGAGATCACCCATTTTATGTTTTATTTTCCCCAGGATATAAAGAAATTTTTTTGTAAGAAAACCAAAAGGAGAAGATCTTTATGGGAGATGTTGAAGATATTTCACCATGATTAGAAGATTACATTCCGAGTTTCCAAAGACACTAAACAATTACAGTCCTTTGGTGTCTATTTTTGTTTTGTATTATGTATTCCGAAAAAGTAATTTAATTTCTATGTACGTCATGCTTTGGGTCTCTATAGTTGGTATCAGAGGAAAGGTTTAGTTATCCTTTGGAAACTAGGATGTGAAAACTTTAGTGAGATCCTTAGAGATATTTCTAAGGGATGTCTAGGGATGTCCCTAAGGTTACGTATAAGTACAGGTTATTGTCTTAGAATTATGGTAACGATAAAAGAATTTAACCTAAGATGTTAGATATTTAAGGTAATCCCCCTTGATTATGATTTTGGCCTCTCACACTATTCTTTTTGGGTTTAAAAAAATGGCTGGAAAAGGGAAGATTCGTGATAATGGAGGATATGATGGGAAATGGAATGATATTCTTCATGATCAACCAAATGAAATTGGATTAGGAGGTCCACATATCGTTGTTATTCCTAATCAAAAATCTCATAATATGATCAATAATATCAACTTTGGTAAGTTTCATAACTCAGCTAATAAGAGAAAGATGGAGTTTCATGAAGATCATAGAGGAAAGAAATTTCAACTTCCCCCGTGTAAATCATGTGGGAAGAGGCATCAAGGAGAATGTTTCAAAGTAACTTTAAGATGCTTTGGGTTTGGAAAATAAGGACACAAATCCAGTAATTGCAAAGTAAAAGATTCAGTTAACACCATAGATAAGAATAATGGTATTGCAAAGATATCAACAATGGTTAAATGTTATAAATGTGGAATGTACGGGCATTATGAAAACCAATGCCCTAAGATAAAGTCTAATGAAGAGAATCATCATGGTCTTATGGGTAGTATTTATAAAGATGATGATGAAGAGACTACACATGATATATGAGATGAATGAATTGTTGAAGCTAGGTCAATGGTTTAATAAGGTAGTGGAATAATGTATGTTTATCAAGAATTATATTGAAGAGATAATAGAACTTTGGAATAATTACAAATATAAGGATATTTACACTATTGTTTTTCCTAATGTTTTTGAAAGTATATGTTGAATGGTACAGGTAACCATGAAAGGTTATTCAGATATTTTAAGAAAAGAAGATGATATGCGCATAATGAAGGGATAAGGAGAATAGTAAATGTTTGATAGTATTCCTGAACTCATGACTGATATAAGGACAAAGTGATATCATGGTTTGAGTAGAGAAAAATTTTGGGATTTTTTTGTGTGGAATGAGTTAACTCATGATAGAACTCATGTTTTCACTAAGGTTCTATGGTAATTCATGTTTCAAAAGAATACATGATTAAGGTCTTCACTTGTTTGGAATGTGACCAACAAGATATATCTTATGATATATGGGGGATAAATGATGGTATTCACATGCTCAGTAGATGGCAGTTCTAGTAATTGTTTTCTTTATACTATGATCTTGGACAGATGTATTTCAGATAAGCCTAAAGATTGGAATGTTGGACATAAGTTAGTATTGTTTAAGGCAAGATCTTTTTTCGATATTATTGATGGAATGTTATAATAATGTAGTTTTAGAAAAAGGACAACCTCCAGGATGGGCGACAACCCGTCGCGTCAGACAAGGCTGTGGGAATCGAACCCACAACCGAAGTGTGACAGGCCTTTATCGCATACCACTGGCCTACAGGAATTCCCTGATTAGTAGAAGCTAGTTTCATTATATTAAGTGGTATGATATATTAAGTATATTTCCATTTTAGGAACCATATATGATTAATCTCACTATAAATGGACTTATGTATATTTAATAACTTTTTCTATCATTTTTTTGAGACGAATGGAATGGCCTATCATTCTATCGCATGATCTGCTAACACTTCATGTAAGAAAAATTCAACTTCATATCTTTAAGAGATGATGTGAAAATTGGTCAAGGTACAAACAATAGTAATATTGTACCAAAATCATGTAAGTATTTCTTTTAATTCAACAATTCTTCCACTTTAGGGAAATGATCTTGAAAAAAAATGTTGTCCTAGTGTCCTTATATCTGATGAATCAGATGGTACCTTAAATCATCACAAATTTATGGCTTTGTGATTGTTGGATTTTTCATAGCCATACCCTCTACCACTATCCATGAAAACATGATGGTTAGATTTTTCTTCTATATCCATATTTCCACCTATGTTCTACTATGTGGAAACCTAGTGATGAGTTAATCTGGGTAACCATTAAATTTCTTACATTAATTTTTTAAAATTAATTTTTAAAATTCCTTTTATGATGTGGGTTTCTATGAATGAAACTTTCACGTAGTAAATGATTTATAACCCCGATGAATTTCGAGGGCGATATTCATTTTAAGGGGGGTAGAATGTAACACCCCGAGATTTTATGAAATATATTATTTTTAATTTCTTTGATGTCTTCTATTATATTTTACAACAAGATTATCTTGTACTATACGCAACACCATATTAGCTTGCAGTATACGCAACACTATTCTTGGCTCGTGTTACACACAATTTAATGTTCGTTTTGTGGAAATTATTCTACACAACATTAAGAATAGATTTTGTTTAATGTATAAATGAAATAACTTTTGATTATGTTATATGCAACACCAAACAGAGCATTCACTACACGCAGCCGTGACATGGCGTGCATTACAAGCAATCAAGACCTTCTTCGATAGTGTGTGTAGTACGCAATACCAAGTTTCAATAAACTAGATATTATTATAATACTATTATGAACTAGCCGTTATGAATAGTAATACCCACATTTTGAGATTTTATAAATTTTATCATTCACAATGGACTTCATTTTTGGGTTCAGAATATTGAAATTAGCCTAGAGTGAATTTTTTGTAATTTTCTGAGAACTTTCAATTTTTTATGAATAGTGAAAACCCTCGGTTACTATTTAAAAACAGCCATTTTATTTAAATAATTATTTATTTTATTTAAATTTATTTTAGCTAAAAATTGATACATAATACTTATATAATTTCAATTTAATTCATTGAAGTCATTTTATAATAATTTTAGACATATAAAAATTTTATTGAACTTTTCACTGTCTTTTACCTACCTCTTAGGATCTTTTTTGCAAACTTACATAAATCATGATTTTACCGCTTCTTTGAGTGGAATATAGAAAATATGATAGACACGGTTAATATCAATGAGTAAAATATGGTTCAATAAGATAAAAATAATATTTGGTGAATTGTAACGTTTTACTTTTATTTACCACGGTTAAAAGTAAATTGGGTAATTAAGGGTAAAAATGATATTATTATTACCATAACACATGATATAATTCCATTGGATAAGTATAATTCGACCAAAAACAACCTTAGTAATATAATATTATCATTTAGGTCCACTTGGATTAGATTAGGACATTTATAATTATTTTATTAAAAAAAGTGTTAAAATAGTAAAAATCAAAGTTTAATAACTAAAACATTTCTAATATAGGGTTCTACATCATATAAATTAGACTATACATTTAATTAGAAGGATAAAAATATTTTATACCTGATGGTATTTTATTTATAATTTTTGGACATTATATAATTTAATTTATTTATGACACAATGATGATGTAGTAATTACCTAAATAATGAAATATTAAAATAATTGATATTATAAATACCCAAATAAATGTAATTTGAGACTTTTTAAGAATTACACTTATTTTCCTGGTTAATATGAAATTCTATTATTTATTTAATTAACTTTTCTCTCACTAATAATTCTGATATTATTTTCACAAAAAATCAATTACCAAAGTGTCAAAATTGACATAAAATAGTTATTTAAAAAAATATTATATTATTAATTGTTATAATATTCCTAAAAATCTGAGTTTCGGCCAAATGACTTAGATACGGATATATATATTAATAATGAACAACTTGGTGTTCTTTTGTCTTGTTATAGTATTTTTATTAACCATATAGTGTAATAAAACAAGAAGACACGGTAAAAGTTAAATTATATAACGTAGAGTTAAATCTAAAAGATAATGTTAAAATAGTAACCTAAACATGTCTAAAACCAATTTTTTGTGAGTAGTTCGAACCATCCCCACTTTAGCTTCTAAATAAATCAATTTTGAGCTATTATAAACCGAATATGACTTTATTATAAAATAATATTTTATGTTTTTCCAAAGGTCCCCTCTCCTCCCTTATAAAAAGGGCACCCCTTACCTATTATCATCACACCCTTTTGAGCCTTGAAGTTAGGCCAAACCCTACCCATTTATATTATACACTTCTCTAGAAACATTTTGGAGGTTCTGGTCGTCTTAAATGTCCTACTCTACTTCCTTAAGAGGAAGCTTAAAGGAGGTGTGTCGAAGAAGAGGTAATCTTTTCTTCTGATTCTCTCAAATTTTTTCTTCTTCTACTTCCTCTTCTATAGTTGTTTCATTATAAAGTAATAACATCAGTATTAATTATATTCTTATACGTTATTATAAATATTAAACAACCCTATTTCACCTTCTATCCATCCTACGGAAAACGAAATCACCGTGTGTGCGTTCGTACAGAATATCATCTCAACGCCGTGGTGTAATCTGTTTTCGACCACCACCTTACTTGGATGGGTATAATGGTGTAAATAAATAAATATATATGATAATTTTAAAGTGATATTGTCTCTGAAATATTATACATACACTTCAATACAATTCCACGATCATGGGAATGATATCATCACTCGTGCATACGTTCAGACTACCGTCTCCACGACGCGACGAGAATCATTCTCCATGTTAATCATTCATGAATGATTATAAAGTATATATATAATAAGTAATAATTAAATATATGACATAATAATGATACTAGATATATATATATATTTATGTCATCTACTTAATTCCATTCAATTCAATAAGGAAACGAAAACAATGTTCACGCGTGCGTAAGACCTACCGTCTCAATGAACAGTGTATTTCATTCCATTTGTCGATCTATCAAATATATATGTATATGATGAATATATATTATATATAAATCATGTTTTACATGTTTTAATTAAATAAATCAGGATATAAGTAATAATATCATGAACAACAAGTCAAAACACAAACAATAAATTAAACAATTTTACCCAAATCGATGCTTTTACATCAAATTTACTAAAGAACAGGTAATATAAAGTCATAAGTAAAACATATATGATATCATAACAATGAATATGATTCTTTAATAAGTAAAGGAAATTATTTAAATCATTATACACGTACGAACCCAGATCTCTTTTCAGTTATTTTTTCCCTTTTTTCTGGAGTTTTTGAGAAAAATGAATTTTCTGGAAATTTCAGAAGTACACGCCATGTACTTTCGGAGTACATACCGTGTTCTCTTTCCCCGGCTTGAAGCCATGTGCTGGCTATGTCCGGGCCACACACATGGTGTGTAAGGATGAGGTGGAGGCTGGTTATTTCGGAGTACGGAAAATTTGAAGTACACGCCGTGTACATCAAAAGTACACACCGTGTACTTTATTTTTTTCATTAAATGGACCAGGGTCGCGTCTAACCCCCATATTCATCTTATTCTTCAGTTTTCGACCATCCGAGAGCGACCGTATGGCCGGATCGTTGATGGAAGACTGCCTCGCCGTCCGTTCGATGATTCAAGCATGGGAAGTTGTGTTGGAATCGCAGTGGTGAGTTCTTCCTTCTACTTTAGCCTTGTTTATTGATTCCTCCTCATTTCCAAGTTATCGTGAGAAGACTGTTTTGCGTGTTTTCTCAGATCTACGTCATTATAAGGGGAATCTGTCATCAAGGTTCACATATATCGATCTCCTAGGATCGAGGTAGGTGGTTTGTGCCTTTCGGTTGAAAGTTAATGAATATTATGTGAAAATTCCACCAATACCCTTGAACAGGGTATTGCGTGTTTCCTATTTTTCCCTTGCTGCTTGCCTGATTTTCTTGATTTCTTTAGTAGAGTTTATTGCTTGTGATTAGAGTATTTTTTTGTGCTCAGTTTGCCTTGCCATGCCTAGTTGTAGGATTGTGGAGTGTTGTTTTATTGTTGCTGTTGAGCCTTAGTTGATAGCCAAGTAGTTTTTGAGGTTTACTTGGATGATGTACATGTGCGCTGAGCATGTATTACCTCTTACTCAGGATTGTGAGAACCTAGAGTAGTAGAACAAAGGGGTAATTGACAGAAAGGCTTCTCTAGAGTGTCTTTTTAATCATGACGCGGGACCAAGGGAAGAATTGACAGAAGGTCTTCTCTAGAGTGTCTTTAACTACGACGCAGGCCACAGGGGGAATTGACGTTGAGTGCTTCCCCAGAGAGCCTTTAGCACGATACGAGACTATAGGGGGAATTGACGGTGAGTGCTTCCCCAGAGAGTCTGCTTAATTACGTAGCTGAACCAGAGGGGTGAGACCGTGTGTGCCTCCAGAGGGTTGCTAGTACTTAGAGGTTGAACCATTGGGGTTAGACTGTGAGAGCTACCCAGACGATTACCTATTTACTTTTTGTTGCTGGCTGCTTACTTGTGTGCTATGCTTCTTAGAACTGTGGAATGTAGGTGTTGTGATTTTCTGTTAACTGCTTCTTGTTTTAGTACTGCCTTGTATTCATTGACTATTAGGCACATATCTTTGGGTGGTTTCCTACTGGGATTGTATCTCACACCCTGTTTGGGCCATTCTTTTGGGTGCAAGCAGACTATGTTGCTGCAGGTATAGATAAGGGAAAGCGCCCTTCTAATTTAGGATCTTGACTGCATCAGGAGATGGGGATCATGGGACCGAGCCGTGGCTCGCGATGCTGAGGAGATTTTTTTGTTTCATTTTTCACTTAGTTTCAGTTGTATTTCATCACATTGTTGTGTTTGCTGTTTTCCATAGATACTTGTACCTGCTACATCATTGTCATCATAGTTATATATACATTGCTTCCGCTGTTTGGTTTCTGTTGTTATGCATGTTTTTCACTGCTTCCGCTATTTATTGTTTTTTTCTAACCTTATATACATTACCTAATGAGGGAATAGTTTCCCCACTGACTCACCAAGGCCCTTGCTACTAGTCGGCAGCCTCTGGAATTCAGGGAAACGCGCTTGAGGTCATGTGGAAAACCGGGTACGGGGCACCAGTGGAGGGGCTCCAGACTTGGGACGTTACAAAGTGGTATTAGAGGAGTTCTTTTCTCTTGCATTACTGTTTGGAGACTTGGTCCAGGGATAGAACGGATTTGGTAGTTGGTATTAAGCTGTGCTCGGGAGTAGCTAACCCGTGTACATGGAAAAACCATACTACCTCGTTAATTACAGTTTTCACGGTTTTGAGATTTTATGGTTGGTATGTTTTCACCTAGAGTGATTCGTATGACTTGTGCGTTTATTGTTTTGATATTTTGGTTCTATTTCTGTCGCAACCCGATGAGATGAGGGTATTCCATCTATTGCATCATATAGGCACTTGTAGAAATCACAATCCATGCATTATTGCCATTCCATCTAGGGTGAATTAGCGATTTCATGCTGTTGTGATAGGCTCTGTGTAGATTATGCATGCTGTTGTTATAGATGCTTGATAGATTCTCTACTATTGTGGTAGAAAACAGTTGTTTTGTTCCTTGCTTAAAATGAATGCCAAATTTTGGTTATTGAGGTGTTATGGGCCCTCCCAGATCAGAATTTGGCATCTCTTCCTTTTTTTTGTGTTTCTGGATTTCTGCGCAGTTTCTAAGCAACTGCCCAGAAAAACCCAGAATACATAGTGTGTACTTTTTGGATACACGTCGTGTAGTTTTTAAGCGATGTCACTGACCATGTGAGCAGAACACGGTGTCGTGGGAGTAACGTCGGGAACACGTCGTGTACCAATGGTACACGCAGTGTGATTTTGGAGTCGTGTACCCGGCCTTGTCACTAACAACACGGGTCGGTGAATCTCGGGTAGAACACGCCGTGTCCATAGAGAACACGCTATGTAGCCCTGTCTAGGTACCCGACCCTGTCACGACCAACACGGGCCAGCGTGACCTTCCATTCCACACACCGTGTTTTTTCGGAACACGCAGTGTAGTCTTTCCCAGGTACTCGGCCGTGTCACGAACAACACAGGATGGTGTCGCCTTTGCCTATGCACGCCGTGCTTGTTCGGAGCACGCGGTGTAAGGTTCAGCCGTGTAGACGGTCGTGTACTCAACAACACGGACCGCCGAAGCCTTGTCTAGTGCACGCCGTGTTTGTTTCGAACACGCCGTGTAGTCTCGGGTTGAGACGGACTGTGTGGGTTAGCCATGAAAGAAGACTCGGGTAGGGGAATAGTTTTCAAGTACACGCCGTGTGTGGTGGTCAACACGTCGTGTAGTTTGTAGTGTACATGACTTGTAGGGCAGGAGTTCATGCCCATGTCAATGGCTTAAGTAGACACGCCATGTAGTTTTATACACTCCGTGTAGTCGTGTTTTCCAATCATGTGTGTTTTTCTCCCATGTTCCCGTTTGTGCTCTTGTTTTCTTTGTCCTTGTTTTCCTGATCTAAGATGTGCTTTTGATCTTTCAAAGCTATGCCTCCGAGACATCCTCTGGTCATACGTCTATCATCAGGAAGTGATCAGACGCCAGACAGGGATGATCAAGGACTTCCTGTCGATCCCCCAGCCGAGCCAGCCTTGGCACCGGTTGATGTACTGGTAGTGGGCGCTGATGCACAGTTCCGGGAAGGTTTCATGAGGATGATACAAGCCTTCCAAGGAGCACCGCCTCCTCCCTCATCTTTTGCAGACAAGATGCGGGTTTTCCATCAACAACATCCTCCCACGTTCTCGGGGGAGGGAGGACCTCAGGCTGTAGTGTCATGGCTAGAAGCCATGCTGACTATATTCGAGCATCTGGAGACACCTCCAGAGAGGCGGGTCAATCTCGTCACCTACATGCTCCGAGACTCCGCCAAGAGGTGGTGGGACATGATCTCACAGGCAGGTCAGCAGTAGACTATGACTTGGGAGGAGTTCCTGTGCATGTTCTATGAATACATCTACCCGAAGACCCTAAGGGCCGATCGAGCCCGGGAGTTCATGAGCTTAGAGGAGGGTACTCTATATTTTATGAAGTATTCCTCCTGTTTCACTGAGCTACAGCATTTTACACCCCTTCGGGATGGGAGTGGGGTGTTCTTGGAGAGGAAGTTTGAGGATGGACTCAGGCGGGAGATCCGCTCGTAGGTGAACATCTTCTAGCTAACTTCCATTACTTCCATCGTCAACCAGGAACTGATTGTGGAGCACAATCTAAGAGACTCTGGAGCTGTGAGCCAGGGTGGTTCTGCTTCCAGATCTAGCTTTCCTTCAGATGACAGGAAAAATCGTCGTAGGGAGTCTACACGCGGTGATTCGAGGAAGCGAGATGCATCTTCCAGCAGCCAAGTGACATGATACCAGTGTGGCCGGATGGGGAACACGAGGCCGAAGTGCCAGAGAGACCCCATAGAGTGCCTATATTGTGGCAAGATGGGTCACCTTCAGCATTTCTGCTAGGTTTTCTCACCAGCAGCAGGTGATCGGGGTTCTTCTATGACTCCTCGTTCAGGAGCAGCACCGCCAGTTTCTCACCAGTCAGGGAACTGGAGTTCTTCCGGCCGTTCGGGCCGATGTGGAGGTCGAGGTCGTGGCGGTCAGCCACTAGTTCCTCAGCACCAGCAGGGAGGTTCAGCTCAGAGTGGTCAGCCAGGGGCGCAGGGCCGTGGTGCAGGCCTGTCATTCGCCATGGAGTAGACTTATCATGAGTAGGATCCCGACCCTTCTACTTTTCGAGGTACGGTTTTAGTAGCCTCAGTTTTATCTTCAGCCCTTTTCGATACTGGTTCTATGTATAGATTTATCTCTATTGCTATTTTGGAGAGCCTTGGACTCTGCAAATTTTCTTCTGTCGACTCGTTGACACTAGACACATCCTTGGGAATGAGGACATCTAGTGTAGAGAGTGCCCTCTCGAGGTTGCAGGGTATCGCTTCGTATGGGATCTCTATGTCTTAGAGATAACAGGCTATGATGTCATCCTTGGCATGGATAGGTTGATTCCCTTCCGGGTAGTCGTTGACAGCTATCGCCGCAGAGTCAGTTTCATCTCACTAGAAGGTGAATCTTCCCTTCATAGAGGCGAATGGGGTGTTCGGGCGAGTCGGGCAGGACTCGACAATCTTGGGCTAGGAGGGGTGACAACCCATATTGCTAGCCTCTATCTGGATGATCAGGGGACTCCACAGTTTGACTTTCCTCCAGTGGTGGATCACTTCAGGGATGTCTTTCCAGGGGACTTTTCAGGTTTGCCTCTAGAGCGTGAGGTAGACTTCTCTATTGATCTTGTGCCAGGAGTGGCACCGGTGTCCATTCCTCCATATAGGATGGCCACACCTGAGTTGCAGGAGCTCAAGAAGTAGTTGGAGGAGCTACAGGCTGAGGGTTTCATTCGACCTAGTACTTCTCCTTAAGGTTCGCCTGTTCTATTTGCGAAGAAGGCAGACGGTACCCTTTGGCTTTGTGTGGATTATCGGAAGCTGAACTAGTTGACAGTCAAGAACCGATATCCCTTGTCGCAGATTTATGACCTTCTCGATCATCTTCGAGGAGCCCGGGTGTTCTCGAAGATCAACTTGAGGTTCGGTTATCATCAGTTGCGCGTTAGACCATAAGATATACCTCTGACAGCCTTTAGGAGCAGGTATGGTCTATACGAGTATACAGTCATGTCGTTTGGCCTCACGAACGCGCCTGCAGCTTTCATGGCATAGATGAACCGAGTGTTCCATCCTTATTTGGACTCCTTCGTCTTGGTCTTCGTGGACGATATATAGCATCGGCTTTATGCTAAACTCTCGAAGTGCCACTTCTGGATGGATTAGATTCACATCTTGGGTCATGTCATCTCAGAGGCAAGAGAATCAGTGGACCCAGAGAAAGTGAGAGTTGTAGTTTCCTGGGAGCAGCCGAAGAATGTCTTTGAGGTACGGAGTTTCCTAGGGCTGCATGGATACTACAGACGCTTCATTCAAGACTTTTCTCCTCTAGAAGCACCATTGACAGGTCTGACCAAGAAGGGGGCGAAGTTCTTATGGTCAGATTCTTGTGATTCATCCTTTCAGGAGCTGAATGGTAGGTTGACGTCAGCACCAATACTAGTCTTTCCAGAGCCAGGCAGAAGCGACACTGCTTACTGTGATGCTTTGGGTATCGTGCTGGGAGCTGTGATTATGTAGGGAGATGGAGTTGTTGCGTATGGGTCTCGGCAGTTGAGGCTACATGAGAGGAACTACCCTACACATGATCTGGAGTTGGAAGCTGTTGATCATGCCTTGCGTTATTGGATACACTATCTTCTGGGAGAGCACATTTTGGTTTTCACTGACCACAAGATTCTCAAGTATATCTTCACACAGCATGATCTGAATCTGAGGCAGCATAGGTGGGTCGAGTACCTTTAGTCTTTTAACTTCGATCTCGCCTATACGCCGGGAAAGGGCAATTCCGTGGCAGATGCGTTTAGCAGGAGAACTCAGATTCATGGAGTTCAGGAGGCCAGTAGTGAGTGGAAGATGATGGCTTTGTTCTCTGAGAATCATCTAGAGGTGCACGACAGACGGGGATAGACTTTTCTATCTTCTGTAGCTGTTACCTCCACGCTACTTGATCTGGTACGGATGAGGCATCTATCAGAATCAGAAGGCATAGTCCTGCGGGAGAGTGTGTCAGGAGAGGACCCTCTTCCTGGATGGACAATGGATGAGGATGAGATCTTTTGTTTCCAAGGATGCGTATGGGTGCCAGCAGACATATTTGAAGAGCTGATACGAGATTTCCATTCCTCTTTTTGGGCAGTTCATCCTGGCATCACCAAGATATATCAGGACCTTTATCGCCAATACTGGTGGCCTGGTATGAAGAAGGATATTTCTGGTTTTGTCTTAATATGTTCCACTTGTCAGCAGGTGAATGTAGAGCATCAGGGACCAGCAGGCCTTTTACAGCAGTTACCCATTCCGGAGTGGAAGTGGAACGATGTTGCGATGGACTTCGTGACTGGGTTTCCAAGATCACCCCGAGGGAATGATGCTGTTTGGGTTGTCGTCAATAGACATACGAAGGATTCTCACTTCTTGCCGATCAAGGAGACCATTAGTGTCGATGATCTGGGACGTCTTTACATCAGAGATATTGTGCGTCTTCATGGAGTTCCACACTCTATTTTTCCAGATAGAGATGCGCGCTTTACCTCTCGGTTCTAGTAGGGACTTCAGAAGGCCTTGGGTATATAGGTACTGTTGAGTACAGCTTACCATCCTCAGACTGACGGCCAGTCCGAGCGCACGATCCAGGTGCTTGAGGATATTCTCCGAGCATGCATCCTTGACTTTGGCGGTTCTTGGGAGAAGCATATTCCTCTGGTGGAGTTTTCCTAAAACATAGTTTCCAGGTGACCATTCAGATGGCGCCATACGAGGCTTTGTACGGTAGGCCATGCCGATCACCCTTATGCTGGCTGGAGGCAAGAGAAGCAGCTTTGCTGGGACCTCGTCTTGTTCAAGAGACTTCAGAGCAGATAGGGCTTATTCGGAAGAGAATGGCTAGAGCGCAGTATCGACAGAAGTCTTATGCTGATCAGCGGAGACGACCTCTAGAGTTCAAGATCGGTGATCAGGTTTTCCTACGTGTCGCACCGAGGTTGGGACACAAGAGGATTCGGAGGCAGGGTATGATTTCACCGTGGTATGTCGGTCCGTTTGAGGTCTTGGAGAGAGTGGGGTCGGGTGCTTATCGGTTTCAGCTACCTCAGAGGTATCAGGCCATGCACGACGTCTTCCACGTCTCTCAGCTCCGACGCTACTTTTCAGACTCTCCTCACGTCTTTCAGCCTAAGTAAGTAATGATTGAAGCGGATGTGTCATTCGAGGAGCATCTTATCTGAATTTTAGATCATAATACGAAGGTTCTCTGTGGGTTGTCTGTTCCTCTGGTACGAGTGCTATGGCATCACAGACGAGTATAGGACGAGACCTAGGAGAGGGAGGCTGATGTACGATCGCAGTGGTCAGAGCTGTTCGGGGTTTCTCCTTCTCTTCCTTGTTAGGGAAATTCGGGGACGAATTTATTTAAGGGGGGAAGTATGTAAGAACCTAGATCTCTTTTCAGGTATGTTTTTCCTTTTTTCTTGAGTTTTTGAGAAAAATGAATTTTCAGGAAATTTCAGAAGTACACACCGTGTACTCTTTCCCCGGTTCGAAGCCGTGTGCTGGCCGTGTCCGGGCCACACACACGGTGTGTAAGGATGAGGTGGGGGAAGTTATTTCGGAGTATTGAAAATTTGAAGTACACGTTGTGTACTCCAAAAGTACGCACCATGTACTTTCTTTTTTTCATTAAACGGACCGGGGTCACGTATAACCCCCATATTCATCTTCTTCTTCAGTTTTGGACCGTCTGGGAGCAACCGTACGGCCGGATCTTCGATGGACGACCGCCTCACCGTCCGTTCTTTGATTCGAGCACGGGCAGTTGCGTTGGAATCGCAGCGGTGAGTTCTTCCTTCTTCTTTAGCCTTATTTCTTGATTCCTCCTCGTTTCCATGTTATCGTGGGATGAACATTTTGGGAATTTTCTCAGATCTACGTCGTTCTAAGGGGAATCTGTTGTCGAGGTTCACATATATCAATCTCTTAGGATCAAGGTAGGTGTTTTGTGCCTTTCGGTTGAAAGTTGATGAATATTATGTGCAAATTCTACCAATACCCTTGAACGGGGTATTGCGTGTTTCCTGTTTTTCCCTTGCTGCTTTCATGCTTTGCTTGATTGCTTTAGTAGGGTTTATTTCTTGTGATTAGAGTATTTTTTTTGTGCTCATTTTTCCTTTCCATGCCTATTTTTAGGATTGTGGACTGTTGTTTTATTGTTTTTGTTGAGCCTTAGTTGATAGCCAAGTAGTTCTTGAGGTTTACTTGGACGATGTACACGTGCGCTGAGCATGTATTACCTTTTACTGAGGACTGTGAGAACCTAGAGTAGTAGACCAAAGGGATAATTGATGGAAGGGATTCTCTAGAGTGTTTTTTTAATCATGACGCGAGACCAAGGGGAGAATTGACGGAAGGGCTTCTCCAGAGTGTCTTTAACTACGACGTGGGCCACAGGGGGAATTGACGTTGAGTGCTTCCCCAGAGAGCCTTTAGCATGATACAAGACTATAGGGGTAATTGATGGTGAGTGCTTCCCCAGAGAGTCTTCTTAATTACATAGCTGAACAAGAGGGGCGAGACTGTGTGTGCCTCCTAGAGGGTTTCTAGTACTTAGAGGTTGAACCATAGGGGTTAAACTGTGAGAGCTACCCAGAGGGTTACCTGTTTACTTTTTATTGTTGGATGCTTACTCGTGTTCTATGCTTGTTAGAACTATGGAATGTAGTTGTTGTGCTTTTCTATTTACTGCTTCTTATTTTAGTACTGCCATGTATTCATTTACTGTTAGGCACATATCTTTGGGTGGTTGCCTACTGGTATTATATCTCACATCCTTTTTGGGCCATGTTTTGGGCCCAAACAGACTATGTTGCTACAGGTATTGATAAGGGCAAGCGCCCTTCTACTGCAGGATCTTGACTCCATCAGGAGCTGGGGAGCATGGGACCGAGCCGTGGCTCGCGATGCTGAGGAGATTACTTTGTTTTCTTTTTCACTTGGTTTCAGTTGTATTTCACCACATTGTTGTGTTTGCTGTTTTCCATAGATACTTATACCTACTGCATCATTATCATCATAGTTATATATACATTGCTTCCGTTGTTTGGTTTCTGTTTTTATGCATGTTGTTCACTGCTTCCGCTATTTATTGTTGTTTTCTATCCTTGTATACCTTACCGAATGAGGGCATAGTTTCCCCACTAACTCATCAAGGCCCTCGCTGCTAGTCGGCAGCCTCTGGAGTTTGGGGAAACGCGCTTGAGGTCATGTGGAGAACCGGGTACGGGGCACCAGTGGAGGGGATCCAGACTCAGGATGTTACAATACAGGAGGTTCAGATACATACAAAGCATATCGTATATAAGGTAAGGGATAACTATTCCAATATCTCTCTTATCTGAGATTGTTTATTCATATGTATTTACTGGGGTTTTTGTTATCATCCATGTCCATGTTTTCTAAAAATGTTTTAATGTATGTTTAATGGAATTTTTACCCATTTTTTAATTTTACCACATGTTAGGAAAGGAATCTTAATTTTGTTTACCACACACGGAACTTTTTTAGTTTTCTGAGAAAAGTACGAGGATAATGTTATTTTTAACTTATACGGCGTGAATGGATTTTTATGGTTTAATAACACCTCATTTTCATGAAGCTTCCTCTACAATATTGCATGATTATTTTCAAAAATACCCTTTTCTTTTAAAATTTCATGGCATTTTGTGAAAATAAAATGATTTTGAAGAAGAAAGAATATTTTCATCAAGAATTCATTTCAAGTGTTTTATCAATACTATTTTCCATATATAATGACATTATTTAATATGTTTATGTTTCAAGTATAATGTCTCCATTATTTACATGGTTTGATTCTTCTTATGATGAAATTATATCCATTTTTGTATATGGATTATGTTATGAAGGCGTGATTTCTAAGAATCCCATTCTATTACATGGGTTATGCTATGATGTATGATTTATGATTTTGTGGAACATGAAATAATGGTTTCATTATGAGATGGGTGTGACCTATATCTCCCTCAAATGCGTTGAGTAATTATTTATATCTCATGAGATATACATGGCTGGAATGGTAAGTTAATCTGGTTTAGTAATACAGGACTGGAACGACGAGTAAACTCGATTCAGAAAGGGACTTTGTCCACTAAGATTGTCTTGGCAGTAATGCCTTGGCTACTATGGAAATCATATCATGTGCTTAATGGTTTCCACAATAACATGTTGTATTGCCATGATATTTTATCATGATTGATGTTCCTTTATGATATATTCCTTACGTACTTCCATGATTTATCTCTTTACT
Source organism: Viscum album (assembly GCA_963277665.1). Lineage (NCBI taxonomy): Eukaryota > Viridiplantae > Streptophyta > Magnoliopsida > Santalales > Viscaceae > Viscum > Viscum album. The sequence continues at coordinate 282,289,304 of OY728142.1, forward strand.
CAAGATTTTGATGTTTAGATATTATGTTCAAGTTTTTGCATTCAAATGTTTATGGATTGTTTTAAGTTCTCTATGTTTACCCTTACTGAGCATTTGAGCTCACCCTTTTTATGTTTTCTTTTCCCCGGGATATAAAGAAAGGTTTTAGGTAAGAAAACCAAAAGGGGAAGATCTTTATGGGAGAAGTTGAAAATCATTCACCATGATTAGAAGATTACGTTCTGAGTTTCCAAAGACACTAAGATATTACGGTCCTTTGGTGTCTATTTTTGTTTTTAATTAATTATTTCGCAAAAGTAATGTAATGTCTATGTACGTCATGATTTGGTTCTCTACATTGGTGGTAGCTCATGAAACCATCAAGAGTAGAAACCATGTCAACCATCTTATCAATGATAGGACTTCGAAGAGAATTTGGTTCCTAAGTCCACGTCCAACTAATTTGAGAGACATTCTTTGTAGCATGATGGATTTTACCTCTTTTTACTTTATTAGGTAGAGGAAGATTTCATCAACATCCCTTTTATTAATTCGGAACATCACAGGAAGGATCTTGATAATATAAATTACTGTTTATAACATTTCAAGAACATAACCCTTCAAGGACACACTGAAAAGGGTATTCATAAAAAACTAACCTTAGCCACCAAAACTGGGGTGCTCATGAGAAGGTGTCACTAAGTACCACAGACCACATGAGGAAGGGAGTAAACCAATATACCTATTCTCACTGAATAATTCCATCAACATACATTGGAGGAAACTAAACTATAGACTCATATTTGTAATCTTCCTCAATGACCATGCTCAATATATCCTAGTTACATCAAAAGAAGTATATTGGTATATTCCAACAACTTATAGGGAGAAAATCCATATTATTGAACCATCATATGAAAAATATCAGTATATCCCAATGGAAAGTGAAGGAATCGTGTGGAATAATATTTCTATTCCCAATAGAGTATAATATCATTTTTCTATTCTTATTATAAAATATCATTATCATATCCTAGTGGGGAAATATGTTCAAACCTATATCCTTACCCATATCTTACAAACAAACCAGAATATTCTAGAAACAACATACTACGATCATTCGCTTATTATGGAAGACATTAGGTTATATGCCTATACATTTTCTCCCGAAAATATTTGTGTGTCCTTTCATCACATCTTGAAGATACTCAGGTAAATTTCCATATTACCACACCTATTCATGTGAATCCCCAACATATACCAAAGAGGAATGAAGAATATTATTAGGTCGATATTTCCTTTCTAATGGAATTTAAAAAACATGTCCTAGAAATCAATTCATGGTATCGTCATCTCTCTACCAATATCCCCAAAGATCATTATTATATTATAAAAATATCTTTATAGAGGGATTATATTCCATTTATAACCAGAAAAGATAAATATCATGTTCTTGGAAATGAAATAAAGTTAATATCATATTCATTACCACATGCATGAAGCTAACTGGTGAATTTTAATGGAACTCACCTAGGAGAGGGCCCATTTTCAATTCCTCAGCTAGTAATCCTATTGTAATATACCAACAATTAATTAATTCTACGAAAAATATCATAACTTTATTTCTAAAAACACATGTATTCTACACAAGCATATTTTTGTAATATCCCAAGATATCCATTGGTATTTTATAATGATATGTTTTGGTGTAACCAAGGAGGATTCATATATTGGAAACTTATATCCAATACTGGGATACACCAATACTAACTAGGGTTCCAAACTCAATCACCAAAACATGAAGATCAAAGAGGTATCTCTAATGGAATCATACAACTCAAGACTAGGATTTTATTCTGACTCTAATAAATGATGAAATTATTTCGGATATTATTCACATTTTTGTTGTATCCAAATAATGTTTTGTCTCCAAAATAATAAGAGAAATTCTTTCTATCCATAGAAGTCATGTCCATGATATAGTCAATAAAAACTATTGATTCCTCTCATAGAGTACCAACCATGGAGGTCCTCCATGTGGTGTAAGTTGCAGTGGCACTCCTCACAACATAAATATCAGCGTGAATGAAATCCCCCACCCACAACTGATCGGTATCTTGTAATCTAGAATGTTATCCTCATGGAAGCTACGATATCCAACATAGAGTTCATCTCCATAGAACTCATAATAGAGGTCCTACATCTAATTAATTCTTATATCATTACAGAGGACTAACCCATATCAAAAACCAAAGTTAAATTTCCCTCATATCGATTGGAAATCAAGAGTTTAAGGGAGAGTACACAAATATCCTCACCATTAGCTGTTGAAATATCATGGTATCCCAAAGACATTTTGGGGACATGGTAATCATCTACACCTCTCTTGGATCACTTATTCTCTAATAAAATAAAATATGAAACAATTTATGCTTATAATTTTAATAATTTAGTAGGAAGTATACCTCAATGGTTAGATCTTGTTGAGTAACCTCTCTAAAAAGATGATGAGAAAACTAGTGTAATCTAGAAATATATAAAAAAAGGTAACAATATGGAAATGATCATAACCTTGTCCACCTTAGGGTAGATCATTCAAAATATATTAATGCTCCACCAGAAGTGCACATTAGATTTTGAGGAGTGTATGAGCCTCTATATATAAAACATATAATTTGTCAGCCTAGTTCATCGATGAGAATAATGTGTAACGTTAACAACTTAGGTCAGGTATTAGTTCTATGGTTTTCATGTACTAGTTCATTTACATAAGGAAATATTATCATTCCTAAATCCTATAAATGACATAGATGATTGGATAATTTTATAATAGGTTACTACATCAAGAAACCAATAAGTTAGAGTATGTTCCAATTTGAATAAATTCAATCCTATAACAAAAAAGCACACTATAATGAAAACTAGATCTTGTCCCAAAAAATATGTTTCATCCAACTAATGACTGAGTATAGGCATAGTCTATTAAATGGAATGTTATATAATTATTCACCACAAAAGTTAACAAGAAAGAGAAACCATTAAGGCTACATAATTTTTACCACCTCCTATAGGATCAAAAAATACATAAAGAATATGAGATGTTATAGTGGAAGAACCAACTAAAACTTAACACACATGGGTGGGAGATTTATATTTACAATACTCCTATAAGAAAATAATAAATATATAGGATATTGGAACATTTAAATTCATTCCCTTGCCTGATGTATCTCATTTATTAGCGGGGGGCTTGATTTATTTCGTGGGAGATTCTCTCAAAGCTATGATCTATCAAGGTTAGAAATTGAAGTATCTTAGGGACTAAAATCTAAAATGGTACACCAAGAAGGAAAATATTATAAAGGATGATAATATAACCCTTTGTAGATATTTTGAGGGTGGTTAATCCCATTACTACACTATATATGATGAAAAAATGATTCTTTATGTATGTTATGAGTCTATAAATTTCATTGTAATCTATATTGAATATAACCCAAATAATGAATCTAGGATGGAAGGGAATATTGAATTTCCATCCACTTGAAACATGGTACTCATAAATAATGATCATATAAACACTTAGAATAATAGATTATCTCAAAATCTAGGTTCTCTATTGGATTCATAGTGACAACCTTCTCAATATGCTATGACTATAGAGAAAGGGAAAGGTGTGGATACATCTACAACCTAGAAACCACACAAGGATGTTGATTCCCTTTCCATCATGCGAAGGTTCAAATAATAAAATGTTTTGATTGAAAAATTGAAGTGAAATAATTCATACCTACTTAGAGTTAATATTTATGTTTTTTAAAATTCTCAAGTGGAGGCTACTATCTCTCCCATGGTACGCATTCTTTATGAAAGAACATATTAACTAGTAATAGTATATTCCTACAAACCCATCAAGTCTAGGTAAAGACTATTAGTTTATTCATACTCCTTGCCAAATATTATCTGGACTCTTCCCCTTTATAGAATAAGAATCCTATATTTCATGTTTTCTAACCCAAGATGATTCAAACTGAATATCAATAACTCGAATAAGCGAGCTGACCATATAAAGATCCACGTATTACACCCACTAAGGGTTCAAATCAGGTGAAATTTTCAAGGAGATCTATGACTCCATAGATTATATTACTATTTGAATGGAAACTATAGACGGGATACACATACAAGTAAATCTAGAGATAAAGTCTTAAACTGAATGGGTTGTTTCTACTCTTCCTCTATAAAATTTTAAGAATCCCACATTTTTCATGCTAACTGAAATGGGAAATCTAACTAATTGCTTGGAACACTTCATATCTCAATGTGGAACCATAATGGGAACATTGGAGCTATAGGATAAAATGATGCATATATATTTTATCCAGATCATAGAATGACCAACATTTATATGGTATAATAATTTTTCAGTAGATTCCATTTTCAAATGGGATGATCTATGATGTAAATTACTGTATAATTTCTTGTTAGTGCTAAAACATATGATTTCTCATAACATTAAAAATTAAGAAAACATGAATGATTGTGTTATAGACTTTACCACCAAATAGAATTAAATGATATACTCCATAAATATTTTTCATATTTAACAGAAACAACTAGATATCTATATATGGGACCTTCGTGATAAAATATAGACTCTATTTATTCCCATGAAGTACCCTAGTAATTTTTGGGAGTTTTCATTAGAAATTAAGTACCTAGATCATGTCATATGATGGTCTAAGTCCCCTTTTCAATTAAAACCATCTACATAATTAATGATTCATGGTGGAGTGAAGACAATAATTTTCATTCATAAGTTAAAAACAATTCCATCGAAAGAACCTAAACCCATTAAATTTCATAAGGAAACTCATCCTAAAAAAAATTGTAGAAGTATTATCATGGATGGGATATTAACAATGTGTAGTGTCCCCTTCCATTTGATGATAAAAATAAAAATTATTTTTATTTTTATATGAAAAATTCCCAAGGTATTTTATCATACCTAGGGAGAAAAAATTTCATGTTTACATAGTCCAATAAACCCACTCTGGTTAGTTAATATTACCCCCCTAATATATTTCCATAACATTAGATATTGGGGAACAATATTATGGATTGTGTCAATTTTATTGATAAAATATAAAAGATTTTAGATTTTATGAAGGTTATTTCAGAAAACCCTGAACATAGTTTACCCAGATATGAATCACATAACTATAAAAGGAAGGAAAATATTAGAAAATATTTATAAGGTATGCATATAATTTTTACGACTGGGTGAATTAGAAAATAGTCAATCAATAATATTATACTCTCATTGAACAACAAAACCAACCAATTATGTCCCCAAATACACCACTAATATCTAATACACAACATTCATCATCTTTTTATTCTAAAAGTATGTCCAATTATCCCTAGAGATACATGATATTGGAGGAGGAGATGTCATTAACACCTAGAGAAATTAATAAACTTTAAGATATCTTACCACTATCCTTCATAGGATATGCACTATCCAACCAAATGAGATAGAAATAACTGCTCCTTCAAAATGAATCCTCATATGATAAAGAATATTATTACAATTTAGTTAACATAATCCACTTTATAGTCCCAATTAAATGAAAATTTTATGGATTTTATGAACCTAAACCCTCCATATATAATAGTTGTTGATGGAAAAGAGGCCAAGAAGGATATGTAAGATGCCCTCGAAATGGAAATTGAAATTTATGCAATATTTCTACTAATATAATATTCACTAAAAACATAAAGATAATCTCTCCAAGATACCCTAAATGATAATTAACCTAGTTTTATGGGATCAAATGATTTCTTAGGACCCATTATACTGGAGGAAAGACTCACATATATATAGTTTTTCAGTTGACATCAAACTATGATATGGATAGTTCAATTCAGGATTTTTACTATACACATTTTCCTCTTTATGATTATGGATATGAGTCATTGAATATGTTGAAAGTGACCTAAAAACCCAAAATATAGAAAATATACACCCTTGATCTAGATATACAACATCCAAAAGTAACCATCAATTATTCTAGATATCCTCTCTATTCGTGATTATCTTCACCTATCCATGGAACTTGGGGATACCCTCATTGTGTTCATTTTGATACATCAAGAGTTCTTGGTAGAAGACCCTATAGTAGAAGAATATTATGTAGAGACTAGTCCAACTGAATGTCATGTAGTTATTTACCTTATATTGTAATAACAGGAACCATTAATTCATGAGCATATTTGGTGCTTGTATATATCTAGAAATATTGGTGATAATAAAAAATTTAGGTCCCTAATTGATAATAGTTTATTTATAAAAATTACAATACCCCAGACCCTCCAATGATTGGGTTACATTGAAGTAGATTTAAATCCATCCAAACTATTAATTAAAGGATATAAAAATAGTTATAAATAAACACTTGGGGGATTAATCTCAAATTCAAATGTCTTTTTTTGGGTTTTCCATTATCTTTCTACTTTTTGGAATAGTATTGCTCAGGGATATAGATTCATTATTGGGAGAAATGACCTAATGTATAGGGATGTAGATATATTTTAATTAATGGGGTCTAGTAATAAAATGTTAAACGGGCTTAGAGTTGTCCCCATGAGTATGGAAGTCTTCATTTGTGGTTTAGGAACCTTCAAAAACACTGTTAAAGAAACTGTCTACAAGAAAATTACATGTCGTGTATATATTACTCAGTGTCTTACTATCGCCAAAAACATCTCATAAACTGGTTCATGATGTGATGTGGTTACACATTTTGGACCTAATTCACACATTCTAATGTTTGAGTAGAGTTAAAATTAACATTCGGTTATGGGTTTTTTAGAGTAACCCTTTACGAATAAATAAAAAACATGTAAATGGGTTACTCTCCATGTACTTCTCCAGATCAACAATTTTAAGGATCCTCGTACACCTATTTATCTTTCCACCATTTCTGAATCCAATTTCTTGTAGTCCTAGCCAACTCCTATAAATTATGGAGTTATTAAATCACCTTTGGATGTCATAGTTTGGTTTTTGATCCCTAGTTGGTCCATTTTCATTGTTCTCTTCTCCATTCCTCTTTCTTCTATTAATGTGGTGTTTATTTTTTATATCTATTATGGAATAATTTATATCTAGATCTGGTGTTCTATAAGTTTTTTTAGATTTTCTTTATCACCATTCTTATTGGTAATAATAGTTGGAAGTGTTGTCTTTTCACTAGATAAAGGCAGGGGGTCTAAACCTAACACAATAGTCTATATAATTGTCAAGTCTATAGAATACTCCCATTTTGAATATGTAATGTGTTATATAATTAATTTATATATTTATTAATGGTAAATAATGGATTTTAATATTGGTTTTATCCCTTTTTATTCAATTGTTGATGTGGCTAGGCATATGGCTACCCATTGGGTGGCAGACCCGATGAATAATATTAAGTTTGATAATAGTTTAAATTGTGTTTATAATGACATGAGATTACAGGTGAAATATTTTCATAGAATACCTTTATAATTATCTTATGGGATATTTATTTTGTTTTTGATAAATTTCTATAAAATTAATGTGTAATAGAAATACAAATGGTAATTTTAATAATTATCCAATGGGGCTTATGATGTTATATTGTGATATCCTTACTATTATGAATTGTTGAATTGATATGGAAATTCTTATATATGGGGATTTTCCCAAATGATGAAATATTATTATAGAGGGGTTTTCCTATTTGTACATACTAAAAATATTATATAGCAGGCTATGCCAAGTGATGCATGCTAAAATACTTAATAGAGGGAAATTTTTTTTGTATACATGATGAAGTGTTTATGTAGTGGGTATGGCCGAGTGATACATTCTAAATTAATTATATATAGGTTATTTCTTGGTGTCTTAAATGATTATATAGTGGGATCTTCCTGTTTTTTTATTATGACATGGTTTATGGTTATGGTTGGAAAGGTTTTGCTATAGGCTCATAGATATTCTGACATTGTTCCAATTCATATTGATTGAAGTATTTTATTCATTTATTAATTAATACACATGTTTCTTGATTTATTGTAAAAACTTTTTATCATTTTTTATTTTCTTTAACATGGTGGTGTTGACCTACTGATTATTACTCACACCCGATTCAAGACATTGTTTGGTACCTGAGTAGATTACATTGATACAAGTTTGGACAAGCTTAAGGCATTGTGTTGATGATTTTTTAATTATTGTATGGGATGTAGATTGGGGATGGGTGTGAAATGGGGTTAAAGAAGGGGGTATTTTGATATTATATTTTTTCAGTAGAATAATTTATTTCTTTAGTTTGAAATTTAGATACATCATAGCTTATCATTACATGATTCATCATTATCAATTTATTGGTTTATTCTTTACATTATAGATATATAATATACAGTTTTAATTGTACTTCATTACTCTAATATAATTTTTCTTTTATTATCCCTATATGTTATAATTATAAAAAAGGGGTATAGTCTCCCCACTATATTCATCACACCCCCACTATTAGTCAGTTGCCTCTGTTGTATGGGCAGGCACACTTGAGCTCTCATAACCAACCTTTTTTGGCCACATTAAGGAGTGATGGATCTGGAGACGTTACATAATATATCCTGATATAGGGAGTCATCGAGATATGAAATTTCCATTTGGATGTATTCTAAATCATTATTCAACATTCCTTTCATATAATATTCATGTTAATATACTTATTAAGATGTCTTTCAGAATGAAATTAATGATTACTTTGCAACCCATGATTATTTACTTGGATCGATAGTGTCATTACCATCATATAGGTCTAATATAATATAATTCCTAGTTAACATAGTTATCGATTGTTTCCCACATGGATATGAATTCTAGTAGAAGAAAAAAATAATTGGTTTTTGGAATATTTTACCTTATCATCATTATATCGGTTATATACGCTTGATACATCAATACTAAATAGTGACGTGATCATGGAAATGGTAACAATTACCATAATAATAATCTCCCAACATTATCTCTTAAATATAATCATATTAGCACATAATCATCCCTGAATGATAGTAATGAGGATATAGAATATTTTTGGTATAGAATCACATAATCTTCCGGATATAAATATTCATAAATATTATATATCATATCAAATAATGATCATTCATCTTTTCTCCTAAAAATATAGAGGCAGAATAGGTGGGATAAGAAGATCTCAATGATCCCCAACAATGTTTTTGGAAGGTGTATATTTAACTATTTATGAACATAGTAAATTTAATATCAGTAAAGATCTGAATCTTGGTCCAACATTAATCAATACCACCATAAAAGATGAAGAAAATGAGACATATTTTTCCATTATCAAGCATCACCTTGGTATCATTTTATGGAAATTGATAGAGGTAACCAGATTTGATCCTGATGTGCCTACCCATCAAATATATTTTTCAAAACAACATTGTGCTTTAAAATTTTCGTCCATGAGAATATAACAAAAATAATAATACTAGGTAAAGGATTATGTTGATGAGATCATCCAAGAAAAACTCATTCAAGAGGTTTAGTACTCGTAATTTATTTCCAATATTATGATCCTCAAGAATAACAGTTGTAAAATCTGAGTTTTCAATGATTTTAATGGTCTTAAAAAGTACTAACCAAATGATAAATATGAAATACTGATCATAGAATTACAAATATATGTAGTATTTTTTTCCATGTCCTCTAATTTATGGATGGATATTTATGTTATAATCAGATCTGGATGCCCCTAGATGACGAGAAGTCCATTTCCTTTAGGAAACTAATAGGGGTATATTACAACCAACTGATTCCATTTTTCTAGAGGAATTATAGAGATACACACCAATGCACCATGAACTCTATCTTTAATCCCATGTCATGAAATATAATGCAATACTATGATAATGATATGGTTATCAAGTCCCAATAATTTTGTGATCAAATTACTGATCTTGATGTGGTTTTGAACAATCTATGATGACACATCCTAAAGAAAATACCCTTATAATACTATTCCTGAGTAATGTTAGAGAAATTTATTGGCCTTAGGGTATTACATCATGGTATCAAATTCAGACCTGATAAGGGTAGGTAAATAATTGATTTTTCTCTACCTCAGAACCTGAAAGAGATAAGGGGACTCCATGGGTGTCTGGAATATATTAGATCATCTATTTGCAATATCACCATTAATTTTTCCCCTTTACAAAATTGATGGGTAATGGTGCCACTGACCAATGGGATGAAGTTCTCCAGTGAGATTTTGGTTATCTCAAACCATATATCTTATTCAAATCAGTTTTGATGCCTCTAGTGTAAGGTAATCCACTCATCTAATAGAGATCACATAGTTCACTCCTTGCCAAAAAATATGATGCATGAATGTACAAAAATATATATTATCTTAGAAGAACAACATTTTACAGTATGAATTGATATGTTAAAATTGGGAAGACCTACCTCTTCCTAATTATTGTAGGAAATAAGTTGAAGTATTACTTTAAATTTTAGAATATAAATATTGTGTATCATATGAATTAAATAAACTAAACCCTTAGTAACCCAATGTTAACTAAGCACCTATCATGATGGGAGGTCATTCTGTTGCATTTTGGCATCCAATTCATGTCTATAATGGCAACCAAATGGAATAGATTTTATTATTTTCTCATAGAACATCCTTTCATTGGGAAGATACAAATGAAAAACAATGTCCTTGATAAATATATTTTATTTATCTATAAAACAACCTATATATGGGATATATAATTTGATGGTACTTCTAGAATCATAATAGTATGAAGGATGGACAACCTAATGAATAATCATGGTAGATTATAAATTATGCTCAACTACCCATTAAAATACATTCTGTTATTCTCCTTCCTTATTTAAAAAGGATGTACTAACATTGAGGCATAATAACATTCCCATATTATAGTCAGGAAATTGTTACTATAGATACTAGTGGACCAGTTGAATATTAATTGGTACATAGGGATAATAATTAAGAAAATAAACTCAAAATATTCAATTAAGAATGTCGAATTTTCCCCTTTATAGATTTCGTATGAGGGTTGACGACCAAATTCCCCCCACGTACAACACTCTCTCACATCCCATATTTGAAAAATTCCTAATCTAATATATTGGCTTATGTCAACATGAAACTGGAAGATCCAATCTTGGATAAGTGATTATTCTCATTTCAAAATATAGAACGGTATCTCCTTTCATAAAAATCGATATAGAGGATATCAATGAAGTTAATACCACCCACGAAAAATTAAATCTTAAATCCTAAATAGATTATACTGTAACAGGATGGATATCCCTTGTAATATTCATAATCAAATGTTGAATTACTCTATTAGATCAATCCAAGAAAGGACAAATATGATGGTGAGCTACAAATTTAATCCTCTAAAACAACAAAAATTCGTATAATGTTTCTAGAAATTTGGATTTGAGTGAATCTTCCTCAAATTCATTGAAGGAGGAGAGACTATCAATGTTATATAGGATGTCTATGCATGTGATTTAAATTACCAACATTCATAATTCATTCTCCTTCATCAAGTTAAGGTATATAGATTTGTTTGGACAATAATGATGAAAATTTTCCTTTAATTCATAAGGAATTGTAATTATTTTTAGATACCTTCCAATTTAATCCACCAAACTATAAATACACTACACACTATGAGATTCACCTGGTAATTTACCATATAGAGAATCGATACCTTGGGTCCATATCCACCAACAAAATCCTGAAAGTTAATGTACACCCTTACTACCATTTAATTATTCTTCATGTGGGCTAAGGATATATCCCTCATGGATGACATGACTAAGGATATCATCATTTTATTATAGAAAATCATATTATCATATTTGGTGTCCCCCAAAAAATTTTGATGGAAAATTGAACCAAATTATAATCTTTTTAATTGAAAAATTAATTTATAAAATTCATCACTTATACTTACAAATATAACCACTACTAATGAGAGTTTAAAATATATATAGTGATTTTTAATAAGACCCTATCTAATATCCTTTTGAATATGGTGGACAATAACAATAATTATTTTCCATATAAACTCCTACAAGATTTAATGGACTACCACACCATAACTAGTATAACTATACAGGTGTCCCCATATTCAATGTTTAATGTGATAAAGGCAGTATTACCCATTGAGGTTCAACTACCCTTTCATCTAATTACTATATGTAATCAATACTTTGAATATGAGAGGTCTTAAATTTGTCAATATGAGTTGGAGTGAATAGATAATAAATAGTTAAACACACTACATAACCATGAAATCCATTAGAAAAATTTCACATGAGCATTTAACAAGAAGGTTTTATAATCTAATTTCCTTATGGAGAGTTGGAAATTTGTTTACAAAATCCCATAATACACTAGATGAAACAAATGATGTTGGAGATGAATAGAGTGGAACCTTACTCTATACATAATATATTCTCTAATATATCTTATTCATTAATGATAATCTGTTTAGGCTATATCATAATTTCCACCAATTTTAACATTCTTATTAATTAATATACATAACTTAATGTAGCGTAAACATATTACTCTATAGAAAATGTTAAAATTCATATTGAAATTCCATTTCACATGACATTAAACTTTTTGAAAAATGTCCTGATTGGAAACGGCTAAATTAGACAAAATTTTAATAATTATCATATGATGTTAAACTACATACCATATGATCCACCATACATGACCATTCAAATTGATTAGGATAGTCAATTTGTGAGACCCATTATTTTAATAGAATATTCAGATCTATGACAGGATTCTTAGTGTATGTTACCTTATTATATTTTTTCACACCACATTGAAAACAAAATTACCTCTCCATGTAAGAACTAGGTGTGTCTTGATTCCTATTAACTATAGATATATAGTGATTTTAGGATCGTCTATCTTAATCCCAACTGATAATTCCAATAACAAAAAAGTTGTTCCCTGATGGTGAGGCCTTTACTGATTTATGTTAGGTTTCATGTTTCCTTCTCTCACCAAGTCACTTATATATTTCATCCCCCTTATCCAATAAATTTTATTGATCATTGTTCAGAGAAATTATTCAATTAACATCACGTAGATTTATTCCCATTGTATATGTATAAAAAGTCATATCTGCATCTATAATCTTTGTACCAGATATAAATTATCAAATAATTAGTTGTCTATCTGTGTGTGATATCCTTATTTTCATTAGGTATTTTTTGTATTCAATTATATATATTGGGAAAATTATAAATGTTTGAACATAATATACCAAATATTTCAGAACTACATGTGGCTCGATTCTTGATATTTCAGGATATATATTAATGTTAGTAACTCTAAGTATGGACCTAATCATATATTCTATTAAACCACCAACTTTTATTTAGTGTCATATCACTCACTCTTTCACTTGTAATTATTATTTTATTATCTCTATATTTCACCAATGATCTAGATCATTATAAAATCACCTAACATGGTTCTCCCTATATGGAATTAAATTTTTTAGATATGTCTAATCTAGGAGACCTCACTCTCTTATATATGAGTAAGATCTTCAATAGAGAACTAAAATATAAGGTTCTATATCCAGGGACTTATGATAAGATAAAATTTTACCAATTTCAGTCATTATTTTTGAAATTTTCAATGTTTTTTGAATTCCCTAGAATCCCTATATTTATATTAGAATATATTGAATTCTGAGTGGCATGAACATATATTATCTATCACCTAGGTCTTTGTTTCATTATATAAAACTCCATTGAATGTGGTCCATCATTCAATACATTCAACTACAAAATTTGGATCAATCTATATTGTAAAACGTTCATATATATGGTACAAATCCATATAGGAGTTGAACCAATGCAAGGATTTCCTCTATAATCGTATAGAGAAATGATATTCCATTATCTTTCCAAAGAGGAATTTTTTTTTTTGGCACCTTCCTAATTGTTTTGGGTTTCTTCCATTTGTGTATCTATATAAGTAGGAAATCATTTCAATACCTCCTATGTAAGATCCAAATTAATAAAGAGATATATTTAATATAACCTATGGTGATAAAGAATCCCCCTATTAAATATTATGATCTACATAGGGGTATCTTAGAGAAAAATATATTGCTTAATTTTAATTGTCATGTGATACGTACTGAAACATAAATTACTTATCTTGGGATCAACCAAAAATTACCATTAAATTTGATCTTTTTATAGATTTTTATTCCCTCTAATTAATTTTTGTTTTTACCCCCCATGAGTTTAGTTCTGAAATATAGGCATCTCATTTTGTTCATTAGCTAGATTTGTGCAGAGACTTATGAATAATACCTCATTGTATGACCTTAAACTAAAACAGATTCTTATACATGTCTCGTGATGTTAAAAAGCATTACATTCAGTTCAATATACATGAATTCAAACTTTATAGATGGGGTAACTCCATATGACCCTATTCAAGAATTCCAACCCCCAATGTGAGATCTTGATCTTCATAGGATAATGTATCTATTCTTTGAGGTTGAAACATCCAGGGATATATTATCTATCTATAATGTCATGGTCTATATGACCTATGAGTAATAATTCTCTCATGTGAGAACTACATGTGGGTTGATTTATACATAATCAAGATACATAGTGACACCTAGATCCTCTATCATATTCTTATCTGTGGATTTATTTGAATATTATTCACCATTATTCCTAGTGTTTTGTGCCTCTTTATGCATGATGGGTTTGATCCAGTAGACCCTACACTAAGGCCTCTTTTATAACTCTGTGGATTGATTCTTATTAACACCAGATATGAATGGACACATTGATCTCATGTCTCTATCCCAACTACAAATTGTAATCAAATCCCTAATTTTCTTCAGTATCTAAAACATCACTCAATCATTTAGTGTTATGTTAAAATTATTTTAATTTTCAAGTAAGCCAACTATAAAAAAATATTCTCCATATGAAGATTCATGTAGATTAAACCTAAATAATAGGATTCTAAGACATCATCATAGATTGTTAAATTGAATTATGTATAGTTTATATAAATTTATAAAAATAGTTTTAATGTTCTAGCCTATATGAAATTAAAATTTTAGTACTGATGCATTACATGAGATATTAATTCATAAAGTATTATTATATATATTATCTTGATCTATGTATGAAAAAAGTCTTCTGTGAATGTTATTTCCCCTCTAAGGAGACCTCTCTCCCTTTAGTGGTATTATGAATATGATTGAGTTTTCCAGATCTAGGTAACATGCCACAACTATCCCTTTATATAAATTTTATATGATTTTTTTTAGTTCAATCGCTATGAAAATAAACTATATGAACACCTCCATGAGATAGTGTATATTATAATTAGGAGTCTCATTCACACCTAGATTATCTCAATCTAGATATATACTTTATCAATCCTATTTGTAGAAATATTCATAACCATAAACCTTTGCATCTGTTTCTCGAAAAACTATGACCATAAATTATACTCATCCCTTTAATGATTTTCTATATAATCATTAGGATCATTATTCAAAATGGGTGTAATTTTTCATGTGTTAGTTAGAATATTTCACTTGTTTCTCAAATTTGTGCATCCTAAAACTCAATCCCCCAATGGACTAAATTGCATTAATCTTAAACTATAGATAAAGAGGGAAAAAATTAAGTTAAAAGCCTATAAATAGAGTGTTTATAAAAAAATTGTTCTCTAATCGCTAATTCATCTTTTCTCATTGATTGGGGAAAATATTAGAATATAATATGTAAATGCACAATGATTATAAGGGCCATAATTTATACAAAGAAAAACGTTGGATATGCACATTGGATCCACTAGTATAGGAAAAATCAATAGAAATTTGAAATTATATCCATTAAACCTGAATCTATGTCCACAAATGGTTATGTAACCTTTAGCATCCTAAAAATATTTTCGAATAACATTCCCCTTGAATCCTCCTTCATCACTAGAGTGGTTAAATATTTGTGTTTATTTCATGGTTGTTAGTAATATGTTTATTTAACTCAAAGTGACACCTCTACATGGTAATTTCCATCCCACAAAATTCTTCACTTTAAACCAAAGTCGTATTCTTAGAGAGTAGATTCACCTCTAATCTTTGTACACCTCGAATAGAATTATAGAAAAACCCATCATTCTAATTTGGTCTATGGTCATAATCAATATACTTATTCCCTAAGATAATCTACCCTTTCTAATACTTTGATTTGGGATACACACATTACGTAATATTATTATTCAAATGGATTATCATACCCTTGATGATACAAATTGTAGAATCATTCCCATTTTCCATGTAAGAATATGACATAATTCTTAAAACATTGTCTATACTCATCTCAAATCCGTAAACCTATTTACATAATGGTCTAAAAACTATAACCTTCAATTGTATTCCCCTATTTTAGGTGTGATTACACTATAATTATGCCCTCTTCCATGTTAGGTTTCTACCTTGACCATACAATATAGTCTATTTCATATATTTTTTCAAGTATATTTGACCATAAAAATCCCCTAATATTTTTCCAAGAACATTAAAAATAAAATATGTTCAAAATTAATCTTATTTATTAGTGTTCTTTACATTTCTATCTCTACTTACATCATGTTTTGTTTAGATGAATATTTATGTATATTAACTATTTGTTTATTTTTCTAGTCAAAAATACGTTACCTAAAACACCAACTATATTTATCTAGTTTTGGAAGCCCCAAATTGCCGAACAAAAGAGGCATATAACTCTCTAGTTCAAAAACACAATAAGGTATTCAAGGGAAAAATTTTATTGTCCACTCACTAGGAATTCACATAATTTAAAAAATGTTAAATTAAGTATATAAAAAAGGAAAAAGTTACAAAACATTTCAGGTGGAAACCCCATAAAGGGTTACCTAAAATGATGTCAAGTTGCAACATAGTATGTATCCACAATTTGATACTATGTTAAAAGTTAAGGCCAATTTAATGAAACAAAAATTTTATGGGTTTAATTATATGATCCTACCAAAAGTAAAGTCGAGATCACTAAGTCCATTGTCCATAGAAAATTTTAATCACCCTATTGTTCCTCTCATTAATTGATTTATATGATATCAGAATAATTCATAAAGATGTTACTTCAGGGTACTAGATTCTTTCTAAACATTGGAATCCTCAATCTAAATGAAATATCATTTCATGATTTTCATCATAATGATTCACTCATCCCCCATATATAAGTGCACTGTCTCTAGTGCAAGGTGATGTTATATATGCCTCTATATCTTACCCACATATACCAATTTATGAGAAAATGTCCCATAGGAACTAATATTCTATATCTAATTAGACTAAAACTAGGGTATATTATGGTACATATAGTGCTATATTTTACCCACTTATTCATGAGAATGCATCTTGGAGGAAAACATATTGCATATCTAAGTAGACTAAATATTGTTTTTAGTGATGGTATAAATACTGATATATATATCCCTTTAGTAGCTATTTGTGATCACTCAAATAAGAGGAACTCATATATCATATCTGAGAATACTAACTCTAGTGTATGATAATGGTGCATATATGACTATATCTGGCCTTCGTAAACTAATCATTCAGCACACACCCAAGATGAAACTCCATTTAAATAAATAATCTTGGAATCATGATTTAATAAATCCATCTCTATAAAATGATCCATTGGATTCATTTATATTGATATCTTCTCTCATCTATTCAAGTAATTAACATGGATATATGATTGAGATGAAAAAAAATAAATTATTTTTATGGGATAATGGGAAAAAGTTATTTTCATTCATTAAATAAATTAAAATACAAATACTAGAGTCTCCCTTTTGTAAACAAAATAAAGCTACAAATAAAAAAATGTTTTTATCTATGCAACACCACATAAAAAATTTCCTTACATAATTCCTCATAGTCATTGATTTATTTTTGAATTTCATCTGGATCTATATATTTATCTTCCTCTGTATGTAGTATCCTTTTTTCTCTAGTATCAGTGTCAACTTCCCTACTTCAGGAATCATCAAATATACTTAGGTTCCATAACAATATTCCTTCAGAAGCACTAAACTCAAGATGGAGTAGGTATACCGTTATGGTTTCTTTTTTTTATTATGATTTTCTCTACAATAACATTTCCCTACAATATTATTTTTCTTAGAGTGTTGTGGCTCTAAGACCAATATAATGTGTCATAAACTCTTCCGGGTAAAGGAAAAATTAGAATACCTATACTAGCTCATTATCCTAGTTTATTTCCATCATGGTAGAATGGATTATATCATATTTAAACCACCTACATCCCAGTATCATAAAAATGTTGTGAAGTTAGTAAACATTTCTACTTGGATCATATACTTGGGTTTTCTAAATGAGCATAAATTTTTTTTCATGTGATTCATTGTATGTTGAATTGGTAATACAAAGAATTATGGTCTAACTCAATGTATATTTTAGAGACTGAGACATATCCTGAATCCATGTCCCATTGATATAAAATATGATCACTCGCCTTTCATTTCATTTGTACTAAATCATTATAAGTCTTTTTCTACTCTAGAAGTTTATTCATATGGAAAATAATATATTTTTTTGATTCCTTCACCTATGGAATCGATACTACTGGTGATATTAAAAACATGCATCAATTATTGTCCATGAAAGTCGACATAGGGAATTATGAATACTGACTTGGTTATTTTAGAGAATTATCAACTCCAACTAGTTTCATTTCCTATGGTGGATCCATATTTTTATATATTCTAGAGGTTGATTCTATATGTTTATTAATAGGGATTTCATCCACTGATATAACCTCTTCCCTCAATTCCATGAGACAATTCTCATCACCAGCTATAATTTGAATAGCTAGTGGGTCGTAACCCCTTCAATTTTTTCCATAACACCTATTTCTTGGATATGGATGTTGTT
The DNA here is from genome assembly GCA_963277665.1 of Viscum album. NCBI lineage: Eukaryota > Viridiplantae > Streptophyta > Magnoliopsida > Santalales > Viscaceae > Viscum > Viscum album. The sequence continues at coordinate 282,308,390 of OY728142.1, forward strand.
GTCGGTCATCTTACATATTTGAAAGAAACATCCGCCCCCCAATTATTAAGTTGCTAACCATTGTATATGACGATGTGAGATTGATATAATCCCTCAAGTTGAATTAGATTAGTTATGTTCTCAACAAAAAAATTTGTATAATCTCAACTATTATAAGTGAAATTTCATTTGGGGGATGATCATATAAATTATATATTTCTTAATATCATCTTGATCCTTATTAGTGTCTTCGAACATATCCATAGGAGAGTGGGAATATACTATTGAAATGATGTATTTCATTATGGTAATAAATTCTAAAATTAAAATAATCAATATAATGGGTAAGTGATTTTGTATGTCAATATAGAATGAAATTTTATTTCACTCATTAATTATACATTATCTATTTGTCCCTCTACCTAAAGGGGTAGTTGGAATAGGTTCAAATGATAATAGAATATCCATAGTCGAAGATTCTTGTATAGTTTAGATTAGAAATCCATCCTAGTATGTCCTTAAAGTATCCTCTTGGGACACTCTTTATATACCTTTATAAGTAGGGTGATTCTGGTAAAGGAATCATGAACTCAATATCCAAGTGTATATATGACAGTAAAAGATAAATTTGATGGATTACCACACTCTTCAATGGGGATCTATTTTATAAAAAATGTATTTATCTATTGATTCTTGATTTGTTGAGGATGTTAATTATGTTGTTCTATTAAGGGATAAGGAACCATAGGCTAGAATAAGGAAAGTGTGTTTATATTCTCCACTTCCTTCAACTCCCTTCCCTTATATTACATCTCCTCCTCCCCTATGTTTGTTGATTTAGTGACACCTATTAAGGTTCCAGTAGTGGTATATTGTAAAGATGGACTGGATTAGAAAGTTATCCCCATTCTCTATATGAAAGGGATAAGTGTATATTGTTATAAGTGGATTGAGAGTTAAAGATGATCTTTATAAAGATGAAACATGGACTTAAATTATCATGTTTTATGAGTTCATCACTTTAATAATCATAGAATTGGTTAATAACTCCATTGGTGGTACCTAAATATCCCATATCTTAAACCCTTTTCATGATTTAAATCCAATTTTTAATGAAAAATACTAAAATTTATAACACCACAATATATTGAATTATTTTAATTAAATTGGATTCAAGGTTGATGTTTAAATTATACATTATATTTCCAAACAGGAGAAGTTGGATTCCACCTTGACGGGAGGCACATAAATCAATTGTGTTCGTATATGTAGGATAGTTTTCCAGAAGTTGGGAAGGAACATGATATAGGCTGTCTAAGGGAATGTTAGCTGGTTCATTCTTCGGTTTGGAATGAGACCCAAGTTACCTAAAGTTTATATGCATCTCCAATATTTCATCATCTATAAAATAGTTGTCACACTATTGATAACTCAAATGGATTATCTGGGACTTAGGTTATGTTAAATCTCTAATTTAATTTTGTGGAAGCCTACTAGTATGTTTAATTTTAAGACCCAAATGCACCACTAGTTGTTCCCTTATTCTGTGGATAAATGGTTTCCCTCCTCCAAATCTCTAGGACTAACGATTCCATGGCCATAATAACAATAGGTTCCTATATCATGTTTTGGTAAGTATATGACCATGATCAAGAATATCTCATGGTTATCACAATGAAGGCATAAAGTAAGGAAGGATTGTCTATTCTTAGGTATTTTAATGAGATATCGTGACCCTAAGTTTTGTTTGAAACATTGGCTGTTGTTCCTATTATATGTTCATCAATGAAACCACTACCTTTCTTGGTAATCACTTTAATTGACGAATAAAAACATCTATTGAGTGTATATTTTACAAATAATGTCACAATTTTTTGGATCTACTAAAACATAGTCCCTCATGTCCATATTTAATGATTGCATTCCATAGTAAATTTTTCTATCATCCTCTATCACACCATTATATGGTTCATCATATGAATATAATTTCAACTATGAGTGTGAAGTAAAAAAGTTATAAGTCCTCTTTTCACTTTATTAGAAGGGGCCTTACTCTATAAATGACATGAATGAATAGAATAAATTGACTCCCTAGGATCTGGACACCCAACAAGATATTATATGTGTTTCTGTGAATAATTACTCATACACATAATACTTTCAATTTCCCCAATACACAAATAGGGAATTGAATTTATAACTATATTGTAGACACCAATGCATTCAATCAGAATTAGTAATCCCATACCTACCTATATCCCCTATGTTTGTTTTGTTTCAACATGAAAGGTTTTTTTTCAAACTCCATTGTGAAATTAATCATCCAAGTGTCGGTATCCACATAGATGAATCTATAGAAATTCCACTGCCCATTTTTGGGGGTTTCGGGTTGATTTCATAACACCATTATTTATACCCCCTCTCTTTCTATAGATATTATGTACCTAGAGCTCCATTTTTTCTTTATATAAGGACAACTCATTGGTAACTTTAAATTTTTACTGTTCCTATTTGTTTTCAATAATATCGTTATCCATGTTTTAAAATTGCTGTTTGTGAATTAGTAGGGATCTTTTTCCATGTAATTGGTAGTCCATGTTAATGATTATTGACTAGAAATATCATATATAATAGATCTACTATGGATTCCATTGTGGGAAAATATTCCTCATACATATCACTAAGTATTGGAAATCTAGATACATTATATATATTCCACATAATAATTCCCACCTCCCCACGGATGAGAAATAATGTTTTTTTTGTGGGCTCCACTGACAGATCACTTCTAAAATTATATCAGGTTTATTATAGATTAAAATCATGGAATTCAAAATCCTCATGTATTTATATTAATTTTTGTTAATATCTGATCTCAATGCATTTATGGATGAAAAATATTTCCCACATCTAATCAGATGTGTCATCACCTCAAGGGTATAGCTCCTCAACCTCAACCAAGACTTGGAGTTGGTATGTGGATGAATAGTGAAAGGATAAAGAGTAATGTTTTATATTAGGCATCAAAATGTAGGTCTGAATATTAGGTTCAAATTTAGTATAGTGGAGTTTGTAGTAATGGGTGACCTCATCGTCATTCATAAATATTACTCTTTAGGATATATTAGCTCCCCTCAGATGTGTATTCTCACCAACCTAGGATTTCACAAGATTCACATTGGGCCTTTGGATATCCAAATCTATTAAGAGGTTGTGACAATAAAAATGAAAAAAAATTTAGTCTAATTACCCTTAATTATGCTTTTTTTAACTTGTTCTAGAGTTTATATCTTTGGTCTTCACTAATGTGTATATCCTTTTCCAATATCCTCTATCATATTATCTATTTGGGAAGCAGTTATTGTATTTGAAACTATTTTCAAATTATACTTCATTGAATTATCATGAATTAAAATCAAAAATAATTTTAGTAGACTAATGAAATAATCAATAATAAATCATATCATGTTGAACTAAGCTATGTAATAACATAAATAGGTGGAAAATCCAACAAAGGAAAGAAAATTATAGGTTATGTACATATGTTTTTCGAAAAAATTTCAACAATAAACTAGTTCAACTGTAGTATTTCTCTTTATTGGACTCTCATATCCTCTTTTACCAACTTATTCTCTCCCAAATGAAGTTCTAAAGTCATCATGTGTATCCAAATTCACTAAATCATTGGTGAAGTGGAGGATGGTTCTCAACTTGATTTGTACAAATGACTTAAGAAAAGAGAGAGATAGAGAGATATTATGCATGATTCTCTCAAGTCAGTCGGTACATAAATATTGAACCCTATTTATTAGAAATTCATGTAAGATTCTAATTACTAAATGTGTTTCACACTCAGCTACTATCATATAATGAATGATAACCCCCAAATTCACCACAAAACCATTGGATAATACCTTATTCATAAAAAAACAAAACCACCTCATAATTTTATCCTATGTATTCTAATAATATATAATTTAATGGGAGTATTTTTTTCATTCTCCCTTATTCATAAGGCATATAATGAAGAAAATAATAAAAAATAATGAATTTTATAAAACCTTGTCTGTGAACACAGGCCATGTACTTATCACATGTGTGTGAAATTTTAACCCTAGTTGAGTACCCTGCCAACTTTCATGAGGCCTCACCTGAACTCCCATTTTTTGTTCCCTGTCACCTATTTGAACTACCATAGTTTCCATCCTTCATGTTCCCAGATCCTAATATTTTCAAATAAATATATTCCTAGAGGTCCTTATTTGACACACTTGGAAACATGAGGTGGGATTCCTTAAAATATTGATCTTATATGCATCCTATTTTCCAAACCCCCATGATGTATCCTATTTGATCCTAAATAATAGAAAACATAACCCTAAAGTTTTTTAATTGTTTCCTCAAAGTATTAATATACTAAAAAATCATAAAAAATAACTTTTCCTCAAGTCCTCTAACACTATGGTCAATGAACAATATTTAGAGAGATACATTAAAGAGTCATGCACCCCAACACACCATAGGAGTAAAAAAAATTGGAGACTCCTCACTAATCATTCTATTAGAGAAACTCAATCCCACTAGATAGCTAATAAGGTTCTATATTCTCCCTAGACTCCCACTAGAATAAAACTTTCTCCCTATACTCCCTACATGACACTCTATACACCTTAAAGTCTCACAATGGAGACAAGTTTCCCTAGTAGTACAATAGGGTCCCCATTTCCCCTAAATTATTACTAGGGAGACACATCACCCAATCTCTCAATTGGGTTTCCCCATTATTCCAAATCTCTAAATAGGATTAACCATTCTTCTTATCTATCTATTAGGGAAACCCATTTCCTTGGAATTCATACTAGGTAAAAATTCACCTACTATATTCTAAAAAACCTATATAAAATACCAATGAAAACGAATTTTTATCAGGTTTTTAAAATGGTCTCATAATATCGAAAAAAATATCATTTGGACACTCATTGTCCCAAGATAACTAACCAGTGGGAAGTTCCCCTTGAAGCCTCCTCTACTACCTCCTAAATAACTTGATCGTGTTCTGAACTTCTTGGTGATCCTCATCAATTATTTATTCACTTAATAGAATTAATCACCCTAGATTACCTATAATATTTATAGTACTCTCAAGATAGTCTTGATCATATGACCTCCTGTAATGTGGTTTCCTTTTTGAAGATACTGGTGAATATTCTTATGGCTCATACTGTTTATCATGGATATCGAAGTGTCGAGTTAGTCAACCTTGTATAATCAATTATCTATACATTAATGGTCCTCCATCCAAAGGATAATCCTCATCCATGTCCCTATTAATGATTTCATCAAAAGGAGACATCAATGAGTCATAAATAACCCTATAGGAATATCCCATGTGTAAACCAAATCATATTTCCCATGGGGTTATATCCCTCATGCATCAATTCATCCTTATATCTAACCATAAGTTGGTAGGAGGTACATACTTGGATGGTCCTCGACATTGGTATAATTCCCAACCCATCTTCAAATGTTCTTTAGATATGTTTAATAAAAAATCATATCATTGACTAAATTACAAATCAGGTCAGGTATCTCGGGAAAGTATGTATGTATTCCCCACACTTATCCTTACTATTTTTAAGATAATCAAAGTATTTCAGATGCATAATCCCCAACCCATCATATCAATGACCCATATTCCATATGAAACATTTTTAATAAATGGTCATATTATCTATGACAAATCTCTCTCAAGTTGTTGAATTTTATTTGATACATCCTTATTAAAGGGTCTTATTCTTTACAATATAGCATCTGATTTGGGCTGTTTTCCATGTTTGATATCCTTATGAGTGGTACATATTCCCTACAAGATGAACCAGAATGGACCACCCCTATATAATCCCCACACAATCCTTTTTTTTCATTCACAACATGACAACCTTATCACAATAAAAAACATCATGGAAATATCCTTACTAAATTACATTAAACTTCGGTGTATGATCTCATTACACAATATTAAACTATAGGACTCATAATACATTGGAATTGATTCATATCAATAAATATTCATTGGATTAATCTATGAGGTTCAAACCCAATATTCCAAACCATATCCTCACTAGGCCATACTATATCTGAAACTTTTCCTCTTCGAGTTATATTATTTATGAATCTCATTCCCACTAGGAAATATTCTTTATAAAACAAATCCTCATTGGGTTATTTTTCATCTGAGTTGTACCACTCTTCCTCATCACATCATACTCCTCATGAATAGTATGATCATTCACTCTATGTCCACCTTCCTCATGAGTCTATCATTCCATATTTATCTTATTACCAATAGATGAAAAGAACTATAAAGGTTATCCTATATGTATTTCCCACATTAACCATGATAGGATTCACCTAATACTACATTTCACATGACATTAAATTTATTATAATTGTTCATGGATACACAGCCATAATAGAACAAAAATATTCCTCATCAAATGGATATAAAAGATGAAATGTATCCCATTATGTAGAGTTAATCTACATGGTTTTTGATATCCTTCACATAGATTTATAGAAATACCTTATTAAGGGTTAAATCACAATACCACAACTCCCTCCAATACCTCGGATGCTGATAAGCTATAGATTTCCCAGATCTATTGATTTAAACCAAGCAATCCTTAATTAATAAGATAAATTGGTAGAACCTATTATACATTCAGATGATCAAATCCATGCATGGTTTTGAAAATATCATTATCATAGTGGTAACTAGTCCCATATTATGGATTGTGAAATATTCATGAATGTATCTAAAATATTTAATAAAGACATGGTGTAGGATTTAATTCTATATATAAATGATGAATATGAGACCTACCTCTTATCCTCTCTACCAATGACCACTCTATGGTGTCACTTGTAATGTCCAATTCATTGTCTTCATTTATAAAGTTGGGAAGTTTCAACTCCAAACATCATGGATGGAAAGCCTTCTTAGTTCTGTCTGAAATAGTATATTCCATGCATCACTCACCTAAAAGGTTGTGACAATATCATCTAAGTGTTTTACTATCAGTTCAATCTATAAATAAATTATTGGGCAGTTTTTCTCATGTTTCGTCAACTATATAGACCAATAAATGATTCCTTTTACTTCATTCATAAGAACCACACTTATCCTTACTCTTGATGAAACAAAATTCAAGGTATAATTATTACTTGGATCAATTAATTATAAGATAAATGTGTTCACCAATCTCTCTGTTATCTTCTAGAATGCTCTATTTGAAGTATTTGACCACTTAAACATAAATAACATATTGGGTATGGTTTTAATTGATACTATAAATATATATAAATCCTAAATTAATCACTTATAGTATCCTACCAATATAAGAATGTTATAGTAATATAATATGTTCTTAGGTCACTCCCAAGAAATCATGACATCAACCATCTCTGGGTCAACTGATATATCATAGTTTAATATGATATTCCTTTATATATATACCTAACTAATATTGAAATGACACCTAAGGTGATTTTAAAAAAACTTATACACATTCAATATTCTCAATACGGTATTTATATATTGATCATTATTCTCTCATTTTTGGGAGTACACCTCATTTTAAACAAAAAACATTACCATGTAATAATAATAAAAAATATGGAATACCCTATTCATTTTTCCTATAGACACTACCATTTTATTCATTAAAGTGACCGAAATAATGATGAACACATATAATATATATATACTCTTGAATATAGAATGAGGAACATCTACTGGCCACACTCAGAATTAATAATATCTTGACCATATGTTAGTCAAGAAGATCAACCTGATTCCCCTTAGTTGATTGAATAATTCATCAATACAAGGAATACGATATTGATTCATCACCATCACATAGTTAACCATCAACAATCCATGTATGTTCCTGTTTATATATCCTATATTGGAAAGAATAATTGAATAAACATAAGGGGAAATACTAACATCAATGAATCCCTTTAACACAATGTACCCTAATTAGACCTTTATCTATTGTAGTTCAACATGATCCATTGTATATGAATGAATGTGTATGGGATACACAACATGAATTGGTATGATAATAAACTAAATCACTCTCTTGTGTGCAAACCCTACAAAATATTCTGGAAAAGCATCCTAAAACTATACATTGATTGGAGTAAATGACAAATATATTTTATCCTCTACATCTCTTAGATAAACACTTGAATCCTTGGTTATAATCACACCAATCTGTTGATGGTTATTTTCTTATCATTGAAGTGTTATTGATAAAATACTAATAATTCATCCTAGGGATAATATTTTTGTTATTCACATCTTATACAATGAAATCCATTGTATTCTCATGAATACTAATCATGATAGCATAATAATGACTATTAGGGTTGCTTTATTTGAACTAACTAACTTTTTTCTTTTTTTACCATAATATTAATGTTTATATTATCATAGGATATTTTTTATTCAATTTAATAATAATGTGATAATATTGGTAAATTAGTTGTACCATTTTATGTTTGGAGAAGTTACCAACTATAATAAGAACCTAAATGTATTGTGACAATATAACTAAACTTCTGAAATTTAGTATAGATAAAATATACCTAATGGGACTTAAATATTGTTTTTCTATAATGTGTTAGAGGTTTTGTGGATCGTAAACCACTGATTCGAAATAATTTATTCTATATGGAGCTTCTAATGTAGTGGAAGGAAATTTTCATGTAACACACAAATATTTTGGTCTTAATTTCCGACTAAAAAAATATTATTTTGAATAACCTGTTTCACATTAAATTTCAAACCAAGACTAACCATAATAAATTTTATTAAGATATGATTTTAAGTATTAAATATAGAAATCAAAATATAGTATCTAAATTTTTATTTATAAATATAAGTGATCAAATTATGAGATATATTTAAAAAAGGAAGAAGTAATAGTATGATATAATAGAGTTTTTCCTTATCGAACTCATTTATCTGATATTATACAGGAGGTACAATAATTAGGGTTTTTAATGGGCCACGGAAAGGATAAACTTAAAAATATTTGGAATCAAAAACCCCACTTATGGGAGAAGTTCAAGATCTTGTAAATTTACATGAGATCCAAGCTAGTGGGATCCCCATCCACAATGACCACCATTTCTTATCTTATCCTCTGGTCACATACCAAAATCATTAGAGGTTATGTAAATAGAAAATAGGATGATATAATCATATAATTATCAATTTAATATGTTATATATATATATATATATATATTTATACATTTCTCATTTTTACTTTTAAATAAATAATAAAGGTTTTTTTTAATAAAATTTTATTGATAAATTTTAATTTGTCTACCTATGTTACCAATATGATATGTCTATTCATAAAAATAGATTTAATAATAATTCAATTTTATGACAATTGAAAAAATAAATATTATATTTAAATGATAAAACAATGTATTATTTAGATTAGTAATACATTAACTCTAAATTAATTATCAATTGATAGGAAATAATAATAACAAAAAGTAATAAATCTAAAAAGTCATTTTCCTGAAAAATATTTTTCCAATATATTCAATGATTCAATTTGAAAGTAAAATTACTGAAATTTATAACATTAATATCTATAAATAAAAATCATTCATTTACTTATTTTGAATTAAAATTATCCGAGGGAAAATTTAGGTATTTTTCAAGAAATATTTATTTTTAGGTGAATAGTATAAAAAACCTTTTGAAAACTCCATGAATTTTTTGTCATCATTTGGATATAATCATAACATAAAATTTTATTCAATTATTTAATTAAATATATATATATATATATATATATATATGACAAGAAAAATATTATATTTAAAATTATTAACATTAATTTAGAATCACATTATTGGTATTTTATAACATATGTTATATTTTGTCTAGAACTAGTTTTTTTTTTGCATTATATAGTAATTATTATATAATTAATTTTTATAAATATATTAAATTTTATTTTATCACATGGTTTTAATATTATTAAGTCTAATATCAGAATTATCAAATAATGTTTATTTTATTTTTAGCCATGAAAAATTCACCTAGGAAAAAAATAAGTTACTATGGTAAAATTAAATTATACTTAAAAGTTTATAAAGTACTAAAATATCTCAATACTCATCCATTATTTTTTTTATGAGATTTGGTTTAACCATTATTCAATATCTTTCCATTATTTTCACATTTTAAAGAAACTTTCGACTAAATATGACATCCCATTAACATGATATTTTGAATATTTATAAAATTTTCACCGCTCTCACATATAAATTGTTCCATTCACTAACCCACTGATACTCAAAAAACATTATATTTATCTAAACAATTCTCAACCCAACTAACACACAAAATATATCACCCATTTTATTGAATTGTTGGTCTCCCTAAAAGAACATTTTATGAAGTCTAATGGATTTTTCCTGAGGGGTAATGTAAAATCATGTAATAACTCATTTTGCATTTTTATTCATTTATTTCATATTTTAACACATAAAATATATTCTACCAATGATAAAAAAAATCAGTTTCATAAGCGTAGTTAAATTTTATTGTGTTGATGCAATATTCATTTCTACTACCTTTCTATTTTTTAGAAAAAATGAAAATGAAACATGTGTTATGTATAGGCTACCGCATCCATGGGTGATGTGTTTTATTTTTAATCAACACCTTACGAGTATAGCGAAAATATTATATTTAATTAAATAATAAAATATTTATTAAACAATTTGGGTTCTATATAGATAATATATTCATTATTTTCATAATCTCTTTCATTAGAAAATGAAAATGTTTCTTGTGTTATGTGTGAAATATAATGTCTTTGAACGATATATTTCATAATTCATCATTGAATTACATTAATAGTTATAAAATATAATTTATGAATATATATTATATTTATAAGAAATATCCATAAATAATATTTTTTAAATTTACTTTGAAAAAACAAATGATAATTATAAAGTAATATATTTATTTCTTTAAATTACCAGTAACAAGACATCACTGATTTCATATTTACAATTCACAACTGAAACTATAATGGAATGATATTAAAAGTTGATAAATCATTGTGGAATTTAAATTATAATAACATTAATAATTTTTTAATGATTAAATTTTATAAAATAATTTGTGTTGATATCTCCACTAAAAAACTCACATGAAACAATCGTGGTTTCTAATATTTGATGGTGAAAATAAACAGGAACTATAAAATAAAGATATAATTAGTTGTTATAAATAGAAAATTATAAATTTAATAGACATGAATAAAGTTATAAAATTACTTATTTCGATACTTATGAATATTATATCATAGGTTAAATTTCTTTATTCAAATCTAATAGTTTGGGTATGGATATTTTCTAACTAAATTTATGTTCATTGAGTTATTATCATTCTTCATGAACTTTATTATAATAATTTAGGAGAAATGTAAATTATTATTGAATTATATTAGGCTTCATATTATTTTTCTAAGGATCTAAACTTCAGTGTCATGAATTATTTTTTGAAGGATTGTTACATCAATTTTACCCTGATGAAATTCAAACAATATGAAAATCCAATGTTGTTAAGAATAATCATGATCCTCTTTTATGGTAATTTATCTTCCATATAAATATCATTTTATTCAAAAAAATCAATAATTATTTATAAATTCATATTTTAATTATCCTATGTGATCTTTTAAGTTATCTTCAGCACATTTCAAAATAATTTTTTTTATCCTTTATATAATGTGGTTTCAACAAGTTATTTTAAAATAGTAAGTGTTTTTTCATTCATGATCATTTGTTTAACCTTCCACTATAAAATAATTTTAAAAAAATTATTCTTATAGTTTCCATTATTGATATTTCATTCAAAATATATTTTAAAAAATTATGATAAATTCACAAAAAAATATTTTGTATGTGATCCATAACATCATTTTTTCATAATGTTAAAAATGTTTTATAAATTTTCTATGATTAGGTTTCTAAATTCATCTTTATCAAATAATATATATCTTATTTGTAGAAAAGTTTCCAGAATCACCACTAATGTTACATATATAATAATCTTATTGTGTGATATAATTTCATGTATCAACTAATCAATATGTTGAGGTAATTTTATGCGATACCATTTTGAAATGTTATGAAACACATTTTAATTATATTGGATCATCATTATATGATATATAACTGATTTTTTTGTCTCAAAAATTCATATATAGTATGATTATGATATAGTTTGGGTCTTATATTGCCCTCAAATGGATTTATTATTGTTTTATATCCCATGAGATAATTGTGTTGAGCCTTACTTAAATGTGGTTTGTTATATTCATAATATTAAATGTGGACATGATTTCATTACCTAAGTTAACAACATTGATCACCGACAATATGTGGTTAACTATGTTTATTATATAGAGTTTGGAAATGATATGGATAAATATATTAACAATATTGATAATAGAAATGATATGATATGTTATTTTCACAATATGGATTATTGAAATGATACGGTTAGTTATGATCACAATATTGAGTGCCGAAAATATTTAGTTACTTATTCTCACAAAATTGAGTGTGGAAATGATATATCTATTTATTAATTACATTAGCAATATCTAATACTTCTATTTACTATCACACCTCAACTTACATTTATTTATAGTAATTTTTTAATAACTAGATGAACTCAGTTAACAATTGATATGGTGTACAATGAAGCAGTTATCCTGATGAGAAACCAAATAGGATGTGATTTAGTGTCAATAATATTATAAAGAATTATTATTGAGAACACGAACAAGTATAATCTTAAAACACATAAAATAAGATAAAATAGAGTTTCATGAATTGTTCAGTGATAAAGACCATAGTGGAAAGAAAATTTAATTTCATGCGTGTTAAGAATATGTGAAAAAACAGCATGAGAATATATCAAATAAAAAAGGAAATATTTCATGTGTGGAAGGACTAGTCATCTATCTCATGGTTTGGAATGATATATAAATAGGTTTTCAAATACAAAGGTCGGTATAAAGGTCCCAAATAGTGTGTCACCCATGGTTCATTATTATCAAAGTCATGAGTTTGGTTATTGCACAATCTAATATCCTAACCAAATGGATAGTAAGGACAATATGTATGAGAGACCTCCATGAAAAATAGAACAAGTAAAAAACTTTTGAAATGACTACAATTTAAATATATCATGATAATTAGTATACAATAATCAACTAAAAAAATTTAGGGATGTCTTCTCATATTCTATTTTAATCGAGTAAGACCTCATGTTTCTATGGGTGGTTGAATTTCTACGGAATTTATTTTTTTCAATTTACTAGATGGGATTAATTATGAAATTGAATTTTTTTATTTATTTCAAATGGATGGAACACCTCAATGTCATTATTTTGGACATGTAATGGAGGTTGAATAGATATTGGGAGGTTCGGGAAAGCACCAAAGGAATGTTGGTCTAATTGGGATACATTCTATTTCCACTGAAAATATGGTGGAATTAAAAGGGACAAATAATTTTTTTCTCCCTTGAAAATTTATGTGGTATAACCATATACCACCCCCTAATTTATTTCACATTTTTAGGGGATCCCTATACTTCTCATCCTCTTTCAAAACCATCAAGTGGGGTGATCTCAAGGTCGTTTCTTGATGATTCTATGTCCATATCTTACTCTTGTTATCTGTATTGATCCTAGCCTCTTATCTTTGTAACTTTATTCTTCTCTCGGATATGTTTTTGATTCATATTTCACTAGATATTTATTGAATCAGCATAAAGATATAGGAATTTTTCCCACTCCTTATAGAGGACATCCTAAGAAAATGTCTATCTTCTACCACTCATCGATTCGTTGAAGACATGTCACATTGTAATTTTTTTATTTCATTTTTCATTAAAATTTAATTTATTTAATCATGTACATGGAGAACAATATTAGGTATTTGTACTGGAATGGTTCTAGTGGTCCACTACAGTCCTCACAGAGCTGGTTGGTTGTGTTTAAAACACACCTAAATTACCCTTGAGAATTTAGTATTTCTTCATAATCAAGTTAATTTGTATTTTTTTTTGGTAAAATCTGTTGGATAATTAATTAAAATTTCGTTATAATTAATAATGGGTTTTTTTTTGAATTATGAATGGTGCATCTCATGTTATGTGAGGTATAAAAGAATCTTAGTAGCTATTGTAAAGATGTGTATTAAAATATAGATGGGTTAATGTTGAGGTAGGTAGTCCTATTAATTTCCATTTGGAATTTATGATTTTGATTATATGCATGTGGATGTGAAAGATAAAAAAAATTAAACATCCCATTTTAATTAAAATTAATAATTTAGTTTTTTTGACTTGAATCACTTGAAGAAAGTTCTTATGTCACTTTTGGTTTAGTGCACTGGTTGCATTTACACTACTATTGATGGATAAAGACATGAATTTAAAATTATATTACCAAACACTTCGACTCCCAAGAAGGGTGTTCCTTAGTAAAAAAACAAAATGATTATGTTTTATTGGACCTTATATTAGGTTTCCTTAGTGAATTCTCTATAGAGGTGTTTTGTGACTTGGAGTGAATGGTCTGATGATTTTCCATGTATTAGCCTTGAAAAATGTATAGATTATGGGTACATAAAGTTGACTATTGGGGTGAGCGATTTACCCATTTGAGACACATTTATCCAAGGTGGATAGACCAGAGGAAAGACGGACTTGTGTTTGGTGAGTGGATCACCATTATAACATTAACACATGGGAATGTTCCATACGCCCTTTCTAAAGTGTGTGATTATTGGGGGTCAAATCCTTTGTGTTTGTGAGGACATGAGAGACTTAATCCACGGATTAAGGGATGTAATACCCCAAATTGGTGAGTTTTTTCCCTCATGTTACTTAATTTTAAGAGAGAATCAAGTAGGGTTTCCTTTCTATGTGATGACCTATGGGGTCACTATTAGTTACCCAAGTGGTAGACCAGCCAAAACGGGGTACGTTTGGGTATTGGAAGATATATCAATGGGTTTCACCATAGAACCTATTTCGGTTATGTGAGACATAGGGGTTTTTTATAGTGTTTATGGGATAGGCCTTAGTCTATCCCCTGTCTTTTATTCGTTCTTTAAGGTATCTGTTTTTTATACAATAGAGGATTACTAGACATACTTATGTTGATCCAACTTATGTTCTTGTTGTGATGTGATAGTGACATTGAGGGTGACTAGAGGTGCTTACTGGGATCCAACTTCAGGCCTCTTGTGATTGGAAAAGTGTTCAAGAATTCCACATATGAATTGTTGGACTTGAGGAAAGTTCAAAAACATATTCTCTTTATAATTATTTTGGAGAAGTTGAGGATTAACCTCACTATATTAGTTTCAAATGATATGGAATTCTCTTCCAAAATTGTAACACTTCGCACTCCCGAGAAGGTAGTTCCCCAGATTATTCTTCCGACACTATTTTCATGTATAAATTAACATTATTTACTCCAATTCCTTGTTCAAATATCCTCCCTATGTTTTTGTCTCTAAATATATTTTATTTTCATTCGATTTGTGAGACCAATACGTCTCAACGAACTCTAGTTTAACTTTCATAGCATGTCATACTATTTCTCTATAGTGGTCATAGTCTCAATTATCAAGATTCATCAGTAGATGGGGTCGTATTAAACTAAATAATCTATTAACCTTTACATTAGGATTCATGAAATGGATAGGGGTGTAGTGAGAAAGACTTATGAAGTTTATCTAATAGATTCCCACAGATTAATTTTCCTTTTGTTCCAACTCTAGGAATTAATTCTCCATTTTCATTCGCATGGAATGGGGGAAATATTTTATGAAAATGTTTCTCAAAAAATCTTCACACACCATAGATTCAATCTCCCCTCTTGGGTTTATATTTTTTATTAGTGCCCACTACTGATCAGTTTCTCCCTCTAAGTGGCAAACATCTAGGGTGATATTCTCTTATTCTAAACAATGAATTACAGAAAAGATCTTTTCTATTGAGATTATCCACTATTCACCAATCAATGGGTTAATAGATCCACCAAATGTTGGTGGTCATTGAATCATAAAGTATTCAATATAAATTTGTTCCCTATGAGGTGAATCTGGCCTCTTAGCTGGATTTAAGTTATTTCTTATAACTCGGGTTAGTTGATTCATCATTCTCATAATGTTTTCCATTCCAACATCCATTATAATGGAATAGATGTCGAGTCAATTATGCACACAATTTACATGATTTCTCTAATTTCCCACCATTTTATAAATGAATAAATCCTTAGTGATAATTATATTTCATTTAATAATATTAAATTAATTTCGAGTTTTAAAACATCATTAAATATGTTTTTCTGTAACAAAAATTAAATTTTGTTTAAATAATTCATAATGGTTTATAATTAACCAAACAAATCCCCTAGAAGTGTCAAACAAGAAGTGTATAAAGGCCCATTTTCATGATCTAGTTCTCGTTCGAGTCTAGCTCAATGCCGTGTTTTCATGTTTGACCCTTAGATACATTTCAACCTGATCTACATCCACTTGTTTATATCGAGACATGGATTTATTTTCTCAGATACTACTTAAATTATATTTCACCCAAATACTATGATGTTTTACTAAATTTAACCTTTTATATAGGGTTATTCCTAATGTTTTTAAATCATAATTTCCAGAAATAAATAAACCATCCTCTTATACCAACTATGGTATCCCACATTTTTATTACATAAAATTACATTACATTAAACATAAAATAGATGATATTTTAATGTTTTTATTATTGAAGAAAAAGGAATGTAATACCTAAAAAAAATTCTAATCCAATTTAGATTCATCATTATTAGTTCATACTTTTTACATTTACTAAATTTCATAACCAAGGGACATACATCAAATGAAAGGGTGATCATAAGGCCTAGTAAGGGAAAGCAAGGGAAATAGTTTACATGTTATTATGTATCATAACAGAACAAGAAATGGTAAAATTTAATATAATAATAAAAATAACATCATTCATAACATATAAATGTTTCTATAGAATTTAATTGATTCATTAAAAAGTATATCCCTAGGTATTATCACTGATGTGTCATAAAAATTACATGGGTTATTTAGTAAGGAATCATAAAACATGTCATCTCTAGTGATTAAATTATTTAACCAATGAATTGGAGAACTATCAGGGAGCAGACTTAATATGTAATAAATAATTTTTTCCCATATATCATCATAAAAAATTTCATAATTGACCCATGGAAAATAAAATGAAAACATTTCATTTCAAAATCATTGTATTATAGAAAGTGCTTAAAAACAAGATCTACTTTTAATTTTAAAATCAATGAAAAGAAAGGAAGGATTCATGTCTATTAATAAATGAATTAAATAGATAATGTTTAAATACATGGGAATAAACCTATAGAGTAAATAGTTTTGATTGTTCAAGAAATAAAATAAAATAATTTCTTGATAAAAAGAGAGAAATTTTGAGATGAAAATATAGTATCACAACAAGTATGAAGCATGATTTTAGAAAACATTAAAAAGTGAATGGAAAATGGAATCTCATTCAGAAAATACCTCTAATTCAGTAAATGGATAGAAAAAAATGTATGGAAGAACAAATTATGTAAATTTTAATGAAATTCCCCATAAGAAAGATAACATGAGAGGAATAGAGAAGTTGATATTTCTCTTACCTCGAAGAGTGACTCCTAAACCTCGAAGATTGGGACCTTGGGGGATTGATGACACATTGGGAGGACTTATTGAGAGGTAATAATATTGTAGAATTTTGGGAGATGAGTTTTTAATATAGGATAAATAAATAAATGGGTGTGTTTTTATAGAAAAAGTGAGTGAGTTTTTTATTAATTTTCTTGGACTATTAACTAATGGTATTTGTAAAACTATTGGCTTGCCCATTGTATTTGCCCATGGTATTTTCCACATGGGATACATATTAAATTATTTTTATCTTGAAGAGTAAATAAGAATTTTATAATACTCATTACATCATTATGACATAGTTATGATGTCATTAAACTTACGAAAAAACCCAAAATGTATTTTTACTTTTCACAAAAAAACTAATATATTTTATAAACTTCTCAAAAATTAATCGTAACCTAAAATAAATGTCATAATTTCAAAAATAAATTCTATTTTAACAAAATAATTATATAAATAAATGAAATTTAACTTTTAACTATAAAAATACTTATTTATTAAAAATAATAACGGGTAGAAAATGCATAGTAAGATGCATAGTAAATTTTTTGACACATGAAAAAAATTATCATTCGTAATTAAATAATAGTTTTTTTATAATACTAAATAATTATAATAAATATTAGTAAAACCGTTTTTTAATATAATAATTTATACTTATATGAAAAGAAAATATTTTTATCCAAAAAATGTATTTATCAAATTCCATCTCAATTATTAAGAAAATCTACTCTTAAAATGGAAATTTTGGAATACAAATTTTATTTAAACAAATGGATTACACATTAAATGATGAAGAAATTGACCCATGATCCCTAATAAAACCTGCATATGACCTAATTTTTTGGTTTTTTATAGTGATAGACTCTTGTGGTGGTTCGGATAACATCGCCTGAGAGGTAATCTCCACTAACTTAAACTTCTCTTGTAGGAGATTTAATTCAAGCTTAACATGTTGAATCTAATCTTGGACATGGTCAAGAGAGAATCCCAACGTTTCTACCTCCCACCCATGTTTTGACAAATGGGCTTGGTATGGCATGCTTCTACTGGATGAGGCCATCGACTTGATATTCTACATTAATTAATCATTATCATTTATATCTATAAAAAATAATCATAATGTTAAGAAAATTGTTTCCAACGGTCATTTTGACCAATAAGCATAATATAACAACAATCACATAATAGTCGAAACCCGATGGTCACATTAAAATATTCTTACTTCATTATTAATGAGATATATTTTTGTTGTGTAACATAATATAACACACATTTTCTAGAAACAATTATTATTAAAATGTTTGAGTCCATACAAAAGAGTAGTATGTGTTTTGGAACTGAAGGCCATGATAGTCACAAGGAGTGACGCAGTGGGTGAATAATTCCCCTCCCACTATTCAAGAACCATCCAGAGTAACATAATGAATCAAAATGTGGGCATGCAGCAGGATTGGGACCTAAGGTATGATGGGTATTTTACTAGTGAATGGGAATTGGAATTATGGGTGCACCACACATGCAAATAGTTTTGAGAAGAGATTCAAAAAAACAAGGTTGTTTGAAGCCATATGGACATTTCCATTTCAATTCTACTATCGAAAGAACTACTACTGGAGTTTTTTATCCAGTGATGCCATAACACAAAGACATTCCACCTCCACCATTGGGAGGCCAGTATTAGTCTTTGGGAAATCCATTTCATCAAGGGAATTCCTATAAAGGGAATTCAATATGATGAATTCCTACAAATATAGAATGTTTAGGAGAATAGAACATGAACCCCCATTTTCACATGGAATATTTTGGTCTTGGTGAATGAGAGGTTGTGAATCAAGTTCATTCTGAAGGACATCCCATAATAAGTGTGGTTCAACCTAATTCATAAGAGGGATGAGTGTGTGAGGAGCCAGGTCAAGGGATGCAGTGCTCGACTGAATCAGAAATGGACAATGATGAATCATACTAGGTTATCCGGGAAGTAGGAAAATATTAGTAAAGGGGATTCAGTGTGAATAAGATCCAGAATATGTGGGTGTGATATTCTTCTTTCCTTCCTTCGTTTCTAAGTTGGTGGCTTCATTTGGTGAGGTACATAAGTATGGGGGTCCATCTGGGGATGCTGGTAATTTTTGGGATCATGGAATCTCCCAACAAAGTTAATATTGGAGTGCCTATATTGTCATATATTTACATTATTCTAGGGAGTATATCAGAGGGAGGCATACCCATAAAAATTTATGGACCATTTTAGATCCTTCATGTCTAGATCATAACTCACTTTAGTGGATATGACTTCCAAATGCAGTTTTCCCTCTATGTAATGACCTACAACTATCATTGTTGTGCATTTTTTTCCTTTATCCACTAATTATCAATAAGGAAGGGATCAAAATATGGATTGGAAAGCATGAAATATTCAACATCCACCCATCCCTCACCCTAGTTGGCCATATGTTGGATGACCTGTGAGGTCCACTCGGGTAGAGGGACTATCTGTATATTATTAGGGGTAGAATTATAATAGCTCAGATTGATGGAATGATAATTTGTAAGCCATATGTGTCATCAGGGTTTTTCAGAATGTTTTGGTTCATATAGTGAATCCCAAAGAAAGAATAAACATAGTTTCAGTAGCAGGAGTTCCCCTTTATCCTTCAATATTTTAGGTTCATGTTTACAACTTCCAGATTTGGTGAAACAATCACATTTTTCCCCACTGATGCTGATGTCGACCTGTCAATGGAATATAATGATAACTAGGTGGAAGAATTTCTGGAATCAATCCTGAGAAATAACATTCGCCACATCAAAGTGGGATGTGTGGAGTCTGGGCTGTGAGAATGCAGGTGATCTAGGATGACATGAGCTGGAACATCGGTGGAAGGAATGTTTGAGGGTTCCATTGCACCTTTGTCATATTAGAAGGGGTGCTCCCAATGGAATTCTCATGGAAATGGTAGATAATCCTCTGGAAAACATGTAAGGATTCTCACATAACCCACTGACGACGCCGTTTTTCTGACCCTCTAGAGGGACATGTCTCTAGGCCCACATAATGGGCTGGGAAAAGTAGCAGACTGGTTGTGAAAAAGCTGGTTAGTGGTAGGATAGCTGAAGGGTTCAATTTATCTCTTTCATAACCCAATAGCCAATTATCAATGTGACATTATAACACCCCAATATTTCATAGTTCGTTATCTATTTAAAGTATCAAAATAGCTTATTCTACACACAACACCATGATCGAGTGCACCATAACCTACCAAACTAGCCATTCAAAAAGCGGTTATGAATAGTATTAATTAAAATTAAAATTTTATATTATCCATATAATATTAGAATCCATATTTTGTGTTTCTTAGATATAATATAATAACAAATTTATTTTTTTCAAATAAAAGAAATATTATTAAAAAAATGCAATTTTACCACCATTTAATGGAGAACCCTTTTAAAACTAATATTTTACACTTTAATATATTAAATTTAATGAAAGTAAATTCTTCTTTATAATGGGGACATAAAAATTTTTCTTCGATAAATTTTTGGTACTTTTCTGATGACTTTCAAATTTTGATGAATAGTGAAAAATACAAACTTTTAATTGAAAACAAATTTTTTAATTGAAATAATTTATTGTGAAAAATTATTAATTTGAGTGGGTTTAAAGTATAATTATATTATATTTTTATTATTTTGTGTAATTTAAGTCATTGGATGAAATTTCATATTTAAATTGTACATAATCACATGTCAATCTTTTGATAGTTATTACTTCTTAAAAACAAGCATCTGGTTTTGACAATAAGAATTAATTTTAAATTTATTAATGGAACTCATATGTTTTTTAATTTGGAAAAATATATGTCATTTTTGGATTCGTAATATCAAAATTATCTTAGGGTAAATATTTGTTAATTTTCTGAAAACGTTGATTTTTTGATGAATAGTGAAAAACATTGTGTTATTTTTTAAAACCAAATTGTATTTAAATAATTATTATTTCTTTTTAAATTTTTTCTAATTTAAAAATAGATAAATAATACCTATATTAGTTCAGTTTAAATCAATAGAGTCATTTTATAATACGACTAGATGTATAAAATTTTATTGACTTTTTTATCGTCTATTACCCACCTTCTAGGCACATTTGCAAATTTTCATAAAACGTAATTTTACTAATTCAATGAATTATATTTCAAAAATATGTGAGAAATTTTTGAAATAAATAAATAAAATGTGGTTTAATAAAATAAAAATAATTTTCGGTCAAAAATAACTTTTGAATTTTATTTTCCACAGTTAAAAGTTAAAAAAGGTAGTTAAAGGTAAAAATGATATTATAATTACCCTAGAACATGTCCTAATTCTGGTGGATAAGTGTATTTTGACCAAAATAAACATTATACATTAAATATGATCCTTTTCATCCACTTGGATTAGATTAGGACATTTATTGTTATTTTATTTAAAGAAGAGTTAAAAGTGTTAAATTCAAATTTTAATAACTAAACCGTTTTTAAAATAAGGTTATACATAAGATAAATTCGACTATAAATATTCATTATAAATATAAAAATATTTCTTAAATAATGTTATTTTATTTAAAAATTTTAGACATTAAATAATTAAATTTATTTGTGACACAATGATGATGCAGTAATTAACTCATTATTGAAATATTAATAAAATTGATATTATAAATATTAATAAAATTGTAAATCGAGACTTTTTATGTATTCCATGAATTTTATAGGTTAATATGATATATTAGGGTTGATTATATAGTTTATTTCTAAGTGATAATTTTGTTATGAATTTCACAAAAACGAAATACTAAATAGTGTCCAAATTGACATAAATGAGTTTTTAAAAAAATTACTATATTATTAATTGATATAATATTCCTAAAAATCCAAGTATAGACCAAAAGACATAGATAAAGTTATATGTATCAAATATGAGTCACTTAGGGTTCTCTTGGATATTTATAGAATGTTTATTATCAATTTATTATAATAATACAATAATACATGGTAAAAGTTATATTACTTGACTTAGAGTTAAATATAAAATATTAGGTAATATAGTAACATAAACTTGTATAAAACTAATTAGTTGAGAGGTTTAATACCCATCCATATCCTATTCATGAAATAAATCCTCATTTAGCTAGTATAAAATGATTATTATTATATAATAAAATAATATTTCAAGATTCTCCTAAACTGACCCTCACCTCTCTTATAAAAGGGTACTTTACCTTATCTGAAAATAACACCTCCAAAACTCTTTGGCATGGCCAAAATCAACTCAAATATCCTCCAAACTATCTTCACTTCAACCTAGAGGCCTTACTTTGATTATAAATCCATCCTATGGAGCCCTTTTGATCAAATCCAAAGGAAGTACCCGAAGAAGAGGTAATTATTTCCTTACCTCTTGAAATGTTCTTTTCATCTTCCACTTCCTCTTTATTTGTTGCCTCCATTCCAAAATAATGAATATAGTACCTTCTACATGATGTGATATTATTATAAATATGGTACAACCATGTTCGTTATTATATCCATCCTATAAATGAAAAATTCAGTATATGTGTGTACGTATGGCTTAACGTCTCCACATCATGGTGTAGTTTTTCATTCAACACTTAATTATTTGGATGGGTATAATAATGAGTATAAATTATTTAAATATTACACATAACATATTAGTAATTTTTTATATATAATATACCATCCCACTACATCTGATTTCCCCATCAATAGAATGATATTGTCGCATGTGCGTACGTATGGCTTACTGTCTCCACGACGCGATGAGATCTCATTACCTATAATAACCATTCATGAATAATTTTCATTTTCTTATTAAAAATGATTTTTAAGAACATAATATCATTATGGATATGAATTAAATACACTATATCTATAAAAAAATATGACTTACGTAACAAAACATATAAGAAGAACGAATGAGTTAACACTAGAAACAATAACACTACTAAAATATTATTAACAAAGAAATATTACAAGTTCATATATGATATTATATTTATGTATTTGGTTCATTTATAATTTAATAACAATGATTTAACTATTATACATGAGGTTAACGTACCCTTGACCAAGGAAAAGTACAATGTAAGGGTTAATTTTACAGTCTCTTTATTATATGAGGTTGTATGCATGTAAGTATCTACTAGGATATATTGATCAACCACATCTGTGTTTCTTAAAAATGTATTTCAATTTTTTTACTATTTCCTATAATATGGGTTAAATTCATTTATACATATTTTGAATTTTTATAAAATGTTTTGAAAAGAATCTTTCCATCATTTTACAAACATGGTACTTTATGACATTTTTGAAGAATTAAGGTAAGAATGTTTTTTTAACTTATATGGTGGGTGAGGATATTTTCCGTCATTATAACACCTCTGAAGCTTCCCTTACAAGATTATAAGTATATTTTCAAAATAAAATTTTTTCTTTATAATTATGTGACTTTTAAACAATTTCAAAATAGAATGAGATATTTCTCTCAAATACTTTTGATTTCATATATGTCAACATCCTTTTGAGGGATTTTACACTTGTTTGAATTTGATTTATTATGATAAAATCTTCCATATTGTGATGAAGTATTAGTGATATGTTTTACTGTGGATGTGTTATTTTATACCATTCATGGTTTATGGTTAAGGTATTAACTTTTCATATGTTAGTTTTAATATGAATTATTATGTTATATTTCAACCTTTTCATATGAGGAATGCATTGGACTTAGTATGTGACTCGTGGAGCCCAACATAGCTCCTCGATGCATCTGTATATATCATGAGACAAACAAGTGTCTTGGAATAAGGCCTTGAAAAAATCTTATTGGTAGTCTTGGAACGATTCCTTGACTATGTGGTTATGATATCTGACATTATACATTCCATCATTATGAAATTAGCTATTGATATTACATGTGATAATTCGACTAGTAAAATATCCATTTGAATATGTAAATGGAATTATTTGATTTATCTCTTCCATATAATGTTGATTTTTAATTTTAAAAGCATTTTGTTTTAGTATTATACATTGCCTTAAATGTTTTGGCTTATTTATGATAGTTTCTCCTATAGTGTTATCCTTACTGGGCATCTGAGCTCACCCTTTTCTTATGATTTATTTTTTCTAGGAGGCGAAAAAGTATATTTTGATTGATATTAAGGGTTAAGATAGATGAATAATGGAGTTATTAATATATTATTTATATTTTGTTTTATTTTATAAATTTTAAAGTATCATTCATATATGTAATCTATTTTCTAAGAATGCTAAATTGGTCAGCCTTTTTGGATTTGATCCCTTTTGATCATGCTAATGTATTGAAATAATGCATCGGTTCCGAGGTTTTGAGGTCGGGGTGTTATATGTGGTATCAAATATGTTTAGAAACAACCATGCAAATAGATTTAGATAAACTCTTATTTTGAAACATTACCCTAAGACAGAACATGAGGATTAGTATAGAATAACATTTTAGAATTTTGGTAATGTAGAGATTTTGTGAATCTTCCAAACAATATATCCCTATCTGGATATGAGCAGGTAGAGGCGGCTATGGAACAGATGTACCTTGGAGTGAAAACTCTGATAAGGAGTTTTGGGCATGACCTAGGGTATCCTGGTACAAGACAAGGGGCCTTGCTGTAATCTTGGTTACAATACTCCTGGGGGATATGCTTAGGATAATTCACATTTTCTTTACCAACCATTATAAAGGATTTTTTAGTAACTACCTTCTCAAATAAAACATTTTTTTTATAATTATGGATTATATGCATAAATTGTTCAATTTATGTTAGGTATTTTACATGTTTGGAATTACACATTGTAATTTATAAACATACCTAGTGTATGCCATTTTTAATAAATGGTTCCCATTAGAAGGAATGAGAACTCCAACAATATGCATGATCTAAATATTAAGAATGATCATATCTTTCATGGTCTTAAGAAAACCTTTAGAAGGGAAATAGTCTCCCATGTATTCTCATCATATAAATAAATAATAACATCTGTTAATAAGATAAGTAAAAAATTTATTTAGTCATGTGGCTTTTATGGGAAGCCAGAGAAAAAATGGATGGTAAAGAGAAAGATTGATAAAGGAAATAAGGGAAATAAGTATTTTCCTATATATGATAACTGAGGAAAGAAACACCTTGGTAAATTCTTGAAGGGAATGGGAGTTTATTATAACTGTGGAGAAAAAGTAAACCAAGTACATGATTTAAAGGGTAAGAAAAATGATTCAAATGTACAATGCTTCATCTTCAATGAGTAGGGACAGTACATGAATCAGTGTCCCAATCATCAGAGTATACAACAAATGATGCTATAGGATAATAATCAAGTTACTATACTACTACAGTTGTAGAGCAATGACTTTTTTTTAAATTTTTAATTAATGAATTATGTAATTTGGGTGTTGTATCAACGATGTACTGGTTATAAGAATTATGGAATATATAAGTATTGTACTACAATGATACTTCATTAAGGATTTGAGATTGTGTGGTACCAAGAAAATTGAATCAATATCAGGTTAAATTTCTTATAAAATACATGGTTTAAGGAAAGATAAACATTAATATGGTCATGATACTTACGTATTTATTTTGGAATAAAAGGTGATTTATTTGGATAAATTATATTGGATATTATTGACTACCTTTTAACTAATTAATGGTTTGTTTATTCCATCATTACGCGAGATTACAAAATTTTTGGATTTGAAGAGTATAACCAGTACTCTATATTTTACCGAAGAAATAAAGAAGTACCTACCTATTCAAATATAATTTTCTGGTGATTCATCTTCTTACCACATTTTAAGAGAATAAATGATGAAGGTATTCACATGTATGTTATGTGACCTTACTTATAAATTTTGGACTCTGTGTTCATACAGAAGTGTTGTGGATAAGTATAGTGGTTGGAATAGATTAAGTTTGACATTGGATACTATTGTTAAGGTTAAATATTTCTTTTAAGATTATTTTTGGATTGTTATAAAAAGGACAACTCGGAGGTCTGGTGACAACCTGTCGCGTCCGGTAAGGCCTCAATACTTGAACCCACAACTAAAGGGTGACAAGGGTGTATCACCTACCACTGGCCTACATGATGTCCTAGATTTTATAATGTAGTTTTTTTTAAAGAACGGATATACGAATTATAAAGTTGTTTTTTTATCTCTATAGGGTTAGGATAAATAAAAAAAATTGTCTTCTATTATATTTTGGAGTGAAAATGATTTTTTGGTAGAAATTAGATAATGGATGGAACTTTACTTGTCAAGTATTTTTTCTCCTCATTTTACGAAGAAATTAATTCTTAATACTTAGGAAAAGTATCTCAAAACCAAAAACGTGTTATACTAATATATTATGTTTTGTTGAACCAATGATATTTTAACTCAATATAAATGTTTGGCTTTGAAGCCCTCAATTTTCCATTTAAATTTGACTAGTTTGTGATTGATGACCTCAATCACTCCCTATAAA
The DNA here is from genome assembly GCA_963277665.1 of Viscum album. Classification (NCBI taxonomy): domain Eukaryota; kingdom Viridiplantae; phylum Streptophyta; class Magnoliopsida; order Santalales; family Viscaceae; genus Viscum; species Viscum album. The sequence continues at coordinate 282,335,807 of OY728142.1, forward strand.
TATTTACATTTTCCACCAATTATGTGTCTATAATTTCCACCAATGTTCTCATATTCTAAACCCTAATTTGGTGGTGAATTTTACATTTACATTTTCCTCTTATTAAGACTAAATTTTATTAACCCTATTTCAGATGTGAGTTTTCCACAAAGGAATTTTCTATTTTAAAATTTTTATTTTTGAAGAACAATTTCAAAATGTGAGAAAAAAAATTATTTAATGGGGGAAGAATGTAACACCTCCAAAGCCATTATAATTAATATTATTAATATTAATATTATTGTAAATTGAGACTTTTGATGTATTAAATTATTATTATAGGTTAATATGACATGTTATGGTTGATCAAATAATTTTTTTTCCAAGTGATAAAGTTATGATGACTTTCACAAAAACCAAATACTAAATAGTGTCAAAATTGACATAAATGAGTTTTTAAACCAAATACTACATTATTAATTGATATAATATTCCTAAAATTTTATGTTTTGACCAATGGACTTATTTAAAGTTAGATATATCAATAATGAACAACTTGGGGTTATCTTGGCTTTTTATGGTAAGTTTATTAACCATTTATTATAATAATACATGAATACATGGTAAAAGATAAACTATTTAACTAAGAGTTAAATATAAAATATAAGGTTAATATGGTTACTGAAACCTATCTAAAGCCTATTGGTTGAGAGTTTTTCGACCCATACCCCCTATCCTCGAAGGAAATCCTTTCAGAGCCATTATAAACTGAATATGATTGTATAATAAAATAATAATTCAAACTTTTCCTAAAGTGACCCTCACCTCTCTTAATAAAGTGTAATTCCCCTTGTCTTAAAATCACACCTCCAAATCCATTTGGATTGGTGAACCACTACTCAAATATACTCCCAACTACCTTCACTTCCACTTATAGGCCTTGTATGTGTTGTAAAACCAACATAAGGATCCCTTTTGATCGAATTAAAAGGATGCACCTGAAGAAGAGGTCAGTATTTAATCTCCTCTTTCAAAGCTCTTTTCTTATTCCACTTCCTCTTTCATTGTTGTCTCCATACCAAAATAATGAATTTGATACTTTATACATACTTTGATGTTATTATAAATATAGTAGAACTATATTTTATTTTATATCCATCCTATAAATGAAAAATACACATGAGTATCGTCTCCATGTCATGGTGTAGTTTTTCATTCAAAATATCATTATTTGGTTGGGTATAATAATGAGTATAATTGATTTAAATAATAAACATAACATGTTAATGATTCTGTATATATAATATACCACCGGATTACATACTATTTCACCATAAATAGAATGATATTTTTTTCTCCTGTGTACGTATGGCTTCCCGTCTCCACAACGCGATAAGATTTCATTCCCCATCGTAACCATTCAAGAATAATTATCATTTTATTATTAAAAAAAATTTAAGAATTTAATATCATTATGGATATTAATCAAATACATCCTATCCATAACAAACATGACTTACGTAACAAAACATATAAAGGAAAACGAATCAGTTAACACCAAAAACCAAGATACTACTAAAATATTACTAACAAAGAGATATTAGATGATCATATATGATATCATATTTATGTATGTTGTTTTTTTATAATTTAACAACAATTATTTAACTATTATACAGGAAGATAATGTACCCTCGACCAAGGAAAAGTTCAATGTAAGCGTTAATTTTACAATCTCTTTATTATCTCAGGATGTTTGTACGTAAGTATCTACTGGGAAATATTTATCATCCACATATATGTTTCATAAAAATGTATATCAATTTTCTTTACTATTTTCTATTATATGGGTTAAATTCATTTATACCCTTTTTTAATTTTTATAAAATGTTTTGAAAGGAATCTTTTCATCGTTTTCCAAACAATGTAATTTATAACCTTTTCGACAAATTAAGGTAAGAATGTTTTTTTAACTTATATGGTGGGTGAGGATATTTTCCACCGTTATAACACCTTTGAATCTTACCTTAAAAAGTTATGATAATATTTTCCAAATAAATGATTTCTTTTATAATTATGTGATTTTAGACAATTTCAAAATAAGAAGAGATATTTCTGTCAAATAGTTTTGATTTCATTTGTGTCAACATCCATTGATGGATTTTACCCTTGTTTGATGTTTATTTGTTATGATTAAGTCATCCATTTATAATTGAAGGTTTTGTGATATGTTTGGATGTGGATGTGTTATTTTATACTATTCATGGTTTATATTTAAATTATTATTTTTTCGAATGCTAGTTTTAATATGAATTCTTATGTTATGTTTCAAAATTTTTATATGAGGAATGCATTAGGTTTAGTAAGTGACGGGTGGAGTCTTCTATGGGGCCTCAATTCATCGATATGTCTCATGAGACAAACTAGTTTCATGCAACAAGGCCTTGAGAAAATTTTATTTGTAGTCTTGGCACAAGGCCTTGACTATATAGTTTTGATGTCCGACATTATGCAATCCATCATTATAAAATTACCCATTGATATTACATGTGATTTTTCTAATTATAGAATATCCATATTAATATGTAAATGGAATTATTTGATTTATCTTTTCTATTTTATGCTGATGTTTAAGTTTCAAATGATTTTTCTTTAGTCTTATACATTGCCTAAAAAGATTATACTTATTTATGATAGTTTTAGTTATATTGTTATCCATTCTGAGCATCTGAGCTCACCCACTTCCTATGTTTTATTTTTTCAAGGATGCGAAAAATTGTATTATGATTGATATATAGGGTTAAGCTAGTGGAATAATGGAGTTCTCAATGGATTATGTATGTTCCGTTTTATTTTAGAAATTTTAATGTAACGTTCATATATGTAACCTAAATTCCAATACAACTAAATTGATATGTCCTTCAAGACATGATTCATTATAATCATGCCAATGTATTAAAATAATGAATTAGCTCAGGGTAACTAGGTTTGGGGCTTTACAGACATGCTCTGAAGGGTTTCCAGTATTGGAAGTCCCTACGGTGACTCAGGCACTTGATCTGACTGCTCTCAACTCTCATTATTGTTTAACTTCGTAGACAATACCCATCACCTATGGAAGTGGTTAACTAAGGTGTGTATTCCACACATTGATGGTAATACTACAATCCTAGGAAACTGATGAGTCTGTGAAATCTTCAGGTGCTATCTTGAAGACTATACCTACTTGTGATTAGTCATTCACTCAAATTGATACGGACTTGTCACTTGGCATCCATGAGGTTGTGGCCAAGGGTGATTCCACTCCCAGGTCAAGACATGAAGCCAGTGAGGGAAAGGTTTCTGATGATAAATATAGTGATGAGGTTATCCCACATGTCATGGAGCCTAGTTCCTCAATGAGGATAATAGAGGAAGATCATATGACTGATCTTGTCTATCTTTGTGACATATGAACCAACCAGCCTTAAAGAGATGAATGATTTTGATCTAGACATATCTAAAGAGAGCTACAAGACTCAACATAGGTAATAGAAGTGAATTAATAATTTCCATGATTCACCTAAGGAATAGTGTATAAGCTGAGTAGGGTCACTCCTCACATAGATGAGTTGTCTCTATTCTGGAGGGGTGGATGCTCACCATCTTTATATGATGATCTGAGATTACATTGGAAAAAAATGATGGAATGTAGTCAGCATTTAGATGATGCTTGGTGCTAGAATAAATTAGAAAAAAATCCAGAAGCTCCATGAGGTTCAATAAGAGATCTAGTTCCTAGAAACACATGCAAGGAAGCATTCATGATTTATCATATGTCATTTAGAGCTTGTCACGGGATTGAAGTTCCGGGTAGTGAAGTCTGAAGTGTAGCTAAAGATGGTGATCCATCAAGTAGCTGACCATTAAGGAAAACATGCTAAGGCCCAAATCTATGCTAATGATATTCTCTTTGTGGCTGTCTTTGTGGAGAGGGAGTGAAATAATTGGCAGGATACATAGGATTCCACATGCTAGAAAGTGGTGGGGTTCAAGTGTTCCCTCGAAGTGGCATATCAATAAGGGTCATGTTTTGGAAAAACTTATTAAAAATACATGTTGCATGCATTATTTTTTTAAACTATGTGTATGGTCATATTCTTTTAACATTTTAATTAATTCAAACTGATCATATCTTTAAATCACCTAATTATCAGTCTCTAAGCTCACATGGGTAGTTCCTAGTGTTAGAAATAAAGTACAAACACATAATCATTCAATTTATATAAGAGTGCTATATATTTTTTGATTACTCGAGGTCTTCTACTGTTGACTAACCAACGAGAGTGTTTGGGATGAGAGAGGTGTAGATTGATGACATAGATCTCAGAGAATCCAACTTTATTTTCCAAATTTTCTCTAATTTACTAGAGAGACAACACCATGGGTGTTGGAATCAATCATAATAAAAGAGAAATAGAAAGTGTGAATCACAATTCCCAAACTTTGGAGCACAAGGCTGATGGAATCATGACATAGGACAACTATTGACCATATATGAAACACAATATCCATGCCGCTAGCTGAAAATGGTGAAAAATAAATGATTTTTGATCACCGACCATGTTCGAAACACGAATTTTAACTCGACGTGTCATCTAAGGCCTTTTTCAATGTTGGACAAGGACAATAAGTGAGATGATAAAACATATCCAGGTCATTAGGGGGTCCCTTCAAGAATGAAAGTGGATGAGGACCCAAATAAGGTTTATGTGAAGAAATGTATAGAGTGTTGAAATGTTCGAAATGATTCCAATACTCTTGAAATTATACCATAGTGATTAAAGGACATTGTTGTAGGTGCATTGGGTTGAACAAAGATCAAACGAATTTCCTAGAAAGGACCTATCTGGTGAGGGAATGGGGTACCTTATAGTTTCATGTCATTACCGTAGGGTTGATTCATAACAAAATTTAATGTCATGTGATCTGGATGCATCTCAAAGTTTGAATTCATGAAATAGGGACATTGCATATAGTTTTAGGTCATATTTCCTAGATTCTAACTAATGGTTTAGAATCATCTTTTATGAACTATAGAATTTTATATCCCTAAACTATTTTTTCAACATGGATAAAATATTTACAATATGAATTAAGATCAATGGAATCTACACAAGTATTAGGGTACATCTGGGAAGGAAGCATATGTGATAAGGTACTGGGTGAAATCATAACAAAGGTTGCAGTTTAAGGTCATAAAGTTTGGACTGTCAATAAGGCTAGGGTCCCCAAAAAGGCAAATGAACATGTGAATTGTCATGAGAAATAATTTTTTGGAATCACAACATATCTTGTAGGGATAATAATAAAGTCGTACATAGTTATTGATCACATTTTAGTTGTAGACCAACATTGGAGGTTGTAGTCCTCTCTGACGAGGAAGCTGAAACATCATGTAATTAAAATGAAACATTCTAAACGTTCTCCTGATGTGGTTGTAATTAATTTTCATTCATTTAGGACTAAACCCAATTTGAATTAGTAATAGAGATGCCCACTTCCACACACCACATTCTGGAAGAGAAGAAGATCCATCATTTCTTATATTAGGGTCATTGAATTTGGACCATGGGGGTGCTTTAGGAGGAATATGTGTGACATTGTGGCATAACAAACCCAACATTAATGAGGAATGAGGTCGTTCCCGTTTAACCCATATTCATTTCTTGAGGAATATTGAATATAGTTTAAAGTCATTGAGGTTGTACTATAAGGAGTAATTCTCATTATAGGGGAACACAGGTGACACATAAGATATAAAACCCAATTTGAATGAGGGACAAGAGAGCCAGAATGTCACATGTTTGTCTTAATATAAACTATATATAGTTTAAGTTCATACATCTTGGAAAATATATATTTTTTCTAGGTCATGTGAATAGGTTTCTGGGCATCACTACATGTCCCTTAAATATGGGAATCAAGCAGCACATTGTTCTGCAATCTGGTGTTGTTTAACGTTATGTGGTAAAGATGAAGATGATTCCACATGAAAAGGGGAAATACAATTACATCTAGACCTGAGATAAATGATTCCTATGTCACCATATATCCAATAAGTATGGGAATCAATCCACCCATAGTTATTAAATCCTAGACAGTTTAATTTCAAGAGTTTATGATGTTGGAGGAGCTATTCCAAGAGGAATGTAAATGGCATGGCTACTAGAAACCCAGTGTGTGTAGGGACCAAATATGTCCACACCATAACACACAGTACCTAGAAAAAAATGGATTATTTCTTTGTTTAAGATTATATATTTTAAATCATAGGTCTCTATGTTTATGTTTGTAGAGTTTGGACCATACGGCTCCTAGATTAAGGTCATTGGGTTTGGACCAAATGCCTGCACAACATTTCGATGTGGGTGTAAACCATATAAAACTCATGATCCCACGTTATCTATTCTCATTGTGGGAAATAAGGAGTGATTTTATTCTTTCCCCGTCATATGTATAAGTGTACAATGTCGGATCCTCTCACCCAATATGCGTAGATGCACAGAGCCAGAACACTAAGGGTGTTAGAGTTCTACTTGAACATCAAGTAGTGTAAATGATGTCAATTGAATCTTTCGAGGTCTGTAATAGTGTCAGGGTGGATTATGAGTTGTATCACTATTGACCATGTTGACAACACAAGATCCAAAACTTAACCAATCATGGATGGGGTGTATAATCATAGATTTGACTGTTGACCAAATTCGAAACATAGGACTAGATGTTTGTTACCAAAAATCCTTTAGGGTGTTGGCCCTGTATGGGAGGTGGGCCAAAGATTCATGACATCATCACCATTAGTGGAGCCTTTTGGATATCAATGACAGTTGATATCTAAAACTGAAAATACACAAATTGTGTAGATGGTTCGAAATGATATTCACACAAAACTTGAAACTTTCAGTCTCGCGCCCCAACGCATTACGACATGTCAGCAGTAGGACACAACTGAACCTGATATATAAAACAGTTTAAATTCATATTTCTTATACTATGGATGAACATTTTAGCGTCATGTGTGTGGGATGTATCCAAATAGTTTAACTTCATGTTTTAAGGATGAATATTTCATGTAGTTTACCAATGTGTGACTAAGACATTTAGGGGGAAATAGGTACCCCATATTGGAAGTGTAATTCATGGATAATTAATCCCATTGATAATAAGTAAAAAGAGGCCCCTACCCCACAATATATTTTTTGGAGAACCACAAAATATTATCTTAGATTAAGGCCATAGTTTTTGGACCATAGGTTCATGCGTACACTAAATGTGGGTACACACCCTACAAAGACTCACAATCCCACATGATCCACACTCAGTTTGGGAAAAAGGAGTGATTTTAAGCTTTCCCATCATATGGGAGCAGACAACGATGAAAATGAGATGTCAGGTGGGAAATTCCAAGACACACTATCATTATCACTCAACGAATGTGGATGCCGGAAGGGAGAACAATAAGGGTGTTGGGGATCCACTAGAACGTAAGGATAGGGAAAATTTGAATCACAACACCCAATCTCTGGAAAACGATGATAATACCATGATGATAAAGGATAACAGTGACCTTCTTCGAAACACAGCATCCATATCCTGTTACCAGAGATAGGGACTAAAATGTCAGGGTTGACCGATGACCATGTTTAAAAAATGGGATGTGTCTTAAAATGACATCCAAATATTTTTAAGGCAATGGAAAAAATGGTAGGTGATCCAATGTGCCATATCTAAGACATTAGGGGGTTCCCTTTAGACATGATAGATGACAAGGAACTAGATAAGGGGAAAAATGATGCATGAAAATGTATTGGGTGAATGTCCCTATGGAATCCAACGTTTCATGTCTCATACCACTTCACATTTAAGCATGTCAGTGCGGAGAATCCATAGTCAGGATTAGACTACCTTCAAGGATCGACATCCTAGGTTGGTTATTATGAAAATTTTAAGGGTTTTGTTTCTTGGAAGAGAAGCTCTCTGTTTAAGGTCGTAGAGTGTGGACCATCGATTCACATTTTAACAACATGTTCATGAGACGTATTTGTGCAATTTTACATCATGTGGCAAGGATTAAAATGTACAATTATTTATTGTCATGTGACAAAGACATATTAAACAAAAAAGAGAATTGTGTGGTGCATAAAATTATTCGATTTTAATGGGGATTGAATATATCGACACAACAACACAAATTCTCATATGGGAAACTAGTATAAAAGTCCAAAAAATTAAATTTATGATTCTGTGGATGGGCCCGGGGACAAGATTCTTGGGCATTACTACATATCCCATAATAATGGGAAAAAATCCTTGCATAGTTCTAGAGATCTATATAGTAAAACATCATGTACTAAGGATGAATATCGGAGGATCCATTTAAAAATAATATGCATGGTGTACCTACCACAAACTGATGTGACTGAGGACCAAATAGATCCACACCACATCACACATTCCCGAGGAGGGAACCCATGACAAGAGGGGAAGAAAAGATTCATGATTATGTGGCTATGTGAAGGACCATAATGTCCAGAAATCATTACATAACCCATGAGGATGGGAATCAATCTATACATAGTTTTTGAACATGGAATGGTATATGGACAATGCCAAACAAATATGGTGATATTCTCTCAAACAATAATACCATGATAGTTACATAGATTATTTTAAAGTGAATATGACACTAAAAATCATAGTTTGAGCTCATATAATTCATAAAAATTAAAGTGGAGATGTGTAGTGTGGCACCTTGAGGAAACTAGAAGTGAATGAAGAGAAAATAGGTCCACACCACACAACACATTTCATGATGGTATCTATAAAAGGGTGCCAAAGATGTGAGCCTGTGATTCTACGGTTGGGCTTGAGACTAAGAGGTCAGGGCATCTCTAAATATCTTATAAGTATGGGAATTAATCCACACATAGTTCTTGAAGATGGCATGGTAGGGTACCGATGTTAGGGTCAATTTTTTCTCAGGTTAAGACACTATTGTGTGACATACCTTATAATCATATAGCTAGGATGTAGAATACATGGTTTAACATCATATAGTAAAGATGGTTGCTGTTATACATATAATCATCATTAAATAAGGATGGAATACATCTTAGTTAATGGTCATAAAGATCAAACTATGGGATGAGGCACCCAGAATATAAATATGTAATGTAGAGCCATGAAGTAACCTGATGTGAATGAGGAATAAAGAACCCTTCAGGACACACAACAAAATCCTAAGAAGAACTCACACATGTTTAACGTTATAGGGGTTAAGGAAAAAGGTTTGGGAGATTTTGTAGTTGGGCCCAAATAAGAAGTGTTTGGGAATTTCTACATACCCTATAAGGATGGGAATTAATCCATATGTTGTTCTTGAAGATCTGTACAGTTTAGCATCATTCAGTAAGAATGATGATCGGTCCCCATTTATTTTAATGAATAAAAGAGTAGTTTTCCCCATAATGGACAAGTTGAGGATACCTTTTAAGGTTATATAGAAAGGAATATCGATGAATGTGTGTTTTAACATCTTATAGATAGGCCACAACATTTTTGTATCATGTAGGATGTTACATCTCATAGTTTATGGTCTTCATTCTTGGACAATGCTATCGTTTAAAATTTGTAGCGTGATAGATATATTAGTTTTCAGTCATAGAGCTTAGGCCAATGGGAGTATTGTTCAATTTATCATCTTGAAAATCAGACATTGATTTTTTGGGAAATTTAATGTCATGAGAAAAGAATGAAATAGATGTTTATTTTCTTGTTAGATGGTGAATCATAGTTTAACAACATGTTTCTAGTATGAAATAGATCTTAGTTTAAGACATAAATCTCAAACCGTTGGGAACATTGTTCAGGTTATCATCATACCAGACGAGAGACCCCATTCATGTAAAATAGAATTTTAGGAACATTTTATTGGTGGGAGTAGTAATTCATTCACAATCCATGGTGAACAAATAGTATGCACCATTGGGATAGAATATTTTAATGATGCATGTCCCTTCCCATTTGGGATTTAACTTCAATAGTTATCTACTGGGTATCATCGACACTTGGAGAGCCAAAATGTTTCCACCATGAAGGAAGGAGCAGAGACGAACACTTCCATTTAAATATCTAGCTATATTTTACAATTGAATCTCTAGATTATTCACTGATAGAACCCTATTTTCAATAAGATATTCCAATTTAGAAATAATTACTTAAGAAAATTTTTCTGATGACTTATGGAGTTATGGAAACTGAATCTCAATGGGGTGGGGCTTCTTCTATTCCATATATCATGAAATATGGAGATACCCAGGTGTAATTCTGAGCCGTCATCCAATAATCCCAGAGAGTATTGGGGATCCTATCCATACAACTTGCCTTCTTATGACCCACTATCTTCTGCAAAATATTGGTTGGGGTCTTGTTAAAGGTCATGATATTCGCATTTTCCTATGAATGGTAGTGAGAAGTGTGGTTAGATTGGATACTATACTTGTTTTATTATGTCTGCAACACATATACCTAAGAGTTGGTTCCATTATCATTGAGAATAGCATGGGGGACTCCAAATTGATGGATGATGTAGGTGCTCTAGAATTCAATAATAAATTTGTCCTTGACATCCTTGAGAAGAATATTTTCTTCCCACTTAGAAAAGAAATAACTTTTGGTCAGAATAAACCAACACTCGCGATCTATTGCTGGTGTGTATGGTCCCACAACATCAATTCCTCAGACAGCAATGGTAAAAGATAAATTTTTAGTGTGTGTGGGCTATGGTATTCGATGAGAATAAGTTAGCATGAATATTAAACATGTGGAAACACTAAAAAACTCGATAAAGATTTATACCATGGTGGGACAGAAGTAACCTAGGCTCTGAATTAGTTAGTAAATATTCATACATACCTGATAATCACAATATGACCCAGAATATACATTCTCTATAACTAGGGGAATCTCGTATCCTTGAATGAAATAGAAGATAATTTTATCAAACCAATATCAATAAAGAGTCTTCTCTAAGAAGGGACTAATTTGGAGGGTGAACTGAACTATACAATGATATATTCTCTCATGTTAAGATCTATCCAATTATAGATTGTTTTTATGGAGAAACTCAATGAAAGGAGTCATCTAGTTGGAGGTTTTTTCAACTTCCAGGGGATCCAGAGGACCCGACGTGGAAGCATCAATGGTAATGTGGATTACCGGCTTGTTTTTTCATCGTATGAACTAATAGTGGTGATGAATATTTGATTTATCCCATGAATGAATAGATCATCCATGAAAGGCTCTATGAGAGAAGTGGTTAGACCGGCCAGGGAATCATCTCAACCATTCTGTGATCAGGGAACATGAGCCACATCTGGTTGAGAAGGAAGCTAGTCCATCGGATAACGAGAATTCATGAGGAATGGCCCCAGCATGGGATTATTTACAATATAGTCATTGTTAAATTGTTTTAGGGCTAATTCAAAGTCCCCTTTCACATGCAGGTGGGAAACATAAATATTGAGATCAAACTCGAGACTAGTGATGACAGCCTGATACTCCACCTCATTGTTGGTGAATCCTTTTTATAACAATAAAGAATAGGGAAAACATCATTGGAAGGCATGATGAAGACAATCCCCAAGCCTACTCATTTTAGTCGCTGATCATTGGGACATATTCTAGTGGGACTCTTGGATGGTCCATAGAGGTGAATTTCACAACATGGCATAGCCCGGTCAACTAAGAGAATTTTTTTCCAGTAAACTAATTAAACAATGATTTCTCTATAGGGGATGAATGATCATAAAAAAATATTCTAATGCATAACCTGTGATGGAAATCTGTGGAAGGAATCTAATTCCAATCTACTGAAGATTAACTACCCTACATGTTGGCCAATTTTCAGCATATAGTGGTAAATAATACACTTTAGGGGATCCATATAGGAAACAAATTGTATCTCAGGATGTTGTAGAGTGTGTTGCAACTTCTACACTTCTAAAACTAGAATTATGTATATCTTATGTATGTGATAATATCTGGTATCTGATTAAAAGAGTATTCCACTGGGGTAATAAAAACAATTCTCTATCCCACCGTAGTTTTGTTGGACCATAGGGGCAGTGAGGGATCATTCAAGGGTGGTCACATAAAGAAAATTCAGCTTCCCTGATATAGGTGGCATCTGGATCAAATGTTGTAGAATATACATCCTGGTCTCCTCAAAATAGGTATGGAACTCTTCATTTAATTAGTAGGAAATGCCTTTTTCACGATCCTAGATAAGGGATTACACATGATAGCTAGATTCATGATGAATCGATGTATATAGGCTATGTGGCCTTGAAATCCTTGGAGCTTTCGGAGGTTCCTCATAGGGGGCATCTGGAAGATAGCCTTGATCTTCACTAGGTCAATATCGATACCTATATATCTGCAAAAATAGGGAGCTTTCTCTATGTGACTTCGAAAGAACATTTCTATGGATTCATCTTCATATTTTCAGAAAAGTGGAAGAAGAAATCTTTCATGAGATATCTAATATGGCCCTGATGTGGGTGAGACTTGACCTCCTAGTTGTGCATGTATAATTCCACTAGTTTCCCATAGATTGGTTTAAATATGCAGTTCATTGAACCCTGATAGGTAGCCTTTTATTCTTTAAACCAAAAGGTATTACATGATAATACAAGGTACCTTGTAGTGCTTTGAAGTAGGTATAATCCTCATCATATGGATTCATCTCAATATGATTATACTAGGAATTCCCATCCATGATATAGAGATCCTGCAACCCAGTGGTGGCATCGACTAGCAGCTCTATCACCGTAAGGGGGAAGTCGTCCTTTTGGAAGTGGCGGTTGACATCCTGGATGTTGATGCACACTCAAATATATTGGTTCTTATTCCTAACAGGAATGATGTTGTCCATCAATCCAGGATAATGAACTTACATGGAGATGTTTTCCTTGATGATCTTATCAACTTTGGCCTTGATTATAAAATTGTTAGATGAGTGCATCTTCCTAGGAGGCTGCTTGAAATTGCAATGACTAGATTGGAGGCCAAGGCGATAGATAGTGACCAAATGGTCTACCCATGTAATCTCATCATAATACCTAGAAAACACATCAAGATGTTTCTTTAATAAGTCCACAAATTACATTTTTTCCTCTTAAAGAATGGATGAACTAATTACCATCACACTTAGATCATTTTCAGTTCTAAGATTCACTTGTACCAACCCATCGATGATGGTGGAGACACCCTCATTGAATGCGGGAGAATCATCATCAATATAATCTTCATCACATGAGGTGAGAGGATCATCTAGAGGAGGAAATTCATCTTAGTTAACTAAGCCTGGATGAATTCTTTTGATGTCTTCAGTGGTGATGGAACCTTCGTCAAGATATTCTTACATTGTTAAAGCCATGGTTACAAAATCAGTCAACCCAATTTCATCAGGCCTTCGACCAAGGAGTCCAAACATAATGATGTCGAAGTAGTGATGGTGGGTCAGTTTGTTTCTATATAGCCTATCCATGTGAAATAATTAGGTATGGTGTACTATTGTATCCATCAGGAAAACATCCCAATACCTCGTTGGGGTAAGAGGCTCTGTTATCACCCTATAATGTCATGTATATAAGTACGAGGTGATATTGAGACATTCATTGTACTTATGTATGTGTCTTACCCTCATCTTGGATTTGAGGAAGAAATTTCCCAAGCTTGGAATTGTAGCCTCCAACCAGTGAATCAGGAGAAAGAAAGCATCATCCATGTCTATCCAGGGGTCGACAACAATAGCAATGTGCTCAACCACATTGGTCTAAACTACTTATTCATTTATATTATAATAATTATAATATAAATAGTAGGATTAAAAAGATTCAAACAAAGATGTTTCACCTTGGAGAATTCCCACTTGATCGTTGAGGGAGTACTTGTGGCATTGGTGATATCACAGGAGAACTGTTTCATGTTGTTGGAGCCAGGGTCTTCCGATGAGTTCATTGAATGTTGTATACTGTGTGACCACAATAAACTTATTCCTTGCAACCAACCCCCCAAACTGTGTCCTTATGAATATTATTCCACATGACCTTTTCACCGACCTATCAAAACATGAAATATTAATGTCAAAAGGACTCATATTTTCTTTAGTCAGTTCTATCTAGTAGAGCATTCGGGTCGGAAGAGACTATTTCTATAAACAATATCGATGAGAAGAAGGTGGAATTCCATTATATTGATATGGAATGTAACTTACAATAGGTAAATGTTTCCCTATTAGTGAGAACCATCATCAACAACTACAGATTAGATGATGTCTTGAAATTATTCTCATTAGACTTCTTCAGAATGGAAGGCCTCTATAGCCACTACCTCTATGTCAATCTGGAGGGGGATTTTCAAATAATCTTCAAGGGATTAAGGAATATCATGTTATAGTTAAAGGGACTTGATAATTGAGAGCCTTATGGGAATTCTAGTATGAAGCCTAATGATATCATATTTCTATCATAGGCACACATTTCTTCCCGGAGGTGGTGGCTCTATAGAAGGAGGTATGATGAGTGTTTCTTGTTGAACCAGTGTATTTTTGATATTTCTAGAAATATCTCATTTATCAATAGATTAAAAATGAAAAAATTACCACCATATGAACATTTTATGATTGATTTTTCACCATATTGTACCGCAACTGATTATAATGTGGTTGCGATGTCTCTGTCTATTCGAGTAGCACAAATGGTAGTGGAAGTGTAACATATGAAACAGGCTGAAAGACAATGCATGTTGATTTCAAAGTTTACCCTAATATCTGGTCTCAGTAGCATTCATGGATTGGATTGAAGCGATAACCTTAGAATTCATATGATTCACATAGACATAACAACATCGATGATGGCATTGACCGGGAAAATTGATGTGACTTTATTGATACTCCACGTCGTCGGGAAACATGTAAGGGTCCACCAGCTCAATGGTATTAATGGAGGCACACTCTTTATCATCATCGGGGGAATATTCATAAACTAATCATATTTAGCAGTGATTCCCATCTCTAGATGCACGGATTCATCGAGGATACGGGATGGCATCGACACCGGTTGGAGAAATCTCATTCCCTTGTGGGTTCAGTGCCTTCTATTTTGAGAAGCAGAAGGATAAGATGTGGATACAGAAGCAGCAACTAAGGACATATAAAAAAAATTAGAGGGTAGGGATAATTCAAACAGGCATGGATGACAGCATGGAAATGTAAATATTCCATGTGAGTCAACCAATCATCATACTTCTGATACCCATAGCTATATACCTGCTACAATTCACCCTCGGTGTCACTATCATGCACTACAGAGATGCATGCCACATGTATCGGGGTAGGGCCCAATGAGACTACATTGTTATCAACATGGTACTAGATCCATTACATTTACACATAAAATTTATTGATTTTATATAAAAGTAACATGTGGTAAGGTAAATATCTAGGGAGATCGCTGAGATCAGCCTCCTAATGTTTTCTTCATTCTGGTAGCACTAGAATCCCCTGATCGAGGGAACTAAAGAAATAACCAAAAATATGGGCCTCATTGAATGAATACATCAAATTTATTCTGAATAGGAATGTAATTCGAGGATCCTTCCCCTGATGAGGGGCTGAAGCTTGACGAGCGGCCATAGCCTAATTTTATTTCTTTGGTGGCAGCAATGCATTACATGGTAGTGCATGTCGATTCTGCGATGGGGGCGATAAACCAAAGGCTGGACCTAAGTGTATTTTCCTCAACGATACTATGGGTGAGAGTATATCGGTAAAATATATATCGTTATAAATCCTATATTTTGGAGATTATATAATTCTCATCCTTAGAGACATTTCATGAAGGAGATGAAGGAAACAAACAGACCTTTTTTCCTACTACAATGGTTCTATTAAGCGTCGAGCCTTGTTAGAAAAGTATTCAAATCCACTTGATAAAATTAAAGTGATGAGAAATAGAACCAATTGAGTCCTAAAATTCCCCACACATATCATTTGCGGCTTCTCATGAGTCACTGACATGTCGAGTGAATTTGTGAGGTTCTTCCACCGGGTGAAAAAGTCTATGAATCTCTCATATGGTTGTTTTTCACTTCCTGAGTTTAGAAATACTTTTCTTCCATATGGTGGAGATGAACTAATAAATTAACTATATGTGAATATCTTCCCAACTAGAAATGTACCCAATGGGTAACTAGTTTTACCAGATAAATGAATGTCATTATATTGTATGTACGAAACACTGGAGTGTGGTGGATTACTATTACGATGGGCTTCCAAACATGGGACCACACCATGATATAAAGTGTTCAAAATTATCCAGTGGGTTTCCCGTATTATTTAACGGGGATAAGATAGGATTCCCAAAAACTGGGGGTTCCTACATATCATCCACCCATGTCAGATATGGTTTTCCATCATGTTTGATCTCCATCTGTTGTGTATCAAGGGTCTTGAGGTGCGTGATTAGAGCGGTCATCATGTCCTCAAAATTGGGATTCCTATCCGAGTAGGGATTCATGATCACCAGTGCATTCACAGACTTATCAACATGGTAGATAGTCCCAGTGGCTTGCCGAGTGGCTTATGGATGTTCTTGTGGAATGACATGAGGATCTGCTGGATGAACGTCCTAAGACGGGTCTCGAGGAGGATTCTTGTGCAACTAGGATGGATTGGGTGATACATTCTATAGTCACTTTTTGTTTTCATAAATATATACCCTATTGGGATTTATGATATTGTCAATATTAATAAGAGGCATCTAAGAGAAAAGGACATGTGGCTGCCCATACTACCCCAACGGAGGAGGGACATGATTGCATCGAGGACCACCATATTTAAGATTACTATCAACAATGATCTCTTGGATGAGCCTTTTATATTTTTAATTTTTTTGGAGCAAGGCAGATGTAGCGGGATAGACTTCTATCTTCTGTACTGAACTAAATGGGTTAGTGCCTCAGTCCTTTACCTTTTTGGGGGTCTCATCCTAAGGTAAATGGATTATAGGGCTCTACAGGGACAATAATCTTTCCTATATGGTGGGTGAAAACACCTTGGGGTCTAATAGATGTTGTTATTCCATAATAGGTAGGTTCTATCCATAAAAATTCACCCTGAACCCCCATTATGGGCATATATTTGGGACAAACATGTTTACTTCAACAGTTCCTAGAGGAGCATCCTCGATGTCACCGGTCAAGTCTTCCTTCTATAGGATATGACTAAAGTGAAGGTCTGTATACATTCCCTATCCAGGAATTTCAACATGTGGGGATGCATTCCCATAATTTTTTGGAGTACATTGAATCTCTAAATGCATCGTTGCTGAAGGGTCTGATGATAGCCATGTGATGTAAGGTTCTGAGCCATTGGAAGCACTACTAACTCAACCATGTTTCCCAATTGGACAATGTCATTATGGTGCTCCAGAATCGTTAGATAAGACAACTGATGGACATGATGGTGGAAATGAATCACCTACAGGGTTTGGTGGTAGAAAAAAGCCTTCTCATGAACATGAGACTCAGAAATGACAAATTTGGGAGTAGTGATCAGCCAAAACATCTTAGAAAATGATTGGTTCCTAGAGTGTCCCACAAGATTCTATACTCAGAATAAGAGTCTGGCCCTTGGATTCCCCCAACTTCTATTAGGGCCAGATGAGGAATTGAATGTGACATTGATATAGACCATTACAGCGGTGGACTGTCCAATAGAGAAAATGTTATGCGATATAACTTGCTACCACTCCTTGTCCCATCTTCTAGAGATGGTATTGACTACATCATCATGTAATTGTAGGATGGATCATTTATCTCTACCTCATGTACAAGGTAAGTGATATTCAGTGGTGAAACCAGTCGGTGCTTGTGGCCTATCATTCACTATAATAACTCTCTTTGATCTCTTGTTGCTGTTGATAATGAGACTGGGGATGATAGGTGGATACACAGTGAGACTCGAGAAGGGATCCAAATCTTCTTCAACATTCATATACCTATGAAGTGAATTGAGGATTCTATGCATCTCACCTTTTATGATGATGATACTCGCATCACGTGTTCCTACCCCAGACTCTGATGTAGAATATTAGGGGTAAGGCTTCATCAGTGGGTCCCACTCAACATTGTAATCAGATAATAGAATGGGATTCACAACAACATGGGGCATCCCAGAGTTATTCTTTTAGAAATAGTGATGATTCCTTCTGCCTCAAGATGGTTAATCTGGAAAGATAACTTTTTTTAAAAGATGAGTACCTTCATTATTCTGGTTTATTGTGTGGGGTAGGTCCTCTGATTGTATTTTTCAAGATACAATGAGGACCTTCATACTTATTATTGGCGAAGAATGGAGGTCCTTTTCTTGGACTACATTGGGAGTGGGAAGAACATCCATTTTAATGAGATATGGTGTGAGGAGAGTCATGAAATATGTTGAAATGAATATTGGGAGGACCTTCATAATGGGTGCTTGATTCATGGGGATGACCTCCATCGTCATGGTTACTAGAGCGGGGAGGATCTCTATTGGAGTTGGTGAGAACATGGAGAGGACCTCCATATTTATTGATGGTGGAACAGGGAGAAACTTACTGCTGATTATTATTGATTGCATGAAGAGGACCATCACAATGATCGTGGATGGAGTGTTAATGGAATCCATTTCTGTGGTTTCTAGAAAATAGAGGACCTCCACTCTAATTAGTTGTATTGTGGGGATGTCCCTCATAATGACTAGTGATGAAGCGAGGAGAGACTTTACCTTTGTTAATGCTGTTTTGGGGATGACCTTATCTAGATCTATAAATGACATGAGTAGGACCTTCTCTTTGGTAGTCTGTGACATGGGGAGGTCCTTCATATGGGTAACCATGGGAATGAACTGAACATTGGGTTATATTTTGACAAGACTTGGAGGACCTCTACTTGGATGGGTTCTATGAACATTAAGAGGACATCCATGCTGATTGTGAGAGTGGGTAGAACCTACACTCAATAGGAGATGGTACGAGGAGGGACTATGTATTGTATCTCATCATTGTGGGTCAGCCCATGATGGCTTCTGGTGGTGTTGATGACCAAATGACTCAGCCAACCCTAACCATGGGGTGGATAAGGCCTTGATTCGGATCTGACACTAACAAATCCTTTCTCTCTAATGGTAGGGATCTGGTAGAATGCACTGAGGGTGGAATCATCCATATGATCTATTGAAAATGATGCCCTATGATGGGTGTCTTCCTAATCATGTGGTCTATGATTGAGTTGGGTTATCAGGATTGGGTCTAATAGGGTATGAGTGTAGATAGCCTATCCTTTTGACTGAGGATTTGGTAACTTGTGGTGTTGTTGTGCCCTAGTGGGATCCATCTTTTGTAGCTCCTGAGTGGTAGTCATAGCTGGTATGACTCACATATCCCTTTCCTCATCTTTGTATGGGAGTGAGTCATAGGATCGCTCTAGAGAGAGGCTCCCAAATTAGTTTAGCATGGGAGTGAGGATTAGTGGCTCCCTATTCAGCCCTTGGGGTGGCGGTGATGGCGATGCACAAAAGCCTCATTGTCCTGGTAGGTCATGTACCCCATGGGAATGACCCCATCCTACCCATATTGAGGAACAAGGGTATCTATCACCAATATCTGAATGATTTTAGAGGATGATTTGGGGTATGGACTCCTAGTAGACATGTTCTTGGATGAAGTCGTGGAAGTGGTGTGTCTTTTGTGATTATCTCAATGACATTACTTCTTCCCCAGCATCTACAAGCAGGGGATATTGGGTTCCTATAGATGGAATCCTGAAAACGGGAAAGATTCAGCTGTCAATATGGATACAAAAAAAAAGAAATTCCCAATTATCTAGTGTTTTCCAATCATCCATGACTAGAGTAAGATCTATAATGATGATGTCCCAATCTAGAATTCCATATAGCGACCCTTCCCTTATTACACAACTATTACATTTTATTAATCTTAAAAAACGTAAAAAAAATTACACAACATGGATACAAAGGATTACTGTATTTTGAAAACTAATTCCATACAGAAATTTTACAGCATAAAAGATAAACATTTATTTAATTTTATCTTCTATGGCTTTTATTTCCCCTTGTGTTCTACTCAGTAAAAGTAGTCACCTGAGGATATACATCAAAAAGTGATGAGATAAAATCTTAGTAAGTGGATAGATAAGAACATGAAACAATATAACATGGGTTGATCATAATAATTATCATCATAAATAGAGGATAGTATCATAATCATGAGACTAATCATTATAAAAATACTTGGAATGTAAAAATTAATAAAAATGAAACATCATGTCTTAGTGGTCAACTACCAGGCATAGTTCTGCACAAAGCTATAATCATGTTCGAATATATTTCACTTCAACTCTTGATATTAATCACATTAACCAATCCATTGGAGTTATATATAATTCCTATCACACCCATCACATCATAACATTTACATTGTGCTATATATTCTGGATGCACCCATCGCATCATAACATTAACATTATCATGCATGCGACATAGATAATATATCAATATTGAACATATAATAGACCATGTAAAGGAATTTGTTTCATTTCATAATCATTATTTCCTAAACATTGTGTTCCCAAATAAGAAAGGGAATAACATAATTCATATTAGAATCATTAACCTTGGGTGAATGAAATAATCCTGAGAAGTAAAAGGTGTGTTTTTTTAAAGAAGATTTATTTTGGGAAAAAAATTTGACTGTCAAAAACTGAATTTGAAAAAAATTTATATCCCATAAATGGAAATATAATTATGTATAAATAATTTTTATGGAATAAACATACTAAAAATGGGGTGAACTAGGGAAAAACCAGAGGAATGAGTGTTAGGTTCGAGAATTCCCCATACCTTGTGTCTGAATTCTTTCCTCACGTTAATGTTATGTATAATCACATTATATTAATTAATTAACTAATAATGAACCTTTTTTACAAGAATATGATTCATTATGGAATTATTACGTTCTTTAATGGGACTTTGGATGATTTATAGTGTTTAATTTCATCATTTTGGAGCAATCATTTTCATGGTTTCCATGACCGGTTCACTTTGTATTCCTGATTGGAAGTTCATTTCCAATGAGTATGAATATATAGAATTTTTATTGTATGTTATTAATTATCATAAAAAATATTAAATTATCATATAAATTATTTGGTTAATTTGGGTGAAAATGAATCATTATCTAAGGTCTTAGTGATAAATTTTTGGATTATTTTGGGATATTTCACTACAACGAATTTGTTTTATTTTGTTATTTAACATCATGTGTGTATAAAAAATCCAAAACATTACATATGATATATTAAAAATATTAAAATATATTTTAATCATAAAAATGGATTCATTTCTATAATTTAATACAATAATAGAAATTGAAAACCCTTTGTCTATGAATGTGATAAATTAACACATCTTGGACGATGTTTCCATATTTAGTATAAAAGGAGGAAAAATAGAGGCGATGAATAATTATTAAATTATCATAAAAAACATCTTTTATATGTAAGGTACTAGATTTTTCATACAATTTTGATGGTAGGAGTTGAGGATAGAAAAAGAAAATAATGGAACATGAATGAAAATAAAAGAATTAGAAAGAGGTATTTACCTCTTGAATTTATCCTCTATCAAAGCCTCTTTGTGGAAGATGTTTTGGTATTTTGATGAGACTAAGAGATTTTGGACATGGGGGAGGGATCAGGGAAGAATATTGGGTAGAATATTTGTAAGGATCAAAGCCTTAGATGTTTGTGGATAAGAGGTTGTGAGGGTGGTATTTATAGTGGATGGGAAGGTGTTTTCTTATTATTTTAATCATTAGTTAGTTATTTTTCTCAAGATAATAAATAGTGAGGATTCATGAGACTAAAGACTGTAATAATATCATTTGAGTTCTAACTAATGGTTCATATATCAGTGATGACTCAATTAATAGTACTTTTATCCTATAATTTATATATACTGTAAATTAATGTATTTTACTATTCACCAAATATTGAAGTGTTTTAGAAAAATATCAAAAATTCACCCAAACAATTTAATGATGTGTAGAGTTCAAAAATGATCTCTATTTTATGAAAATATTTTTATATATATTACTAATTTAAATTTTAATTATAATCTCTATATACTTCGAAAATATATATTTTAAAATTGTAACAGATTTTATAACACTTTGTAAATTTACTTAAGGTCTCAAAAAATTATCATAAAATCAGAAGACATAGAAGTGTCAATATATAAATTTATATTATGAAAAAAATTATTTTAAATTATTCATTTCCAAATTTTAATTAACTAATTATAACTTACACAAATATCAATCACTTTATTAATAATTTTAAAACATTTATTTACTTAGTCTATTTTATCATAATTTTATTTATAAGATGCATATATTTTATTTCTGATTTCATGGGTGAGTTTACTATTCATTTGATCGGTATAATTTTTATAAGGGTCATATTACTATTCATAAGTTAACATTACAATTAATAAGGGTAAGTAAATATTCACCAAAAATTATGTTTGTCCTACCAGACTCCAAATTTCATACTTATCGCAACCTTTTATGTCATATTTTTAACATTCAAATCAGATAAGTGGAAGAATTATGTTTAACGACTTGTCTATAAAAGCCACATAGTATTTATTATCATTATGAGGCATTTTTTGGTAATTTTTTGTTATGAAGAATAATTATAAAAAGGTAATTTCCATTGATAAAATATTGGGTCATTACATTCTTCCCCCCTTTTCAAATTTATCTCTTGAAATTTCGTTTTACATAAACAGGTGAGGGTTCTTATCTTCCATCACTTCCTATAGTTCCCTTGTTGCATCTTCATACTTATGGTTCCTCCACAACACTTTGACAAGGTGTTTTGTCTGGTTTAATAAAACGTTATCTCCATTGTCTAAAATCATTACTGGATACTCCTCATAAGAGATATCACCTTCCCACTGTACCACCTCTAAGTTTTTTACATGTGAGGGATCTGGTATGAACTTCCTTAGGAGTGATTTTTAGAACACACCATGAACTCGATCTGTATTTTGTGGAAGTGTTATCTAATAGGCCATAGTTTTTATGTGATCAATGATCTTAAGGGGCCAATTTACTTTGGGTTTAGCTTCCCTTTCTTACCAAATCGCATGACTCTCTTCCCTGGAGATATATGAAGGAAGAATCTATCTCCAACATCAAACTCTAAGTCCCTTTGATTGTTGTAATCATAGCTCTTTTGTCGACTAAGAGCATATTTGATATGTTGCTAGATGGGTTGAACCTTCTATGTCATATCTTCCATAAGATCATGTCCAAGTAGGTTTATTTCCCCAACTTTATCCCTATAGGTTGGAGTTCTACACCGCTCTCCATAAAAAGATTCATATATTGCCATCTGAATACTTGAGTGGAAGCTATTTTTGTATGATAACTCAACTAATGGGATATGATGATCCCGTCATCCTTTGAATTTTATGATCATGCTCTGATAATATCTTTGAGCATCTGAATAGTCTTTTTAGATTAGACAATTGTTCGGGGTGATAGCTTGTGCTGAAATCCAATTAATTACTCAAGGAAAGTTGGAGACTCCACTAGAATTTAGATTTGAACCTGGGATCGCGATCAGAGATAATTGGAAGTGGAACCCCAGTCAGTCTCACCACTTACTTCACATATATATTTCCATGTTTTTCAAGTGTTAGATATTCCTGACTAGTGAAAAAGTTGGAAGTCTTGGTGAGTCGGTCCACCAAACACCAATCACATTATTTACTTTGGATATATTTTTATTTCTCATAAAAAAGTACATGGTGACATTCTCCCATTTTCATATGGTTATTAGAAACATTGGAATCATCCATTTGGAATTATTTCCCTCTAATTTATCTTTATGACATATCGAACACCTTGAGATATATTCTGTAATATTCTTATTCATGTTGTCCCACCAAAAGTGTTCTAAGAGGACATGGTTCATCTTGGTGATACCATGATGTATAGAAAAGTTTGAACTATGTGCATTATCTAATAGCAATTTAATTTTCTCATGTGATGAAGGCACAGTAAGCCTCATTCCAAACCGAATTACAGAATAATCATTAATATGGAAGTCTTGTATCTTCCATTCCTTTACTACATTCACCCACTTTTACAAATTTGAATCAGCCCTTTGAGCCGCCGTAATATTCTCAAAGATAGATGGTTGGGAAATTATTTGGGCAAGGTAGGATGTGTTCCCTAGTGCTTTGATTTCAAAATCCATCCTTTTCATATTCATAAAGATAGTATCATTTTCAATATTAAAAATGGATAGAGTATAAGGTTACTTTCCTATTATAGCATCACCTAACTTGTTCTCCATACCATTCTGATACTGAGTAGAGAAATCACAGTCTTTGATTAGCTCTAAACATTTACTTTGATGCATGTTGAGATCCATTTTTGTGAATATATACTTTAGGCTATTTTGATCTGTATATATGTCACACTTCTCACCATAGAGGTAGTGCCGCCATATTTTTTAAGGAAAAAATCTTATCCACTAGCTTCATATCATTAGTCAAGTAGTTATTTTAATGTTTTTTTAACTATCGTGTGGAATAGGCTATCACATTATAATTTTTCATGAGTACACAACCCATGACATTCATGGAAGCATCACTATATATCCCAAAACATTCTTAACATTTTGGTAATGTGAGTACAAGTGTAGTGATAAGACTTCTCTTTAGTTCCACGAATCTTTACTCACATTCTTCAATCTATTCATAATTTACTCATTTCCATGTTAACTTAGTTATTGGGATTGAAAATCATGAGAAATTTCACAAAAAACGATTACAGCACCCTACTAAGAGAAGAAATCTATGAATTTATTGACACTAGAGGGTCCGGGTCATTCCTCAATTTCCTTTTTTAATGTTCTCTCAAAATTCTCTCACTTGTGATCACATTTCCCAAGAATTTGACTTGCTGCATCAAAAATTTACACTTGTTAAACTTGGTTTACAACTTCTCCTTACTCAATGTCACCAAAAAAAAAATTATATGTTATCCATGTTCCTCCTTTCTCTTAGAGTATATGAGAATATCATCAATAAAAACTACCACAAATTTTTTTAGGTAATTTCTAATGACTCTATTCCTTAAGTACATGAATATTTCAGGGACATTAGTACAAACAAAGGGAATAAAAAATACTCATAGTGCCCATAACTTATACAAAAAAAATATTTATAATATCTTATTTGTTCACCTTTAGTTAGTGATATATAGAATGGATATCCACCCTTGAGAAGTGTAGATATCCTCTTAACTTGTCAAACAATTATTAAATCCTCATAAAAGGATACTTCTTCTTTTTGGTGATCTTGTTGATTTCTTGATAATCGATACATAGCTACATTTTTTCAACATTCATCCTGACAAAGAGAACTAGTTCAACCCATAATGATGAACTAGGGTCTATGAACCCTTTATCCAACTACTCTTGCATTCGTTTCTTTAACTCATCAACTTTGATAGGATACATCATATAGGGACACATTGAAATAGGAGTAGCTATGTGTATGATTTCTATATATACTTAAACCTCCCAATCCAGGGGTATTATGGGTAAATATTTAGGAAATACATCACTATATTCCATTAAAATGGGAATTTGCCCTAGGTTGATAGCTTCCTTGGACTTAACCATTTGAGAGAGGTATGATTCTTCACAGGGAATCATCACACACAACGTTGAAGGAATTTCCAAGGGATATTCATGATCATCCTTGAATTTTTATAGGAGCATGGCATGGTTCGGAATATGTTAATATATTTCATTTAACAAAATAGTTTATATGTTCTCTATATAACAACATCCAATCCATTCCCAATATAGCATCGAATTTCACCTAGTTAAGTATCTCGAGAATTTTTTGAAGAATCTTCCCACATATGCCAACAAGAGAAGATTCCAACACTTGGGATGCATTGATTGCACCACTAAGAGAATTTACAAATATCTCTACATCAAGATTTTGGGGTTTCTATTCAATAGATCTAGAAGGCTTGTGAGATATAAAGTAATGCATAGAACCAGAATCAAATAAGACTATTCCATTCTCGATTTAATAGAAAGTGTACCATGTACAACTTCATTCTATTTCTCCACTTCCATAGTAGTAATGGAATAATCCTTCACATTATCCTTTGGTTTTTTTGGCTGATGGTCCTAATTGACCTATATAACTTGAAGATTAGTTCACTAGCTTGCATAGTTCATTTTCTCCCTATAGTGGTAGCATTGGACAATGGGTGGTGCTCTATTTTCCTCCACCACATTGACCTAACTTTTCATGAATTTTTTACATTCAGGAGCTTGGTTTCCTTTTTTTACCACACATGACTAATTTCCCCATCGCTTTGAGTCAGTTCCCTTGATGATTCTTCCTACATTTATTACATGTGGGTGGTTGATTTTTCATTCCAACATTTTCATTAGATCCACCATATTTATGTCCCATCTTTTTTTACTTATCATCATTTCCATGAGACCAATCTCAAAACTCCATCTCCACTTTTAGATGACATCAAATAACATCTCCATAACTCCAAAATTCTTATATTATAAGATCCTTTCTATGGGGTCGTTTTGAATAACTAACGAATATATAAATTTTGATATCATTGTTGATAACAAACCCTGAACCGTATCTTACAAGCCTTGGGAAATTTTCTTCATAGGTGGTGAAAAATTATCCTTCATTTTTTCTTCAACTCTATGAATTCTCTCTTCATATTTTTATGAAGTGTTAAAGGGAAATACTTATTAATAAAAATTATCATAAAGTATTCTCATGCCATCTATTCAATTTCATCCCTCGACATGGTATTCGTAATCGACATCTGCCAATGGTCGGACTCCCCATCTAGATGATAGAAAACCATATTCACCTTCTCCATCTTATAATAGTAAATAAATGAAAATATCTTATCTATCATGTTGACCCACTATTCTGAAACATGTGTATTGGAAGATCCACTAAACATTGATAGTCATTGTGGCATAGAACACTCGATATCCAGTTTCTACCTCTGAGGTGAATGAGTAAATTCCACATTATATAGGTTATTGTTCACAACCTAAGATAGCTAATTATGAATCACCATGAAATTTTGAACCCCACCATCTAAATCATTGATGATATTGTTCAAGAAATCACTACATTGTTCCTCAAACGGGATGTTGTCTTGTTCCCACCATTTTTTAAAATAAAAAAGGTTTGAACAAAACATTAGATAACATGTCGGGAATAAATACTTCATTCTTATTTTCATTTAAGTATAATTGAATAACTTTTGGGATCTCTATGTTTATAATTTTATAAAACAAATATTCTTGGGTGATCACTTGTACATGATGTAATGCCCCGACCCCTGTTTCCCAGAGTCACTGCATTATTTTAATACATTAGCATTATTACAAGGAATCAAGTCCTGAAGGACCGATCAGTTTAGCATTGTTGTAAAATATATTACATACATTAATGATACATTACACTTTATAACCTTCAACACAACATAAATAATACTTTATGAATTCCATTACTCCCTTTAGATAACCCTGCATCTCAATCAAAATACACTTCTTGGAATCCTGAGAAAAATAAAAAATATAAAGGGGTGAGATCAGATGCTTAGTAAGGATAAAAATATAGAGGAATATTCCATAAATAATCGAAAACATTTAAGGCAATGTATAATACTAAAACAAAATCCTTTTAAAATTAAACATCATCATAACATGGGAAATATAAAATCAAATTATTCCATTTTCTTATTAACATGGATATTCTACTAGTCTAATAATCACATGCAATATCAATAAAAAATATCATAATGATGCAATGAATAATTCCAGACTTTATTACCACATAGTCAAGGCCTTGTTCCGAGACTACAAATAATATTTGGTCAATGCATTATGCCAAGACACTAGTTTGTCTCATGAGACGTACTGAGGCGTCGAGGGGTTATAGCAGGCTCCACCTGTCACTTACTAATTCTAATGAATTATTTATATGAAAAGGTTTAAACATAACATAAATATTCATATTAAAACTAGCATATGAAATGTCAATACTTTATCCATAAACCATGAATGGTATAAAAATAACACATTCACAGTCAAAGATATCACAAAACATTCAATACAATATGTATGATTTGTATCATAAAAAATCAACTTCAAACATGTTTAAAATCCTTCAAAGGATGTTGATATAGATGAAAATGATTTATAAAACTCTTTTTGAGAAATATCACTTTTTCAAAAAAACATTTTAATGTCACACAATTTAGAAAGGGGGACATTTAAAGACATTTTCTAATCAAAGTGTCCCCTAGAAAATTGAAACTTTTTAAAGGAATTAACATTTAAAAAAACTTTAATGTTCATATAAATAAATCCTTAAAATCCATTTTGAAAACATGGACATTAATGATAATGATTTAGAGGAATAAATATTTAAAACATTTAAAATGATGTTTTCGTAATAAAGTCTCTTAAAAATAATCCATTTTAAAACTCTTTTATGAACATGGAAATGGATAATAAATATTTCCCAGTAGATACGTACATAAAATGAACCTCAGATAATAAAGAGATTGTGAAATTAACCCTTTCCACATTGTAATAAATCGAGTCGTATGACCGAAAGTTAATAACCACCAAATCATTCCCAGAATTCCATGAATATAAATAGAATAATTAGAATATATATCAAATGGCAGTACACAATACACCACATGCAATAAATAAGTGGCGAACAATGGAAATCTAATGGAATTAAAAGAGAGATAAGAAACCCTATACCTTGTAATTTATTTTAGTCGAGGGTACATTTATCCTCTTGTATAAAGACCAAATCATGTTATTAAATTATAAAAGAACCATATAAATATTTAGGATATCATACATGATTCATTTGTGACTTTATACAACCCATTTAATAATAATTTCCATGTTAAATTAACATTTCGAGTAATAATCGCTTTCTTTATCATACCTATTTTAACTTGTTATTCTTGATCTTATCATTTTGATCCTGATTTAAATACTTAAAAAATATTAAACTTGACATATATATAATATATATTTATAATATTATTATTTATTATAGATAGATATATGAAATGGAAAACACCATTAATGGAGACAGTAGGTCGTACATATGCATAAATGTTGTTTCTGTTTTCATATCATATTGAACGGAAGTAAGTGAATAAGATATATGTAAGTACATAAATACATACATACATACATATATATATATATCTCCAGTAGCATTATTATGTCATATATTACATACTTATTAGTAATATATATTTTATAATTTCCGATGAATGGTGAATGTGGAAATGAATCACATCATGTCCTGGAGACGGTAATCTGTACGTACGCACGAGCAACAATATCATTTAAATAATGGTGTGGAATTGGATGGTATATTTATTTTATAGGGACATTTTCATGTTATTTTAATTATTTATATATACATTACTCATCATTATATCCATCCAAATAACATACTGTTGAAAAAAAACTTACACCACGACGTGGAGACGGTAAGCCCTACGTACACATGCATGGTGACATTATCATTCATAGGATGGATTAAATAATGAATATGGTTGTTCCATATTTATAATAAAATATCATTATATATAAGGTACTAGATTTATTAATTTTTTATGGTGATAAGAGAGAAAGAGTAAGTGGAAGAAGAAAAGAACTTGAAAGAGGGCGTTGAAATCATTACCTCTTCTTCGGGTTCTTCATTTTGATTTGATCAAAATGGATCCTTAGGTTGCTTTTATGACCACATTAATGAGTTTATAATGAAGGTAAAATATATTGGAGGATATTTGGGCTGGGTTTGGCTGAGCCAAATGGATTTGGAGTTTTTAATTTGAGAGAAGGGGATGTTTCCTTTTATAAGAGGGGTGAGGGGCACCTTAGGAAAAGATTGAAATATTATTTTATAATAAAGTTATTTTCGGTTTATAATGGCAAAAAAATGAATTATTTAAAGTATAAGGTGTTTATGGGTCGAAAAAAACTCAACCAATAGGTTTTAGATAGGTTTTGGTTACTATATTAACCTTATCTTTTAGATTTAACTGTTAGTTAAATAGTTTGGCATTTACCATGTCTCTTTGTATTTTTATATTATATGTCTAGTAAACTAACTATAAACATCCAATATAACCACAATAGGTTCATCAATGACATATATAATATTATTTAATCCCTTTGGATGAACCATATATTTTTAGTAATTGAATACCAATTAATAAAAAAATATTTGTTTTAAAAACTCTTTTATATCAATTTTGAAATTATTTAATAATGGATTTTTGTTAAAGTCCTGCCAACTTCATTAAGTAGAAATAAATAATTTTAATAAACCATAACATTTAATATTCACCTATTAAATTTTTTTCATCATAATATTTAAATTATATTTATTTTAGTATTTATAATATCATTTATTTGATTGTTTCATTAATAAGAAGAATACTACATCAATATTGTGTCATATATAAATATATTTATTTTATGTATAAAAATTATAAATAAACTATCCAAATATAGGAAATATTTTTATATTTCTAATGACTCTTTATATTTGAATAAATCAATTATATATCCTCATATAAAATTTGTTTTACTAAAAGATATTTTCTTTTGTTATTTTTGTCTTTACTTTAGATTATTTAATATAAAATGTCATTATCACTCCCATGTGGCTCCATGGGGTCCCAAAAGCGACCCAAGTATGCCCATTGGTGGAAAATGTATCAAAAAATAAGGTTATATCATGTTTTAGGGTAATTTAATATTATTATAATATTATTTTTTAACCTTATTTACTGGATTTACACCATTAACCACGGAAAATAAAATATTTACCTAAGTAAATATTCGTAATGTCTAAAAAAATTTACCTATTTACACAATTTAAACCTCATGATTCTAAATATTGAATCTATTTTTCTAAATTCAACACACATAAGTGGAAGAAATTAATTTAAAATTAATTCCCATTGTCAAAACAAAAAATGTGTTTTTATGAAATAATAACTATCAAAAGATTGACACTTGTTTATGACAAATTTAAATGTAAAATTTCTTATAATTAACTAAATTGTATTAAATTATAAAAATATAATCCAATTATAAATCAAAAACATTCAAATTCATAAGTTATCACTATTAATTATTTCGATTAAAAAATATCATTTTAATTAAAATTTAGTAATTTTGACTATTCATCAAAATATGAAAGTTATCAGAAAAGTACCAAAAAATTATCCAATATAAATTTTTATGTCTAGATTCTAAATAAGAATTTTATTGTGTAAAATTTTATATATAAAAGTGTCAAATATTAGATTTAAAAAGGGTTCTCTATTAAAAGGCAGTAAAATTTCATCTTTTGAAAAATACTTCTTATATATGAAAAAAATGAATTTGTTAGTACATTATGATTAAAAAACTCATAATATGGATTCTAAAATTATAATGATTATATAAAGTTCAGAATTCAGTTAATACTATTCATAAATTCTTTTGAACGGCTAGTTTGGTAAGTCGTTGTGCACTTGAACTCGGTGTTGTGTGTAGTGCAAGTTATTGAATTACATTGAATAAATAACGTACTATGAAATCTTGGGGTGTTACATTCTCCCCTCCTTCAATAAATTTTTTCCTCGCAATTTGAAATTGTTCTTCAAAAATAAAAGTTTAAAAATAGAAAATACCTTTGTGGAAAAATCCACATCGGAAATTGGGTTAATAAAATTTCATCTTAATAAGAGGAAAAGGGAAATTAAAGGGTCACCCCAAAATTATGATCTCGATTAGGAGAACATTGGTTGAAAATAAAGACACATAATTAGAGGAAAATTTAAATATTTATATGGAGTGATTGCGTTCATCAATCACAAACAAGTGTAAAATTGAGGGCCTCAAATACATCAATCTATGATGACTTAAAATACCATCTCTTCAACAAACCATAAGGTATTATGACAAAACATTTATTGTTTTAATATCCCTTCCTTAAAGTTTAAGATTAAATTTACCCAAAGAATAAGAGGAAAAATTATATGTATATATATATATGTACTTTACAAGTAGCATTTAATCCTTCAACTAATTCCAACTACAAACACATCTTTCACTCCAAAAGATTTCAAAAAAATTATTTTATTTATCTGAATTTTATATGGTTCAAAAAATAATGAATTTATAATTCACCTATCAGAACCTTTAAAAAAACTACATTATACAATCCAGGGACTTCAAGTAGTCTAGTTCTAGGCGAAAAATCCCAATCACACTATTGTTGTGGGTTCGATTCCCGCATCTTTGTCCGACACGATGGATTTTCACACGGTCTGTGTGTTGTCCTTTTTATAACACACCAAAAATAACCTTAACAATAGTATCCAATTTCAATAATAATATATTCCAACCTTTAGACTTATCCAACATACTTATATCAAAACTCAGAGTCCCAAATTTATAAGGAAATGAAAGACAATAAAGATCTTTTTTTCCACGTAATAACATATGAACACCTTCATCATGTCTTATTTTAAAACATGGTAACACCCTAAATTACCATAAAACCACATTTATTACATTCATTCTCCCTTATACTTTATATAATACTGAATATATTCCTTATATCAAAAAATTATTAATATTTCAACAAATATGAAATAAAAAAACTTTTAATTAGTTCCAAGTAAGTCAAGAATATCTAATATATTTAATCCAAATCAACCATCTCTTATTCCAAAATCACTACCTCATTATGAGAACCATATTAAGGGTCACCTTTCCTTCAACCATGTATTTTACAGAAATTGTATCTTACTATTAAGTCACTTTTCTTATAACCATATAATCTCAAATCCTCAATAAAATAGTACTGCAGTACAATCCTTATTTATCTCCATAATTCATATAACCAGTATACTATTGATACAAGACTCAAATGAAATAAATCTATAATAACAACATAAGAACAATATTCATTAATCTTCATCTGAGATAGTATCATAACTTGATTATTATCCAACAACATCATTTGCGGTATACTCTGATGATAGGTACATTGATTAGCGTAGTGTCTCAAGGACTTTCAGATGATGCTTTTTACATTTGAAACCTTTTTCTTACTCTTGCAATCATGTACATTGTTTCCTTTTTCTCCACACTTATAACAAACTCCCATTCCCTTAAAGAATTTAACAAGGGGATTATTTCCACATTTATAACATATTAGAAAATCCTTTTTCCCCTCTTCCCTTTATCCATCATTGTCTCTACCATCCTTTTCTTCTCTTCATTCCCTTCAAAGCCATAGAACTCAGAGAATTATTTACATATCTTACTAACACATGATATTATTTATTAATATGTTGAGAATAAATGGGTGACTATTTCCTTTCTAAATGTTTTCTTAATACCATCAATGATATGACCCTTCTTACTCTTCGTATCATACGTATTGCTGGAGTTATCATTCCTTCTATTGGGTTCCATTTCGAAACAATGGCATACACTAGGTAAGTTTATGAATCAAAAATCATAATTTCAAACATGTAAAATACCTAACGTAAATTGAACACTTTATGTATATAATCGATAATCACAAAAAAAATTCTTTGGGGAGGTATATACACATAAACCATTCATAGTGGTTTGTAAGGAAAATGAGAATTATCATAGGCATATCCCCTAGGAGTGTTGTGACCAAGAGTGAAGCAAGGCCCATTGTAATTCACCAGTTCCCATTCAAGTCTAGATCAAAGTGGTGTTTTTGGGTTTTACACCTAGGTACATCTGTGCCAGAGTTTCCTCTACCTGCTCATATCTAGAAAGAGATGTATTTCTTTTAAAACTAATAAAATATCTACAATACCAAAATTCATTGAATTTCTTCTATACTAATTCTCAAAGTCTATCTTAGGGTAGTGTTATCTAATCACAGTTTTTCTAAATCTAGTATCTATGGTTATAGCTAAACTTTTTATAATACCAACTGTAATGCCCCGACCCCAGTTACCTAGAGTCTATGCATTATTTTAATACATTTTCCTGATTACCAAGAATCATGTCTTGAAGGACCGATCAGTTTAGCAGCCTTGGAAAATAGTTCATCAATGTTACATTACACTTTATAACATACAACACAGCATAAATAATCCTTTATGAATTTTAGTATTCCCTTAGTTTAACCCCACATCTCAATCACAATACACTTCTTAGTATCATGATAAAAACAAAACATATAAATGGGTGAGCTTAGATGCTTAGTAAGGATAAAAATATAGTGGAATTTTACATAAATAAGCATAAAAATTTGAGGAAATGTATAATAATAAATCAAAAACCTTTTAAAATAAAACTTCATCATTAATTGAAAATATAAAATCAAATAATTACATTTACTTATTCACATGGATATTCTACTAGTCGAATAATCACATGCAATATCAATAGCCACTTTCATAATGATGAAATGCATAATTCCAAAATTCATAACCACATAGTCAAGGGCTTCTCGAAGACTACAAATAAGATTTTGTAAAGGCCTTGTTCACAGACACTAGTTTGTCTCATGAGACCTACTGATGCATCAATGAGCAATAGTGGGATCCACCCATCACTTACTAAGTCCAATTCATTCCTCATATAAATATTTTTAGACATAACATAAACATACATATTAAAAATATCATACGAAATATCAATACATTATACATAATCTATGAATGGTATAAAAGTAACACATCCATAGTCAAAAATATCAGAAATCCTTCAATATAATTTGGAAGTTTTGTATAACAATAAATCAACTTCAAACATGTTTAAAATCTATCAAAGGAAGTTGATATAGAAGAAAATGATCTGTAAAACTCTCTGTGAGAAATATCTCTTTTTCATAAAAACATTTAAAAGACACACAGTATAGAAAGGAATACATTTAAATAAATTTTTTAATTAATGTGTCCCATACCACTTTGAAACTTTTTAAATGAATTAACATTTAAAAAAACATTCATGTCCATATAAATAAATCCTTAAAACCCATTTTGAAAACATGGACACTAATGAGAATGATTTTGAAGAATAAATATTTAAAACATTTAAAATGGTGTTTTAGTAAAAAATTACCATTAAAATAATATCCTTGAAAAATATTTTATGAAATATGTATATGTATATTAAATATGTCCCTGTAGATACTTACATAATAACAACCTCAGATAATAAAGTGATTATGAAATTATCCCTTACCACATTGTAATCAATCGAGTCGTATGAAAAAAAGTTAATAACCACCAAATCATTCATAGAATAACATGAATATAAATAGAATCATGATAATATATATCAAATGGAAGTACACAATACACCACATGCAATAAGTAAGTGGCGAACAATGGAAATCACATGGAATTAAAAGTGAGATAAGAAACCCCTTACCTTGTACTTTCATTTATTCGATGGTACGTTTAACCTCCTATATAAAGACCATAGTTTGTTATTAATTTATAACAGAACCATATTAATATTTATGATATCATAAATGATTCATTTATTACTTTATACTACCCATTTATTAATAATTTCCAGGTTAAGTTGATATTTCAGGTAATAATCAGTTTCTTTATCGTACGTATTTTAACTTGTTATTCTTGATCGTATCATTTAGATAATGATTTAAATACTTCCATAATATTGAACTTGATTTATATATCATATATATTTATAGTATAATTATTTATAATAGATAGATATATGAAATGGAAAACACCGTTTATGGAGACGGTAGGCCGTACGTATGCATAAATGTTGTTTCTGTTTTCATATCGTATTGAACAGAAGTAAGTGAATAAGATATATGTAAGTACATAAATAAATAAATACATATATATATATATATATATATCTCAATAATAATTATTATATTATATATTACATACTTATTAGTAATATATATTTTTATAATCGTCGATGAATGGTGATCGTGGAAATGAATCTCATCAAGTCGTGGAGACGGTAATCCATTCATACGCAAGAGTGAAAATATCATTTCCGTAAAGGTGTTGTATGGGATGGTATATTTATTTTAAAGAGACATTATCATGTTATTTTAATTATTTATATACATATTACGCATCATTATATCCTTCTAAATAATATAGTGTTGAATAAAAAATTACACCACGGAGTGGAGACGATAAGTCGTCTGTACGCACGCATAGTGACATTATCATTCATAGGATGGATAGAATAATGAATATGGATGTGAAATATTTATAATAACATTACAGTGTATATAAGGTTATGGAGTTATTATTTTGGTATGGTGATAACAAATAAATAGTAAGTGGGAGAAGAAAAGAACTTGAAAGAGGGTGGTGAAATCATTGCCACTTCTTCAGGTTCTTCATTTTGATTTGATCAAAAGGGAACCGTAGGTTGGATTTATGACAAATTTATTCCTCTAGGATGAAATTAGGATAGTTGGGAGGATATTTGGGTAGAGGATGGATGATCCAAATGGATTTGTACGTGTGAATTTGAGAGAAGGTGAAGTTCCCTTTTATAAGAGGGGTGAGGGGCACAATAGGAAAAGATTGAAATATTATTTTATAATAAAATCATTTTCGGTTTCTAATGGATAAAAATGATTATTTAAAGTATAAGGTGGGGATAGTCGAAAAACACACAGAAAATTGGTTTTAGACAGGTTTGGGTCACTATATTAACCTTATCTTTTATATTTAACTCTTAGTTAAATAGATTGACATTTACCATGTCTCTTTGTAGTTTTATTTTATTTGATTAATAAACTTACTATAAACATCCAAGATAACCCCAAGTGGATAATTAATGACATATATAATATTATTTAATCCCTTTTTCTAAACCTTAGATTTTTAGGACAATAATACCAATTAATAATATAATATTTGTTTTAAAAACTCTTTTATTTCAATTTTGAAATTATTTAATAATGTATTTTTTAAAGTCCTAAAAACATCACTACTTAAAAATAAATAAATTTAATAAACCCTAACATGTCATAGTCATTAATTAAATTTTATTATGACATCATAACGTTCAAATTATATTTATTTTAGAATTTATAATATCATTTCTTTGATTGTTTCCTTAATAAAGCAAAAACTGCTTCATTATTGTGTCATATATAAATATATTTATTTTATGTTTAAAAATTATATATTAAATATCCTGAGGTATAAAAAATGTTCAGCTTTCTAAGGACTATTTATAGTCGAATATATCAGTTATAATACCTCATATAATTTTTTTTTACTAAAATATATTTACTTTTGTTATTTTTTCCTTTACATTAGATTACTTAATATAAAATGTCATTATCACTCTCGAGTGGCTCCATGGGGTCCCCAAATAGACGCAAGGATGAACATGGATGTACATGTATCAATTAATAGGTTTAGAACATGTGTTAGGGTAATTTAATATTATTATAATATTATTTTTTAATTTTATTTACTGGATTTACCCTTTTAACCAAAGTAAAAAACATATTTACTAAACTAAATATTCCTAATGTCAAAAAATAAAAGATAACTATTTAAAAAATTTAGACCCCCTAATTCTAAATATGGAATCCATTTTTCTAAATTCCAAACACAGAAGTGGAAGAAAATAATTTAAAATTAATTCATGTTGTCAAAACAAAAAAGCGTGTTTATATTAAATAATAACTATCAAAAGATTGACACATGTTTATGTCAAATTTAAATATGAAATTACTTATAATGACCTAAATTTTATTAAATTATAAAAATATAATGTAATTATACTTCTAAAACATTCAAATTCATAATTTATCACTATCAATTATTTCGATTAAAAAATATTTTTTTAATTAAAATTTATTAATTTTCACTATTCATCAAAATATTAAAGTTATCAAAAAAGTACCAAAAATTTATCCAAACAAAATTTTTATGTATCTATTCTAAAGAAGAATATTATTTGTCATATTGAATAAATAAAAGTTTCAAATATTATATTTAAGAAGGGTTCTCTATTAAAAGGCTGTAAAATCTCATTTATTAAAAAATGCTTCTTTTATCTGCAAAAAAAATGAATTTGTTCTTACATTATGTATAAGGAGCTCAAAATATGGATTCTAAATTAATTAGGATTATATAAAGTTAAAAATTTAGTTAATACTATTCATAAATGCTTTTGAACAGCTAGATTGGTAAGTCGTTGTGTGCTTGAACTCAGTGTTGCATGTAGTGTAAGTTATTGAATTACATTGAAGAAATACCGTACTATGAAATCTGGGGGTGTTACACATGACGTAATACTAAGGGTTTTCCCTATGTTTCTACAATCCTAATTCTCAAATTAATTAAATTTTCCTCTAATACAAACTATATAAACCCTGCTCTTATTACATTACTATTACATTATTTTTATGATAAACAACTTTAAAAAATTACACAATGATAATATGATGGTTTAGTATCTTGGAAAAAATAACACCATAAATAAATTTTACAATATAAAAAATAAATTTTTTTTTTAAAGACCCATAAATTTCAAGGAAATTTTTTTCTTAATTTTATTTGGAATTTTACAAGAACGCAGTTTCAGACGGCACCTGATTCCGAGGCCCGGTGTGCCCGGAATCATTTTTCCGAAGTTTGGCTCGGGTACGTTCAGTGAACGGACGAGCGGGTTTTTATAACATTTGAACCAGTGCTCAGAATCGAATTCTGAGGGCACCGATGGAATTGAAGTGCCGGTACTTTCTTAGAAATGCCTCTTCCAGAGTTGCGTTTGCTCGGGTGTGGTTTTTAATTTTTTGGTTAAGTTAAGAAATTAATAAAGTGTGCGACAACTTTATTTTTATTTCACTTAAAGCCACTTGAAAGCCCCTTAAAGCTGCTTAAGTTGAGTTGATGTGGATAGGGTGCTATCCGAAAATATCCTACCAAGTGGGTAGGATATTTGTGAGGTGGGGCCCACACGAGCCCCACCGTTTCTTTTCCTCTAAGTAACGCACCCGAAAAACCCCATATTAATTGAAAGTCAACTAGGGCATTTCTTAATCTATTAAACGCTCCTTTTAATTGGTCATTTTTATTCGTTGAATTAATTCTATGAATCAATGGGTCATTACTTAACTTAGTTTTTTTCGTTTGTTGGCATGTAATAAAATAAGACCAACATTCTTCTTCTTGTGTGTTGTTCGTTGAGAGGATTTGACAGAACCTCAAATCCTTCAACCTCCTTCGCGAAGAATGCGAAGAACGCGAAGAACGTGAAGGCGACGAAGAACGCCGAACCCTCAGGATCGACGACGTGACGCCGTGTTCCGCGACGCCAGCGATCCTCCTCCTATGACGTTCTTCTGCGACATTCCTTCATCCGCAACAAATCTTCGATCATCCGTTGAGGTGAGAGATTGCAGACCTTTTTAATTATTTGTGGTTTATAACAACAACATGTATTTAATTGTTATAATTAAATCTGTATGTTCTGGATCCTTGGAGTTCGTCGACGCAACACCGTATACCGTGACGACGCGACGCCCTTCCGCGACGCGACGATCCTCTTCTCCCGCGACGATCAATTCCGCGAAGAACGCACATTCAACGACATCGACGAGGTAGGGGTTTGATTCTTAAAATATTTGTGATTTATACCCACGATGGTTGTTGAAATTTTGTTCTGTAATTTCTTTAAAACCGCTAACACAGTGGGTGCGGACTAACGAACAAGTCTGAACCCACCGCACTTTTTCGTTCTTCATGCGCGAAACGTTGGACAATGTCAAACGGGGCCGAAATGGCGACTTGAGGGCCTGGAAGTGGAGAATGGGACCCGGGAGGAGCCATGGCGCAGACAAAAACAAAATCGGACCACCGGAGCAACTCCGGTGGCCCGCGGAATCCACCGGCGGCGCCCCGGCGCGCAGCCAGATAGAGCAGCCGCGGCTAAAGCCGCGGTGGCGGCGGCCAGCCAGACCCGCGCCCGCACAAGTTCGGCGACTCACGGGATTAGGCAAAGCTGCGTCCGCTGACCCAGCGCGGCCCCACGCGGGCCGCGACACTTCTTCTCGCGGGGACATCACGCCCCACGCCTCCCTTGCTCGGCCGCTCGGCCGAGCTGAGCCGACCCGCCGGCCGGGTCGCGCCCAGGCCGGACCGGGCCGCCCCGGCTGGGCCAGGTCGTGCCAAACCGGGTCGGACCTGGACTCGGGTCGGGTCGCCCCGGTTCGGGCCGGCCCAGGGGGGTTGGGCCGGGTCGGTCCGGGCCCAGACCCCCCGTTTCGGGACCTTTTCGGTCTTTTGCTCATAACTTGAGCTACGGACCACCGAACGATGCGCCTTCAGCGGCGATGCGATCCTTGGATCGATAAGGTCGTTTCGGTATATCACACTCAAGGCTTTGAAGTACTTTGGGTTCTTCCAGGTTGGTTCGTACACGAAACCAATCGGGCCCTCTCGGAGGGGAAACGCTCATATCTTGAGCTTCGGACGTCCGATTGACGTGCCGTCGACTTCGTTGAATTCCTCTAAGTGAGACAGATCTTTTGGTTTACTCCGCACGAGGTTTGGAAACAGGTGGAGTACGGTCGGGTTGGTTTTTCCTTAAAAACCAACCGGGCCCCTGGGACGAAAAAACCAATAACTCTCAGACCGGGCGTCCGATTGAAGCGCCGTCTGCGACGTTGAGTTCCTGTTGACGATACAGAACTTTTGGATACATCAACTCTTGACTATGTGTCAGTTGATGTATCAGCCTCTCGGCTCGTGGAGCGGACCCTCCCGAACGAGCTTGCTGTGTGCGGGGACCCTAGAGCTGGTTGCGACTACTACTGTGACGACGACGACTGTACAGAGATCCTCAGTGGATTCGACTACGACGATGATGAAAACATTACGGGAATCCTCCATGTTTTCGGTAGTGACATCTGTGGTACATCTTGGGATACGTCAACTCCGGACTACATGTCAGTTGATGCATAGATCCTCTTAGCTCGTGGAGTGGACCCTCCTGCAACGAGCATGATGTGGTAAGAAACCCTAGAGCCGGTTGAGACTTGAAGAATGATGTTCGAACGACTCGGTATGTTACGGATAGCCTAGTGGGGAGCGCTTGGTTGTAGCAGAAGACCTACGGCGGAGGAGCGCTTGGTTGTAGCGGCAGACCCGCATTACTCAATAGAAGGAGTACCTCTGGAGGCTATGAGGGGGAGCGCTTGGTTGTAGCGGCAGACCCAAGAAGGAGGAGCGCTTGGCTGTAGCAGCACCGGGGAGCGCCTGGTTGTAGCGGGAGACACACGACGGAGGGGCGCTTGGTTGTAGCAGCACTGGGGAGCGCTTCGTTGTAGCGGAAGACCCACGACGGAGGAGCGCTTGGTTGTAGCAGCTGACCCATGGTACTCAACAGAAGGAGTACCTCTAAGGCTATGAGTGGGAGCGCTTGGTTGTAGCGGCAGACCCATGGTGGGAAGCGCATGGTTGTAGCAGCAGGCCCACAGTACTCGATAGGTGGAGTACTACAGCAGTCCAAGGTGAGAGGGAAGTGCTTGGTTGTAGTGGAATAACCACTGTACTTGATGGATAAGGAGTTTCCCAATAGATTTGGGTTCAACTTCATGATTGATCCTGTGTGGGTCATTGTGGGGGTTAGTACCTACAGATCCTTTGTGGGTTCGACGACTTAGATGAATCAGTGGCTACATCTGATCATCTCTAACGTCATATGATGAAGTATACCTGTATGATCTGAAACCATGTTTTGCTTTCGTTTGTGGATCGTGTTGTGCTATCCTGTGTGGATTTACATTTTTCATTCCTTTGTGGATTGTGTTATGCTGTCCTATGTGGATTTACATTTTTCTTTCCTGTGTGGACTAGGTTGTACTTGAGCTCGGATGTTGGATCCGAGCGAGAATTGATGACTTAGGTATATGTATGGGCATATACCTAAGTCGTTTTGGATGTTACTTTGTGATTGTATCTTTCCTTTGTGGATTATCCTTTGTGGATTCTGGGTGACCTTCGGGGGTCTCGGGGTCCCTACTGAGTAACTTATACTCACCCCTGCACGGGCAATGCCCGCACTACGTTGTGTTGGTTGCAGACGATGGACAACGCTGGTCGTGGTGGAGGCTTGCGGAGTAGGACAGTACCTGGAGGTGGACCACTGGGTGGGACGTACTCGGAGTGGTCGGCTGGACCCGAGGAGCAGTGGATGCTATCTGTACCCACCCTTTAGGTGTGAATTCCAGTGGACAGCTCGACGTTGCGGCTTTACTTTTCAGTTGTTGTTTTCCCTTTCAAGTTGTACTTTACATCAATTTTGGGTTTGTATTCTAGCCCACTTAGTTCCGCACTTACTGTTATACCAGCTTTTACTTAGTTTTTACTTCTTCTGTGTGCTTGCTCTGTGGTGTTTGTTGTTTACTTTACAAGTCAATTCCTTCCCTTTACCGGGATTTACGCCTTGGTGCTAGTCGCCAGACCCTGGCCTATGGAAGGCGGGATTGGGGCAGTCACGTCACGGGCCCCGAGGACGGGTCGTGACAAATTGGTATCAGAGGGAGGTTTGGTTCTACCGCAGACTCTGATAATTCTTCTATGTGAACCAATAGTGTTAAGCATATTGAGCGTGATTATCAGTCCAGGGAGCCCAGTGTTGGTGCGGTAGCCGACGTATCCGTACACCAGGACCCTGACTTCTGATTTCTGACATAATGCACAAAAACATTGATTTCATGTGTGTTACATGTTTTCTTTTTTATTACTTTATGTCAGCTCACCAGGTATACTATTCTGACCGTGGCGAACCTATTTCTTTTCAGGATGGCCCCATGACGGCGGCCAGCTAGGGTTCCGAGAGTTGAGCGCGACGACAGCCCACCGAGCGGTGAGGCCTCGGTATAGGGCCCTTTGACAGCAGAGGCACCGATGGTACCTCTACCTGCCAAGCCACCGATGATTCTAGCCCCAGCCTCTGGCGATGCACGTCGCCTTAGTGCACTGCATGAGTTCCAGCGCTAGCGACCGCCCAGTTTCCGCGGGGAGACGGACCCCCAGACAGCTGAGGACTGGCTGGAGGCAGTTGTATGAGTTTTCCGGTTAGTAAGGACACCAGCAGACCTTATGGTGGTCCTTGCAGCGAGCTTCCTGCATGCGGTAGCAGGCAGATGGTGGAGCTTGATGATCTAGGTGCACGACGAGGCATCACTCTTTTATATGGACTTTGAGAGCCTTTTCGCTCAGAGTTCGCCCCAGCCACCCTCCGAGCGGTGCACATCCAGGAGCAACTACAGCTGCGGCAGGGCAGCATGATAGTAGCCCAGTACGCGGCGAGGTTTACCGATCTCTCGCGCTATTCCACGGACATGGTATGGGACGCATTCTTCCG
This sequence comes from Viscum album, assembly GCA_963277665.1. Lineage (NCBI taxonomy): Eukaryota > Viridiplantae > Streptophyta > Magnoliopsida > Santalales > Viscaceae > Viscum > Viscum album. The sequence goes on from OY728142.1 coordinate 282,379,478, forward strand.
GGCCCGAACCTTCGAGAAGGAGCTCAGCTGAGAGATCAGAGCTTCAGTTGTTTCTAACAGCATTTCGACACAAATAGGAGTGTTGGAGCGAGCCCTCTTAGTGGAGAGTTTCCTTTCTGAGCAGTCTCCAGCAGCAGGACCCACCACTATCCGGCATGCGGAAAAGTCTTCTGCAGCGGGCAGTAGACAGATGACGCAGGGGTCCAAGAGAACTAGACCTACCGGTGGTCGACCGCGTGACATAGGATCGTTTGTGCGAGGCACCCGGGGTGGATAATGACTTACCATGAGCGAATAGTGTTACTCCTGCGGCGGGGTTGGTCACATGGCTCGTGACTGTCCAACCCGCCATATGGATGACCAGTAGATGAACGAAGGACCTCCCAGGCAGAGGCAGAGGTTCGATCGAGGCGGATCACATGGTGCAAGAGACCGTGGCAGGGGAGTTGGCCATGAAACTGGAGGTGGACGATGCTTCGAGGTCTTGCCACCACCACCACCAGGAGGTCCACCCCGACCGCAGGGAGCTGGTGGACATGGGAGAGCTCAGCTTCAAGCAGCTGAGGCCTTCGATCATGGAACTCTGGGAGCAGATGGACAGGAGCGGAACTAGTGGATATGTCTTTTGTACTTCTAGTTCCTAGTTGTTGTTGTGTAGTGTCTTTGTATTATGAGCTGCAACAACAAAAAAGACGCATACCATGTGATGTTTTCATTCCGGTCCTCTTTTGTGTTGTTACTAAGAGGTTCCAGTTTAGACTGCTGACTTGACCCTCACTCATGAGACATCTATTGGAGGAGACCCAGTTACCACACAGTGATTCCGACGGTGTGACTCAACCCTTGGAGGCGAGAGTAATGGTTGGATCTTTTGGTAGTAGCGTCGAGGCCTTACGACATCATCCTTGGTATAGATTAGTATCATCTATATCCGGATTGACTGTATTAGGCGAAGAAATTTGTTCATCCAGGGGATGAGACTGGATTTCTTTTATCGGCAAAGAAGAAATCTCAGCAGCTCTTGTAGGACCAGAAAGGTCCAAGTCATCCATGAGCGGATGAGGATAGCACAGAGCCGGTAAAAGTCTTGTGCTGACAGCAGGCGAAGGCCACTAGAGTTCGAGGATGGAGACCACGTCTTCTGGTGTGTCTCACCTCGACGTGGATTACGGAGATTTGGCTGAGGCATCAGTCGTCTCCACGTTTCATCGGACCATTCCAGGTCCATAGCAGGATTGGCGAGGTGGCTTATCGCTTGTATCTACCACCTCAGTGGCACCGGGTGCACGATGTCTTCCACGTATCTCAGCTGAGGAGATATGCGCATGACCCGACACACATCATTGACCATGGGGATCTGGACGTTGATGATGGGGAGACCTTTGCAGAGGTTCCGGTGGAGATCGAGGATCGACAGGAGCAGGTCCTACGTGGACGATCGATTCCTCTTGTGCGCATCAGATGGAAGCACGCGAACCTCCTGAAGAGCACTTGGGAGCGGGAGGCTCATATGTGTGCTCAGTACCGCCTTTGTATACCTAATTTTATGGTGAAGCTTTACGGGGACGTAAAGCCCTGTGGTGGGAGTAATTTAAAGACCCGTAAATTTCAAGGAAATTTTTTTCTTAATTTTATTTGGAATTTTACAAGAACATAGTTTCAGACTGCACCTGATTCCGAGGCCCGGTGTGCCCGAAATCATTTTTCCGAATTTTGGCTCGGGTACGTTCAGTGAACGGATGAGTGGGTTTTTCTAACTTTTGAACCGGTGCTCGGAATCGAATTCTGAGGGCACTGATGGAATCGCAGTGCCGGTACTTTCTTAGAAACGCCTCATCCGGAGTTGCGTTTGCTCGGGTGTGGTTTTTAATTTTTGGGTTAAGTTAAGAAAAAAAATAAAGTATGCGACAAATTTATTTTTATTTCACTTAAATCCACTTGAATGCCACTAAAAGCTTCTTAAGCTGAGTTGATGTGGATAGGGTTCTATCCAAAAATATCCTACGAAGTGGGTAGAATATTTGTGAGGTGGGGCCTGCACGAGCCCCACCGTTTCTTTTCCGCTAAGTAACGCACCCGCAAAAACCCCTATTAATTGAAAGTCAACTGGGGCGTTTCTTAATCTATTAAACGCTCCTTTTAATAGGGTAGTTTTATTTGTTGAATTAATTATATGAATTAATGGGTCGTTACTTAACTTAGTTTTTTTCGTTTGTTGGCATGTAATAAAATAAGACCAACATTCTTCTTCTTGTGTGTTGTTCGTTGAGTGGATTTGACAGAACCTCAAGTCCTTCAACCTCCTTTGTGAAGAACACGAAGAACGCGAAGGCGACGATGAATGCCAAACCCTCGGGATCGACGACGCGACGCCATGTTATGTGACGCCAGCGATCCTCCTCCTGCGACGTTCTTCTGAGATGTTCCTTCATCCGCGAAAAATCTTTGATCATCTGTTGAGATGAGAGATTACGGACCATTTTAATTCATTGTGGTTTATAACAACAACATGTAATTAATTGTTATAATAAAATATGTATGTTCTTGATCCTCGGACTTCGTCGACGCAACTACGTATACCGCGATGACGCGACACCCTTCCGCAACGTGACGATCCTCTTCTCCCGCGACGATCAATTCCTCGAAGAACGCATGTTCGACGACTTCGACGAGGTAGGGGTTTGATTCTTAAAATATTTTTGATTTATACCTGCGACGGTTGTTGATCTTTTGTTTTGTAATTTCTTTAAAATCGCTAACGCGGTGGGTGCGGACTAACGAACAAGTTTGAACCCACCGCACTTTTTCGTTCTTGGTGCGCGAAATGGAAGATGATGACAAACAGGGCTGCAATGGCGACTTGAGGGCCTGGAAGTGAAGAATGGGACCCGGGAGGAGCCATGGCGCAGACGGAAACGAAATCGGACCACCGGTGCAACTCTGGTGGCCTGCGGAATCCACCGGCGGCGCGGGTCGCTGGCGCAGCGGCGCCCCGGCGCGCCGCCGGATGGAGTTGTCGTGGCGGCGGCGGCCAGCTAGACCCGCGCGGGCCGCCGCACTTCTTCCCGTGGGGACATCATGCCCCGCGGCTCCCTTGCTCGGCCGCTCGGCCGAGCCGAGCCGACCCACCGGCCAGGTCGCGCCCAGGCCGGACCGGGCCGCCCTGGCCGGGCCAGGTCACCCCAAACTGGGTCGGACCCGGACCTGGGTCGGGTCGACCCGGGGGGTTTGGTCGGGTCGGTCTGGGCCCAGACCCCCTGTTTCGAGACCTTTTCGGTCTTTTGCTCATAACTTGAGCTAAGGGACACCGAATGACGCGCCGTCCACGGCGATGCGATCCTTGGATCGAGACGGTCGTCTCGGTATATCATACTCAAGGTTTCGGAATACTTTGGGTTCAGTCGAGTTGATTCGTACACAAACACAACCGGACCCTCGGAGCAGAAATGCTCATATCTTGAGCATCGGACGTCTGATTGACGTGTCGTCAACTTTGTTGAATTCATCTAAGTGATACAGATCTTTTGGCTTACTTCGCCCAAGGTTTGGATGCAAGTGGAGTACGGTTGGGTTGGTTTTTCCTTAAAAACCAACCGGGCCCCTGGGACGAAAAAGCCAATAACTCTCAGACCGGGCGTCCGATTGGCGTGCCGTCTGCGACGTTGAGTTCCTGTTGACGATACAGAACTTTTGGATACATCAACTCTGGACTATGTGTCAGTTGATGTATCAGCCTCTCGGCTCGTGGAGCGGACCCTCCCGAACGGGCATGCTGTGTGCAGGGGCCCTAGAGCTGGCTGCGACTACTATTGTGACGACGAAGACTGTACAGAGATCCTCAGTGGATTCGACTGCGATGATGATGAAAACAGTACGGGAATCCTATGTGCTTTCGGCAGTGACCTCTATGGTACATCTTGGGATTACGTCAACTCCGGATTACATGTCAGTTGATGCATTGAGCCTCTTAGCTCGTGGAGTGGACCCTCCCGGAACGAGCATGCTGTGGGCGGAAACCCTAGAGCCAGTTGAGACTTGACGACTTCTGTTTGAATGACTCGGTGTGTTACGGATAGCCCAGTGGGGAGCGCTTGGTTGTAGCGGCAGACCTACGGCGGAGGAGCGCTTGGTTGTTGCGGCAGACCCTCGGTACTCAACAGAAGGAGTACCTCTAGAGGCTAATAGGAGGAGTGCTTGGTTGTAGCGGTGGACCCACGATGGAGGAGCGCTTGGTTGTAGCAGCACCGGGGAGCGCATTGTTATAGTGGCAGACCCACGACGGAGGAGCGCTTGGTTGTAGCAGCACCGGGGAGCGCTTGGTTGTAGCGGCAGAACCACAATAGAGGAGAGCTTGGTTGTAGCAGCTGACCCATGGTACTCAATAGAAGGAGTAACTCTAGAGGCTATGAGGGGGAGCGATTGGTTGTAGCGACAGACCGATGGTGGGAAGCGCTTGGTTGTAGCAGCAGGCCCACAGTACTCAATAGGTGGAGTACTACAGCAGTCCATGGTGAGAGGGAAGCGCTTGGTTGTAGCGGCATAACCACTGTACTTGATGGAGAAGGAGTTTCCCAATAGCTTTGGGTTCAACTTCATGATCGATCCTGTGCAGGTCATTGCGGGGGTTAGTACCTATAGATCCTTTGTGGGTCCGACAACTTAGATGAATTAGTGGATACATCTGATCATCTCTAACATCATATGAAGATGTATACCTGTATGAGCTGAAACCCTATTTTGCTTTCCTTTGTGGATGGTGTTGTTCTATCCTGTGTGGATTTACGTTTTGCTTTCCTTTTTGGATTGTGTTGTGCTATCCTGTGTGGATTTACATTTTGCTATCCTCTGTGGACTGGGTTGTACTTGACATCGGATGTTGGAGCCGAGCGATAATTGATGACTTAGGTATATGTATGGGCATATACCTAAGCCATGTCAGATGTTACTTAGTGATTGTATCTTTCCTTTGTGGATTATCCTTTGTGGATTCTGGGAGACCTTCGGGGGTCTCGGTGTCCCTACTCAGTAGCTTATACTCACCCCTGCATGGGCTATGCCCGCACTACGTTGTGTGGGTTGTAGACGATGGACAGCGCTGGTCGTGGTGGAGGCTTGCAGAGCAAGATGATGCCTAGAGGTGGACCACTGGGCGGGACGTACTCAGAGCGGCCGGCTGGACCCGAGGAGCAGTGGAGGATATCTGTACCCACCCTTCAGGTTGGAATTCCAGTGGACGGCTCGACGTTGCGGCTTTACTTTTCAGTTGTTGTTTTCCCTTTCGAGTTGTACTTTACTTCCAGTTTTGGTTTGTATTCTGGCCCACTTACTTCCGCACTTACTATTGTACAAGTTTTTACTTAGTGTTTACTTCTTTTTTGTGATTTCTCTATGGTGTTTGTTGTTTACTTTAAAAGGCAATGCCTTCCCTTTACCGGGATTTACGCCTTGGTGCTAGCCGCTAGCCCTTGGCCTATTGAAGGTGGGCTTGTGGTAGTCACGACATAGGCCCCGAGGATGGGTCGTCACAAATTGTTATCTGAGGGAGGTTTGGTTCTACCGCAGACTCTGATCTTTCTTCTATGTGAAGCAATATTGTTCATCGTATTGAGTGTGGTTATCAGTCCAGGGAGCCCAGTGATGGTGCGGCGGCCGACGTATCCGTACACCAGGACCCTGACTTCTGATTTCCGACTTAATGCATTAAAACATTGATTGCATGTGTGTTACAAGTTTTCTTTGTGATTACATTATGTCAGCTCACCAGGTATACTGTTCTGACCGTGGGGCACCTGTTTCTTTTCAGGATGGCCCCACGACGGCAGCCAGCTAGGGTTACGATAGTTGAGCGTGACGACAGCCCGCCGACCGGCAAGGCCTCAGTACAGGGCCCTTTGACAGCAGAGGCACTGGCGGTACCTCTACCTGCCGAGCCACCGATGCTTCTAGCCCCAGCCGCTGACGATGCACGTTGCCTTAGTGCACTGCATGAGTTCCAGCGCCAGCGACCGCCCAGGTTCCACGGGGAGACGGACCCCCTGGCAGTCGAGGACTGGCTAGATGTGGTTGTACGAGTTTTCCGGTTAGTGAGGACACCAACAGACCTTATGGTGATCCTTGCTGCGAGCCTCTTGCATGCGGCAGCAGGCATATGGTGGAGCTTGATGCTCCAGGTGCACGACGAGGCATAACTCCTTTGGATGGACTTTGAGAGCCTTTTTCTCTCAGAGTTCGTCCCAGCCACCCTCCGAGCGGTGCGCATCCAGGAGATACTACAGCTGCGACAGGGCAGCATGATAGTAGCCCAGTACGCGGTGAGGTTTACCGATCTCTCATGCTATTCCACGGACATGGTACGGGACCCATTCTTCAGGGCCCGAACCTTCGAGCAGGGGCTCAGGTGAGAGATCAGATCTTCAGTTGTTTCTAACATCATTCCAACACAGATAAGAGTGTTGAAGCGAGCCCTCTTAGTGGAGAGTTTCCTTGCTGAGCAGTCTCCAGCAGCAGGACCCACCACTATCCGGTATGCGGCAGAGTCTTCTGCAGCGGGCAGTAGACAGATGACGCAGGGGTCCAAGAGGACTAGACCTACCGCTGGTCGACCGCGTGACACAGGATCGTTTGTGCGAGGCACCCGGGGTGGACAACGACTTACCATGAGCGGACAGTGTTACTCCTGCGGCGGGGTTGGTCACATGGCTCGTGACTGTCCGACCCGCTATAAGGATGACCAGAAGATGAACTAAGGACCTCCCAGGCAGAGGCAGAGGTTTGATCGATGTGGATTGCATGGAGCAGGAGACCGTGTCAGGGGAGCTGGTCATGCAGCTGGAGGTGGACGATGCTTCGAGGTGTTGCCACCACCACCACCAGGAGGTCCACCCCGACCGCAGGGAGCTGGTGGACATGGGAGATCTCGTCTTCAAGCAGCTGAGGCCTTCGATCATGGAACTCTGGGAGCAGATGGACAAGAGTGGAACTAGTGGATACGTCTTTTGTACTTCTAGTTCCTTGTTGTTGTTGTGTAGTGTCTTTCTATTATGAGCTGTAATAAAAAAAAAGACGCATAACTTGTGACGTTTTCATTCATGTCCTCTTTTGTGTTGTTACTAAGAGGTTCCAGTTTAGATTGTTTACTTGACCCTCACTCGTGAGACATCTACTAGAGGAGACCTAGTTACCACACACTGATGCTGACGGTGTGACTCAACCCTTGGAGGCGAGAGTAACGGTTGGATCTCTTAGTAGTAGCGTCGAGGCCTTACGATGTCATCCTTGGTATGGATTAGTATCATCCATGTTGGGACTGACTGTATTAGGCAATGAACTTGGTTCATCCAGGGGATGAGACTGGATTTCTCTTATTGGAAAAGAAGAAATCTCAGCAGCTCATGTAGGAACAGAAAGGTCCAAGTCATCCATGAGTGGATGAGGACATCTCAGAGCCAGCAAAAGTCTTGTGCTGACAGAAGGCGGAGGCCACTATAGTTCGAGGATGGCGACCACGTCTTCTGGTGTGTCTCAGCTCGACGTGGATTATGGAGATTTGGCCGAGGCGGCAGTCGTCTCCATGCTTCATCGGACCATTCCAGGTCCTCAGCAGGATTGGCGAGGTGGCTTATCACCTGTCTCTACCACCTCAGTTGCACCGGGTGAATGACGTCTTCCAAGTATCTCAGCTGAGGAGATACGTGCACGACCCGACGCACATCATTGACCATGGGGAGCTGGACGTTGATGATGGGGCGACCTTTGCGGAGGTCCCGGTGGAGACCGAGGATTGACAGAAGCGGGTCCTATGTGGACGATCAATTCCTCTTGTGCGCATCAGATGGCAGCACGGGAACGTCCAGGAGAGCACTTAGGAGCGGGAGACTCAGATGTGTGCTCAATACCGCCTTTGTATCCCTAAGTTTGTGGTGAAGTTTTACGGGGAAGAAAAGACCTATGGTGGGAGTAATGTAAAGGCCCGTAAATTTCAAGGAAATTTTTTTCTTAATTTTCTTTGAAATTTTACAAGAACGCAGTTTCAGACGGCACCTGATTCTGAGTCCCGGTGTGCCCGGAATCATTTTTCTAAAGTTTGGCTCGGGTACGTTCAGTGAACGGACGAGCGGGTTTTCCAAACTTTTGAACCGGTGCTTGGAATAGAATTCTGAGGGCACCGATGGAATCGCAGTGCCAGTACTTGCTTAGAAACTCCTCTTCCGGAGTTGCGTCTGCTCTGGTGTGGTTTTTAATTTTTGGGTTAAGTTAAAAAAATAAAATAAAGTGTGCGATAACTTTATTTTTATTTCACTTAAAGCCACTTGAAAGACACTTAAAGCTGCTTAAGCTGAGTTGATGCGGATAGGGTGCTATCCAAAAATATCCTACCAAGTGGGTAGGATATTTGTGTGGTGGGGCCCGCACGAGCCCCACCATTCTTTTTCGCTAAGTAACGCACCCGCGAAAACCCCTATTAATTGAAAGTCAATTGGGGCGTTTCTTAATCTATTAAACGCACCTTTTAATTGGGCGGTTTTATTCGTTGAATTAATTCTATGAATTAATGGGTCGTTACTTAACTTAGTTTTTTTCGTTTGTTGGCATGTAATAAAATAAGACCAACATTTTTCTTCTTGTGTGTTTTTCGTTGAGAGGATTTGACAGAACCTCAAGTCCATCAACCTCCATCGCGAAGAACGTGAAGAACGCGAAGAACACGAAGTCGATGAAGAACGCCGAACCCTCGGGATCGACGACGCAACGCCGTGTTCTGCGATGCCAGCGATCCTCCTCCTGCGACGTTCTTCTGCGACGTTCCTTCATCCGCGAAAAATCTTTGATCATCCGTTGAGGTGAGAGATTGCGGACCTTTTTAATTCATTGTGGTTTATAAAAACAACATGGATTTAATTGTTATAATTAAATCTGTATGTTCTTGATCCTCGGAGGTCGTCGATGGAATTTCATATACCGCGACGATGCGACACCCTTCCGCGACGCGACGATCCTCTTCTCCAGCGACGATCAATTTCGCGAAGAACGCACGTTCGACGACTTCGACGAGGTAGAGGTTTGATTCTTAAAATCTTTGTGATTTATACCCAAGATGGTTGTTGAACTTTTGTTGTGTAATTTCTTTAAAACTGCTAATGCGGTGGGTGCGGACTAACGAACAAGTCCGAACCCACCGCACTTTTTCGTTCTTGGTGCGCGAAATGGCGGACGATGACAAACGGGGCTGCAATGGAGACTTGAGGGCCTGGAAGTGAATAATGGGACCCAGGAGGATCCATGGCATAGACAGAACAAAATCGGACCACCAGAGCAACTCCGGTGGCTCGCGGAATCCACCGGCGGCGCCCCGGCGCGCCGCCAGATGGAGCCGGTGTGGCGTCGTCAGCCAGCCAGACCCACGACCGCATGGGTCCGGCGACTCACGAGATGCGGCAAAGCCGTATCCGCTGACCCAGCGCGGCCCCACGCGGGCCCCGACACGTCTTCCTGCAGGGACATCACGCCCCGCGACTCCCTTGCCCGGCCGCTCGGCCGAGCCATTCCGAGCTACCGGCCGGGTCATGCCCAGGCCGGACCGGGCAGCCCGGGCAGGGCCAGGTCATGCCAAATCGGGTCGGACCCGGGTCGGGTCGACCCGGTTTGGGCCGTCCCAGGGGGGTTGGGTCGGGTCGGTCCGGGCCCAGACCCCCCGTTTCGGTACCTTTTAGGTCTTTTGCTCATAACTTGAGCTACGGGCCTCCGAATGATGCGCCGTCAGTGGCGATGCGATCCTTGGATCGAGATAGTCGTTTCGGTATATCACAGTCAAGGTTTCGAAATAATTTGGGTTCAGCCGGGTTGGTTTGTACACTAAACCAACCGGGCCCTCAGAGCGGAAATGCTCATATCTTGAGCTTCGGACGTCCGATTGACGTGCCGTCGACTTTGTTGAATTCCTCTAAGTGAGACGGATCTTTTGGCTTACTCTGCCCTAGGTTTGGACACAGGTGGAGTATGGTCGGGTTGGTTTTTCCTTAAAACCCAACCGGGCCCCTGGGACGAAAAAGCCAATAACTCTCAGACCGGGCGTCCGATTGACGCGCCGTCTGCGACGTTGAGTTCCTGTTGACGATATGGAACTTTTGGATACATCAACTCTGGAATATGGGTCAGTTGATGTATCAGCCTCTCGGCTCGTGGAGCAGACCCTCCCGGACGAACTTGCTGTGTGCGGGGACCCTAGAGCTGGTTGTGACTACTACTGTGATGACGACGACTGTACAGAGATCCTCAGTGGATTCGACTGCGACGATGATGAAAACTGTATGGGAATCCTCCGTGTTTTCAGTAGTGACCTCTATGGTACATCTTGGGATACGTCAACGTCGGACTACATGTCAGTTGATGCATCGAGCCTCTTAGCTCGTGGAGTGGACCCTATCGGAACGAGCATGTTGTGGGTGGAAACCCTAGAGTCGGTTGAGACTTGAAGAATACTGTTTGAACGACTCTGTGTGTTACGGATAGCCTAGTGGGGAGCGCTTGGTTGTAGCGACAGACCCACGGCGGAGGAGCGCTTGGTTGTAGCGGGAGACCCGTGGTACTCAACAGAAGGAGTACCTCTGGAGGCTATGAGGGGGAGCGCTTGGTTGTAGCGGCGGACCCATGACGGAGGAGCGCTTGGTTGTAGCAGCACCGGGTAGCGCTTGGTTGTAGCGGTAGACCCACGACGGAGGAGCACTTTCTTGTAGCAGCACCGGGGAGCGCTTGGTTATAGCGGCAGACCCACGACAGAGGAGCGCTTGGTTGTAGCGGCTGACCCATGGTACTCAACAGAAGGAGTAACTCTAGAGGCTATGAGGGGGAGCTCTTGGTTGTAGCGGGATACCCATGGTGGGAAGCGCTTGGTTGTAGCAGCAGGCCCACAGTACTCGATAAGTGGAGGACTACAGCAGTTCAAGGTGAGAGGGAAGCGCTTGGTTGTAGCGGCATAACCACTATACTTGATGGAGAAGTTGTTTTCCAATATATTTGGGTTCAACTTCATGATCGATCTTGTGTGGGTCATTGCGGGGGTTAGTACTTACAGATCCTTTGTGGGTCCGAAAGCTTAGATGAATCAGTGGCTACATCTGATCATCTCTAAGATCATATGAAGAAGTATACCAGTATGAGATGAAACCCTGTTTTTCTTTCCTTTGTGGATGGTGTTGTGCTATTCTATGTGGATTTACGTTTTTCTTTCCTTTGTGGATTGTGTTGTGTTATCCTGTGTGGATTTACATTTTGCTTTCCTGTGTGGACTGGGTTGTACTTGAGTTCGGATGTTGGAGTCGAGCGAGAATTGATGACTTAGGTATATGTATGGGCATATACCTAAGCCCTGTCGGATGTTACTTTGTGATTGTGTCTTTCCTTTGTGGATTATCCTTTGTGGATTCTGGGAGACCTTCGGGGGTCTCGGGGTCCCTACTAAGTAGCTTATACTAACCCCTGCATGGGCTATGCCCGCACTACATTGTGTTGGTTGCAGATGATGGACAACACTAGTCGGGGTGGAGGCTTGTAGATCAGGATGGTACATGGAGGTGGACCACTGGGCGGGGCGTACTCGGAGCGGTCTGTTGGACCCGAGGAGCAGTGGAGGCTATCTGTACCCACCCTTCAGGTGGGAATTCCAGTGGACGGCTCGACGTTGCAACTTTACTTTTCAGTTGTTGTTTTCCCTTTCAAGTTGTACTTTACTTCCAGTTTGGGTTTGTATTCTGGCCCACTTACTTCCGCACTTACTGTTGTACCAGCTTTTACTTAGTGTTTACTTCTTCTGCGTGCTTTCTCTGTGGTGTTTGTTGTTTACTTTTCAACGCAATGCCTTCCCTTTACTGGGATTTACACCTTGGTGCTAGTTTCCAGCCCCTGGCCTATGGAAGGTGGGCTTGGGGTAGTCCTGTCACAGGCCCCGAGGACGGGTCTTGACAATTTAATTAATTCCTTTTCTATAGAATCATATTTCCCCTTGTTTTTTCCTTAATACAAGTAGTCACCAAAGGATATAAATCAAAAAGAGGTGAACTAAAATTTGAGTAAGAGGATATATAATAACATAAAACAATATAACATGGGTTGAGCATAACAATTATCATCATAACATAGGTATAGGATCATAATCTTGAGATGAAGCATTAAGAAAAGAGTTTGATTGTGTAAATACATAAAAATGAAGCATCAGGTCTTAGTGGTCAACCACCACACATAGTTGTGAACAAATCTAGCATAATCTTCACACATATTTCACTTTAACTCATGATATTCATCACAATTACCAGTGAATTAGAGAACTATATAATTTTGGGTTCACCCTTCACATCATAACATTTACATTTCACTATATAATTTTTGGCGCACCCGTCACATGATAACATTTACATTATCATGCATTCCACATAATAAATATATCAATATAGAAAATATAATATCACATGGAAAGGAATGGGTTTCATTTTATAATAATGTTTTCATAAACACTAGTTTTTTAAATGAAAAAGGTAATAACATACTTGATATATGAATCATCAACTTTGAGTGAAGGAACAAATCTTGATAAGTAAAAGGTGTGTTTTTTTGGAAAGAAGTGTTCTTTTAAAAACATTGGGTTTATCATAAACAATAGTAGAAACTGTTTTATCCTATAAAATAATAGATAATGAGATGAAATGATATTAAGTAATAATTGTACCAAACATGGGGTGAAAGAGGGAGAAACCAGTGGAATGAGAGTTGGGTACGAGAATTCCCCTTACCTTGCGTCTGAATGATTTCCTCAATTTAATGTATTGTATAATCATATTATATTCATTAATTATCAGCTAAAAAACCTTTTATACATGAATATGATTCATTATGGTGTTATTATGTTCTTTAACGGTCTTTTTTATTAGTTATAGTGTTTAATTTCATCATTTGGGACCATTTATTTTCATGGTTTCCATGATCGGTTCACATTGTATTCATGAAAGGATGTTCATATAAAATGATTATGAGCATCCAATATTTTTATTATCTGTTATTAATGATACACTATAATATTATATTATTATATAATTAATTTGGTTATTTAACCACTAGATAAGATCTTAGTGATAAATGTTTTTATTATTTTGGGTGATTTCGATATAACGAATTTGTTTTGTATTATTATATAAAATCATGTGTGTATAAATAATCTAGAACATTACTTATTATATATTACATATATAATAGTATGGTTCATCCATAAAAATGGTTTCATGGTAATAATTTATGGAGATAATAGAAATTTAAAACTCGCCTTCCTTGAATGAGATAAATTAACACATCTCGGACAGTGGTTTCATTTTTAATGAAAAAGGAGGGGAAATAGAGGTGATGAAGAATTATTCCATTAGCATGAAATACATATATTAGATTCGTGGTAATGAATTTTTGATACAATTTGGATTAGGGGAGGTGAGTATAGAAAAATTAAAGAAAAGAACTTGCAAAAAAATAAAAGAGTCAGAAAGATGAATTTACCTCTTGAATTTATCCTCCTAGAGATACTCTTTAAGGAAGAGGATTTGGTCTTTTGATGAGACTAAGAGTTCCTAGATGTGTGGTAGAGGATAGGTAAGAGTACTGAGAATAATATAGGTAATTTTCAAATCACTATAGGCGTGTTAAGAATAGGGTGTATGGGGTGGTCTTTATAGTGGATGTGGGTGTTTTATTATTATTTTAATCATTAATTTATTATTTTTCTCAAGTCAAGAAATAGTAAAGATTCTTGGGACTAAACATACTAATTAGATAATTTTAGTTTGAAACAATGTTCATTACATCAGTTATGACTGATTTAATACTGCTTTTATCTTATAATGTATATATACTATAAATTACCATATTTTATTATTCATAAAAATTTCAAGTATTTCAGAAAAATCTAAAAAATTCACCCTAAACATTTTTCAACTCTTATAATTCAATAATGAAATAAATTTTAGGAAAATAATTTTATAAATATGAGTAATATAAATTTTAATTAAAATCATTATTTTCTGGGAAAATATAGATTTTAAAATTATAACATGTTTTTATAACGCCATAAAAATATATTTAAGGTCTCATAAAATTATATTAAAATCATTAAACATAAAAATGTTAATCTATAAATGTATTATATGAAAATAATATTTCTTTTGAATTATTAATTATCAAATTTTAATTAAAAAGTTATGACTTATAAAAATACATATCTCTTAATTAATAATTTTAAAACATTAATTTACTTAGTTTATTATACCATTGTTTTATTTATAAGATACCTAAATTTTATTAATAAATTCAAAGGTGAGGTTACTATTCATTTGTATATTATACTATTAATAAGGTTCATATTACAATTCATAAGGGAAACATTACTATTCATAAAGGTAAATTAATATTCAACAAAAATTAAGTTGGTCCTACCAGACTCTAAATATCTTACTAGTCGTAACCCTGTAAGTCAGATTTCCGAAATTCCAATCCCAGAAGTGGAAATATTATGTTTAATAGAAAGACTATAAAAGTCACATTGTATTTAGTAGCATTATGTTTAATTTTATTCTCAAGTATTATTTTATGTGACATAATTATTATAAGGGAATTTTTTTTAATAAAACATTGGGTCGTTAAATTCCCAATGATTAACTACCCGAAAGTATGGTGAGATCCATGCCAGGCCCCTTATTTCTTCATGGTACATGGAATCGGATAGTTAGATCTAGTAACCCAATCATCTTCTGATTTCTTAAATTCTATAAATCCCATATACAAAAGAAGGGTTCACATCGGGTTCACCATTTCTATATTCGACGCTTTCCCGTAGGGTGAACCCACCTCCACATGCTACTGCATGCTGACACGTCACATTTTTTACCCTACATTACCACTTTCAAAAGGTGTTAAATTATCATCACTTCATCAGAGATGTCTTTTCCTTTATCAAAATTGTATGATGGGATGTCAGTTCCTCCTTTCATGGATTCCACCATGGAACTCTTCGTCTATTCCAGGTCCCCCTTATAGATTAAGAAGTTATTATTGAAACTCATTACTAGTACCATATCTTCATGGATGGTGGTTAATTATGATACTTCTTTCTAGACATTATATGGGGTGTGGTTATAGAAAGAAACCTTTGGTCATACAAGTAGTCACATAGGGGATCATTAGAATGTCTAGATTCTTGGATGTTGGTACACCTATATTCTTCCTCACAAGAGTTCTTCTCAAAGGTGTGGAACTTGGGGAATCCCACATTGATCGCGTGGGATATTATGCTAGAGGCATGTCTTTCATGGTTTGTTTAGGCATCCCATGTTTAACATGGGGTATGTCATGAGTTTAACGTCTATCAGATATTGGTTTTAGCATGTTTAACATCTTGGGAAGATGGATTAGAGAGATTGGAATGTCACATGGTAACATATCAGTGAGGTGGATCCTGATGAGGGAATAGTAGGTTGTTTTAAAAGATGGATAGATCAGAATGACCAATGAGAGTATACCTAAGGTGGTTTGAGATATGGTTTTGCACTATGAAGGGGCAAGTCCCAAGAAGGGAGGCACTGAATTTTAGCATTGGATGGGAGGGAATGCCTCTAATGGTTAGCCTAGGTGATGTTTCCCATAAAGGGATAGATTCCACACTGTAATGGATGATCTGGACACCACTGAGGGGGGATTAGAGAGGTGGAACCCAATGAGGTTGGACACCAAGGTTTACCATTGGATGGGGTTGAACCTCATTAAGGCTTCCTACATAACCATTTTAGAGGAAATGAGTTAAAACCCATATATTTTGAAGGTGTGGTTTGGGTTTTACACATGGATAGATTCCCATTGTAATAGAATTTATCTTGGTTGGGTGAATATTTATTGTGTGGGTATTACACATGGTTAGATTCTTGAGTTCTACAGGGAGTAGCAATGAGATGAATAGGGATTATGGGCTGAGACAACCCATATGGATGATGTGATCCCACTAGGATGTGGCAGCCTATGTAGGAATCAGGATAGATGTGGATGAAGTATTGTTGTGTAATGGATGGGATGTATGGAGTGGGTTGAGTGATAATAGTGAGATAAGGGTGAGGTGATGGATGAAGATATGACCGATGGATCAAAACTCCTCAGGGTGGTAGATTCTGGGTGATATGTCCTATTAGGGTAAGATGAGACACAATGAAAGACTATATGAACACCATTGAAGGTGGATTAGTAAGTGGAGTGCCCTTAGTAGGGGGAAAATGTTTAGTGATGGTCGGGATTTACCCCTGAGGAGGCATCCTACATGTCCAAGACTGAAATATTGGAGGTTAAACCCTAGGATGAGGGCACCGGGGTTTAACGATGGCCGGAATTGAACCTTTTGGAGGCATCTAAAGTACCTTGTCTAGAAGACAAGGATCAAGACCCATGTATATCAGAGGTACTGGTATTACGCATGGTTCATGGTCTATCGTGTTTGAAGCTGGGGTTTACTCTAGGATGGATACCCTAAATAAGGTTGTCATAGTCACTACTATCCTCAATTCCCACGTGAGTCATGTTTGGTGTGAGAAATAACAAGAAGAGGTAGATGATATGGTCACGTTGCAAAGGATATGTTAGTGAAGGATGGATTGGGGCTTACATGTAGAAGAAGCCCATGGTGAAAAAGCTCATAGAGATAGGGATGGGGTGTTGAGAGTCCTATTTTACCATTTCACCTCGCGTCTTTGTGTTCGGAGGAGGCAAGGAGGAGAAAGAGTTTTACCTCCTATATAATATTCTAGGAGCATACAATAGGATTGTGGCCCTTCCCCGTGTGTAGATGTCATTCCATTAAAGGATGATCTCCTTTAATGTGAGGATGATCTCACTCTCTTAGAGGCTAGTGGGTTTAGAAAATTCCCGAGGAGGTTCAACCTATGTTCATATCATAGTATGATACTAAATTGTAATGTCATGTGATGAGGATAATGGAAATTGGTAGTTTAACATCCTATAGCTCAGATATGGAGGACTCACATCACACCCCTCAGATATAAATAAATGTTACCCACCCACACATGGGGAAGGGAATGCATCATTAATTCCATACAGGAGTGGGGAGGATGATTGGTCAGTCAAAGGGTCCACTTTAGACTCCCTATTCCAAAAACCAAGGGGGATTGGTTAACAAATTTCAAAAAGAAAGAGTTAGTTAAATGGGATATAAGATATTGCATGAGGAACCCAAAAATCACTACGTACAATCCAGGAGGGCCAGACCGGGGAGGTGCCCGCAAGATGTGAAAGTTGTGTGTATAAAGGGATCAAAAATGGCGCTTTGAGGTAAATAAATATCATGGAGTCTTAAGTAAGATGTACAAATAATATTGGGTACATACTCAAAAAAATGGGGACATAGTGAAAAATGGGGGTGCACACGGGTATGTGGTTCACTCATGAAGGGTCTTGTTCAGGAACTTGCCTTAGGTGATTGATGTGCGTGAGAAGGGTCTTTTTCTTGCACCTACCTTAGGAGAAAATGGTAATGGGTGTGGGTCAATCCCTTATAGGTCCCACCATAAGGGGTCCCATGGGGGGCCTACCTCACAAGATCATATACGTTAAAGCCGTGACTGGCATGTGGTCTTGGAAGGGGTCATATTACATGTGTGGGTGAGATGGGTTGAATTTGATAGAGTTTCCCCTAAAATGGAAGTTTTACCTACTATTTACAGGTGAAATTATCTTCAAGATTACATAATAAGACCAACATAGACATGGGTGTTTGACATCACATGGTCTTGTAAGACCCTTACATGAAGGTTTCATTTTTACATGCCAACCTCTATAATTGCATTCATCTTCCATGACCGATTTTGGAAAGCTGGAAAAAAATAATTAATTTGGTATATTATTTGGAATGAAAGGGTTTTACATGATATTTTATGTCTTTTGTGCAGCCCTTGAAACTTACGCATAGATTCCTTCGACTACATGGTATGTACCACTGAGAAAATGGGTTCCTTCAGTTTTCCCAAAGATGACTATTTGTGTCTCCAAGAAGAATCCAACACCAAAATTCATGTCAAACTAAGGCATGATGTTTAATGTTTGGGCATGAGGGATAAGATGGTCAGGAGACTAGTTTGATTTATTTATATATCCTTAATGTATTTTCATTTACAAGAGCTTGACTGTTTGATTTTCTATTCATTATTTGATTCTATTATATAATTTCAATAATTATTTTTATTTCTTCTGAACTCTTTTATTTAGTTTTCCAAATAATATTTCTCACAATGATATAGAGGGTATAGTCTCCCCAAGGATCCATTATAGACACTTTGTTCTATTCTTCAACATCTAGGATAAGTATAGAAATTCCTAAGGTCATGTGATGGCCTAGTAAAACTATTATTCATAGTGAATTGTGGAATGGAAATATAAAGTTTCATCAAAGAATATATTTTTAATATTACTATTTGGGACATGGTATCTATTAAAAATAGGAATGTATCATATAATGTGATGGATATCATGTTGGTGCATCATGAACACCTCATTGAGTAGTAATTTCATGCAACCATTGATGTTATTGATGATCTTGTTATGTGATGTTACTTTTGATATGATTTTCCCCTTGTCTAATGAACATGGTTTTTGAGATTTGTAGAGCCTAATAACCAATTTAGTTCCACTGAATGGGGGTGAATTATTGGTATCATCATTTTATGAATTTTATATCCTTTTTAAATTCATCCTCGTTAAATTATTGAATTTCTCAATACACTAAATTGAATATATGCACCGCACATCATGTGTTGTAGAAAAATAAGATAGTGAAACACATGGTATTTAAAAGGTTTGAAAATGAATGTTCTAATCCTTTCCTTGATGGTTGGACACCCCAATATGGATTCACTTCACTATATCCACTAGTAAATACACCTTGATGGACATCCCAGTTTTAATTTATACACAATTAGCCGGATACCCCAATTTTAATCACTCCATAGGTGGTAAGATACCATAACAACTTTTCTTATCAGATTTGTTATAAACCCTAATAATAATTATAGTGACCCTCCCATGACATACAAAGACATTAACTCAATTTTGTAGAGTACTGAAAACAGTATACAAATAGACACCCAAGATTGTATTAGTCTAGTGTCTTTGGAAACCTGAAAATGTGAACATTGGTACATATGTGGGCTACATTATCTCCCACTAGGTTTATCTATAATAGAACCCTTATTAAAAAAATAATAATTAAAAAATATTTTCATAACATGGGGAAGAAAACATAAAAATGGGAGAGTTAAGATGCTTAGTAATGGTAAAAAAGGGATACATGTAAGCATAAACATGAGAATAGTATTATGAGAATGTGCTAAAAATATTTTTACATCATACCCTTCATATGAAAGATCATAAACATGAATAATGGAAAAAATCATGACAGTTTATATGGAATGAATAATAAAGAAATAAATAACATAATCCATGAATGAAAAACATAGGAATAAATCATGGAATTATATTAAACATGTTGGCACATAATATGATTCACACAGTAGTTAAGAAATTGTTTTCAAGGCTATATTAGTTGAAAAAGTCCTTTATAGAACCAGGTTCACACCTCGTTCCAGTCTTATATTACTTAACTGAGTTTACTCGTCATTCGGACCCTATATTACTAAACTTAGTACATTTCTCTTTCCATTCATGTATATGTCCTGAGATATAAATCTTTATACAATGAATTGGATGGGGATATGGGCCCCACCCATCTCATAATGAAATATTACATACATTGTCCCATAATATCATAAAAATCATATCATAACCCATGAAACAAAATGGTTATTATAAACACGTAATCATATCCTAACCTATGGAAAAATATGGGATTCATAATCATTTAATAATAAAACTAATCCCTGAAAACAAGCATGTTTTATAAGAATATAACTCTTGAAAGAGAAATAGGTTTTATAAACATCATTCCATCAAAAAATAATCCATTCTATGAAAGTATACTAATGAAAACATTGAATAATTTCCCCATAAAGTCATGAGTAATACCAAAATATGTAATATTAGAATGAAAATAATTATGAAATCTCTTTTAAAAAAATTCTTTAGGAAAATATCTTTTCTTTTTTTAATTTTTTTTAAAAAACATAATACCTCTTGAAAAACATTTTCTTTGAAAATAGTTTTTAAAACATATAATTGAATATTTGAAAAAAAAACAAAACATTTTTAAAATCGTTTTTCTATAAAAATGATCTTCAAGGATATTTTGAAATTTTTTTTGAAAAAATGTTTTTTGAAATAAAATAGATTATCGATATAAGAGATAAATATGGTCATATTTTCATAACAACATTTTCTTAATTATCTTAAGTACCAAGAGTTGGAAACTGGTCCTAATAAATGGATATATATTGAATCAATATTAGAGAAGGAAACTAATGAGTGTTATTGAAAGATGTATCGTAAAATTTAATCAATGAATAAAAATCATTAACAATCTTGGAAACCAATTATATTGTTTCAATAATCTATTACCACTTGGTTCACATGGGATCATACTCACCATGTAAGAAAAAGAAATTATATGAATATTAAAATATCATGAAAATAAGAAGATTTGTGATATAACATATAAAAATGGATTTTTGATACCTAGAAACATAATTTTGGTATATAACAAAACATTATTCTAAAAAAATGTAAATTTAAACAAAAACTATTTACTGATTTGGTAACTTTTGACACTTAAACTCAATAAAAGAACTACCATAAAATTGATATGTAAATAACCATAAATATAAGTATAAGAATAATTGAATATATACCTAGGTATTATAAACACTACAAAAAATTAATGGGTGGTGAATAAATCATGTATCTCTTAAAAAAAATGATATGAAATCCACATACATTGAGTTCGAGTTGTCTCATGTGTCTTTATATTCCTCTTAATCATGTAAACCATTTTGGTTTTCAGAAAAGAGATTCCATGGAAGAATTTATTCCAAAACTTAGGATTCAAGAATTAAGGTAGTATTTTTGGGAAGATATTTGAGAATATAATGTCCAAACATAAGTGGTTTTAGTGGTTTAAAGAAGTGGAGAAGAGGACTTCTAATAGTGGAGGAGCAGTGGAACTCTTGTAAATATTTGGAAAAAAATTTCCGCCCACGTTTTTCATGTAAATTGAATACCATAATATACCAAATTATATAAAATTGATAATATGGTAGAAATATATCCATCCAATGGGTTTTGGACAAGTTGCTAAGTCATTTTGGGTCTTAAATTTAAGGTTTAGTACTCAGTTTTGCTTAATTTTACCTTAATCGATGTAATTAATTTTAATTACTTTCACAACTATATTTTGTGTAACAATAAGATGAAATTATTAGGAAATATAAATTATTATTTATCATAAATATTGAATCAATATTTCCATATTCTAATCACGTATGTGGCCAAAATTAATTTAAAATCAATCTTGTGGTCAGGTCGACAGTGCAGGTTTTTAAACTTAAAAACATTGAAATGTTTGTAATGTTTTTATACCCAATTTCAAAGTGAAATCGATCTAAATGAAATAAATTGTATTAATTTATAAAAAATTTATATATTTAAACTTTCAAACTAATTTAAAATACAATTTAACCATATAAATAATATAGATGGCAAAGTAGTTTTGAACTAAAATTCAGTATTATTCAATATTCATTTAAACATAAAACATCAAAAAAATTATCAAAAATTTAACCTAACCTAATTTTTACGTTCCGATTTCATATATAAATTTTATTTTCACATATTAAATTTATAAAATTTCAAAAAATGGATTTAAAATTGTTCTCTATTAAAAGGTGGTAAGAATTTCAAAAAACAATTTTGGTTTTTAAGCATAAAATTAGGATTGATATTATATTATGTATATCTAATCTATTGGATGAGTATAAAAAATATTTTATTGAATATATAAAATATATATATAATTAATATCACTCACTAATTATATTTATTTTAATTTATTAGGGTAAAACATCATTGTGACCATAAAATTAATAATATTTTCTATTGTATTCAATTGTTTTTCATATCCATTTATAATGAATTCTAAACCTATGAATTCATAATATATTATTTTAACCCATACAATTTCAAATTTTAGTTAATATTAATCATAACTACAAATTTATCCGCAAGATTTTATCTTATTATAATAAGTAATAACATTTTCATGATATACTTTTGTTCGGTAAAACTCGTCCATGTATATTACGCAATCCATTTAGGTAATTCCTTTTTTGCATGTAACACTAGAAAAATTTTGTGTTCATTGTATATCAAGAAAAATTTTATGTTTCATGTAGTGCATTGTTAACTTTTTTTTTTGCGTATAACAGAAGACAAACATAGTGATTTAATATAAAATAAACTATCTTCACTATTGGATGAAATGAAAATTTCAAAAAGGGTAAATTAATTGTAATAAAATAATTTCCAAAAATATCAAGGTGTCATATTCAATCCCCATGAAAATTAATTTCTCCATCAAAATTCATTTGGTTTATCAATGGTTTAATACTTGAAATGTTCATTCAAAGAAACCCACATCGCAAAAATGGATACTAAAACTCACAACAAAAGGGAATGTTTGAACCATGATGGTTACCGAAATTAACATATTTCAACATTTACAGATTGGAGAATCTAGTTTGGGAGTGAATATTGAACATGGAGGAAAAATTTAAATCTTTATGCGTAGTGATTTGTGTCTTTAATGACAAACAAATGAATGATGAAATAAAATTATAGGGACTTAATGTCATTAATGTGTGATTATTTAAAAAGCCATCAGTTCAAAAAAAAAATTGTTAGGACAACACATTTTTTTGATCATTATCCTAACGTTCAGTAATTATTTTATTGAAAATGAATATAAAGAAGTATACTTACATGATATATTTCTATAAAAAAATTAATTTTTTATTAGTGATTTTATCTACTTCTAATTTATCCTTTACTGTAATAAATTGATTCCTAGAAATTAATATTGATGTCTGAATTACTAAAATACACTTTTACTAGATCTTATGGCCCATAAAAAATGAAAAGTGAAACTATTTGTCTCTAACTATTTCAGAAAATAAATATGGTTGAAACAGTAATATGTAAACATAAAAAGACACTCTACTGGTTAATCATTACTCTTTATTCAATAAACATTATTACACATTAACCAGGACATTTTGTATGACTATGGAAGGTGTGAAACCCTAATCATCCATTGGTCATGGGTTCATGACCAGTAGCCTTTCTGAACATGATTTGTTTTCACCAAAAAAATGTGATTTCCTTTTCTAAAAACAAACTAATATAATTCAAAAAAATAAATATGATGGATATCCTTGATAAAAGGTTAATCACTAAATATAATTGAAACCAAGATTTTCAATACAAACTCAGTTCATAGACACGTCCTCTAAAGTTTAACATAAATTATTCATGAATGGTTAACATTATTACCCTTTTAAAATATAAAAATAAAAAAATATTATAAATAATGTCATGAAATCATCATAACATTGATCCCTCATATATAATAATCTAATACTTGAATTTTACATTACAATGATGGAAATACCTTTATAAAGTATTCCTTTAAAACATGGTAACAACCAGAATTACCATTAATACTTACGAAAATTAGGAATTCTTCCTTATTCCATCGATTACTGAATATATTCCATAAATACAAGAAATTATAAATTTCATCTATGATAGCATAAAATACATGTCAAAAAGTCCTTAATTATTTCCAAGGTAATAAGAAACATCCAATTCATTTATATCCAACATATATTTATCAAAACAACATTATCATAACATAAAGAAAATATTAATAGTTATATTTCTTTTAATAATGGGTTTTCCATGGACATAACCTTTTCATTAAATCACTTTTCTATTCCACTGGATCCATTCAACATATTCTTGTAAATTATTTGCGAAAAAACATAAACTTGACAATCCTTATATATTTTACCTTTAATATAAAATAATTATTAAATACAATTACATAAAAACATTAATTATGACACTCCATCCTTATTTCATCAACAAGGATAAATAATTCTACTACCTATCAGCTATTTCCTTTCATCTTTCATCTATAGTATCATCATTATTAGTAGTGTAACCATTACAAATACCACCTAGTTGATTATCTTAAAGATAATTCCTCTTGGGACATAGAGTTTAATAATGACCAGTTATTACCCACTTAAAACATTAATCCTTATATAATGACTTAGGGAGGCCAATATTATCATCCATTTGATTAACAAAACTCTTTATTTTTTCCTTATAGTCACTTACAAAGTGTCCTTATTTTCCATTGTCAAAACAAATTCTTGTTTTTCCAACACATTGACTTAAGTTATTATTTCGATATTCTTGAAACAAAGGAAACTAAATTTTCATTAATCTATGTTCACCATTACCCAAACCCTCAGTTAACTCCTTCATTCTCTTCCTTAGGAAGTATGATAGTTGGTTTAGGTAAACATTTTTAATCACGTTCCATGGAAATGTATTGTGCATGATCACAATATATTTCACTCTAATGATTATCCCACATGACTTATCATTATAAAATCATCCATAACATTCATTTTTAATCTATTTACTTCTATTTCACACCATTTACTAAAACCAGAAGAATTATGTACTCATTACTTATAATATTAGAAAACAACTTATTCATGAAAATAATTACTTATAGGAAGTTTAAATCATTACCCCTATTTTAATTTATGACACCCTTATTTAAATCAATTTTATTCATATCTAACTTATATTTCGACCATTAATGACGGGTTTTTAATAGTTTTGTGAATTCCCAAAGCATATCCCTTTGATGTGTCAAACCAGGTGTGCATCAAGGCCCATTTTTTTGTACCAAATTAACCTTATCCAGACCTAGAACATATTGTCAGAATTTTTACCCCTAGGTACAACTGGGACAAAGCCACATCCACTTGTAGTATTTATACATTGATTTATTCCTAGGAAACCACTCACTATATATTTTAAAAACATTATTGTATTTTTTTCATAAACATTAACTCATCCTTATACTTATCCCTAGAGACAACCATAGACATTTCATTTGAAATATACCTAGGGATCTCACTAAATTTTTTTCATCCATGTTTCCAATGGTTAACTAAACATTTTCTCTGATATCGACTATAGAGACCCACACTTTACATAAATAAATATTGCATCACTTTTACGGAATAATTAAAACATTATAATGACAGACCCCCAATGACCGTATTAGTCTATTGCCTTTGTAAATATGGAACCATGAACACTAGTACACAAGTGAGCTACATTATCTCCCACTGGGTTCTTATTAACTATCTCCCTTCTTAGAAACATCATAGATAATACATATCTTCATTACTCTAGGAAGGAAACATAAAAAGGGGTGAGTTAATATGATCAGTAAGGGTAAACAAGGGAGACATGTAAGAAGAAGCAATAGAATAAGAGCATGATAACATGATTAAAACATTTTAAGATCATACCATGTATATCAAAGATCATAAACATGAATCATGGTATAAATCATGACAGTTCATAAGACATTAATCGTAATAAAATAAATAACATAATCTATGAAAGTATTAAATTAGAATAAAACATAGAATTTTGGCAAGCACATAGGCATATAATATGATTTACATAGTAGTCAAGTCATCAATTCCCTGGCCATCATATTAGAGAGAGTCCTTTACTGAACTAGGTTCACACCCCATTCCAACCTTGTATCACTGAACCAACTTCACTCCCTATTTGAACCCTATATTACTAAATTGTGTTTAATTATCATTTGATCAATTTCTCTATCAAGATATATAAATCATTACCCAATGTATTGGAGTGATATATAGTTCCCACACATCTCATTATGAAATTATACATATATATTCCCCTAGAACATAAATAATCACATCATAACCCATTAAATGAAATGGCTATTATAAAAATCTAATCATATCATAACCTATGAAAAAATAAAGGTTGAATAATCATTTAATTATAAAAATAACTCGTGTTGAGAAGAAGGTTTCAAAATCATATATCTTTGAAAGGGAAATCTGTCTCATAAACAAAATTTCATCAAAACATAATCCATATAGAGAAATAAGATGAATGGAAACATTGAATAATTTCCCACAAAAGGCATGAGTAACACCAACAGATCTAATAATAGATGGGATAATATTGAAATATCTTTTAAAAACATTCCTTGGAAAAAATATCCTTTCATGTGTGAATTTTTTGTGTAAACTTATAAATCCTTTTTAAACCTTTTTTTAAAAATAACCTTGATAATTTGTAAAAGAAGATGTGTAAACAAAAAAAATCATTTTTAAAATCATTTTTCCTTAAATATAATCTTCAAGGATCATTTGAAAACATTTTTAAATGTTTTTTAATACATGGTTTTTGAAATAAAACATATTCATGACCAAAGAGAGAAATATTGTCATATTTTATTAAAAAAACTCTTTATCATCCTACGTACCAATGTGTGGAAAATCGTACTATTACATTAATATATAATGAATTAATATAGGAGAAATAAAATCATTATTTTTCTAGTGATATGGATTTTAAGAATTTATTAAATAATCATAGTCAATAATCTTGAAAATCGGTGAGATTGCTTCAATAAACACTTACCACTTTGTTACTTGGGACCATAATCTCTATGTAATAAAATTAAATTTCCTAAAGCATAAAATATCATCAAAAGAATTATATTCATGATATAACAACTAAAATGGATGTATATTAACTTTGAAAGATAATTTAGGTGTATAAAAACATGACTCTGAAAGTCTTCAAATTTAGACACAACTATTTTACCGATTTGGTTACTTTTAAAACATAAACCGCTGAATAAAATATCATAAAATGGATAAGTAAACACCTATATAATATAGTATATGAATCATTGAATACATAAATGTAATTTATACATACCACACTAAAGGAATTGGTTGTGAATAAATCATGTAACTAATGTAAATAAAAAGTGAGTTGAAATCGCAATACCTTGAGTCTGACTTGTCTCATGTGTCTTTACATTTTTTGTAATTGGGTAAACCCTTTTGTTTTGAACCAAAGAGATTACTAGGAATAAGTTAATTCTAAATGGATTCTTGAAGGTGAAAGGGAGTAATTATGGGATGGTATTTAATTATATCATGGAAGAACATATATGGTTTGAGAGGTGTAAAGAGGTGGAAGAGAGGATGCTTTTTATACTATAGGAAGAGTGTCACTCTTATAAATCTTTGGAAAAGGAATTCCACCCACGATTTACCTTGTAATATGGATCCCATAAAGGACCAAAGTTGATAAATGGGAGTATAGGGTTAAAATATAGTAGTTTAGTGGATATTTTAATAGTTTCAAAGACATTTTTTGTCTTAAATATAAGGTTTAGTTTTTAGTTGAGCTTAATTTTACCTTAATCGATGTAATTAAATTTAGTTACATTTACTAAATTTATTGGTAATTAACTAATTTTAACATATTATTAATTATATATTATTATTATTCAAAATATTAAATCCATTTCATCGAAATTATTGTCACATAAGTGGCATAAATTAATTTAAAATCAATCTCACCGTCGGGGAAACAATGTTGGATTTTAATGTAAAAACATTGTAAAGAATTCTATGTTTTTATTCCAAATTTAAAATACAAATTGATATCAATGAAATAAATTTAATTTATTTATAAAAATATTATCTAATTAATCTTTTATGCCAATTTATCATTACAAATAAATTAGATGAAAATAAAATTTTGAACTAAAATTTAGTATATTTCACTATTCATTAAAAAATAAATCTTCACAGATAAATATCCAAAATTTAGCCTAACCTAATTCATATGTTCCATTTTAATGTATGAAGTTTATTTTGACCAATTAAATCTATAAAACTTTAAAAAAAGGGATTTAAAATGGGTTCTCCATTAAAAGGTGGTAAAAAGGCCTTAATAAATATATTTTTTTAAGCATAAAATTTGTTTGTTCTGATCTTATGTCTCTGAAATATAATTAATTAATATCAAAATTATTTTATTGAATATATATAATATATATTATATTAATACCACTCACTGATTGTAACTAATTGAATTTATTTGGGTAAAACAACATAATGACATTATAAATAAAAATAATTTCTTTTATATTCAATGTGTTTTCATATTAACTTCTATTTAATCGGTAACATATGAACTAATCCTACATTTTTGTTAAACATATATTTTCATAAATTAGTTAATACTGTTCATAAACTCTAATTTAAATCCTATTTTTTGTCTGATTATATTATGTAATAACATTTTAATGATATACTATTTTTCGATAAAACTCAGTCTTGTGCATAGCGCAAGCCGTTGGGGAAATTCATTGATGCATGTAACAGAAGATAACCCCAGGGTTCCTTGTAGATAAAACTAATTTCATTTGTTACATTTATTGAATTATTAACATTGTTTTTCATATAATTCAAGACAAACATAGTTATTTGAAATAAAATAATGTATCTTTAGTGTTTCATGAAATGGATATATCACAACAGATAAATTAATTTGAAAAAAAAATTCACTAAATATCAAGTTGTTAACAAAATCCTCCATTAGCTGGATAGACATAATAGCTACATCTTTCCTCTTTAGTTTGTCCAATTATTGAAATATCTTCTTCACAGATAGTATTCTTTCACATAGAAGGCAGATGTACCTTCCTTGTGTAAAATTAATCAAGGTCATAAACATATGTCATGAAAAATATTTTTTTCCTTGAAAATCCTTTTGGATATAAAATTATCTAAATTATTTTCATCAAATTTTTAGATACATGCTTTCACATTATTCAATAATTACCAATCTTTGGCTTACATTAAAAACACTTCCTTCAAAATTGTTGCACGGAGACTCAATGGATATTGCGATGCTATACATTTTATCATCTTCTGTATGCATATGTTTAAATAAAAACAATATAATGCATGGGGTATTAAAAAAATTACATGATTCAAATTCATTTATTAAATCCTCTTTTAAATGTTTCTGAAAGTAAACAATTTTTCTCGCCATTAAATTTGAAAAGCCAAATGTTATTGTGTTTTATATTAATCAAATTAAATACCCTTGGGAATGTGGATATTCTCTTCTCTATGTAGTCAAATAAAATACCCTAGGGGTTTGGGTTCACTTATATTCTCATGGATGAACATTTGTAGCTCATATTCCACAATAATGATTTTCAAACAAGGCATGAAACTCATGATGAATTACCGAATGATTTTGCTATTTATTCTTCTTTATGCTCCATTCATTTTAGAATACCCATTGATTAGCTAATCGTAATCACCTGAAAAAATTGGGTTTCATGTTTATTATGCTTCACACAGTATGAAAGCACCCACTACATACCCTATTCATTCCCATTTAAAATACCCAAGGAGTTAGTTTATTTCCTTATTCTTCTCACATGGCAATTTTATTGCGTCAGTTCTACCCTACATGCATACATGCATGAATCCCATTATTCTTTTTAATCATTCTGGTTCAGGTACTATGTTTCTTCTTGCAATAAGAAAAAAACATACGAACTCATGGAAACCGACAACTCACATCCTTTTAATGTTGAAGTATGAACCTAAATTTAAAACTCATTTTATTACATGTAAAATTAAAAGAAGACTCTCTCGCCATATTCATTACATTCATGTCGCATTGAGTCTCAATTGTTAATGATCAGACACAACTATCATACACAACTAATATTTTAGTTTATCCCAATAGAATATTGAGCTGTAAGGATTTAATCACATTAATGTGAATATAATCACATAATTCTCATTAATAGAAGCTCAAAATACCCAATTACTCAAATTAAATATCTTAATCCATTTTTATTCAGTTGAGGATTGTTTTATATATTTCAGTATTCATACAATAAATAGATTGTATCCATGGATATTATTACCATCATCACCACATAGAAATAATCACATAACATCCATTTAATCCTATATATCAATAATCAGACATTAGTCCATAAAGAACCCAATGAATAGTATCACTGGTGAGGCTGGAGATCGAAGATGACATGATGATTTGATCAAATAGTTCATATCAATCCCATATAATGTATGTTGTTTTTTCAGTTTATTTTCAATAAAGAGCTATAGTAACACAACTTTCATGCCCCACATCAAAAATTTATCTGGACCACTCTCTACATTATAACTCAATGCCTTCCTTCTAATCTCATTCAATGAGTATTAGGGACTACTCCAAAACCCTCACTAGCATCACCCAATGTCGTCTCTATTCTCCAGTGTGCCGCCCCACATGGCGGTATAACTATTTCTCCCATGTTCTATTATACTAGACTTATATACATTGTCCTACCCAAAAACACTACCCTATATGTGGGATTTGTGGGTTGATTCCCCCACGTAGTGGACGTCCTCCTCCCACATGTGTGGCGTTTAGTTTTACCAGGTGTCTCACATGATTGGCCCTCATTTTTTTAAATCCAACCATCAAAAAATAATACAAAAAAGTATCTATGTATAAATAGCATTCAATCCATTCTCACAAATAATTCCTCAAATATTCTCCATGAAATATCTTTATTAAAAATGAATGAATATTTTCTTGGGTCACCACTAATTATATCCTCTTGAAATATATAATTTATTTTTTCATGGAATTCATATAAAAAATTCATGCAACTAATTTATCATTTCATGGTATTTTTATTTGTCATGTATATAAATATTTTCATGTTATTAACATATGATATATAATGTGAAAACACATTAGAACATGCCACAATATTTGAGATCACTTTAACAATCCTTATAATTATGTCATTGATATATTGATTTATTGAAACAAGTGAAACATGGGAAAAAGAATCTTTCCATTTTTATTTTTCATTCAGTATCTCCTCACATATTCAACAAGTCAATATTCATATTTAACATTTTCCTCCCCATGGACAATAAAATGGAATGGATAAATAGGCGATCTTCTCATCTATTATTTATTCTAAAAAATATCTTCAATCTTTTTAAAATAGGGGATGATATCACATTATATATAGAAAATGGCCCCAGATAATCACATCTAAGTCTATATGGGAAAAAACATATGCAAAAACACGATTCAAATAACAAAGGTTGTCTAAGTACTCCATAACACATTCTTACATGTGATATCAAGACCAGAATTACTTAATTGTCAAAATAGGTATCAGAATTATCAATGAAATGAAAAATCTTACACAAACATTAAAAAATTTATCATTATGTTTAGGTGAATATTAAAAACTACCACATTGTTTCATTTTTTTAACCAATCACTCCCCCTTAATGAATTCAATTAAGTAAAAATGATTAAGAGTGTGATTGGAATACTTAATTTCATATAAGATATACCCCTCAAGGGATTCAATCATCTTTATCATTATGTAAATTAATGTAGTCCAAGATAAATAACACTTATCCCTCAGTTCCTTTCTTGTTATCTCATAACAGATAAAATAACCAGGATTATGGAGGAATATCTAATTTCATTATTGGAAACTGTAACAACCCAATATTTTATGAGAATTATTATTTTTAATATCTTTTCTTGTACACTACACCAAGATTATCTAGCACTATATGTAACACTGTATTACCTTGCAGTATATGCAACAATATTCTTGGATCATGTTACACACAATTTCAAGTTCGTTTGATAGTAGTTCTTCTACAAAACATTGAGTGTATATATATATATATTCAATGTATAAATAAAATATGGTTGGATTCTGTTATATGAAACAAAAAAGGTGTCTTGCACTACACGCAACCGTCACATGGCTTACATTACACGCAATCGTGACCTTCCTCGATAGCGTGTGTATTACGCAATACCGAGTTTCACTAAATGAGATATTATTATAATATTATTATGAACTATCCGTTATGAATAGTAATACCCACTTTTTGAAATTTTTTAAATATTATATTTCAAAATGGACTTCATTTTTTGATTCATAATATCGAAATTAGCCTAGGGTGAATTTTTGTTCTTTTTCTGAAAACTATCAATTTTTGATGAATAGTGAAAACACTCGGTTACTATTTAAAAAGTGAATTTTTATTTAAATAATTATTTATTTTATTTGAATTTATTTTAGGTCAAATTTGATATATAATACCTATATAAGTTCAATGTAATTCATTGGAGTCATTTTATAATAATTTTCGATATATAAAATTTTTATTGAACTTTTCACCGTCTTTTACCTACCTCCTAGGAGCTTTTTGCAAACTTACATAAAAATTAATTTTACCACATCTGTGAGTGGAATTAAAAAAAATCTGAGACACACTATTGATATAAAGGACTAAAATGTGGTTCAATGAGATTAAAATAATTTTGTATGAATGGTAACATTTTACTTTTATTTACCACGATTAAAAGTAAATAGGGTAATTAAAGGTTAAAATGATATTATTATTACCCTGAAACATGTCCTAATTCTATTGGATATGTGTAATTACACCAAAAACAACCTTAGGAATATAATATGACCATTTAGGTCTACATGGATAAGATTAGGACTTTTATTATAAATTTATTTAAAGAAGGGTTAAAATAGATAAAATCAAAGTGTAATAAATAAATCATATTTAATATAGGTTTATAAATAAGATAAATTAGACTATAAATATTAATTAAAAAGATAAAACGATTTCCTACATAATGTAATTTTATTTATAATTTTTAGACATTAAATAATTTAATTTATTTATGAAAAAATGATGATGCAGTAATTATCTTATTAATGAAATATTAACATAATTGATGTTATAAAAACACAAATAAATGTAATTTGAGATTTTTTATGAATTAAACTAATTGTCTAGGCTAATATGACATGTTAGTATTGATTTAATTAAAAAATTTCTAACTAATAATGCTGTTATAATTTTATAAAAAATCAATTACCAAATAGTGTCAAAATTGACATAAAATAGTTTTTAAAACAAATATTATATTATTAATTGTTAGTATATTCCTAAAAAACTAAGGTTCGGCCCAGATAATTATATCATGATAGGTGTATCATTATTGGACCACTTGGGGGTCTCTTGGATGTATATGGTACGTTTATTAACTATATAATACAAAAATACAAAGTGATATTGTAAATGTCAATCTAATTAACTAAGAGTTAAAACTAAAAGATAAGGTTAATATAATGACCCAAACCTGTCTAAAATCTATTAGTTGAGAGTATTTCGACCCATACCCACTTTACCTTCGATAGACATCAATTTTGAGCTATTACAAACCGAATATGACTTTATTATGAAATAATATTTTAAGTTTTTCATAAGGTTCCCCTCTCCTCCCTTATAAAAAGGCACCTCCACCCTCTTCTCCTCACACCACTTTGAGCCTTCAAGATCAGCCAAACCCTACCAATTTCTCTTCTCCACTTCCCTAGTAATATTCTAGAGGTCCTGGTATTCTTCAAAGACCAATTTTAGTGCCCTAAGAGGAGGTTTCAAAGAGGCATGTCGAAGAAGAGGAGGTTCGGATACATACAAAGCATATCGTACATAAGGTAAGGGAAAATTTTAAATCTCATTTTTTTATCTGATATTGTTTATTCATAAGTATTTATTGGGGTTACGTTTATCATTAATGACCATGTTTTCTAAAAAAATTCATAAAATTTTTACTATTCTTCCATGAATGTTTGAAGTCATTTTTACCGTTTATTGACTTTTTACCACATTGTATGAATGGAATCTTTCATTTGGTTACCATATAAGGTACTTTTTGACTTTTCTGAAAAAAGTATGAGGAGAATGTTATTTTTTCCTTATATAGTGTGAACATATTTTTACGGTTTCATAACACCTTAATTTTATGAAGCTTACTCTACAATATTTAATGACTATTTTCAACAAAATTATGTTTTTTTAATAGAATGGAATTTTTTGAAAAGAAAATGATTTTGAAGAAGAAAGGATATTTTCCTCAAGAATTCATTTCAAATGTTTTATCAAAACCATTTTCCATATAAGATGGAATTATTTCATATGTATATGTTTCAAGTATAATTTCTCTATGATTTACATGGTTTCACTTTTCTTATGATAAAATGATATCCATTATTTTTGTATGGATTATGTTATGATGAGATGGTGTTTATGAAACCCATTTTATAATTTGGGTAATGATGAATGATTTATGTTCATATTGTGGCACAAGTAATAATGATTTCATTATCAGATGGGTGAGACCTATATCTAACTCCAATGCATTGGTTAAATATTTATATCTCATGAGATAGACATGGCTGGAACGGAAAGTAATTCTTGTTCAGTAATACAGGGCTAGAACGGCAAGTAATCCCGGTTCAATAAGGGACTTTTTCCACTGAGATGGTCTTGGAAGCAATGCCTTGGCTACTGTGTAAATAATAACATGTGCTTAATGGTTGCCAATTTACATGTTTTATTCCCATGCCATTATATCATGATTGATGTTCCATTATGATCTATGCCTTATGTTCTGCCATACATTATGTCGTTGCTCAAGATTTTGATGTTTAAACATTATGTTCATGTTTTTAAGATCAAATGCATATGATTTGTTTTATTTTCTCTAGGATTACCTTTACTGAGCTTTCGAGCTCACCCTTTATATGTTTTATTTTCCCCATGATATAAATAATGGTTTAAGGTAAAAAAAGATCTTTATGAGAGATGTTGAAGATCTTTCACCATGATTAGAAGATTATGATCCAAGTTTCCAAAGAAACTAAACTATTATGGTCCTTTGGTGTCTGTTTTTGTTATGTATTAAGTATTCCACAAAAGTAATGTAATTTCCATGTACGTCAAGCTTTGGGTCTCTATAGTTGGTATCAGAGGAAAGGATTAGTTAACCTTTGGAAACTAGGATGCGAAAACTTGTGAGATCCCTAGAGATATTTCTAATGTATGTCTAGGGATGTCCCTAAGGTAAAGTATACATATAGGTTATAGTCCTAGAATTATGGAAATGATATTAGAATTAAACCTAATATGTTAGATATCGAAGGTACTCCCCCTTTATTATCTTGTTTTCCCTAGAATGATTTTTGTCTCTCACACTATTCTTTTTGGGTTTTAGAAGATAGATGGAACCTGAAGGAACCGTGTTGATCAATGTAATGGAAAATGTAATGACTATCCTCCTGAACAAACCAATGTTATGGGAGATGGAGTAAAAAAACTTATTGCCATACTTACACAAGCTATGAATCATTATGGACTTCCAAATGAGCAGAGAAGGGAACAATGTTCTTTTGAGTCCTTCACGAGGCAACGTCCACCTTCTTTTAGTGGGTATTATGATCCACTTGTTGTTGAACAGTGGATTAGTACCAATGAAAAGATATTGTCCATACTTCGTTGTTCAGAACATGAAAAAGTCATTCTGGATATTTACCATTTAGAATGTGAAGCAGATCAATGGTGGAATCTAATTAAGAATACATGGCCTAATGATGAAATTGAATCCACGGAATGGGATGAGTTCAAGAACATTTTTTTCAATAAGTACTTCCCTCGTATTCTTTGAACAAATATGGAAAAGGATATCCTTGAGCTTAAGCAAAAGGCTGATGAATCTGTTGGTATATAAGAAGTGAATTTTACAACGCTTGCAAGGTATGCATCTGGCTTTATCATCCAACCTGAAAGTAAAGTTGATCGATTCTTCAATGGCTTAAAACCAAGCCTTCGGAGGGAATTAGCTATAAGAGACTTCAGTAGCTATGAAGAAATTTTGGTTTGTGCTGTCAAGGTAGAAATGAAAGTGGGTATTACATATTCATCTCATGGTTTTGACAAGAAACGAAAGATGGAGTTCAAGGAGAAATCTCAGAATAATGGTGAAAAGAAGATGAATGTTTCTTTATGCTCAAAGTGTTGAAAGAAGCATAGTGGAGATTTTCTTAAAGGGACTAGAAAATGTTTTAAGTGTGGAAAAGAAGTTCATCGAGTAGCTAAGTGTCAATGTAATGGAAAAAGGGTTGCTAATGATGTGAATAAAGAAAAGACTGTAGAGAACGCACCACCAACACTTCAATGCTTCGAGTTCAAGGAAATGGGGCATTATGCGAATAAATTCCCTAATCCAAGGGTTAATGATGATCAACGTAAGCAACCTCTTAAGGAAAAGGACAAAGGGAAGTCACATGCGATCACTATTAGCAATGTTGAGTATGAAAAAGATGTGGTGGAATGATTATGTGTTTATGTAAAGGGATTCCAAAATAATGTTGTGGAATCTCATTTATAGTAATTGTGGAACATTGGAATATCTATGTAATGGTTTATTGTGGTTTTCGATAATTATATGGTACGAGTAACCATGAAAAGTGATTCATATATTTTGGAAAGCAGATGATATGCGCATAATGAAAGGAACACGAGAGAATTAAATGTTTGATAGTATTAATGAGCTCATGACTGATATAAGGAAAAAGTGATATCATGGTTTGAGTATATAGAATTTTTGAGATTTTGGTATGTAGAAAGAGTTATATTTTGAAAGCATTCATGTTTTCACTAAGGTTCAATGGGTATTCACTTTTCAAGAGAATACATGATTACGGTATTCACATGTCTAGAATGTGACCAACAAGGTATATTTTATGATATATGGGGAATAAATGATGGTATTCACATGCTCGGTAGATGACATTTCTAGTAATTGTTTTCTTTATACTATGATCTTGGGAGGAAGTATTTGGATAATCCTAAAGATTGGAATAAGTTAAGATAGTATTGTTTAAGGATATAACTTTTTCCAATATTATTGCAGGAATGTTATAATAGTGTAGTTTAAGAAAAAGGACAACCCATATGATGGGCGACAACCCAACACGTCGGACAAGGATGCGGGAATCCAACCCACAATCAAAGTGAAATAGGCCTTTATCACCTACCACTAGCCTACAGGAAGTCCCTGGTTAGTAGAAACTAGTTTTATTTTATTAAGCGCTACGATATATGAAGTATTAGTTCATTTTAGCAACCATATAAGATTAATCTAAGCATATATGGACTTCTGTATATTTAATAAATTGTGCTAAAACTTTTTGTGATAGAAATAGATGGAATGACCAATCATTATATCTCATAATCTGATAACACTTCACAGAAGACAAATTCAACTTCATTTATTTAAGAGATGAAGTGGAAATTGTTCAAGGAATGAGCAACGGTGTGATTGTACCAAAATCAAGTAAGTATTTATTGTAATTCAATAATTCTTAAACTTTAAGGAAATGATCTAGAAAACAAAAAATGTTGTCCTAAGTGTCCTCATATACGATGAACCAGATGATACCTTAGATCATCACAAATTTATGGCTTTGTGATTGTTGGCTTTTTTATAACCATGTCCTCTACCACTCTCTATCAGAACATGATGGTTAGATTTCTCTTCCATATCCATATTTTCACCTATGTTATCCTATATGGAAACCCAGTAATTTGTTAATTTGGGTAACCGTTACGTTTCATGCTTTATTTTTTAAAGGAAAGTTTTGTTATTCCATTTTACGATGTGGATTTCAATTAAAGAAACTTTCAATTAGAAAATCATTTATAACCCCGACGAATTTCGATGGCGAAATTCATTTTAAGGGGGGTAGAATGTAACACCCCAATATTTTATGAGAATTATTCTTTTTGATGTCTTTTGTTGTACGCTACACCAAGATTATCTTGCGCTATACACAACACCGTATTAGCTTACAGTATATGATACACTATTCTTGGATCATGTTACACAAAATTTCAAATTCATTTGATAGTAGTTTTTCTACACAACATTGAGTGTATATATATATTTATATTCAATGTATAAATGAAATATGGTTGGATTATGTTATACGCAACAACAAAGGAGTATTGAACTACACACAACCCTGAAATGGCTTATATTACACGCAATCACGACCTTCCTCGATAGCATGTGTAGTACGCAATACCGAGTTTCACTAAATGAGATATTATTATAATATTATTATAATATTATTATGAACTAGCCGTTATGAATAGTAATACCCACTTTTTGAAATTTTATAAATTTTATCTTTCAAAATGGACTTCATTTTTGGATTTAGAATATCTAAATTAGCCTATGGTGATTTTTTGGTATTTTTCTGAAATCTTTCAATTTTTGATGAATAGTGAAAACACTGGGTTACTATTTAAAAACCGATATTTTATTTAAATAAATATTTATTTAATTTTATTTTATTTTAGGTGAAAATTGATACATAATACCTATATATGTTCAATTTATTTCACTGGAGTCTTTTTATTATAATTTTCAATATATAAAAGTTTTATTAAACTTTTCACCG
Organism: Viscum album; assembly: GCA_963277665.1. Lineage (NCBI taxonomy): Eukaryota > Viridiplantae > Streptophyta > Magnoliopsida > Santalales > Viscaceae > Viscum > Viscum album. The sequence continues at coordinate 282,418,077 of OY728142.1, forward strand.
TCTTTTCCCTACCTACTAGGAGCTTTTTGCAAACTTACATAAAAATTAATTTTACCACATCTGTGAGTGGAATTTCAAAAATCCGAGAGACACGGTTAATATCAAGGACTAAAATTTGGTTCAATGAGATGAAAATAATTTTTGGTGAATAGTAACATTTTACTTTTATTTACCACAATTAAAAGTAAATAGGGTAATTAAGGGTAAAAATGATATTATTATTACCATAACACTTGTCCTAATTCTATTGGATAAGTTTAATTCATCCAAGATCAACCTTAGGAATAAAATATGACCATTTAGGTCCACTTGGATTATATTAGGACATTTATTATTAATTTATTTAAAGAAGGGTTAAAATAGTTAAAATCAAAGTATTATAACCAAATCATTTTTAATATAGGGTTATACATAAGATAAATTCGACTATAAATATTAATTACAAAGATAAATAGATTTCTTACGTAATGGAATTTTAATTATAATTTTTAGATATTAAATAATTTAATTAATTTATGACACAATGATGATGCATTAATTATCTTATTAATGAAATATTTACAAAATGGATGTTTTAAATACCCAAATAAATTTAATTTGAGACTTTTTATGAATTCCACTAATTTTATTGGTTAATATGAAATGTTAGTATTGATTAAATTAAATTTTTTCGAACTAATAATGATTTTATTATTTTCACAAAAATCAATTACAAAATAGTGTCAAAATTGACATAAAATGGTTTTTAAAACAAATATTATATAATAAATTGTTATTATATTCCTAAAAATATAAGTTTCGGCCAAGATACTTATATCATGATAGGTGTATCATTAATGGACCACTTGGGTGTCTCTTGGATGTATATGGTATGTTTATTAACTATATAATATAAAAATACAAAGTGACATGGTAAATGTCAATCTAATTAACTAAGAGTTAAAACAAAAAGATAAGGATAATATAATGACCCAAACCTCTCTAAAATCTATTGGTTTAGAGGATTTCGACCCATACCCACTTTATCTTCGAAATAAATCAATTTGGAGATATTAAAAACAGAATATGACTTTATTATCAAATAATATTTTAAGTTTTTTCTAAGGTGCCCCTCTCCTCCCTTATAAAAGGGCACCTCCTCCCTCTTCTCCTCACACCACTTTGAGCCTTCATGTTGGAAAAACCCTACCAATTTCTCTTCTCCACTTCCCTAGTAATATTCTAGAGGTCCCTGTCTTCTTCAAAGACCAATTTTAGTGCCCTAAGACGAGGTTTCAAAGAGGCGTGTCGAACAAGTGGAGGTTTGAATACATACGAAGCATATCAGACATAAGGTAAGGGATAAATTTTCAATCTCATTTTTTATCCAAGACTGTTTATTCATAAGTATTTATTGGGGTTACATTTATCATCCATGACCATGTTTTCTAAAAATGTTTTCATAAAATGTTTACTATTCTTCCATGAATGTTTAAAGTCATTTTTACCCTTTATAGACCTTTTACCACATTGTATGAATGGAATCTTTCCTTTGGTTACCATATATGGTACTTTTGGACTTTTCTGACAAAAGTAGGAGGAGAATTTTATTTTTATATTATACGGCATGAACGGATTTTTACGGTTTTATAATGCCTTATTTTCATGAAGCTTACTCTATAAGATTTAATGACTACTTTCAACAAAATCCATTTCTTTTAAAATTGCATGGCATTTTATGAAAAGAAAATGATTTTGAGGAAGAAATGATATTTTCCTCAAGAATTCATTTCAACTATTTTATCAAAACCATTTTCTATATAAGATGGAATTATTTCATATTTGTATTTTTCAAGTATAATTTCTCTATGATTTAAATGGTTTCACTTTTCTTATGATAAAATGATATCCATTATTTTTGTATGGATTATGTTATAATGGGATGATGTTTATGAAACCCATTTTATAATTTGGGTAATGATGAATGATTTATGTTCATTTTGTGGCACAAGTAATAATGATTTCATTTTGAGATGGGTGGAACCTATATCTTCCTCCATTGCATTGGGTAATGATTTATATCTCATGAGATAGACATGGCTGGAACAGCAAGTAAATCTAGTTCTGTAATACAGGGCTGGAACGGTAAGTAAACCCTGCTCAGTAAGGGACTTTGTCCACTAAGATGGTCTTGGAAGCAATGCCATAGCTACTATGGAAATCACAACATGTGCTTAATGGTTTCCACAGTTACATGTTTTATTCCCATGCCATTATATCATGATTGATGTTCCATTATGATCTATGCCTTATGTACTGCCATGTATTATGTCATGCTCAAGATTTTGATGTTTAAACATTATGTTCATGTTTTTATGTTCAAATGTATATGATTTGTTTTATTTTCTCTAGGATTACCCTTACTGATCATTTGAGCTCAACCTTTATATTTTTTTATTTTTCCCAGGATATAAATCAAGTTTTTAGGTAAAAAAAATAAGATCTTTATGGGAGATGTTGAAGATCTTTCACCATGATTAGAGGATTATGAACCAAGTTTCCAAATACACTAAACTATTACGGTCTTTTGGTTTATGTTTTTTTATGTATTATGTATTCTGCAAAAGTAATGTATTTTCAATGTACATCAAGCTTTGGGTCTCTTCAGTTGGTATCAGAGGAAAGGATTAGTTAACTTTAGGAAACTAGGATGCGAAAACTTTAGTGAGATCCCTACAGATATTTCTAAGGTATGTCTAGGGATGTCCCTAAGATTAAGTATACGTATATGTTATAGTCCTAGAATTACGAAACGATATTAGAATTAAAACTAAGATGTTAGATATCGAAGGTACACCCCCTTTATTATGTTGTTTTCCCTAGCATGATTTTTTCCTTTCACACTATTATTTTGGGTTTTAGACGATGGATGGATCCCGAAGGAACCGTGTTGATCAATGTAATGGACAATGCAATGATTGTCCTCTTGAACAAAAAAAATTTATGGGAGATGGAGTGAAAAATATTATTTCTATAATTACACAAGCTATGAATCATTCTGGACTTCCAAATGAGCAGAGAAAGGACCAATATTCTATTGAGTCCTTCATGAGGCAATGTCCACCTTCTTTCAGTGGGTCTTCTGATCCACTTGTTGCTGAACAATGGATTACTACCATTGAATATATATTTTCCATACTTCACTGTTCAGAACATGAAAAAGTCATTCTGGCTATTTACAGATTAGAAGGTGAATCAGATCAATGGTGGACTCTAATTAAGAATACGAGGCCCCGAGATGAAATTGAATCCATGGAATGGGATGAGTTCAAGAACTTATTTTTCAATAAGTACTTCCCTCGTATTTTCGAAAAAATATGGAAAAGGATTTCCGAGAGCTTAAGAAAAAGGATGATGAATCTGTTTGTATATACGAAGTGAATTTTACAAGGCTTTAAAGGTATGCATCTGGATTTATCATCCAACTTGAATGTAAAGTTGATCGATTCTTCAGTATCTTAAAACCAAGTCTTCGAAGGGAATTAGCTATAAAAGACTTCAGTAGCTATGATGAAATTTTGTGTTGTGCTATCAAGGTAGAAATGGAAGTTGGTATTACATATTCATCTCATGGTTTTGACAAGAAATGAAAGATGGAGTTTAAGGAGAAATCTCTAAATAATGGTGAAAAGAATATGAATGCTTCTTTATGTTCAATGTGTGGAAAGAAGCATGGTAGAGATTATCTTAAAGGGACTAGAAAATTTTTTAAGTGTAGAAAAGAAGGTCATTGAACAGCTGAGTGTCGAAGTAATTAAAAAAGGGTCGCTAAGAATTTAATAAAGAAAACACTGTAGAGAACTCACCACCAACACTTCAATGCTTCAAGTGCAAGGAAATGGGGCATTATGCGAATAAATGCCCTAATATAAGGGTTAATGATGATCAATGTGAGAAACCTCTTAAGGAAAAGGACGAAGGGAAGTCACATGTGATCACTATTAGAAATGTTGAGTATGAAAACGATGTGGTGGAATCATTATGTGTTTATGTAAAGGGATTCCAAAATAATGTTGCAGAATCTCATTTATAGTAATTGTGGAACATTGGAATATCATTGTAATGGTTTATTGTGGTTTTTGATAATTATATGGTACCGGTAACCACAAAAAGTGATTTAAATATTTTGTAAAGCAGATGATATGCGCATAATGAAGGGATAAGGAGAGAATTAAATGTTTGATAGTATTAATGAGCTCATGACTGATATAAGAACAATGTGATATCATGGTTTGAGTATATAGAATACTTGGGATTTTGGTATGTAGAAAGAGTTAGCTTTTGACAGAATTCATGTTTTCACTAAGGTTCAATGGGTATTCTTTTTTCAAGAGAATACATGATTAAGGTATTCACATGTATGGAATGTGACCAACAAGATATATTTTATAATATATGGGGGATAAATGATGCCATTCACATGCTCGGTAGATGAAATATCTAGTAATTTTTTTCTTTATACTATGAGCTTGGGCAGATGTATTTTGGAAGCCTAAAGATTGGAATGATTTAAGATAGAATTTTTTAAGGATAGAAATTTTTTAGATATTATTGAAATAATGTTATAATAGTGTAGTTTTAGAAAAAGTACAACCCATAGGATGGGCGACAACCCATCGTGTTAGACAAGGGTGTGGGAATCAAACCCACAACCAAAGTGCGATAGGCCTTTATCACCTACCACTAGCCTACGGGAAGTCCCTAGTTAAGGGAAACTAGTTTTATTTTATTAAGTGATGTGATAGCTGACGTATAAGTCCATTTTAGAAACCACATATGATTAATCTCAGCATAGATGGACTTCTGTGTATTTAATAAATTGTGTTAAACTTTTTGCGATAGAAATAGATGGAATGACCTATCATTCTATCACATAATTTTTTTTAAAGGCAGTGACATGAATTGGTCACCCAAGTCATGCCCCAAAAATTTATTAAAATCAAAAAAAATCAGTACAAGCATGAGGTGTAAATAACTTACACCAGCAGGGATTGAGGGGAGTACAAGCCGAGTTACCAAGAAGAAAAACAAGCAGCTCAAGAAGCAGAAAAAGATCAAAAATCCTTGTCAGCAATCAGCCCATGATCTCTATAAGGTTAAGTAGTAAAGATGTAGTCCAATACTAGCAGGCATCCAGCAGATTACGCTGCAGCAAAAAAGATACTCAGCTACAGAGACGACACCACAGTCTTGATCTTTATCAAGAATGAGCAGCACTGGATCTTCAAAACATCTTCAAGCAAATCCGCACTTCATTGAAAATTCCATAAAGTCCCTCAACACAATCCTCATATCAAGCATTACCATTCATCACCCAGCTGCCTAACATCAAAGACAGCAGCCATAAAATTGAGCTGCATCTATGTACAGAAAATCCACATAATAAGCCATCAACACCATGAACTGATGAAGAATAGTAGCAGCAATCTTTGGGATATCTTCAACACCATGCATCACCATTGACACTTCTCTTTCAATACAACTCATGCTAGCAAAATAGTGAAAGAAAATAGAGTCAAATCTGTTCAAAAAAAATCCCAACTGGAAACTGGATAGTAGGAAACAGAATCAAGGATGAGCAGAACCATCTCGAGAAGTATCCCACACTGAATTCCACCAAGAAACACTGAAAAACAGCCCCGTAGACCAGCAGAACAAAAAGAACAGGTAGAAACCAAAGGTCTGTCCAAAAACAGACTGAGCAAGGGAGAGCTTCAAGATTCAAACAGGAACCCAGAAAATCCCAGAATTAATCAATCAAAGTTCATGAAAACAGAAGATGCATCTTTAAAGAAACTTTCAGCCTCTTTCATGAGCATCTTCATCAGAGAAATCAGAGGATTGGGGGTAATCAGGTAGAGGTTCAGAGGGGAAAGGCTGAGGAGGAACCTCAAAAATAGAGCTCTTAGCCGCAAATGATCTTGTGGTGATGGTTCTCTCATGGCCAGCACTCCCCCTTTTCTTCCTATTCTTCCTAGGAATCAGAGTGACGAAACGATCAGGGTCCACGATAGTTTTTTCCCCTTTTTGGTCCTTCCAAAGCAAAGATTTCCCCACAATGGGGATCTTACTAGAATTCACATGGGAGGATTCATCAACATCCTGTTGAGGAATTTCAATATTCACCTTCTTACCCTTGCTAATAAACTGATTTTCAGAAAGTGAAACTCCTTTCGTGATTGTATGTGCAATCACAATCTTGTCAGGAACAGGGTTCTCTTGCTGTTTGGAGACATCAAGACCACCCTGAACGAATTCTGAAGGCTGACATTCAGGTGCTTGCAACTTCAAACCCATTTTATCTACATCTTCTCCGTCCTTGCAAACATCTTTAGAGGGCTTAGACACAACTATTTGCTTTCCTTTATCCTTTTCTATCCACAATGAGTGCAGTTCACCCATGCAAATAGGAGGGTGGGCAGTGACTTCAAGAACAGAGCTAACATAATCTGAATTTAGATTATCTTCAACTTGTAAATTATTCAATTCAGTATTCAGACTAGGTTCTGCCAGATTCTTACAGCCAGAAGAATCAGCAATAGCCTTATGACCTTGCATCTCTTTTTCAACCCAAACATTTTTCCTGATTTTAGAGTTAGCAGAATCCTTTACACAGTTTTTCATTGAATGTCCGAGTCTAAGACAACTATAATAGTAATCAGGTAGTCTTTCATAGAGAACATCTTGTGTAAAACCGAAATCTCCATTCTGAATCCAAATTTGGTCTGGCAGGTGCTGGGAAACATCTATTTCAATATAGATTCTCGCTATAGAGGGTCTAGATAAGAGCTTTGTGGCTGAGTCTAACTTCAGAGGACATCCAATCAAACTAGCTATTCGAAATAGAGCTTCTTTCTTAAACAAGTGCAAAGGAAATTCAGGGAAGTTAACCCATATAGGCACAATTGGGGATTCAACATACGGGTCAAAAGCAGGAGTCCATTTCAAGATTTTCATATAACATCCTCCAAAAGACCAGGATATCTTCATCCATAGCCTATAGTAATCTTCTTCTGAGACAAACCGAAAGATAATATGATGCGAATTAAGGAGACCCAAACTAAAACCCGTAAAACCTATTGATTCCAGAGTCATTCTAAGAAACCTTAAAGAAGGCCGACGATTTGTGCATTTACCAACTAAAACAAGCCGAAGATCAGAAGATAAACGGTTTACCTCATCCTCGGTAAAAGAAATCGCGAGCTGACCTCGATGACGAAACTGTTCAGGTTTGATCTAGATTTCAGTGCAAGCATCGACGAAAACATCTCTTGATTTATCCACAACAACATCTGATTTACCCGCAACAACCTCTGCATAAGAGCGATGATCTGATTTAGGGTTAGAAGTCCGTGTCGGGTGGCTCTGGTGCGCGCTTCGGGTCTCCATCACCATTCTATCACATAATCTCATAAAACTTCACAGAAGAAAAATTCAACATCATTTATTTAAGAGATGAAGTGGAAATTGTTCGTGGCTTGAGCAACAGTGAGATTATACCAAAATCAAGTAAGTATTTCTTTTAATTCAACAATTCTTCAACTTTAGGGAAATGATATTGAAAACAGAAAATGTTGTCCTAAGTGTCCTCATATACGATGAATCAGATGGTACCTTAGATCATCACAAATTTATGGCTTTGTGATTGTAGGATTTTAAAAAGCCATTTCTTATACCACTCCCCATCAGAACATGATGGTTAGATTTCTCTTGAATATCAATATTTTCACCTATATTCTCCTATGTGGAAACCCATTAATTAGTTAATTTGGGTAACCGTTACGTTTCATAATTTAATTTTTAAAGTTAAGTTTTGTTATTCCATTTTACGATGTGGGTTTCAATTAAAGAAACTTTCGAGTAAAAAATCATTTATAACCCCGACGAATTTCGAGGGCGAAATTCATTTTTAGTGGGGTAGAATGTAACAACCCGAGATTTTATGAGAATTATTTTTTTAACATCTTTTGTTGTACGCTACACCAAGATTATCTTGCACTATACGCAACACCGTATTATCTTGCAGTATATGCAACACTATTCTTGGATCATGTTGCGCACAATTTCAAGTTCGTTTGACAGAAGTTCTTCTACACAACATTGAGTGTGTATATATATATATATATATTCAATGTATAAATGAAATATGGTTGGATTCTGTTATACACAACAAAAAATGAGTCTTGCACTACATGCAAACCTAACATGGCTTACATTACATGCAATCACGACCTTCCTCGATAGCATGTGTAGTACGCAATACCGAGATTCACTAAACAAGATATTATTATAATATTATTATGAACTAGCCGTTTTGAATAGTAATACCCACTTTTTGAAAATTTATAAATCTTATCTTTCAAAATGGACTTCATTTTTGGATTTAGAATATCAAAATTAGCCTATGGTGATTTTTTGGTATTTTTCTGAAAACTTTCAATTTTTGATGAATTGTGAAAACACTGGGTGACTATTTAAAAAACGAATTTTTATTTAAATAATTATTATTTTTTTATTTAAATTTATTTTAGGTAAAAATTTATACATAATATCTATATAAGATCAATGTAATTCATTGGTGTCATTTTATAATAATTTTCGATATATAAAAATTTTATTGAACTTTTCACCATCTTTTACCTACCTCCTCGGAGCTTTTTGTAAACTTACATAAAAATTTATTTTACTGCTTCTGTGAGTGGAATTTTGAAAATCTGATAGACACGGTTAATATCAAGGACTAAAATGTGGTTCAATGAGATGAAAATAATTTTTGGTGAATAGTAGCTTTTTTCTTTTATTTACCACAGTTAAAAGTAAATAGAGTAATTAAGGGTAAGAATGATATTATTATTACCCTAACACATATCCTAATTCTATTGGATAAGTGTAATTAGACCAAAATCAACCTTAGGAATAAAATATGACCATTTAGGTCCACTTGGATTAGATTAGGACATTTATTATTAATTTATTTAAAGAAGGGTTAAAATAGTTAAAATCAAAGTTCAATAACCAAATCATTTTTAATATAGGGTTATACATAAGATAAATTCGACTATAAATATTCATTAGAAAGATAAAAATATTTCCTAAATAATGGTATTTTATATATAATTTTTAGACATTAAATAATTTATTTTATTTATGACACAATGATGATGTAGTAATAATCTTATTAATGAAGTATTAAAATAATTGATGTTATAAATACCCAAATAAATGTAATTTGAGACTTTTTATGAATTACACTAATTTTCTAGGTTTATATTACATGTTAGTATTGATATAATTAATTTTTTTTAACTAATAATAATTTTTTGTTTTCCAAAAAAATCAATTACCAAATAGTGTCAAAATTGACATAAAATAGTTTATAAAACAAATATTATATTATTAATTGTTATTATATTTCTAAAAATATATGGTTCGGAAAAGATACTTATATCATGATAGGTGTATCATTAATGGACCACTGGGGGGTCTCTTGTATGTATATGGTAATTTTATTAACTATATAATATAAAAATACAAAGTGACATGGTAAATGTCAATCTAATTAACTAAGAGTTAAAACTACAAGATAAGGTTAATATAATGACCCAAACCTATCAAAAATAAATTGGTTGAGAGGATTGAGACCCATAACCAATTTATCTTTGAAAGAAATCAATTTGGAGGTATTAAAAAACCGAATATGACTTTATTATAAAATAAAATTTTAATTTTTTTCTAAGGTTCCCCTCTCCTCCCTCATAAAAGGGAACCTCCTCCCTCTTCTCCTCACACCACATTGAGCCTTCAAGCTCGGCCAAACCCTTCCAATTTCTCTTATCCACTTCCCTAGTAATATTCTATAATTCTTGGTCTTCTTCAAAGACCAATTTTAGTACTCTAATAGGAGGTTTCAAAGAGGCGTGTCGAAGAAGATGAGGTTCGGATACATACGAAGCATATCAGACATAAGGTAAGGGATAAATTTTCAATCTCATTTTTTTATCCAAGATTGTTTATTCGTATGTATTTATTGGGGTTATGTTTATCATCCATGACCATGTTTTCTAAATTTTTTTTCATATAATGATTACTATTCTTCCCTGAATGTTTAAAGTCATTTTTAATCTTTATTGACTTTTTACCAAATTTTATAAATGGAATCTTTGCTTTGGTTACCATATAAGGTACTTTTTGACTTTTCCGACAAAAGTACATGGAGAATGTTGTTGTTAAATTACAAATCGTGAATGGATTTTTACGGTTTCATAACGCCTTATATTCATGAAGCCTACTCTACAAAATATAATAACTATTTTAAACAAAATCTTTTTCTTTTAAAATTGCGTGACATTTTGTGAAAAGAAAATGATTTTGAATAAGAAAGGATATTTCCCTCAATAATTCATTTCAAGTGTTTTATCAAAACCATTTTCTATATAAGATGGAATTATTTCATATGTTTATGTTACATGTATAATTTCACTATGATTTACATGGTTTCACTTTTCTTATGATAAAATGATATCCATTATTTTTGTATAGATTATGTTATGGTGGGAAGATGTTTATGAATCCAATTTTATACTTTGGGTAATGACGAAAGATTTATGTTCATGTTGTGGCACAAGTAAGAATTATTTCATTATGAGATGGGTGGGACCTAAATCTCCCTCCAATGCATTGGGTAAAGATTTATATCTCATGAGATTGACATGGCTGGAACGACAAGTAAATCTGGTTCTGTAATACAGGGCTGGAACGGAATGTAAACCCAGTTCAGTAAGGGGATTTTTCCACTAAGATGGTCTTGGTAGAAATGCCTTATCTTCTATAGAAATCATAACTTGTGTTTAATGGTTTCTACAATTACATGTTTTATTCCCATGCCATTATATCATCATTGATGTTCCATTATGATCAATGCCTTATGTACAACCATGTATTATGTCATCACTCAAGATTTTGATGTTTAAACATTATGTTCATGTTTTTAAGTTCAAATATATGTGATTTTTTTATTTTCTCTAGGATTAACCTTACTGAGCATTTTATCTCACCCTTTATATGTTTTATTTTCCCCAGGATGTAAATAAAGGTTTTAGGTAAAAAAAGAAGATATCTATTAGATATGTTGAAGATCTTTCACCATTATTAGAAGATTATGATCCATGTTTTCAAATACACTAAACTATTATGTTCATTTGGGGTTTTTTTTTGTTATTTATTAAGTATTCTGCAAAAGTAATGTAATGTCCATGTATGTCATTCTTTGGGTCTTTAAAGTAGTTATCAGAGGAAAGGATTAGTTAAAATTTGGAAACTTTGATGTGAAAAGTTTATTGAGATCCCTAGAGATATTTCTAAGGTATGTCTAGGGATGTCCCTGATGTTAAGTATACGTATAGGTTATATTCTGAGAATTATGAAAGAGATATTAGAATTAAACCTATGATGTTAGATATCGAAGGTACTCCCCCTTTATTATGTTGTTTTCCCTAGCATGATTTTAGCCTCTCAAATTATTCTTTTTGGGTTTTAGACGATGGATGGAACCCGAAGGAACCGTGTTGATCAATGTAATCGACAATGCAATGATTTTCCTCCTGAACAAACCAATGTAATGGGATATGGAGTTCAAAAATCTTATTGTTATACTTACAGAAGCTATTAATCATTATGGACTTCCAAATGAGCAGATAAGGGAACAATATTCTATTGAGTCCTTCATGAGGAAACATCCTCCTTCTTTTAGTGGGTCTTCTGATCCACTTGCTGCTGGACAATGGATTAGTACAATTGAAATGATATTTTCATTACATCGATGTTTAGAACATGAAAATGTCATTCTAGCTATTTACCATTTAGAAAGTGAAGCAAATCAGTGGTGTACTGTAATTAAGAATATGATTCCCCGCGATGAAATTGAATCCATGGAATGGGATGAGTTCAAGAACTTATTTGTCAATAAATACATCCCTCATATTCTTCGAACAATGATGGAAAAGGATTTCCTTGAGCTTAAGAAAAAGGATGATGAATCTGTTGGTATATATGAAGTGAATTTTACAAGGCTGGCAAGGTATGCATCTGGCTTTATCATCCAACCTGAAAGTAAAGTTGATAGATTCTTCAGTGGCTAAAAACCAAGTCTTCGAAGGGCATTAGCTATAAGAGACTTCAGTATCTATGAAGAAATGTTGAGTTGTTCTGTCAAGGTAGAAGTGGAAGTTGGTATTACATATTCATCTCATGTTTTTGACAATAAATTAAAGATGGAGTTTAAGGAGAAATCTCAGAATAATGGTGAAAAGAAGATGAATGTTTCTTTATGCTCAAAGTGTGGAAAGAAGCACGGTGTAGATTGTCTTAAAGGGACGAGAAAATGTTATAAGTGTGGAAAATAAGGTTATCGAGCAGCTGAGTGTCAAAGTAATGGAAAAAGGCTTACTAATGATGTGAATACAGAAAAGACTATAGAGAACACACCACGAACACTTCAATGCTTCAAGTGCAAGGAAATAGTGCATTATGCGAATCAATTCCCTAATCCAGGGGTTAATGATGATCAACGAGAGCAACGTCTTAAAGAAAAGGAAAAAAGGGAAGTCACATGCGATCACTATTAGCAATGTTGAGTATGACAATGATGTGGTGGAAAGATTATGTGTTTATGTAAAGGGATTCCAAAATAATGTTGTGGAATCTCAATTATAGTAATCGTGGAACATTGGAATATCTATGTAGTGGTTTATTGTGGTTTTTGAAAATTATATGTTACCAGTAACCATGAAAAGTGATTCAAATATTTTGGAAAGTAGATGATATGTGCATAATGAAGGGATAAGGAGAGAATTAAATGTTTGATAGTATTAATGAGATCATGAATGATATAAGGACTATGTGATATCATGGTTTGAGTATATAGAATTTTTGGGATTTTGGTATATAGAAAGAGTTATCTTTTGACAGCATTCCTGTTTTCACTAAGGTTCAATGGGTATTCATTTTTAAATAGAATACATGATTAAGGTATTAACATGTATGGAATGTGACCAAAAAGATATATTTTATAATATATGTGGGATAAATGATGGTATTCACATGCTCGGTAGATCAAATTTCTAGTAATTTTTTTCTTTATACTATGAGCTTGGGCGGAAGTATTTTGGATAAGCCTAAAGATTGGAATGAATTAAGATGGTTTTTTAAGGATATAACTTTTTTCGATATTATTGCAGGAATGTTATAATTGTGTAGTTTTCGAAAAAGGACAACCCATAGGATGGGCGAAAACTCATCACGTCGGACAAGGATGCAGGAATCGAACCCACAACCAAAATGTGATAGGCCTTTATTGCCTACCACTATCCTATAGGATGTCCCTAGTTAGTAGAAACTAGTTTTATTTTATTAAGCTCTATGATAGCTGAAGTATAAGTCCATTTTAGAAACCATATATGATTAATATCAGCATAGATGGACTTCTGTATATTTAATAAATTGTGCTAAACTTTTTGTGATATAAATAGATAGAATGACCTATCATTCTATCGCATAATCTACTAACACCTCACAAAAGACAAATTCAACTTCATTTATTTAAGATATGAAGTAGAAATTGTTCGAGGCATGGGAAATGGTGAGATTATACCAAAATCATGTAAGTATTTCTTTTAATTCAGCAATTCTCCAACTTTAGGGAAATGATCGTGAAAACAAAAAATGTTGTCCTAGGTGTCCTCAAATAAGATGAATCAGATGGTACCTTAGATCAACACAAATTTATGGATTTGTGATTGTTGTATTTTTTATATCCATGTCCTCTACCACTCTCCATCAGAACATCATGGTTATATTTCTCTTCTAAATCAATATTTTCACCTATGTTCTCCTATGTGGAAACCCAGTAATTAGTTAATTAGGTTAACCATTACGTTTCATACATTAGTTCATAAAGTTATGTTTTGTTATTCCATTTTATGATGTGGGTTTCAATTAAATAAACTTTCAAGTAGAAAACCATTTATAACCCCGACGAATTTTGAGGGCGAAATTCATTTTAAGGGGGGTAGAATGTAACAACCTGAGATTTTATGAGAATTATTCTTTTTTAATGTCTTTTTTTGTAAGCTACACCAATATTATCTTGCGCTATACGCAACACCGTATTAGCTTGTAGTATATGCAACACTATTCTTGGATCACGATACACACAATTTCAAGTTCGTTTGATAGTAGTTCTTCTACACAACATTGAGTGTATATATATATATATATTCAATGTATAAATGAAATATGGTTGGATTCTGTTATATGCAACAACAAAGGAGTCTTTCACTACCTGCAACCCTGACATGGCTTATATTACACATAATTACGACCTTCCTTGATAGCATTTTTAGTACGCAATCCTGAGGTTCACTAAACGAGATATTATTATAATATTATTATGAACTAGCCGTTATGAATAGTAATACCAACTTTTTGAAATTTTATAAATTTTATCTTTCAAAATGGACTTCATTTTTGGATTCAGAATATCGAAATTATCCTAGGGTGAATTTTTGGTATTTTTCTGAAAACATTCAATTTTTGATTAATAGTGAAAACACTTGGTTACTATTTAAAAACCGACTTTTTATTTAAATAATTATTTAATTTATTTAAATTTATTTTAGGTCAAAATTGATAAATAATACCTATATAAGTTCAATGTAATTCATTGGACTCATTTTATAATAATTTTCGATATATAAAAATTTTATTGAACTTCTCACCATCTTTTACCTACCTCCTATGAGCATTTTGCAAACTTACATAAAAATTAATTTTACCACTTCTATAAGTGGAATTTCTAAAATCCGAGAGACACGGTTAATATCAAGGACTAAAATTTGGTTCAATGAGATGAAAATAATTATTTCTGAATAGTAAATTTTTACTTTTATTTACCACGGTTAAAAGTAGATAGGGTAATTAAGGGTAAAAATGATATTATTATTACCCTAAAACATATCCTAATTCTATTTGATAAGTTTAATTAGACGGAAAAAAACATTAGGAATACAATATGACAATTTAGGTCCACTTGGATTAGATTAGGACAATTATTATAAATTTATTTAAAGAAGGGTTAAAATAGTTAAAATCAAACTATAAAAACGAAATCATTTTTAATATTGGGTTATACATAAGATAAATTCGACTATAAATATTCATTATAAAGATATGAAGATTTCCTACACAGTGAAATTTTATTTATAATTTTTAGACATTAAATAATTTAATTTTTTTACGACATAATGACAATACAGTAATTATCTTATTAATGAAATATTAATATAATTGATGTTATAAATACCCAAATACATGTAATTTGAGACTTTTTATGAATACCACTAATTTTCTAGTTTAATATCACATGTTAGTATTTATTTAGTTAAATTTATTTTAACTAATCATGCTGTTACGAGTTTCAGAAAAATCAATTACCAAATAGTGTCAAAATTGACATAAAATAGTTTCTAAAACAAATATTTTATTATTAATTGTTATTATATTCATAAAAATATATGGTTCGGCCAAGATACTTATATCATGACAATTGTATCATTAATGGACCCCTTTAGGGTCTCTTGAATGTATATAGTATGGTTATTAACAATATAATATAAAAATACAAAGTGACATGATAAATGTCAATCTAATTAACTAAGAGTTAAAACTAAAAGACAAGGTTAATATAATGACCCAAACCTATCTAAATCTATTGGTTTAGAGGATTTAGACCCATACTTACTTTAGAATCAAACGAAATCAATTTGGAGCTATTAATAACCGAATATGACTTTATTATAAAATAATATTTTATGTTTTTCCTAAGGTGCCCCTCTCCTCCCTTATAAAAGGGAACCTCCTCCCTCTTCTCCTCAAACCACATTGAGCCTTCAAGCTTGTCCAAAACCTGCCAATTTCTCTTCTCCACTTCCCTATTAATATTATAGAGGTCATGGTCTTCTTGAAAGACCAATTTTAGTGCCCTAAGAGGAGGTTTAAAAGAGGAATTTCGAAGAAGATGAGGTTCGGATACATAGGAATCATATCAGACATAAGGTAATGGATAAATTTTCAATCTCATTTTTTTATCCGAGATTGTTTATTCATAAGTATTTTCTGGGGTTACGTTTATCATCCATGACCATGTTTTCTCAAAATGTTTTCATAAAATTTTTATTATTCTTCCATGAACGTTTAAATTCATTTTTTACCTTTATTGACTTTTTACCACATTATATGAATGGAGTCTTTCCTTTAGTTACCATATATTGTAATTTTTTACTTTTCCGAAAAAAGTAGGAGGAGAATTTTATTTTTAACTTATACGGTGTGAATGAGTTTCTTACGGTTTCATAACGCCTTATTTTCATGAAACATACTCTACAAGATTTAATGAATATTTTCAACAAAATCCTTTTCTTTTAAAATTGCATGGCATTTTGTGAAAAGAAAATGATTTTGATGAAGAAAGGATATTTTCCTCAAGAATTTATTTCAACTGTTTTATCAAAACCATTTCCCATATAAGATAGTATTATTTCATATGTGTTTGTTTCATGTATAACTTATCTATGATTTACAAGGTTTCACTTTTCTTATGATAAAATGACAACCATTATTTTTGTATGGATTATGTTATGATGGGATGATGTGTATGAAACCCTTTTTATACTTGGGGTAATGAGGAATGATTTATGTTCATGTTTTGGCCCAAGTAAGAATGATTTCATTATGAGATGGGTGGGACCTATATCTACCTACAATGCATTGGATAAAGATTTATATATCATGAGATAGACATGGCTGGAATGGAAAGTAAATATGGTTCTGTAATACAGGGCTGGAACGGCAAGTAAACCCGATTCAGTGAGGGACTTTTTCCACTAAGATGGTCTTGGTAGCAATGCCTTGGATACTATGGAAATCATAACATTTTCTTAATGGTTTCCACAATTACATGTTTTAGTCCCATGCCATTATATCATGATTGATGATCCATTATGATCTATTCCTTATGTACTACCATGTATTATGTCATTGCTCAAGATTTTGATGTTTAAACATTATGTTCATGTTTTTAAGATCAAATGTATATGATTTGTTTTATTTTCTATAGGATTACCCTTAATGAGAATTTGATCTCATCCTTTATATGTTTTCTTTTCCCCATGATATTAATAAATGTTTTAGGTAATAAAAAGAAGATCTTTATGGGAGATGTTGAAGATCTTTCACCATGATTGGAAGATTATGATCCATGTTTCCAAAAACACTAAACTATTACGGTCCTTTGGTTTCTGTTTTTTTTAATGCATTAAGTATTCCACAAAAGTAATTTAATGTCCATGTACATCAAGATTTGGGTCTCTACATAAACATTCAAGGTTAATTTTTAATCTTATCCTTTTTTTCTTCCTCTTTTAATTCTCGGTTTTGTATGTGATTTCCTTTTGTGATATTATTTATCATCTATCATCACCACCACTTGTTGAATTAAATACTTTTTCAAAATAGTCAAAGAAATTGACTTCATCCTTTAGATCACTAGATGATTCATACTTCTACCTTTTTCTCACTAAACTTCTTATTTTTAAAGATGAGTACTTATTCCTCTTATAACCTTTATTCCTATGGGGCCTCTCCTCATCCTTATAAAATTTAAATTCATATTATTTTTCTTTTTTTGTACAATCATAGAAAAAATGTCCCACAATATTACCATTCTAGTTCATGGGTGATTTTTTCCCTTTACATTTTATAAAACTTTTTAAATGAAGATAAATAATATTTTTAAAGTCATATTCACCTTCAATATCTTCAAAATAACAAGATTCATCACTTTCAACTTCTTTATTTTTTTCCTATCTCCTGGATTCAAATACCATTTCAATTATTATTTTCATTTTAATGGATGGAATTTTCTTCATCTCATAGGATATCAGATTTTTTTAATTCCTCAAGAGGAAGATAATAGCTTATTTCTGGTTATAATATCATCAAATCAAAATAATCTATAAGATTCCTCATTAGTATTTTGAAAATGATAGAGTCGTCTAACATATCACCAAATGCTCAAAATTTTTGACTATCTAATTTACTATAGTAAAATAGTCAACAATAAATTATTCATCATTCATTTAAATATCCTCAAACATTATCCTATAATATTTTAGATTATATTCCTTGACATTAAAATTTCCTTCCTAACTACTTCTTAATTTCTCCCAGATTTCATGTGCACTATGAAGACCCATGACCTTGGTATATACCTTTTCTAACAAAAGATATTAGGATATAATTTTGTTCTTTTCCATTGTCCACCAAATTCTTATTCTCAACATGAGTTCTCTGAGAATCTTTATAAATACGTGTAAAAAAAATTTGTGTAACATATCTTACTTCAAAGCTAAGTGAAAGGATGTGGGGAATTATATTTCTAAAATAATTTGATCCATTGAAATTTTTAACTCCTCATATGTTTATAGAATTGATATTCGCCATTTTTATAGAAACATATTAGATATTTATTGGTTAAATTCATTCTGATTCCAATTTTAGAGCCCATATAATGGTTACGTTCAACAAATAGGGGTGAATTATTGGTACCCTCATTATAAGAATTTTATATCCTTTTTAAATTTAACCTATATAACTGTTTAATGTTCCCAATTCACTTAATAGAATCTATCAACGTCACATATTTTAAAATAGTAACAAAAAAGAGGGAAACACATGGTATTAAAAATGTTCAACAGTGAAGTCTTCCTCCTTTACATGTTGGTTGTACACCACAACATGGATTAAAATCACTATCTCCTTAGGTTAATACATCTGGTTAGAAACCAAAGTTATACTTTTTACCCATTTGGTCAGAAACTCCAGTTGAAATTTCTCTATAGTTTGTAAGACACACCAACTAGTATTCTTAAATAAATGGTTAGACAACCCAATCCCAAACCTCTAGTATGTGGTTAGACACCCTAGCTGCAATCATCATCTTCAGTTATTCTAGTGCTATAAATATCATCTTCATAGATTTTATTCCACCAAAAGAATCTTGGATATCCCTTCATTTTATAAAATTTTTCAAGGTCATCAATAGATGTCATGAAAAAAATTTTGAGCCTTAAAAACTCATTATGATCTTGAATGATCATAATTCTATTATTCAAATACTCAGGTACATGAAATCAACTTCTTGAATAATTAACCATATTTGGATCAATTTTAAAATTATTCATTCATAACGCATTCAAGGAGTGTCAATGGATATTATAAAACTGTACATTTTATCATTACCCACATTAAAATATTTTTAAATAGACAATATAGTTAATGGGGTCTTAATAAGTTACATGATTTAAATTCATTATTTAAGAAATCATTTAAATGTTCTAATATATAAACACAATTACTTTTTCTCCTTTTAGTATTAATACTGAATGGTTATTAGGTATTATATTACTAAAATTAAATACCCCCTTTAATTGGGTATTGTCTTCTCAATGAATTGAACTAAAATATACAAGGGATTCAAGTTCACTTCCCTTCACATGGATGGACTTCCACATCTCACTGTCCACATGCATGAATCAGAGACATGACATGAGACTCATGGGGAATTCCCGGAAGTGTTGGGTCTTCCTTATTCATCACGTGGGAATAATTTACAAATACATGTGTATAAACTCATAATAATCACATGAAATAATTAGGTTTCATGTATATTATTCTTGACGCTGTATGAAAATACCCACTACAAAACTTGTGCATGGTTCTTTAAAATACCCGAGGAGTACAGGTATTTACTTCCTCTTCTCGCGTGGAAAAGTGATCACATGAGTGCCACCCTATATGCATACTTGAATGCATCCCATTACTCTATTCAAAAATGATGGTTCATCTACTATATTTCATCACATGAAAAGAAACATCACATGGACTCATAGTGACTAGTGGATCACCATGTATTAATATTGAATTAAGTACCTACATCTAATCCCCATTTAAATACATATATCATCACATGATGACTGACACACCCTATTTGTTTATTTAATTCAACTTTGATCCACCATAGTTTATACAGATTCACAGATTTTCCAAATGAAAATAATTTTGGTTTATCTCAATGTGATTATAGTCATATGATTCACATTAATAAAATCTCAAACTCCTCCATTACTTGAATTTCATCTTAATCTCTTCTTATACTTGTTTGAGGATAATCATCAAGTGATATACATATATGTAAGATGTAGATTTAATTATTGCATATTCTTATCCTCATCACCACATTAAATGATCACATAACATACATGGTAGCTTAAAACATGATCACTAAATTTTAATCAATGAAGAACTCTTCGAATAACATCACCGATAAGGGGGGAGGAGGAATATGATCATATTATTCGATCAGACTATGCATTTCAATCCCATATGATGAC
This sequence comes from Viscum album, assembly GCA_963277665.1. NCBI lineage: Eukaryota > Viridiplantae > Streptophyta > Magnoliopsida > Santalales > Viscaceae > Viscum > Viscum album. The sequence continues at coordinate 282,438,620 of OY728142.1, forward strand.
CTTGGTTTTTTCAATATATTTTTAATATAGAGGTATATTAGTGTGACATATGTGTAATAAATCAAAAAATATTCTAGTATTTTTTCTGTTCTATTATTCAATGCCTTCCTTTAACATGTCGATAGAATGTATCATGATCCAAACCAAACACTCAATGGCACTACCCCATTCTGGCTCTCTATGTCACTATGATTCTCCACATGGTTTCCCCACCAATACTCCCATACGCTCCCTTGGGGGCCTAATATACATGGGCCTACTCAAATACACTCCCCCCATGCTTGATGCATGGTCTGATTCCCCCAAAAGGTTGAGCTCATCCTCCCATATGTGTGAGACTGAGTTGGACCACATGGATCACATGGTTGGAAATATTTTTTCCAAATCCAACCATAAAAAATAATACACATAAGTATCTAATTATAAAAAGTAAGAAATCCATTATAACATATAATTCCTCAACTATTATTTATGAAATATCCTTATTAAAAATTTATGAATAGTTGTATGGGTCGCTATCATTTCTATCCTCATGATACATATAGTTTCTTTTTTTTCATGGAATTCACTTGAAGACATCCTTCAACTAATTTATCTTTTCACGATAATATTCTTCTTCATGTAAATCTTTATTTTAGGGATATTTACTTGTGGTAAACAATGTGAAAATTCCTTAGGAAATGTCATTGAAAATTTAGATCACATTAACAATCAATATAATTTTATCTATGTAATATTTACTAATTAAAAAAATTGAAACATTGGCTTGACAATATTTAAAGTTATATTATTGGATTTTGGAACGTATCTCATTAGAGAAAAACTAGTTATCAGATTTTACTCTTGTAATGTGGAGGTAAGATGATTCTATATGCATCATGTTCATTACATAGGATTAACAGAACATAAAGGGGGCCTGATAGTGTGATTTTTTCACTGATGAAAGAGGCACAACTATTTAAATTTCAGAAATATTACATACAATTTTCTATCATATATTTACTTTGTGGAATTCAAATAAACTAAACCTATATATATATATATGAATTTCCTTCTTATGATATGTCATGTAAATTTTCAGTTATTCACCTATAGGAGTGAAAAAACATTCTTTATTTGTATTGAACATGTAGTGACCCTAGTAGGCCAGTGTGGTAAATGGTACCTTTGTGGGAAACCCAAGAGGTTTTTTTACATAGTTTCAATTATTTAATGTTCCAATAACAAACTAGATGGAATTTATCTATATAAATTGGATGGAAATTCTATATAACCAAGAAAGTGGTGGTGTTTTACATTGTTAAAGATAATATAGGATAATTTCATTGGTTATATAAGTTATGAATGATGAGATATAGATATTAAGGGGGTAATCACATATTGGGAAAACTTTGTGGAAATAAATTTCCTAGTAGAGGGATAGTTTAATACGCGATTTTGATAATGTGTGAATGTGACACCCGTGAGTTAGTGTTTGGAACATTGGATGATAGTTTATTTTTGTGTCTAGAATGTGCTTGTTGTACCGTAGTACATGAATTATGATCAAAACCAAGATAGACAGGACTTAATTAATTTAATAATCTCATTTTTTAAATAATACATCTTGCAATAGTGGCACAAACCAAGGACATAAAAGTTTAGTTTCTAAAATAATAACAACATAATCATCTTATTTCACTACACTTACAAACATTTATCTAAAATAATGTTCCTCTAGACACTATTTAAGATATTTTACATGATATAATCAACTTCACAGCTTGAGTAATGGAAACATAAGGAAGGGATGATATCAAATAGTCAGTAAGGGTAAAACATAACATAACATGAAGGAAAATGTGAGGAAGAGATAAATATTATAATAAAAGACCAATGTCCATATATGATAATCATAAAACATGTTATAGTGACATAATATCATAAAAATATCATTAATTATTCCTGAAGGATATTATATATTTCCAAAAATATATTTATAATCAAAAAATAAGTTATCAAGACATAAAAGTTCAGAAAACCTTAAAAATAAGACATAATATTGAAAACATGGAAGTTCATGGAAATTATATCCATAATGGAAATTTGTAAAAACCCAATTCACAATTTTTAATTGTATCATAACTTTTTAAAAAACCTTCAAATGTGGAACAACCAATGGAATTTGAAAACATGTATCAGGAAACTAATTTTTCTTTTGCATATGTAAATAAAGTCTTTATGTCCACACCTGAAAAAGTGAGAAAACTCATCATTCCCACAATAATTTGACATACTGATTATGTTAATTCTTGACAGTATCATGATATATATGCTTAAAACAATGTAATTTAGGGTGATAGATGACACCTCCCTTCATCACCCATACATATGTGTTCCATTTAAATCCAATAAAAATCATAACTTAAATAACCTATGAAAAAATAATGGTTTTTTTAAACATAACACATAACATGAGCATAGGAAATCTTATTATATATAAATATAAATTCCCCAAAAGATTAAAAATATTATAACATATAAAGTAATATCAAAACATTACATCATTAGAGTTCTAACTTAAAGCAAAAATTGATGTGAAAATACAAATATTTTCAAAAAACCTATTTAAACGATGTTCTAAAAGATAATGTGTAAATTACATTCAAATAAAATTGTGAATATAAATAAGTTATTTTATGAAATACATGTTATAAATTGTTAAAAATAATATATAATTAAAAATAAATATGGTTTAACCAAGGATATATTAAAATACTTTGTGAAATTTTACTTTTAAAATAAAATTTAATAATGAAAACTTGAAAGATACACAATGTTTTCAAAAAGGTAAGTGAAAATTCATTGAAAACCATTAATTTTAAAAATAAAATTTAATAATAAAAAATTAAAAAATATATAAATTTTATCAAAATAAAATATAGAGTTGATGGTAAAACCTTTTATTTTGAAAAGATGGAATAAAATTTTAAATTTTTTGAAATAACCTTATTGAAAACCATCATTATTATAAATATTGAGAAACATTTGTATTTAATAGAATAATGGTGATAAAAAAATCATTGTAGATAAAAAATTGAGATTCTAATAGGGAAATTATGACATTATTGGGAGGGAAAAAGTACATAGAAGAAATATCCATTAAAACAAATGTGAATTACACATAATAAAAATGTATTTTAATGAAAAAATTTAACAATCAAGTAAGAATAATTAGGTGTGGATCCTTATATCCCTATAAAATAAGGTGTTAATAAAACATAACATATTAGTATATTATAATAGTCAGTCTTCAAATTAAATAATTAGATTGAAGTGACTATGAAACAAGAAAATTATTTGACTTAAGAAAACCACTTACAGCTTGAGGAATCATTAAATAAAATCCACGTGAAAGAGAGATAGATTGAAATTGAAATTAAATCACCATAACTAAAATGTAATTCATGATATAAGATATAAAATACATAGAATATACATCACATAAATATTATTGGGTGTATAATATAAAATGTGACTCGAAGATATAAATTTTATGTTGAAGTTAAAATATAAAGAATAATATTATTATTATTATATTAAATATCTAATTTTCTATATAAAAACAAGTTAAAATAAATTATTTTCATAAATGAAATTGTGTCTCAAAAAATGAAACTTTGAGGGAAAACCCATACAGACTTTTTATCTTTTGAATAAAAAAAACTAGAGAGAATGATAATGGAAGAAAAAATTGTACATAAAGAAATATAATGAGATCGTCATACAAAATAAAAATGGGGTTGTTTTTTAAGCATAAAAACATGTTGTAAAACATAATCACGTCTCAAAGAATTCAAATTTGAGACAATGAATCCTTTACCTTTTTTCTCTGTTTAGTAGGATGTGTGTTAAAAACCATTACAACAAACATAAACAACAACATATACTTTTCCATATCCACATTAATACCTATGAAAATATAATTTTCATTTCTAGTTATTATCTATATGTGTAATAGTTAGTTTTTCTTAGTTTCCCACATAGAGTGTTTATAGTTTTGACTATTTGTAGTAATTTTGTAAGAGTGGTGTTATTGTCCATTTTTCTTATAAATATTGTCATTAAAAGTTAATTAATGTCACTATAATAGATTTATAATAATTTGTTATGAATTTTATATTTCATTTCATATTTATAGTCACCTTTAGCCTAGAATAGTAAATTGATAATGAATATTTTTCAGAGAATTTTGACCAATTAAGGGTGTTTTCTTAATTAATGTGTTAAAAATTTATGTATCCTTTCCAAAACCAAAAAATTATAATTATTTAAATATTTATTTATTTTATACTAGAGATTATATTTTCATAATAATTTGTGATAAAATTTCATAGAATTTTTCATGTTGGTGTTCAAAAAAAATTAATCAAGAACACACTTTAACTCAATTGGTTTATATGTTTTATGAGGTTTTTCTATTGACATAATATCATTATCAGAAAAGAATAGTCAAAATATTTTGATACTTTTTTATTGTTGAACCATATTTTAATATTTATTATATTGAATTAGATACTATAAAAAATAAAAAAACAATTCCTCTTGGAGGAATAAGTCCTCCCCACACACAATTAGCGTCTATATTACCTAACAGACTAAAGTGGGTGGTGGATAGTAAGTGATAATTTTATAATAATAATAATTTATATAACTAATATTTATTCATATATACCATCATTAATGTCATATAAGATTTTGTTTAATGAAAAATTGAATGTGTTTCTTTATGGAGTTGGTAATCCATGCACAGACACTGACAGTGGATCTATTTTTCTTAGTATATGAAATAGTGGAATAAAAAATATAATTATAAGTTTTTATGAGATGATATTGAATAAATCAGGGTTATACCTTTAATATAAAAACATATCAACATAATAGGGATGATGATGTTATTATTATAATATTTTTGTTGGTGGTTTATAAAGGAAGGAATAAGAGAGAATAGTTAAGTATAATGGGATACCTATGTCGAGTCCTCTAACTCCTTCTTGATGAAGGCCTTATATTATAGGGAATTATGATAATTATTTCTGACCATGGGAACTAGGGAATGTAAAATAAATCATGTGGTGTAATTTTGGACAGTTTTCAAGTAAATTTTGAAATAAGAGTGGTGTATTGAAAGTGTGCATATGATCCACCTTTTATAAGTGAGGAAGAGGGATCTTTCAATCAAGAAGAATGGTATGCCAGGGATAATAATTGAAAAGCCTGAAATATAATTGATTTAGGTTAGCGACAGTCAGTAATAAATGTAGGTATAAATTTAAAACCTAACAAAATATTTATATAAGGTCTAATGATCAGGTTAATTTATGAAAATATGATCCACCACAAATTAGTTATTTAATTACATATTACTCTTAATTAAATATTAATCATGTCAATTATTTTTTGGATTAAAATATAATTAGACAGTTACTACTAAATTTTTACATGATGAATCATAATTTGGGATACATTTTGGATATTTCAATTTATATAAAGAAGAAAATTAATTTTTAAACCAAAATATATATCATATTGATTTTTTTCTAGAAAGATATTGTTTTAATAAATAATTTTCCATAGAATTATTTTACATTTATTAACTATTAAATGAGTTTTAATTCAATTTTACATATTTTTGAACATAATATTATATTTTTAATTTAAATTTGTTCTTTATAGTTTTAAAAATACATTATACTATGAAATGTATTATTCTTTGAAAACAATTATTTTACCTGTATAACTAACATTTCTCCAAGGTAAATTAACCATTGTACCTATAATTTAATTGGATCGTATTTTATATTTTTTACCCTCTGATTATAAATTTTTATTTAATTTTATCTGATTAAATTTATAAAAACTAATTTTTAAATATTAATATTTAATTTTTTTAATTTTTTTTGGAAATATTACTTATGTTCTAAAATATGAAATATAGGTTTGTAAATAAAAATGATATTTTGAAATATATATTGGTACTTAAGATACTTATATTTTATAAGAGAAATGTTTTCTAGGTTTTAGGTTATGAATATATCTAGGTGATGTATTAAAATACATGGTGTTTCAAAAACAATATTTTTCACTATTCACTTAAACACAATACTTTTAAAAAAATTCAAAAAATAGAGTCTTAACATAATTTGAATATGATAAAATAGAAAATTATTTTATTTTTTTCAATTCAATAACCAACATTTTATTAATATATCATTATTATAAAATAATTAAAAATAATGGAAAAGAGTTTCTTATAAGGAATCTTTTTTTAGTATATTAAATATTCTTGTAAAAACAGTATTAATAATAAAAATATAAAACATGGAAAAAATTAAATTTTATAAAATAATTTTTAAGGATACAAACAAGATTTATTTATTTGTTTAGTTGTATTAATTTAGTTCGATGTTTAAATAAATTTTTTATTGTTATTTTCTTATATATATTCATTTATATATATTTCATAATTTATTTCCACTGAATATACCTACTAATTTTTTCATAACTATATGATGTTTAATATTGGTTTGGTTTTTGGTGTTTTTTTGTAGATAAATCCATAAAAAATTATTAATTTAATGAGAAAAAAACATGTTGTTGCATTCTACACCCCTTAAATAAATGTTGACCCCCCAAATTAACTATCATTCACTTGAAAGAATTGATAATTAAGGTGAAAATATTGACATGAATCTATAATATATCTAATGAGATGTGATCCTTAATATCATAGGTAGTACTATAAATGAATTATATTTACCTAATGATTTCAAGGATATATTTCCCATGACATTGTTTTAAGGACTATATAAAAAATTCAATTTTTTCTTATATAATTTATAATTTTCCATACAACAAAATATGGTTATAGCTGATTTATAATTTGTTTTTTCTTATTTCATAAATTAATGCATTTTCAAATTTTGTATATACATTTTATTTCAAAAAACTAAATTATTATTTTGTAGATGGGGATATTACAATTTCTATGATGTTAACATCCCAAAACAAAATAGACTTTCCTTTAAATTTCATCCTTAAATTAATAATCAAAAATGGTGGCAACATTATGTTCTTATAAATAATCCTTGATATAACAGGGTTGATGAATAAAAAAAATCATCCACTAATTCAAGGTGGTTGGTAACTGAAACCTAGTTACCATTATAATCTTCATTGATAGTCATTACATAGGTTCTTCCTTGACCATTGGGTCTAAAATGATGTTTATTTATACCATACTCAGAAATCCTTGTATTAGAGCAATGAATTTGGTAATGATTATGTAATAAAAACAGAAAACATTGAACAGTTCATGGTTTCCATAAATGAGATATGTCTTCTTTCCTCGTGTTAACTAAAATTTTAATTTTCCCTTGGTAGTTTCATTATCAATAGCCTCATTTATAAAATACAAATAATATTTCAATATCAATTATAATATTACCTTGATGATTCTTCCCATATTTTTGATATATTGGTGGTTGAATATCCATTCATTCGTCAACTTAATTTCTTAAATTTCCATAAGTTACCATCTACCTCTTCTTTATCGCACTTATGATTTCAACTATGGTGAAATTGTAAATCATATTTTGTTTTTATTTTTTTAGAATACTGAACAAATATTATAGTATAACTCTCATTCTGATAAGTTTATTATTGATGTAATCGTCACATTTTCTTTTACATCCAAAGTTAACTCGGTTTCACCTAGTTCTAGCAATAACTACAAACACAAAATGTTTTCATTCATGAATAAACATTAATAATATAGATAAATTTTCAAAATCATAATACGAATTCGACCTATTTTTTTTTAAATGGTCATAATGGATTTTTATTTCCTTTTGTTCATCCTATATCAATATTTGTTTGAACTATATTAGTTTCAGTTTTTTATCTTAAGGTTCTCAAAAATATCCCTAAAAAAACTAGGAAATTAATCATTCATAGTCGGTTTTAATGATAGAATGATCAACCAAATAATATTTTTTAGGAGTATCAAATCTGGTACACATTCTTAGTTACACTCATTATGCTTTTGGGTGATGATTGATCCAATTATCATGTAACCCTTTTTTGGGTGATTACTTCTAGGAGAATCTATGCCCGAACTGCATCCAATTATAGTATCAAGACCCAAATTTATTTATTTTGATGACCATATAATCATAACTTAATCAACATTTCTGGATATCATCGTTTACTTAATTCGTATTTAGGTTTTTCAAGAAGTTTCTCTTAGAAAAACACAAAAGTTAAATAAAATAATCTATAAAAATAACTAAACTAATCTCTAAAATAAATAATATAATTTCCAAAAATAATTAAACCCTCATCTAATTGAATCATAAGTAACTTATGGTAAATATAACACAAATAATTGAATAATATCAGGTTTTAAATAATACATCTCACAAAAGTCTCAAAAACCATGGAATGAAAGGTTTAGTGTCTTGGAAAGTGGCTACAAATATAATATATTTTACTAAACATGTGAATATATATCCAAAATAATAATCATATATACCCTTTTATATATCTCTCACATTATGTAATCATACTATTTACCTAGCGATTAGAAACATAACAAGGTTGGGAGAATAGATTCCTAGTAAGGGTAAATCACAAAAAATAATTGAAGGAAAACATGACGAAAACCTAAATATCATAATAAAATATCAAATACCTTACATGATAATCCTATTACAATTTACAGTAACATAAGATCATAAATATATTTTTAAGGAAGCATAAATGATATGACCTAGATGAAAATACATATTTAACGCCATACATTATTTGATCCTAACATAAAATTGTATAATGATTTAAAAATATATATGATATATAAAACAAATAATTTCATTAAAATGAGATTAATCTTGAAAATTTTTCATAACAAGATGAATAATTTGGATGTGTGGAATAACATTATAAAAAAACATTAAAAAGTGACACAGAAATAATAAATGTAAAAAATGCATGATAAAACCCATTATTCCCATGCCTATGTGAACAAACTCAATATGTCCATGCTTGAGAATGTGAGAAAACCCATCCCACGCACATCTATGTGAAAAAACTATTATTTATACTTTTGAGTATTTCATTTGATATTTTTATAAAATAATCTTCTAGGGAGTGATATAGGACACCACCCATCATCATCCATACATATGTGTACCACATAAAATCATTCATCATCATAAATTAAATAACTCATAGAAAAACAATTAGTTTCATAAACATATCTCTTAACATGAACTTAATAAATCATAGGATATAAAAATTGAATTTCTAAAAAGTAGTCATAACATAACATAATATATGTGATGATTAAAACATTACCTCATGGGTGATCAACCATGGTGGAAAAATTAAAGTGCAAATATACATGTTTTGACAAAATATTTTTAGATATTGTAATAAAAGGTAAATTATATATATCATTCAAAACATATTTTTTGAATGTAAATATAATACTTTTTAAAACATTATTATAATGAGTCCTAAAAAAATATCCTTGGAAAGACATAAGGTTTCAAAAAGTATAAGTGAAAATACATTGAAAATTTTTACATTTAAAAGAATCTTTAATTACAAAAACTGGAAAAATACACAATGTTTTAAAAATGTAATTGAAGATACTTTTAAAAAAATATTTTTTATTAATAAAATATTTAATATTTTGAACTTGAAAATAAGCAATGTTTATCAAAATAAAATGTGGTGTGGATGATAAAAACCTTTATTTAGAATGATTAGTAAAACATTTTTTAAAATTTCAAATAACATTTTGGAAAACCCAAAAAATTATGGAGATGGAAAAACATTTATTTTAAAACGAATAAAGATAAATAAAATAATTATTGTAAATAAAAAATTTATTTTAGTCTCAGATAATTAGAAAATTGGTGGGAAGTAAAAATATGGAAATGAAATAAAGATTTCATAAATGAAATGAGACTTATTATTAACCAAAACACATTTTAAAAAAATATAATCATTATGGAAGAATATATTTGTGTGGATCATGATATACCCAAAAATTTTATAAATAATACATAAAATATTATTAATTATAATAGATCATTATTGAAATATTATTGTCAAATTACAATTATTATGACCCAAGGAAATGGTTTGAGTCACGAAAACCACTTAAACTTCATGATTATTTAAATAAAATCCCCATGAGACAGAGTGATTAAAATTAAACTTAAATTACCATTAAAAAAATTTAATCTATGATATAATATCTAAAATTTTCATTATATGAAACAATTAAATTGAGATATGTGTATAACACAAAACTGGACCCAAATAGGGATATTTTAGACAGAAACCCATACCGATTAAAAATTTCATAATAAAAACTACTTAAAAGATATAGATCTTGAGTTTTAAATTTAAATACCATAAATATTAACAATATGTGATATTAAATATCATGTTATCCTTATAAACACAATTTATAGGATCATAAAAGAACATGTGTCACGAAGAAGGATGTTTTGTAATAAAACCATCAGATCCTTTAAATATATTGAATCAAAAACCAAAAGAGAGAATTAAAATTGAATAAAACATTGTAAATAATGAAATATAATGATATTATGATAAAAAAATTTAAATTTTGTAGTATTTAACCCATTAAAAATTACCCATATTGTATTACTTGAACAAGTATCAAGGGATTCAAATTTGAGACAAAGAAACCACTACCATGTTTCCCTTCTTTGTCAGATATACTCTAAACTACTGTAAAAACATAAGTATCTTAATATACTATATAATAACCATAATAAAACCTAAAAAAATTATAATTTTCATGTACAATCATTATAAATATGTATTTTAGTTATATTTTTCTTATTTTCCCACATCTAGTGTTTACAGTTTTGAGATTTTGGAGTAGTTTCATTAGTGTGGTGTTTGTGTTCATTATTCTTCAAATATTCATCATTAAGATTTTATTAAAGTTAATATAATAAATTTATAATAATTATTTATAATTTTTAAATTTTCTTTTATGGGTACTTTATTTTTTATCCTTGAAGAGGAAGTCAACAACGAACATTTTTTCGGTATTTTCAAACTAAAGATGGTGTTTTATTAATTAATGAGTTAAATATTTCTGTATCCTTTATAGAAAAAAATTATATATATATATATATATATATATATATTTAATATTAGACCCTGAATAAACTATTATTAATCATTTAAGATTTAATTTCATTAAATTATTCAATTAAGTAGTCAAACCGAACCAATCATGAACATGATTTAACGCGATTGGTGAGTATGGTAAAGGAGATTTTTTATATAACATATTATCATTATGAAGTAATAATATTAATATTAGTTTTAAATATTTTTTATTGTGAACCATATTTGAAATTTTTTGGACAATTAATAAAATACTATAAATAAACCAAAAAAAAAGAATCCTTGAGGAACTAGTAGTCTTCACAATGAATAATTACTAATTCAATTAATCAATAAAATATAGGGGTGGAGGTGGATTGTAAATCAAAATTTATGAATCCTAAATAATTTATATAAATCATATTTATTCATCAATACAATCGTTATGATCATTCATTAGAGGTGGTTATGAAAAAACAAAAGCATTATTCTATATTGGTGGTAATCTGCGCACACCACTGCCACCAAATATAAAATTTTATTTCAAATAAACATTGAGGGTGAAGTGGGGAAAAATAAAAGGAAATATAAGTTTCACTACATACTTAAGGAATCCACATATTTATCAAAAAACAAGATTAATATATCTATAATTAGATACCCTATATAATTCCCAATAATGTGTAGTTACTTAGATATTCATGTCATCATTGATTTGATCATAAAAAATAGTTCCCATTCTATCCTAAGACAATATAAATACCACAAAATCGATTATATATTTTTAGAAACCTTGAATTAGAATTCGGTAATGTTGATTTATCTACACCCTTTTCTTTCCATTGGTATCAAATCAAATCCTTCTATCATATATTCTATCAACCTTTTCTATTAGAATTTCAATTTAAAATCAATTAATTAAATTTTGAAAATATATAGTATTTAGAAAAGAATTTTTCTTTGAAAAATAATCTTTTTACAAGGGTAACTAATTTATATTGAAGGTAAATTGATATTTATTCCAAAAAATAATGTTTTTCCTTATTAGATAATTGGGAACCAATTTTATTAAATTTGGAATCCATTTTATTTGACATAATTCATGAAATATAATTTTTAAATTTAAATGTATATTGTATTGAATATAATTTTTTAGAAAATATTATTTTTGATCTAAAATATCAAATATTTATTTTTAATTTAATCATAATATTTTAAAAATATAATTTTTCATGAAATACTAATATTTTTCAAGATAATTGTTTTCTATGTTTTGGGTTATTCTTAATTCTATGTTATGTATTAAAATACATAGCTTTTTAAAAATGCTATTTTTCCTTATTCACATAAAAATAAATTATTATAGAAAAATTCTAACAAATAATATTAGTCTAATATTAATATGATAAAGACAAAATTGTTGTTAATTTTTTCAATTTCACATCCTCTAGTTGATAAATTTTACTTTAAAATAAAATCATAAAATATCCTAGAAAACAGTTTCTTATTAGGAATTATTTTTTGGTATATTAACTATTATTTTAAAATTAATGTTAATCATAAACATATAAGACTTGGAAATATATCCATTTTATAAATATAATTTTAATAATGATAATTTATTTTATTAGTTTCTTAGATCTACTAATTGATTTCAATGTTTCAGTTTAATTTTATTTTATTTTGTTCTTATATATATGGGTGCTTTTGTGTGTTTGTGTGTGTTTGTGTGTCTATACATATATATATATGTATATATATATATCAATAATTTTTTACAGATTACTATACCTACTAATTTTATGTCTACCTTATGAGGGTCGGTATTGGTTTGGTTGTTTGTGTTGCATGTGAAGAAAACCATAGAACATATTATTTATTTAAGGATAAAATCTCAGGATGTTTAAAAATATATTTGACTAGAATTTTTGGATTAGTTTTATACTTATAAGACAATATTTTGACTAAAAACCTGGTGATTAGGTTCCTTGGAAGAAAAGAGGCTTGGGTAGTTTCTTTGGGTCATGATACAGGTGCACAACAGGTGATACTGGGGATGTGTGGCACATATAGTGTTTATCATCAGTAAATGCTTTATGTGTGGGATCATTATTGTACCTCCCCCCATTAAACATAGATGTATTTTAGTGCAGTTCATGAATGGGCTTGCACTTTTGGTTTTAGTACAGAACTAGGTGGTGACTATGCTTGTGGATGAGATAAACAAGAATTAGGTCGTGGATTGATATCTATGTTTTAGGAATGAAACTCATATAGTTGTAAGTTTCATGATAAATGATGTTATATGTAAAGTATTTGGTTTTGAAGAGGGTGATAAGGGTTGTTTTATTAGGTGAAATAGATAATCCATTTATCATGGTTTGTATTTTTTCATACCAATATGGTTATAATGGTGTGTGAATCCAAAGATTGTGTGTTTAGTTTTCTATTGTCTGGGGGCATTGAATCTTACTCCCATTCATTTTTAGATGAGTTTAGGTAAGTTCACATGCATGTTATGTAAAGTGATATATTAAACTAGATTCAATGAAGTACGTGTAGAATAGAAATGATGATGTATGTGCTCAATATAAAAGTTGGGGTGAATTGTATACTTTAAAAAATTTCGTTGGAACTTTTAAAGATGGTAATGTTTAACGAAGTTAAACAAGGTGAATTCACAAGACCTCTTAGTTCTACAAACTTGCTTGATTTCGGAAATGTGGCTCCAAAAATGAAAATTAATAAAAGTTTACAGAGATAAATATTCTACCTTAATGTGTATAGAATCTTACTAATTATAGTACAAGTATAATAAAGTATAAGATAGTTATACTTTCCTCAATAACCAAAATGCAGTGAAAAACATGAAACAATACAAGTAACAAGTAGTGAAACTTTTAACCCAAAGAGATGGGTATCCAACAGCCTTGGATAAAGGTCTCTTGATTTATACTATCAAGAATTCCCATCTTACCCACACCAGGGTAATCCCTCAATATGAATATCAGATTCTGCCTTGTTATCCTTGGATGCCCTCTAACTTCAAGGTAGTTATCACCTCTGTCTTCCTATCCCCAGAAGCCCTCGAATAAACTCTGCGACATTCAGAGTCGCACGAAGAAATTATTCCCAAGATGTTCAGTACACACAAAGAATGAGTGTCTCTCTCTAGAAATCACTTCAGTGGCATGTAATCTCTAGTTTGATCAACAGAAGTGAGCTCTTTCAAATGATCTTCTATTTATAGGCACATTTTTAATGGTCGACTCCCTCCTCCAATGGTCATATTCTTCCATTAATTTCAGAGGGACCTGTACACATGTCACTCAATAAATGGTTGGTTAGAAATAGAATTCACGACATCGTTTTATAACTTAAACAAGAGTGAGTAAAAATATGATTGAATAAACAAATTCATTTTCGGATTGTATGGAAAAATAAAAGTTTAGAGTCTAACGAAAATCATATTCAGTGTCTATAATACATGAATATTCAGATTCTGTCTTCAAAATAATTTGAAACCTAAATTCTATAGAATTATAGAGTCTAAATTTCATGGAAATTAAGTGTTTTAATTTATATGAATTCAGAGTCTAAATTCATAAGAATGCAGAGTCTGTACTCCGAAAGTTCGGAGTCTGAATTCAAAGAAATCGGAGTCTGAACTCAGATGTTTTAGATTCTAAATTCAGAGAATTCATAGTCTTAACATAGAAAGTTCTGGAGCCTGAATTCAGAGAATTTGGACCATGAATTCAGATTTTGAAAATATCATGCTCTATATCTATGTATTTATAAGATTCTGAGGTTTTAGTTACAAAACTGAATTTTATACATAGAAGTAAAATGTGTTAGATTAAAATATGAACAATGGAAACATGGTAAGGATAAATTTCCTTGGGGAAGGAAATTTTTCTTATAAATGAAAAAACAAAGGGAAATTGAATTGGTCATAAGATAGATTTTTTGTGATTTTCAAAACCATTAATAATGGAAACGTCATAAGGAAACCTTATTGACTCAAAAATCTCCCCCTTTTTAGAAAGCACAAACATCCTTATAAAAAAGAATAAAACCTATCTCTATTAACACATGGGAAAAGATGAATACGAATAACTCCCCATTAGGCTTTGAAAACACTAAGGATTGTATTCTTGATTTCTGGATTGAGATATAGCATTTTATTGCATAAACAAATCTTATTAGATAAGAACTCCCCCTTAGATGAACTCTCCCTTACATAGGGAAATTTCTTCTCTTTCTTTCTTTTATTTTTTATCATTCCTTTCTCCCCCTATGTGATTTTCAAAAATGATTGAAGGGAATGGAAAAGGAAATATGGTACCTGAAATATTAGTACTAGATAACAAAAAATATAATGGGCAACCGAAAATTTCATTACGATTGGAAAAAAAATTATACAAGGATGAAATTCAAAAAAAATATTAGTATTGAATAATATTACCCTTCCTTCTACTTCGACATAAACTTCTTTACTATAGTTTTGAGCTTCTTGAGTTGTTATCTTCCTCTGCACATTTGAGAAATTGATCCTAATCATCTATTTTCTATTCTAAGGCTTTGATTTTTTCTTCATGAGCCTTAAGAGATTTTTCCTGCTCCTTTAGAACTTCTTCTTTCTTATAAAACTTCTCTTATAACTCAATCCTAAGATCACATTCTCTCTTCTAACTCTGATCAACTGAATACAACTTCCCATTCAGATCATTCACTTCTTGTATCTGAGAATTATGTTTCAGAGTTAGTTTTTCCTTGAAAGTATTTGTGAGATCATTGATCTCCACATCTTCGGTGTCAAATGCATCCATGAAACGTTCTTGGAATTCATCAAGAATTCTCATCTCTTCTACTATTTTCCTTGACCAGCTTGTCATCTTTTCTCAAGACCTTTTATTAGGATCATATCTAATAATAAATGTCTTGATGTCTTCCTCCAGTTTTACACACATATCCATCAACATGGATACTGAATCTAATTTTTGATTCAAGGTGTTTTGAAGCATCAAGAATATCGATTCTATGCTTAGAAATGTTTGAATAGTCCCAATAAGCTTATTTAAAGACTGGACTGCAAAATCATGTCCAAGGGAGGATGATTCTGAATCAGAGATTTTACTTGGTGAGGTTTCTTTTTCTAACTCACCAGCTTTCCTCTTTGAAGAACCACCAACATATTTCTTCTTTACCACAGTCTTGGTATGTGTATCAACTACAACAGGTTTTCACTTATCATACTTCAGAATGATTTCCTCTTGATCAGGAGATTCATGTTCACTATCAGATAGCTGAACGATTTTTACTTCCTCAAATTATTCTTTTTCGGATCCTACCTCAAAATCCTTAGGGTGAATGAAATATTTATTGGTGCTTTCTTCTTTATATGGTTTATCTACTTCATCTTCATCCTTCTCTTCATCCTTCCTATGAGTTGCAAGTTTTGATGATTCATATTGAGAGGTTCAGAATGATGATTTCTCAGAAGGGCTTCCCTTCTAATGAAAATCCTCAACTTTTTTTATTAGATCTTCAATATAACCACTTCCTTCTTCTTCTTCTTCTTATACTTTTTTTTCTACTTGTTTTTCTTGAACTTTTTTTGGAGTCACAAACTTCGTACCCGGAGTCTCTACTAATGATTCAGCAAAGAAGGATTTTAGAAATGGAATATTTTTAGATTCTTTCTCAGTAGCTTTCATAAGAGATTGAACTATTTCAACCTCAGACAACTTCTACATTTTATTCTTCTCTTTCTCTTGATTGTCAAGTTCTTTATCTATCACTGGGGTTTTTTCTTTCTCTTCCACATCCTTCAACTTCCTCTTCCTTCCACCATTTTTAGAGATCTCAGCTACCTATTGTTTCTTTGGTAAGGCTTCTTCCCCTTCCTCAAGAAAATCAAAAAATTATTTGGATTCTAAATAAAATCCTACTTTCATCTCTCTCAGAGTGTCATCTCTTAACAACATAACTTTTCAATTCCTCAACATAGATTTGCAAGGGATTTTGAAAGATTATAGACACTGAAAAATAATCTTTGAAGGAACAGATGTAAACATACTAATCTGAGCCTTTAGATTTCAATTCATTATGTTCTCAATCGTAAACAATATATGCTTTACAAAGTTTACCTTTGTTAGGTTTACCAAGGAATACAGAATGTACATATCAATTTTCTTCAATGTATCCTTATGTCCTTTTCTTAGTATGATAAATCCTTGAACCCGCAATTCAAGTATCTGATAATTTGTTGTCAGGTGAAAAATCATCGAAGTATTTACTTCTGAGAGACCAAGCCAAGCCATGGCCTTCACCTTATCAAAACATCCTTGAACATCAGGCAGCTTCTGAGAACAAAACTCAGCTTCCCCTTCAGGAAAAATGCCAACCAATCTTATAGCCTTGGTGTAAGAAAATGAATATGTCTTTCCATAACACTTGAAATAAAACATAATCCTCCCTTCTTCCTTGAAGAAAAATACTTACTCATAGAATTATGTTAAAAACTTTGGATATACCATATCCCAAGGTTTTGGTTTTAAAAGGAAAAAAATTTCCCACATATTCATCTTTTTGTTCCCAGAGATAATAGAATCATATTTTGCAAAAAACATTGGATCAACTAAACTTTCTCTGTATATCTTCCATTCAATGATTGGTTCAATAGTTTACATATCTTTTTAAGAGGATACTTTGGCAGACATTAGGATGTAAGAATGATCCTAGAAATTGGGAACGGGCTTATATAGGAGGGCATAGCTTCATCGTGCACGAGCTTGAGTTTCGATGTGGGAAAACCATTGGGGGTATTTTATATAGTCAAGTGAGGTGAAGGTTCAGCTTCCATACTCAATCCAATGGTTGAAAAACCTTCTGATTAGATCTGATGATTGAGATGATAGCCATAAATGAATTTTGATAGAATCCGATAATTTGAGTTATTTTGAACAAAAACATTCGGATTTAAGAAAAAGTGAATACAAAAATTTAAAAATAGATAACAATACCAACAAGTAAAAGATAATTACAAAAATTTGAGAAAGTAAACATAACTTTCGAATTTCTAGGAATATTATTCATATTGAAGAAAATTTTTCTTGAAGAACTTTAGATTTTGAAAATATTGATTACGAAAAATCTAACTATGAATGTTTTCATTAGAAAAAAACTATGAAGAATTTCCATTTGAAAAATTTTAAACTGCAAAAATCTTCATTACAGGAATTTTGGAACTACAAAAATCTTCATTACGAAAAAATTTTAACTACAAATTTTTTGGAAATCTAACAAACAAATGTACTCCCCCTATAAAAAGGAGTTATTTACTGTAACAAGATTGGTTTCAACAAAAAGTTAACATGAAAGATTACCTTATAGTTATCAATCCTAACATCTGTTTAACGTATTAAATTATACCGAATGGTAAAGATTTTGTTAAAATTTATTCATGTTGATCTTGTGTTCTGATAAATTGAAGAATGATATCTCTTTTTTGTGTGTGATCCCTAAGAAACTGATTCCTAATATCTATGTGTTTTGAATGATACTGATGTTCAGGGTTTTTACTTAGGTAAATGGCACTAGTATTATCATATAGAATTTTTTTTTGGTAAAACTCATACCATAATCTGTGAATGTGTGTTGCATCCACAACACTTGAGCACAACAACTTCTAGCTGCTACATATTCATCTTGAGCAGTGGAAAGTTTTATAGAGTGTTTCTTTTTGCATGACCAAAAAACTAATAAATATCCTAAGAAATGAAATTTTCCAGATATACTTTTCCTATCCATTCTACATCCAGCAAAGTCAGCATCCAAAAAACTTTTTAAAACAAAATCATTTCCAAAAGTATTAAAGAGTCCAAGATTCATGGTTCCCTTTAAGTAGCAAAAAATAGTTTTCACTACCTTTAAATGATATTCAGTATAATTGGATTGATATATTTCCATAAGAATACTGAAAACATTATGTCTAGACGACTAGCTGTCAAGTAAAGTAGACTTCCTATCATACCTCTAAAAAAGGTTTGATCTACTGGTTTCCCAGCTTCATTAAGATCAAGTGACTTTGAGGTACCAATGGGTGTAATTATACTCTTAGTTTTGTCATATACATAATTTTTATGAATATATTTAATATAATTTTGTTGGGATATATAGATTCCTTCTGGTTTTTGACAAATTTGAAAACCTAGGAAAAATATTAACTCACCCATCATACTCATTTCAAACTCAAATTTCATTAGATCCACAATGGAATAATTAAAATATTGATGAGTTGAACCAAATATAATTTCATCAACATAATTTTGAACAATAAAAAAATTCTTATCTTTCTTTATAAAAAGTTTTAGATCAGCATTTCCTTTATTATAATTATTATGAATAAAAAATCATGTAAGTCTATCACACCAAGCTCGAGGGGCTTGCATAAGTCCATACAATGCTTTGGTATGTTTTTAAACAAGTTTATGATGTTTTTGAATCTTCAAAACTATGAGGATGTTCAAAAAAAACATCCTATTGTACAAAACAATTAAGGAAATAATATTTAAAAACTATTTGGAAAAGTTTGAAATTGAAGAATGCTGCAATAGCATGTAGAATACGAATAGATTCAAGTCTATCTACTGAATCATAGGTTTCTTCATAGTCTATTCCTTCGTGTAGATTATACCTTTAGAAACCAATCTAGATTTATTTCTTACTATGATTCCATTTTCATCACATTTATTTCTAAAGACCCATTTTACTCCAATAATAGAAATTTCCTTAGGTCTTTCAACCAAGGTCCAGAATTTATTCCTTTATAATTCATTTAGTTCATCTTGCATATTATTTATCCAATCATCATCAATTAAAGATTCAACTGTGATTTCAGAATCTAATTGGGAAAGGAATTATAGAGGTTTTACATCATTTATTATGGAACGTCTAGTCCTTACAGGTTGATTTACATCACCAGTGATACTATCACTAGGATGATCCTTCAGAAACAACTGATTTGGGTTTTATAAAACCTGTTCATCAATATAGAGTAGAAAGTCTTCTGGGGTAAATGCTTTAGAAATATTTTCTTGAACATTTTTTTATCAGAATAATATTCTAACAAAGGTTGATAATCATTTTTTTAAAACACTTCCGACGATGTAGGTTGAGGTTGTTTAAAAACAAAAGGATAAGTTTCATTAAATTTGACATGTATTGTTACTTCAATAGTATATGTATTTTTATTGAAAACTCCATAATCCTTAGAAGTTGTAGTGTAGCCTAAGAAAATTCCTTCATCATATTTTGGTGAAAATTTGTATAGATTATCTTTAGTATTATGAATGAATTCATTACAACCAAAAACCATGAAGTATAAAATTTTAGGTTTTCTACCATTCCATAACTCATAAGGAGATTTATTAAGAAAATGTCTAATCAAAACACGATTAATAGTATAACAAGAAGTACTTACAGCTTCATCCCAAAAATGTTTGGCAACTGAATATTACCTCAACATGGTTCTTGTTATCTCTTGAATAATTCTATTTCATCTTTCAATAACACCATTTTAATAAGGTGTTCTGGGTGCTGAGAAGGTATGGGTAATGCCTTTTCTACTATAGAAAGTTTCAAAATCAAAATTTTTGAATTCACCTTCATGATCACTATGAATAGTTATCAATGGAAGGATTTTTTCATTTTTAACTTGGGAACTAAATGTTTTGAAATATGAAAAGGCTTTAGATTTTATTGCTAGAAAATAGACTCTTTTAAATCTAGTGTAATCATCAACTAAGAAAAATACATAATATTTCCCTCCAATGCCCCTAGTTTTTGTTGGACCGAAAAGATCCTTATGAACTAACTGTAATGAATCAGTGGTTGAGACTTCACTGACTGATATAAAACATGATTTATGTTACCTTTTATATTGAAAACTATAACAAACTTTTGAATATTTATATCTAAGCTCGGGTAGATCCTTAAATAGTCTTTTCGTAGAGTGTTTTCATATATTCCTAAGATTACAGTGTGTTAACCTTCTATTCCACAACCATGAATGATCTTCCATTGCACTAATGCAAGGTTGGTCTTGGATTTTATGGTCTTCTAAGTTTAGTGGGTATACATTATCTTTCCTATGAGTATAAAGAATAAACTCTTCCTTGTAATTGTGTACTAAGCACTTTTCATTCCTAAAATTCACAAGGTAACCTTCATCACATAATTAACTTATGCTAATGAGGTTGTGCTTAAGACCCTTAAAAAATAAAACATTTGAAATTAATGTTTTTCCATGAAGAATAATTTTGTAACGACCAATAATTTCTCCCTTAGAATTATCTCTAAAAGTTACTTTTCCTTCTATCGTCTTCATAATCTATTCAAAGAATTTTTTGTTACCAGTCATATGCTGAGAACATCCACTATCTATATACCATGTATTTCTGTTGGTAAATTCATTAAATTACTAAAAATAAGAGTGTTAGGATTTCAGAACCCACATTTTCATGGATCCAGAAAATTCTGAAAGACAAATTTTAGGTATCCACATTTTCATGGAAAAATTATATTTATGAAAACTTAAAGACTGGGATTTTTTTAAGGAACAATTTTTTTCCCAATTCCCACCACATTGAAACTTAGTGCATAATGGATCACTTTGAAGAAAAAATTAATTGTTAATAAAAATCAGTTTTTAACTTGTATAACAGAATCTAGAATTATTCCTTAGAGGTCAAATTTGAGAATAAGTCTTATGAAAATTTTCCTTCCCCAAGGTAAAGTTTGAAAAACAATTCCTCAAGGAAAATATTTCTGACATTAGTCTAAAAACCAAGATCTTATCATTAAAAACAACAGTTTTAGTACTAGAGTTAGTCTCAAAAAAAAATTATAGAAATTACTTTTTCTAGTTCCTTAGAAAGTTTATTCTTCTCAGAATTAAATTCCTCATGGTTTTTTGAAATACTTTCAAAATCAAGGTTTTTCATATCCAGATCTTTATAAAGATCTGATATTTCTTTAGTAAGAATAAAAATCTTAGAATTTGGCTTATCACGCTTTTTCTTGACTTTCGAATTTTCATTCTTAAGAAGCTTAGAAAACCTAGAAACATCTTCATAGGTAGGTCAACAATTATCTTCATCAAAAGATTATTCGTCATCCAAGGAATAATAATATTTAGTATCACTATAATTAGAATTCATGAATACATTGGTAATGGATTCAGTATTGTGTACCTTATCCATTAAACACTGATTTTCAATAGGTAGTATGGCTAGTAAACCAAGATTCTTCTGTCCAGAAGATTCGTAATCTGTGGATTCATCAAAAGAGTCTCCACCACTGGCACTCCAAGTGTCATTAGCTTTGAAAATCTTCATATCTTTATCTTTTTAGTACTTCATTCTATTCCTCTCAGAATGATTTTTCTTTCTATCTTTTCTCTCAATCACTGGACAATCATTCCTTATATGTCCATCTCTTTTTCTTTCATAACAAGTGACTTCAGAGTATTTTTATCCTTTCTTTCTTTCTTCTTGTATCTATAATGAAATTTTTTCTTCCCAACTATCTTGTTCATCCTTCAAGAAAGATTATCTAGTTCATTATCAGAATCTTCACTTTCACTTGATTCAAATAAAAAATTAACCTTATTAGACTTATATCTTATAACTCTCTTAGGATTATTGGCTTCCATATTATTTCAAGTTGTTGTAAAATAAACACTTACATTCCCATTCTTCTTCTTAACATTGTTAGCATAACTCTTCATTCTAGTCTCATGTTGAATAATAATTCCAAGAAGGTCATCAAGAGTGATCTGTGAGACTTTCCTATTCTCATATATAGTTGTTCTCTTGGATTCCCACTCATTAGGCATGATGTATATAATCATGTCTACAAGTGCCTCATTATCCAAACCTTTTTCACCCAAAGATTTTAAGATGTTGACGATATTCGTAAATCC
Source organism: Viscum album (assembly GCA_963277665.1). NCBI lineage: Eukaryota > Viridiplantae > Streptophyta > Magnoliopsida > Santalales > Viscaceae > Viscum > Viscum album. The sequence continues at coordinate 282,461,805 of OY728142.1, forward strand.
TTGGTGTACCTTACATATAGGTTCTCTATAAAGAAAGAAAAAACCATGATACTTTGATCTAAGAATAGCTCTTCTAGCTTCAATAACATTGGATGTACCAAAATGTGTAACTTCATGATTTTTCCAAATACAATTTGATGCTTCACACAATAAAATCTATCTATATATATTCCTAGTCATGGAAAGCAACAACGTATTGCATACCTTGTAGTTTAGTGGATATTCTGATTTCCCTTGATTATTAAAAAATTTTACTTACATATCAAAAATCATGTAATCTCCAGTATTCATAACAATGTTTTCCACTCCAGTGTTAATAACAAAAGTCTTTATATGATCTCTTCAATATTCATAGTCATTCCCATCAAAAACAGGTGGTCTATTAGGATTAAGATTGTCAATTGAACTAACAGTCATTTCTGACATCTTAAAGAAAATATTTCCACACAAACTTGTCAGTAATAAAATTTTGTAAATAAGAATAAAAATATCTTAAGCAAGAAAAATATAGAACAATGAAAAAAATGAACAAGAAGACTTATATATAAATATAAGTATTTCAGAGACCTCCTCTGATACTAATTTTAGGATCAAGATAATGATGTAGATACTCAATATACAAGAGGGGGATGAATTGTATACATTATAAAATTAATTTGTAACTTTTAAAGATGGTAATGTTTAACAAAGTTAGACAATATAAATTCACAAGACCTCTTAGTTTAACAAACTTGATTGATTCCAGAAATGTTGTTCTGGAAATGAAACATAAGAAAAGTTTACAAAGATAAAGATTCTACATTAAACTGTATAGAATCATACTAATCAGAGTACAAGTATAAGAAAGTATAAGATATATATACTTTCATAAACAACCAAAATGAAGCCAAAAACATGAGACAATAGAAGTAATAAGTAGTGAATCTTTTTATCCAAATAGAATAGTATCCATAAACCTTTGATAAAGATGCCTTGAATTATACTTTAAATAAATTCTATCTTACCCATATTAGGTTAATCCCTCGATATGAATATCGGAGTCTATCTTGCTATCCCTATAAACCCTCGAACATTAAGGTAGTTGGAACCTTGGTCTTCTTATCCGCAGAATCCCTCGAATGTACTCAGTAACATTCAGAGTTGCACGAAGCAATTCTGAACAAGATGTTCAGTACGCACAAAGCATGAGATTATCTCTCTAGAAATCACTTACTCAAAATCTAATCTCTATATTGATCAACAGTAGTGAGATCTTTCAAATGAGATCCTATTTATAGGCACATCTTCAATGGTCGGTTCCCTCCTCCAACAGTTATATTCCTCTGTGAATTTCAAAGGGACCTATACATGTGTCACTCAAACAATGGTTGGTTAGAAATATAATGCAAGACATCGTTTTATTACTCAAAAAAGAGTAAGTACAAATATTCTTTCTTAAACTAATTGCTTTTTCAGAGCGTAAGGGAAAATAAAAGTTTGGAGTCTAACCAAAAACACATTCGGTGTCTATAATTCATGAATATTCAGATTCTACCATCAAAATAATTCAGAACCCGAATTCTGTAGAATTATGGAATATAAATTTCAAGGAAAATTGGAATATAAATTCATAAGAATTCAGAGTCTGAATTCATAAGAATTTGGAGTCTGTACTTAGAAAGTTCGGAGTCTGGATTCAAGGAATTTGGAGTCTGAGCTCAGAATGTTCGGTGTCTGAATTCAAAGAATTTGGAATCTGAACTTAGAAAGTTCCGGAGTCTGAATTTAGAGAATTCAGAACCTAAATTCGGATTCTAAAAATAGAATTCTCTATATCTAAGTATTTATAAGATTCCGAGGTTTTAGTTACAAAAATAAATTTTATTCATAGAAGGAAAATGAGTTATATTAAAATATGAACAATAAAAACATGGTAAGGATTAATTTCCTTGGGGAAGGTAAATTTCCATATGAATGAAAAACACAGGGAAAATAAATTTGTCATAATATAGAGTGTTTGTGATTTTCAAAACAAGAAGGAATAGAAAATTCATAAGGAAACCTTATTAACTCAATAGTAAGATCCATGAGTTGATGTGTTTTGGTTTTATGTGATGATTATGAAATAGGAGGATTAAAACAAAATAATTAATGGATCTTTTCATGGGGCTATATAAGGATTGGTATAAGGTAATTCAAATAGTGGGGATCACACCATTGGGGGATTGATGGTGGTGGCCCATGTTATGAGTTGAAATTATGAAGAGTTCGTAGATGATGTTCCCTTGGATTAAGAATTGGTAGACGGTTATGTTTCAGGTTATCAATCAATATTGAGAGGGTGAAACAAAACCCATTCATGATGTTTAGTGAAGAATGTAATATGATCCATAGATAATGGGTTTTGACCTTATGACATAATTATAAGGTAACTCCTATGGTGGGGAGAGGTATGGTCATCATGGTTTGGTGACCCTCATGTTATAGGTTAATTTGTAGCATGGTATTGAACATTTAATGGTCATTGTAGATTTTTGAGGTCAATGGATTAATTAATCTTATTTAATCTAGAATCATCAATAAATTTTGGTCATAAATTTATGTTTAAAACTAATGGGTATTAGCATTGATGTCAATCTTTGGATGAGGATTAGATGATTTTGGGGTGATTTATATTACAGAAGAATTATTACTTGTGGTGAAGCATACATATAACTTTGTTTTGTTGAGAAAAAAATCATATAATTTCTCCAAGAGTCTGTTATGGACCTCGGTGAGAATATTAAAATGATTTTGGGATGCCTTCAGGGATAAAGGAATTGTTATTGTGTAATTTTTTGCATGTGTCGGTAGTTTTGTATGAGTGTTTTTTAGATAGGTCATGTTAAGAACATCTAACCAAGTGCTTCTCATGTAATTGGATATGTTATTCTACAAATTGCTTCAGGTGTGTCATTTTGGGAATAGTGCTTGGATGACTAAGGTGTGTTAGTTTGTTTTTTATTTTTGTAACAATATTGTGTTCCAAATTTTAAATGGTGTTCTTGTGTATTATTGGTTGTAGTATGTTAGGAACTATGCCATGTGAGCTGGTAGACCACTGGGAATGTGTCTTGATTGGCAATTCTAGTGACATGGAGCACTAATGTATTAAAATTGGATTTGGAGGGAAAGAGACTATGGTAGAGAGAACCATTGGATTGATGATCACATGGAAGATGAGATATGGGTATCTTAGGATATTAGTTTGTTATAGAGTATTGTGTGGTGTTTTTGATAAGGATTTTGATTGATGGCTAGTGTTTTGGAGGTTGAGTGAATTGTGTTTAAAGTTTGGATTTGGAAATGAATTGAGTGTTCACTGATGGAATGTGGTCATATTAACTACAATTAGTGACCCGAATATATTAATACCAATGATTGATCTCAATGTTTCTTCTTTAGGATGATCTTTGTTATGGTTAAAAAAATTTAGAACCTCATATCGATAATGTTGTTTAATTTTAATGAAATTTTGAGTTTCAATTTAGTGAATAATACAAATTTTGAAACAAACATTAGACATGATTTAAAAACGTTTTTATACCTAAAAAGGATTATTTTGAGCTTGTAATGGTATATGAATAGTGGATATGAGCTACAAGAAATAACTGAAAGGATATCGGGCTAGTCTGTCTATATTCTACAACCACTGGCTAGTGAGTAGACTGGTAGTGGATAGATGGTGGGGTTAAAAGGGGGAAAATAATTGTTTTACCCCATTAAATTTTAATGGGTGATAATCCTTCCCTCCCAATGTTTTTCTATAAAATAGAAATGGGGATACCTCTCCATCCCCACCTCCTTTAAACCCATTATGAGTGGTGTTCTAAATTGTATTTATTGAAAATTCACGGCTTTTTTCTCAGGTGATCCCTATTGACCCTCTCCTCCTCTCATTAAAAATTTATTCTTCTCCTGGTTAGGATTTAAATTCTAATTTCTCCATATTTTATTGACATTGACCATATGATATGGGGATTTTCTTTATCCCTTATAGGTTGTGTCTCGAGACATTGTTTGTTTGTCACTATTCTTTGATTAGATAAAGGTATATCCCGCCATGATTTTTTTTAAAATAAAATTAACATTATTTAATGATGTATATGTTTACTCTAGCTAGTAATTTAACCTGTGATGATGTTGGAGGTCCATTAATGACTTCCCGAAGGTTGTTGATTATAATTTCAGTAGGACAAATCCATTCAGTGGGATTTTAGGCTATATGACTAATTACGTTAACTTGTATGTAAAAGATAAATCATTAAAAACGTGTTTATAATTAATTATTAATATTAAATAATTATTTATTAGGTTTTTTGACATTAGGGAGGTGCTAGATCTATGATTTGATGCATAGATAATGCTTAGTATCAATTTTCAGGTTATGAATTAAAATTTTAATGCATTTATGTTGTGGTAGGTTTTCCTAGTATATACCCATTGTAAATTAGGATTTTTCCTATAAGAATTCGGTTGTGTGGTCTCACCATTGATGGTATTTCTCTTTATAAATAATTAATGACATTCTTAATTTTATTTAAAATAATTATTTCAAAACAAATACCTTGATTGACCATAACAAAGTCCTTATGACACTTTTGGGTTTAGTGAAATATTTGGATTTCCACAACCACTGATGGCCATGGATATGGATTTAAAATGGTATTCCATAACACTTGGACCCCAAGAAGGGTCTTCTATAAATTTAAAAAATATATATGTTATAGAGCCCCTATATAAGTATTTAGTGAAATGGAGTGAATGACCTAATGTTTTCTATGTATGATACATAGAAACTATATAGAGGTTTTTGGATGGTGCAATTGATTCTATGGTGAGAGGTCCTTCACCTTGACACACCTTTTTCCTAGGGGGATAAACTATAGGTAGGAGGGACTTAGTTTGGTTGACTATACAACCGTAGTGTATTAAATACAAAAAGATGGTATCTGTACCATCTCTTTAGTGTGTGATGCATGTGGATCATAATCTTTGGTCTTGTGAGGTATTTAGATACTTATGACTGGTGTTGGGAGATTTGATACACCAATGTTTTTATTTTTGAACCTCATGTAAATTCTTTAAAAGGGTTCCCCATATAGGGTGTCTTTCTTATATGATTCCCTAGGGGAACAGAGTAGGTATTCCAGTAGTAGACCAGCCCTAAGAGGATTTTCTTTGGTATGGGAAAATATGGTAATAAGTTTTATCTTAAAAACATTTCTATTTATGTGAGCCTTATGTTATGTGGATAGTGGTGATGGGTTAGTTATTCATACATAACCTTTATTTTATTTATAAATTCATGTTATTATTTTTTAGGAATATATAAATCCCATAAATTCCCTATCGGACCAAGCCTATGGGCATAATGTGATGTGATTGCGACATTTTGGATTCATGATGATTATTCCTATGATCTAGATTGGGGTCTCTGGTGATACATACGTGATACAAGTTGAACATGAAGACATTATCATGGAAGCCTTGTGTGTATTCGAGGATATGGCTGTTGAGCCATAGGTAAGATAATCAACATTCAAGGATTTGACCATGGGTATATATAGGATTCCCTAGATTCCACAGTTCCATAGGAGTATTAGCATGACAATAATTCATCCATTCAGGGTTAAAGATTGTGATCACAATTAGAATGATGAGTATATTCGTAGTTTATCCCTATGAAAGGGCTTGTCAAGACTAATGAAATTACACGATGATTGATATGCCCAATATTCCAAGGATCTAGAAATTTGGCATGGTTGCATAGACATGACTTTGATTGAGTGATTTCTTGGGATGTTTGAGAATCATATTTGATACATTTATTATACCTGGAGTTTAGAGATATACCAAGGATGCATGATATTTGGTCATGTAGTCATTCATGATGAGTTTTTGACCATTTGATACTAAATATAAGGGAATATTGGGTTAAATCTAGGAATCCAATATTAATATGAAGGGATTACTATCGTCACTTCTGCATAGACACCTCATCATTGGTTGAATAAGGTATGTTTGATTTGGTTAATAGACCTGAGTATCAATAGTGGTACTATATTTGGTACATGGGTTAACACAGTCAAAATTATTCCCTAAGAAACATTCCAACATCATGATAAAGAAGGTATTATTGATTGTTTATTATTTATTTCTAGAAGTGTATTTATTTTAATAATCTACATGCATATATCACTAAATTATTTATTTTGTATCAACCATCTTGGTGGTTCCCTAAAGAGTTGTGTACTTACAACCTTCTTGGTTTACCACTACACTTGGGGTTCCATAGTGTCCCTCACATATTGTAGGATTAGGTTGGTCTTAAGCCCAATTTTTCTTTCTTAATTAGTATAGTTAGATGGTCATGAGACTAAGATAAGGTAGTTATGAAGCCTTGATGTATTTTTTATGCAAGCATGACCATTCGAGATTGTGTGTAGAATTTATTTTTATTATATCGTGATCTTAATTATTTATATTTTTTATGTACTTTATTAATTTGTTTCTTATCAATTATTTATAACTTTTAAATTAGGGATAAAGTATCTTCATGTATTCATTATATATTTGTACTACAATTCGACATCCTCTTATGTATGGGGAGGTGTTCCTGAGGTCAGATGGTGGTCCAGTCTGATTATTGTTTATAGTGAACCAAGGCTAGGAATTACAGAGACACTCCAATATATCTACGATGTTCTCTAATATCATAAAATCACCTACCCAATGACCTGGTATCAAAATATGATATAAAACATCTAGTTGTATGATTATTTTATCCGAAGTTAAGGTTTGTGGGAAGGTTTTTCACTACAATTTTATTAACATTCATTAGTATGAAATTTATTTAATTTAAAAAAAATAGTTTTCTACCTCCAAACATACTCCATATTGATTACTGAAATATGGAAATCACATTTCATATTTCAAAGAAATCAATGATCATCTATCATTACAAGTTTGGCTATGAACACTATAGGAAAATCAATTCCATTAAATAAAACTTAATAACCAATCCTGAGGGCTATTTAGCTCAAAATATTATATAGAAACTAAATATTAGGGATATTCATAATAACTTTCCTAGTTATACCAATGTCATTAATATTGATGTCTCATTATAAATTTTATCTAGATCGATGTCCATGTTAAGGATAACCTTACTTTATATCTTTAGTAAGTTCTAATAAAAAAATCGGGGATGAAACTTATTTAAGGGGGGTGTAGCCTCACATGACATTAATCTTAATATCCCACTAAAAATTATTATTTTGAGTAATGTGTTTTAAATTCAATAAAAACAATGATGAACCATGATACATTTCAAAAAGATAAAATTTTATGGATTAAATATGTCTTTTATAATAGAGTCATTACAATGGATAGTATAAAGAAAAGTAAATGCATTATTAAATATATATAGAAATAAGAAGTAATGGAATTATGTTGGAGAATAAAAACTTATGATGGTCATCTCTATAATCTTGTATGGGAGGTACTACACCTAGGGTTTTCCATAAACCAAGCCCAAGAAAAACTCATGCAATTGCGGCATGAGCGACACAATTTATGGGAAAAGATAAATATTATGGAAAATTCCATAAAATTAATACTAGTTAAACCACCACACATGGTGTCCACCACAATTTATAATATCCTTAGGCCTTACATAGGAATATTATGGATTTACATAATAATTATAAATAACTATATGATTATATAATTATAAAAGTAATAATATATATATATATATATCCATCACATTTATTTTTATACATTTCACATTTCTAATTTTAAATAAAAAGAGTGGTTATTTTCTTTACAAAATAATTGATAAAATTAAATTAGTGTTCCAAGATAACCAATAAAATAATTGTATACTTAAAATACATTTTGTTAAAAAACATATTTTCATATGAATTGTGAAACAAAATATCATAGTTAAATTATGATAAAAATATATTTTTTATCTAAAAACGAAAAGAACACTAATTTAATTATGAATTATTAAGAAATAATAATATAAAAAATTGGTTTCATATGATATAAATTTATTATTTTATAATTAATTTTTATTTATTTTATATAATTAATAATATAATATATATTTTGATATTTTGGATTCATAATATGAAAATTATATAATATGATTATTTTTATTTGTAGGAAAAATATTTTTACCAACATAAACAAAATATATTAGCATGGTAACTTTAAATTTTTGTAAACAGTGAAATTATGAGAAAAAGGCCTAAAATCCCTTGAAAATTATTTCTTATTTGTGTGTTTGTGAGGTGTCTCGACCAAGACTCAGCCCCTCCCCATTATTTTTCACTTTTTGAGCAACTTTAATTTGATGGTAAAATTTCTATAATATAAAGTTGTGAATATTCAAAAAAAATTATTTTTCTAACTTATAAATGGAGTATAAATATCTCCTAAAATATCTCTCTAATGTTCTATATATTTTGGACTTACCAAAATAATATTCTATGATGATTATAGAATTTAGTTATAGAGTAAGTTCCAATCCCTTAATCACTCCTTTTCCATTTATTTTTTTTATTTCTTTTATATTATCAAATATAGGTAAAACATGATAAAAAAAACTACATAAATATCATATTTATTCTAAAATTTTACAACTTTTATTGAATGATCATTTTTTATAACCTTTTCATGCATTTGAAAAACAAAAATGTTTCCCATGTTACATGTGAACTTGCACATCTTTAGATAATGTGTATCATTTTTTATCACTGACTTACACATATGGTTTTAATATTTTTTTAATGAATAAATAATATATTATGACATAATTAATGTCTATAAAGATAACTTATCCACTATATTAATAATCCCATTCATTATAAAATGAAAATGTTGATCATGTTATGTGAGTAGTATCACCTCCATTAATGACATATTTAATTTTTCCTCACCAACATGGATGGTTATAAAATATAATTGAAGAATATATTTTATATTATAGATAAGTATATTTCATTAATATGGTTCTGATATTTTAATGAAAAAATAAAATATCATTATAAAGTAATATGTTCATATCGGTAAATTACCAAAAACATTCTTATCACTGACTTTACTTTTATGAATCATAAAAAGAAATTTCATGTAATGATTTTATAATCTTATATATAATTTGTTAAATTTTATTCCAATAAATTTAATAATATTTTAATCAATTACATATTCAAAATAATGATGATTTATATCACCATTACAAAATTCACACAAAAAAATCAAGGTTATAAACATTTGATAAAAAATATAAACTATATCTAAAAAATAAAAGTACAATGAGAGATTAAAGTTATATAATGGTAAATTTGATAAAAATTTAAAAGGTTATGCTATTTTTTTATTAATATATTTATATTTATTATACAGTAGTTTGAATGGATTTCATGGAATCTAGGAGTTTAGGTTAGAGTTTCTGATAGCTCAATTTCTATTCATTTATTTATAATTGTTGTTCTTGAATTATATTATTACAAGTTGGTAAAAATATTAATTATTATTTTGTTATATATTACATAATATTATGTTTCTATATATTTATATTTATTTATCATCAACACCTTTTTTATGTATTGGTACATCATTTCTTCCATTATTGACTTCATTCTCAATTAAAATAAAATATTGATAAGAGTAATATTCAAACTCTTTGATGGATGTTTCTCTTCCAAGTCCACATTCATCCTTTCCATAAAAGTATAACATTATTATATTTAAATCCAAATATTTATATCGCATTTGATATTATTATTTATCTTTTCCTATTTTCAAAATATATTTTATTATCGTTTTTATGAAGTGGGTTTAAAAAAGGTTATTTCAAAATATTAATGTTTTTTTTCATTCATGATCATATGTTTTATATTCCACTCAAAATTATCTCTAAAAACCATTATTTATTTTCCAAGTCTCCATTATTGAGAATAATTTCCAAATTGTGTTTGGAAAAAAATCTTCAAAATTTCTTGAAAAAAAAATTTATATGTGATGAATAACATTATATTTTTTAAAATACTAAAATTTATTTATGAAAATTACTTTAATGATATCACTTATTTTTTTACTCTTTATCATCAAAATATCTATCTTTTTCAGAGTACTGTTTCATGAATCATGCAGTAATATTATTTTAATATACTAATATTTTATGATTTAATTCTTGGTATCAACCGATATAACTCTTGATTTTGTATTACTTGGAACCTAATGAAAATGTTATGAAACCCATTTTTTCCATGGGATTATAATTATATAATACATGGCTAATGTTTTGTGGAAAACATGTGTACTGAGTATCATTATTATATGGTTATGGTCTTATATATTCTTCTTATAAATTTGTTATAGTTTTATTTCTACTGATATAATGATATTGATAATGCGCATTATATAGTTTTCTATATTAAGATGATTTTCCATCAAAAAAATGTGTTTAGGTGTGTTTACAATATTCAGTACAAACATGACGTGGTTTGATATGTTCGTAATATTTTGAATGGGCCTGATATGTTTATCTATATTCAACATATTGAGAATTGACATGATATAATTACAATGTTCACAAGATTGAGCATGGAAATTATGTTCTTAGATATGTTCCCAAGATTAAGTATTAAACCTATATGGTTATCTATGTTCAAAATATTGATCTTGTACATGATGTGGATAGTTATTATTAAACTTTTATGATTTTCTATGAATATAATAATTTTTATGTCACATTTCCATGTTATACAAAGACTTTATAATCCACGGATATGGATCAATATATCATGATTCTACACATTCATGGAATGGTATATGATTGTACACATTATATTACATGTCATTTTATTATTCCTTATGAACAACATTTATTGTTCAATGTTCTTTTAATTTATTTATTTCTATCATGATCATGTTTTATAACATACTTATGATATAATACTCTATGATATGCTTATAATATTTTCCCTTTCTGGGCATTGGATATCACAACGAGTTATGTTTTCCCAATCCTTGGCTTATAAATAAGAGTATAACTTTTGAGATTTCATGAAGGGAGCCTATTACAGTTAGATTATGGGGAAATAATAATAAATAGATAAAATAATATTTTTATATAGATAATATAGGAAGATATTAAAACTTTGGGTTCCAGTATTATGTTGATATTTTTTGGATTTAATGATAAAATCATGGTATTAATTTAAAATATATAGAGGTTTATCTTTGGATTTCTCAATTGTAATCTAATATAGTGTATAAATAATGAGTTTTCACCATGGGATCTAGTTGTATGGGTATGGGGTTCTTCACTATAACTCTCTTTATTTAATAATCTCTTCAATGCTTATGTACTATAACTTTGGATGTTTCACCATTCCTTAAACCATAATAAAAATCCAAACAATATACACATTTAAAAAAAACCACCAAACAAGAATTCCGATGAAATAATAATAAATTTATGGAATACTTTTTATTTAGGTGGTTGGGACACTAATTTCTATATACATGAGTGAAAAAATTCTACAGAGGCCCAAGGTAAACAAACACATTTATTTCTCTAATTTATGTGAATAATCAATCTATCTAAAAAATAGTCTGATGGTCTAGAGATCCAAATGATTGATTTCATTGAGTACATGATATATAATCAATATGTGTTAACATTTCCTAATAATAGAACCACAATAGACACCATTTTAGACTTCTTCAATGTTATACTCATATTCATTACCTAGGGAAGGTAAAGATAATAAGGGGTTTTCTCGAATGATTAGTAATAAAAACCTTATCAACATATCCATAAGGGTTAGATCATAAGAACCATATAAACCATTATCATGGGATACATATCTAATTAAATGAACATCATAATATAGGTATTGTGAATATGTCATGATATAATGAAATGTAATCTCAAATGGAAAAACCTATACCATGATAAATGTGTGAAGAATCATAACAAATTAAATAATATAGAGGATTATAATTAGAGGAATATAATTATTACCATTTAGTGTGATGTAAAAATAATTATTTAAATTTTATTTCAAGGATACTCACCATTTCATTCATCATATAGTAGTCTTGGGTGAGTCACCTTTTTACCCTATTAGGCTAGGGATAATCCTCTTATATATCTTTGGTCTTGGGATAAAATCACTTGTATACACCTTTTTCGTGGGATAAATCCTATCATTCACCCCTTTATCTTTGGATAAATTCACCAATATATACATTTGGTTGGGATAAATCCTCATTTGTACCCTTTGTCTTAGGATAAATTCTCTTCAATTCCTTTTGGCTTCTGTTAAATTCAATTGTGTAATTTTTTTTGATAAATCCTCCCATGTATCTTTTTTATAAAGATAAATCCTCTCATGTAAACGTTTTCTAGGGATAAATCTTTATATGTACCTTTTTCATTGAATAAATCATCTCTTGTCCCATTGGAATTGGGAGAAAAATATTTGGTAACCTTTTGAGATTAGGAGATACAAACATTAATAATGAATTAGAGATATATATAGGTCCCACCCATCAATAAAACATATATACGTTTCCACTTAAAATAATTTTAATTAAACAAATCATAAAAATTAATGGAATAAAAAATGGTTTTACAACATTTCTTGATGGTATAACCAAAATCGACCTCCAGAATATAAACAAATGATACCCAAAATTTTATCACCATAAAATTGTATTTTATAATAAAACATATAGGGTGACACATGAAAAATAATTTCTATGAAAATAAGGCCTTTAAATATAGATATGAAAATTTTACTAAAACCATAAAAATAATTTGTTGAAAATGGTTTAACTTTTCTGTAAGTGACGAAGTTATGGGCCTCTTTAAAAAGTCATTTTATGAAAGGTCAATTTTGAGAAACTAAAAAAAATCCATTTTATAAATAAATATTTGTAAATATAACTCAAAAATGATGACTTGTAAAAATACTAAAGGTTTAAAAAAGTTGAAATGATTTTTTTGTAAACATTTACTTTTTAAAAGAATCTCCAATAATTGAGCCTTGAAAATGATATAATGTTTCCAAAAATGTTTAACTAAATGCAATGGAAAAAACATAATTTTGAAAAGTATAGTTCAATAATTAATACATTAAATGATATAAAGGTTTTAAATTGAAATTTTGTCTATATGTTAATCTATTTTATTTTTAAAGGATGGATAACCTTTTTAATATTTTTAAATATCTTTATTGAAAACCCACATTAAAAAAGTGGTAGTAAAATTTCCCTATGAAAGTTTTTACATGAAAATATGATGTTCACATTAGATAAGAAATAATTGGGGTTTCAAAAAATAATTAGAAACATTTAAAGGAAAGGGAATAAGGATATGGAGGAAAATGAATACTAAATAGGATGGGAATGATTCTAACTGATTATAATACTTTTTTGAAAAAAAATCATCAATGTAATGGGTTTGTATCTAAAATTTAGTTAACTTCATTTGTGAAGAAAAATAAAAATTAAGTATATTATTTTGTGGAATAAATAAATCATATAATAAGGAAGTGTATGAATGATTTTAACTCAGCAAAGCGAAATGAGTTCTTAAAGAAACTCATGACCTTTGTATCCTTTGAATCAAAAGACATTTAAAGAAAAAATGAAGTTGACCTTGAAAACCCATGAATAAAATTAAAATGTCAAAATAAATTTATTATAAAATAATCTCACCATATTAATTATTTCATTGTTTTAAATAATAAATAATTATTAATTAATTATATTAGAGGCATGATACTCTTACCTTGAATTATTTTTAGTTGATCATAAAATATCCTCATTTTTAGCAATAGGAACCATATTATTATCATTTTTTAGAACTTTATTCATATAAATAAACTTTTCTAAAATTTATTTGAAATTATTCTATACATATATATTAGTTATTTACTGTCTATATTCAATATCTAATGTTAGTAATCTTGATCGATTGAAAAAAATTTGTAATTCCAGTGTTGTTTTTCATTATTCTCCCAAAATCCATCATTCTATGATCATAAAATGAAATAGAATTGATTATTATAGTAATTTATTATTCTTTAATTTCATAATTTGGATATTTTGGTCATGATACTTGTAGGAGAATTTGGTTATGAGCATGTTTTGATTATTCTCAGCAAACAAATGATGGTCACATAAATAACAAGTTAATTTCTTAATATTACAATTATAGAAAAAACAAAATATTATTTAATTATTTATATCTTATATTACCAAAAGATAAATTATCATAGTCATCCATGATATAAATTTGTACATTTGTTCATATATGTGGTTAAACAAACCCAAACAAGAACATATCTTAATAATAGAGGATTATGAACTGGTTTATTTGTAATATAATTATACCAAAAGAATAATGATATTATTTAGCGGTTTTAGTGTGATATATTAGAATATTAAATTATTAGAAAAAATATATAACATATAGGTTGTTATTACATAATATTAAGAAATCATGATTTTCCCCTAGAAGGATCATTTTGACAGTTGACATTTTTAATGTTTTTATGGTTAATATTGCTAATGATATGAAAATTTTGTCTTTCCAAAACCTTAGTATTTTAATAAAAATAATATTTATCCAAAAAAATCAATCTCATGACCATCCATGTTAGGTGGCGAATAAAATAAATATGTAAATAAATCATTTCATTAAGGTGTTAGTCCACACATGCGCATGGATGGTGATTTTTTTCTACATAGAATGACGAAAAGGGAAAATCTGGTTCATAACTAAATATTATAAAATATGTAATAAATATTATATATAATTACCTGTTGGATACATCTATGTATTTTGGTGGAGGAAAATTAATAATGTAGGTTCATGGAGGTGGTAGTTCACACATCCCCTGAATGAGAGTATTAAATATCTTAATAGAAAAGGGAAAGGTGGTTAATGATTGTAACATAAATATAATAAAAAATTGTATAATAATAATACTATTATTTTCATTTTAATATGGTGTAATATAATTTTATGGATAATAAATTAATATAAATAAATAGAAATGATAAATAAATAGTAAGAAATTTATACATTACTTCTTGGATTATCTCTTGTTTATAAAAGGGTCGAATACTTTGGTGGATGGTATTTTGAGAATACAAGTCATATTAAATGTGGAAAAAAATTTAGGAGAGGTTTGGGTGAATTTTGGTCCCAAAAAAGTGAGTTTTTTAGGTAATGTAGGAGTATAGTTCCCCTTTTATATGTGAAATGGGATGACATTTTTGTAAATACATAATCTTTTTTAATAATGGAAGTCATTTATAAATAATTTAGCTCCAAAATTTGAGTATAATTTAGTTATTAATGTGTATGGTCAATCAAGTCCTATACCACCAATTTCAACACATTTTTAGAAAATACTACTGGTGTTTCCATCTTTGTTAAACCCTTTTTAACCCTTTGGATTTTTACTAGGGTTACTAGTTTTTACCAATGTAATTTATCATTTACGATTGAAAATAAATTAGTTTTTATTACATAATTCGGATATAATTATTCCAAATTAGAAATCCATTTTATTAGATTAATTTTATAGAGTGATAAAAAATAACTTTAAAATACTAAATGTATAATGTATTAAAATATTATTTTTAAAAAATATACCTTATGTTATAAAATGTTAAATATGGGGTTTTAAATTAAAAAAACACTTTCAAATTTTAATGTAACTTATAAAATACAAATTTAGTCAAATAAAAAGTTTTTTTATTTTCTAATTCATGCTTATATACTAGTAATGTATTAAAATTCATGTTATTTATCAAAACATTATTTTAATAAATAACCTAACAATCAATATTTTTATAAAAAATACAAAAAAAATATTTAACTAATATTTATAAATATATTTTTAAAATAATGTACATTTTGTAAAAATAATATTAAAAAATATATATTTATATTTTAAATTAAAATACAAAGATAACTATTTATATTAAAAAATTGCCTTTTTAAATAGTAATTGTTCTTCGTACTCTCTCATAAAAATTTATTATTTAAGGATGTTAGTATGTTAGTTAATATTTTGATTTATTATATATTATCAAAATACTATTTTAATAGTTCTTGGTTTAAATTTATTAATACCTTAAATAAAAATTTTATAATATAAAATCCTTTTATATATTATTTAATATTAATTATATATACTTAAAATGTATTCATTTTCAATTAGTAAATATATTTTTTACTAAATGTTTTATGTTTCCTAAATTTTGTTAATAATATATATTTCATTGACTATTTTAGTTTTGTTTTGTGTCTGGTGCATGCAATTGAATAAATTATTTATTTAAATAAATATAATCCAAATGTCTTGGGGAGTTATATTCTCTTCTACTTAAATAAATTTTTTCCTTCAAATTTTATGTATTAATTAATAATGAAACAAAATAAAGGTATTTAAGAGATATATGTTACTTGTGATATAATCTACAGAGTGATATAAATAAAATTATAAAATATAAAACTTTCCCTCAGAGAAATCCAAACATTATTTTTTGTTTTTATATAATAATTTGACCAAAATATCCCACATGATTAGGTATTATTACTCTATTAATAGATTTATTTTTTAGAGAGCTCATAGTTTTCCTTGAAATTAATGATTCTCATATGTATGTTTGAAATATAAACTGTTATTTGTCCATTTTGTTGATTATTTAGTATTGTATTTGGATATAACAAATACATTTTTAAATTCACATTATATTCATCTAAAAAATGGATAATAAGAATTTAATGAATCATATACTACAAAACTCAACTGGGAAACAATAATAAGATTATTTTTTCATTGATAAAATAAAATCCTTGGGATGTTGATTTTATGCTTTTAGAAATCTTCCAAGATTTCATAGACCATAATACAATAATTAATCAACAAATATAGAGTTGAGGATAAATTTTCCATAATTTTTAAGATCCACTTTGTAATTATGATGGGATATTATTCTTCTTATTACCATGTATTATGTTGTTTTTTTACCTATAATACTTGTTATACCTTGGATTAGGGAATCAATTTCCATAAAACCAAAAATATTTTTATTTAAAGGGTTGATGTATGGATTGTGTATTAGTTTGGTCTCTAAAACCTTCAATTTAATTGGTTGAACTCTTCATGATTATTTTGAAATGACATTTTCAATGATTAATCCTTCCATACATGAATATTTTTCATGTTATTTTGAGATATTACCTTTGGTTATTCCTCCCATTTCGTTGAAACACCCAAAGTTTTATCTTATTTCTTTCTACATATTCATCACCTAATATTTTATGAAACATGGAACTTCTATTATTCAGTGTATTTATATGTTTATAAATAACCAAATTATTAATCATAGCTCAATATAGTTGAGATAGCCCAAAAATAATAGTTTCAACACCAGGTTTTATCAAATTTGTTTACTTATTTGGAGAATTGACGAATAGTCCATCAAATCCATTTTTAACTTTTTTCTTCCTACCTTAATACATTTATAAAACCAAAAAAAATTCAATTTTTAATGATAAATAATTATAACTATGTTATTATTATTTTAAGATAATCACGTGAAAAATTCAACATCAAAATATCTAACTCTATGAAATTATCACTCTTGGGTAAATATCTGTTTTTTATGTTGTGTTTTCTAATATTTCATAATATAACTCTTTAACATAATATATAACTTATAAGTTTTTCTAATGAGAATTTTATTAACCAAATAATATCGCATAGGAGTGTCAAGATATGTGTGTAGTCTTAGGACCACCCATAAAAGACAATAGTGAGGATTAAGTTAATGTCAAACCAACAATTTCATGAGGATTACCTCAAGGTGAACCTGTGTCACAATAGGACCTAATTATGAGTATCCAAACAAGGTTGTAGTTTCTAATAGATCAAATAAATCTCAATATTAATAAAAGAAATTTTATTATCCAATATATATACTTATCCTTAGGTTTCTTACTACAGTTATCTTATCTAATTACCCAAATTGACAAAAGTAATACTCAACTATATCACCCTCTAATATCAACTATATTGAGATAATAAAATCATACATATTTATTTCATTATTTTACATGAATTATCATTCTATCTCATTTATAATCAAAGAAATTATTTATAACAGAAAACTTATAATCATGTCATTTATGGTTATTATCATAATAATATGAGGAAACATGATCATTGAATATATATATTATTAATAGTTTGTGTTAAAATATGTTTTTTTCATAATTCCTGAGAGAAGGAAATGTAACATCAAATGAAGAAGAATATATCATAGAAAAATTATGTGGAATCATGATACATTACACATGATCCAATAAGAATAATCATAGGCAGAATTTTATGATATAAGAGTGTGTAATAAACAAAAACATAGAAATCATATCTCAAGGCTTCCCACCAAGGAATTCATCACAAAGTAGTCTTGAGATGATCGCTTCCTTTTTAGCCTTGGAATAATCCTTTTCTATACCCATGGTATTTGGATAAAACACCTATTGTTTCCCTTTATCTTGGGATAAATTGTATTTTATACCCTTTGGTTAGGTTAAATCATCTTATAACCCTTTTTCTATGGATAAATACTCCTCTATACCATTTTTTCATGATAAATCCTCCCATATAACCATTATCTTTTGAAACAAACCTCCCATATACCCTCTATCTTAGGATAAATCCTCTTATGCACCATTTGGGTTTGAATAAATATTATTTTTTACCATTTGTTTGAGATTAATTTCAATTTATACCATTTTTCTTGGAATAAATCCTCATATATACGTGTTTTATTTGGATAAATCGTGATATATACCCTTTTGATATCATGATATATAATAAAAACCAATGAATTATAGAGATATATAGGACCCCACCCATCAACAATATATTCATATAGTTCCACAAGAAAAAAAGTCATTAAACACATTATAAACAACCCATGGGAGAAAAAATGGGTTTCAAAAAATATCCACATGGTATCTCTAAAATTCATCGCAATAATATAAAAGATTGATAAACAAGATTAAATCACCAAAAATTAGTATTTCATATAAACATTTATAGTCTGATACATAAAAAAATATTTTCTATGAAAATAATGTCTTTATATGATAAAGGAAAAAATTCTAATTCATAAGAGTGTTTTACATAAAATTCATTTAACTTTTGCATAAATGATTAAGTTATGGGTCACGTTACAACGAAATTTTAAAGAATAAAATGTTGATAAATTTAAAAGAATTAATTTTCAAAATTAATATTTGGAAATAAATTAAAATAATGAACACTTAGAAAAGACATAAATGTTTCAAGATGTTAAATTAAAATAATTTTTTAAAACATTTACCTGTATGAGGAGTATTCAAAAATTTATCTTTTAAAAAGACATAAAGGTTCCAAAAAGTAGTGAATTTAATGGTTTATAAAATAGTTACTTTTAGAAAACACACTTCCATAATATACCTTGAAATAAAATAATTTTTTATTAATTAAATTTGGAGTGGAAGACAAAATCATTGATTTTTAATGACTCGAAACCGTTTTAATATTTTGAAATACCTTTACTAAAAACACACAAAAAAAGAGGTAGTAAAAAATTACTTTAAAAAGTCATAATGGAAAATTGTAAGGTTTAAGGACATATAAAATAAGTGAGGTTTTCAAATATAAATGATAAAATTGGTGGGAAAATAATACATGGACATGGAGTAGAAACCATTATTATAGAGGATGAAAGTTATTATGAATGATGATATGCCTTATGGGAAATAAATTAATCAAAGTAAAATATTTATATTTAAAATTAATATTACTATATATATTAATATAAATTAAAATGAATTGTAATATTTGGGTCGGAGAAATAAATACTATCATAAATAAGTTCAAGAAAAATTATTTTAACCCATCAAGGGGAGTTCAGTTAACTAACAAACTTATGACCTTGTAATCCTTTGAATAAAAAACCATTTAAATAAATAAAATTTGGTTCCCCTTGAAACCCTATTTATTACTTTAATATACTAAATATAAATTCATTAGGAATTAATAAAAACATACCATACATATCATGGTGTGAAATAAGATATGCTACTTGAGGATTTAAATTTAAAACACAAAACTCTTAAATTGAATTCATGCTCAATTGATTGTAATCCAACCACCTATAAAAAAAATAATCTTATTCACCTATTTTAGAACATTTTTCATTTCTATATCCTATTAAAAACTCCAATAATTATTATTATCTATATGTTTATTAGTTATTTATTATCAATTTTTAATATTGGGTGTGGGTAATCTTTATCATTTTAAACTAGTTTCACAATACTAGCGTTTTTATTCATTATTATCCAAAGGTTCATCATTTATAGATAATAAATGGTTCAAAATATTTTGTTTTATAATTATTTATATTTATAAAATTTCATTATATGATTCTTTTAAAATCCTTAAACATTAATTTACTAATGAGTATATTTCAATGATTATTAATGAACGAATGGTGTTTTATTAATTAATGAGACAAATTTTTAAATTATATCTACATAAAGAAAATTAATCATTATTTACAATTTATATTTTATATTACCGTAAATTATATTCTCATAGTCATCCATCATATAAATTTTTATAATTGTTCAAGTAGGTGGTTAAAACAACCAAAATAAGAACATGCCACAATTAATGGATGATTATGAAGAGGTTTAGTTGTAATATCATTATAATGGAAAAATAATTATCTTAAATACTATTTATTATTTTTATAAATCCATATTTTAATGTTTTAGGATAATAATATAAACTATAAGTTGTTATTACATAATATGAAGAAATCATTTTTTCTCTTAAAGTGCTTTTTTGGATGGTTGAATTTACCACAATTTGTTTTTTCTTGTAATATTATTAGGTTCCACAAATTATATTTATAGAACATTAATAATTTCATAAACATAATATTTATTAATTGAACCCATTACCATTACTATCTTTTTATGTAAGTTATTAATAGAAAAACAAAAATCTATCTTTCCATGGAATCAGTAGTCCACATTTATGTATGGATGATGATTTCATTCTTCGTAAAATGGGGAAAATAAGAAATATGTTTTATCATTTAAAAATATAAAATATTCCATAAATATCATAATCATATTTTAAATTACATAGTAAAACCATCATTTTAATACTATGAAGGAAAAATGAATAGGTTGTGTTGTGAAGGTGGTAGTCTGCACAATGCAAAAATAAAAGTTTTATTTTTATTAATAACAAATGGAAAGATGGTTATGTATATTGAAAAATTATAATAAAATAATAGTTTAATAATTATAATAATTTAATCATTTAAAGTTAGTATAATTGATTTTCAATAAGAATAAATACATGAAAAATAAACAGAAATAAGAATGGGGTGTCTTGAAATTTATACATCACTCTTGGATTATCATCCTTACAAAGGTGGTTAAGCCTTTTATGGATGGTCATTTGAGAGGAAAAAACATATTGAAGGTTAATATAAGTGTTTATTATAGGTTTGGTAAGTATTCGGGTAATGTTAAGTGGTTTATTCTATGAGAGTAAGTGAGGATAAGAGTTCCCCTTTTATAAGTGTAAAGGGGTGGTATTTTTGTAAATACCCAGAACTTTTTAACAATGGGATATCACTCTCAATGAAAGAAACACCATAATTGGGAGATACAAAATGGGAGTTATAATGTCTAGAAATTTGGAAAACAAACCCAATCCCACATGTGTTTTAAACAATTTTTTCTTCTTTCCTTCTTGGTTAAACATTTTTTACCCTTCTAATTTTTACCGTGGAACATGTTTTTACCCGTGTAATTTATCCTTTACTACTAAAACTAGATTGGCCCTTTTTACCTAATTAGGATCTAATGATATCATATTTTAAATAAATATTATTATATTAATATTATTATAGTGATATAAATTAATTTTAATATAAAAAATATATCAACAATTTTTTATGAAATATAATTTATGTTATAAAATGTCATATATGGGTTTGAAAATTGAATCCCATATTTTTTAAATTATAAAATAACTTGTAAAATAAAATTTTTTTAATTAAAAATGGTTTCATTAATATCTAATTCTTTATTTGATTCAAATAATTCCATTAAATTCATGTTATTTCTAAAAATGTGATTTTGTGCTACTCACATGAAAAACAATCTTTTTAGAAAAATACAAAAACACTATATTAAAATAATATTGATATTTGGAATTCAAAAATGATATTTATTTTGTTGGAATAAAATTCCTAAATATATAAATTTTTTTTAAATGAAAATATAAATAAAACTATTTTTATTGAAAAATAAATATTTTAAACATTATGTTTTCTTATTAATATATCATAGAAATTCCCAACTTAATGATGTTCATACGTTAATTAGTATATTTAAATATTAAATATTATCAAAATAATATTTTTTAAGTGATCCAAATTAATTTATTAATACATTAAATAGTTGTTTAATATTATATGGTCCATTAATATATTATATCATTTTAATGGTGTATTTCATTTAAATAGAATTCTAAAAGATGATTCTAATGGATGAATAATGGAAAAACATGGTGAATTTTAGCTTCATGACTGAGGATAAAGTTTGACATTGGAAAACCTAATAGTCTAGATTGGAAACCTCTTTCATTGGACCATCCTAATCATATGGATCTCTTATATTGGCGTATTACATGTAAAAAAATATGAATAATCACCCTCAACCTGAGAGGATAGAGAATAGAAGAACTTCATGGATGGGGAAAATCAAATGTGAATATATCCTTTAAAAAATTTGACGTCCCTTCCCTAAGAAGATCCATCAAGAAATGGTACATTAATTATTTCTTATCAAACAAAGTATCTATGGATTAATGAATTAATCAATGTATGTATTTTATTATTTTAAGAGTTATAAATCCAAAATATGAAAGGATGTGTTAGTTAAACATGTTTCATTATGGAATTGTGTAAGAATATGGTTTTGGGAAATTTAAAATGGAATCAATGGGGAAGGGTTTCTATTCCATTGTGTTTACATATTATGATTTCAAATGAATTGAATGATTCTTTAGTTATATTGCACTAAAACCATTATTTCTCAGAATATAAGAGTGTGATGGAAATTTGATCTGAACTATGTTATGAATACCGTCACTCAATTTTGGGTTCACATTTAAAATTTTTATTTGATTTGTTGGAATTCAAGAATTATATGGTATATATTATCCTCAATTGTAAATATGATTATATTATAAAGGAAAACTAACAACTCATGAGTGTTTCACTACATGAGGCTGATATTTGAAGTGTACATGGCCAATACATTGGGGGAAGAGTCGGTGTTTTCAATAACAGATGATAGTATCAACCAAGAAATACATTATGAGATGAATCCAAATTATTGTATAAACTTTAGGTTTCAGAGTCATGTATCTTATGAATGTAGTAAATACAAGATTTAAACCATATATAAAGTTAGAGTTTATGGGGAAGAACCATGCAGGATGGACAATTGTAAAGGAATAGTCATGGTACCTAATCACCCTAATAATAAATCACTTATAACCTCTTCCTCATGAATAAGAAGTAAGGATATGGTCCCTTAAAACCATCCTCATAACACTGGTTCCCATGATGTTGAAAACCCACAAATATCTGATGATTTGTAATGGGTCTAGAAGAAAATAGTAATACCCTAATTGGGATTGTATATGTGAAAGGGGTTGATAAATAATTCCAATCTCACCTCACTGATATTATATCTAATGAAAACATAATCTTTGATCATGGTTTATAGGTAAGGGACGATTAGATGTTTCTATTTGTTAATGATTATTGTCTCCTGATTCTTAAAGATCTCTAGAGTATAATGAATATAAATAAATCTATACCGATCCCTATGATTCTAAATAGGATCACCCAGTCAAGGGAATGGTTGGGAAAGAGGTTGTGCCTCTAGTTTTTATGATGGATCCTACTAAAAGTGACTATTATTAGTCTGAATCCTTTTCTCGTAAGAAACCAAAACCTCTCAATTATATAATAGGATCAGATAACAAAATTAAATAATGATAAGGGTAAATATATTTTGGTTTTCTATTTGAAAAAGGTGATTTATATTTGCATGATATTTCAATCCCCTCATTCTGTACAAGATTCCAACACAGATGATATATCTTGACACATGGTCTATCAGGATGAGATAGAATATGCCTCCTCCCAGGTGAATTCTTATATGTCTTCCCAAATAATTTCATTAGAAACAAATATTTAAGAATATGTTCACTCTAGTAACAACTCCACCCCCTAAAGGGAAGGTTTTTGGAAGATGGTGATAAGGAAATACAACCTCATGAATTTGAATAGGATGATCCTAGACTTCCTGAAGACATTAATAAATCAGCGGGGGATGTAACACCTAAAAAATGTGAATTAATGACAAAGGAAAGGGTAATAAATACATTATGTATATACATCAATAGGGTGGACCTCTAACAAGAGGTAAATACCATAATCAAGGACACTATTATTTTGTAATTGTCAAGGAATTGGGAATTATCCCATGCTCATGACCCATATACATTACCTTGTGAACCATAAACCATATCGTATATCAATTAATGATTCCAATATGTTATTCAGAAACTAGAAAGCATTAAAATAGACATATTTTCAATACAACATTGTTTCTGAAAATATTTATGGCATTAATATTGATCATTTGTGGGTTTTTAATCATGATTCTAATAAGATTATAGGATGTGTGAAATATCCACAACACATTGACATATCTATTTATATACACCATTATACACTTTATATAACTTTTTTATGCTTACACTAATAATATCAAAATAGGGGAGGATAGTAGGGATCTAAAAATGAGTGATGGAATTGATAGAAACAAAAGGATTATTTATGGGGATTTCAATTATATCTGAATACCTGATAAGAGAATTGGATTTGATTTTAGAATAGATTCCTCTCATGAATATTTTTCATGTATTGGTCATTTCAGTCTCCCTAAAGATTAAATTTCCATGGTAGATTACACATGGATTATATTTAATGTACATGGTAGATCATTAAGTAAATTATATAGATTATTTATTCATTTGGATGATAAGAGTATGGAAATGGGAGTCTCTGGATTCACCCTTCCCAAACATCATTCATGTCACAATCAGACTATTTTTTATCTACACATGTAACTCACAAGGACGGCCTATACTCATTTTAAATTTAGTAATTCTTGTCTTAAAATTCCTGGATATAGGGAGATTATGTTAGAGTCCTAGAGGATGGATTCTCGCGGTATCCCATTACATTCACATGATTAAAGACTCAAAATATTCTGAAGGTTAACAAAATAATGGGGCAAAAAATCTTTTTTCAATATTAAATAACACATCAAGGTTGATGAATATAGTATTAGTTTCTTTAAAATTAGAAATCATAATCATTATTTTCTTTCTAGAGTGAAAATTAAATCTCTTTACAACCTTGATAACCTTATGACTACCTAAGAAAGGCTAGATATAAATTATATCAATGTTAAATGGATCATAGGTGGTGGCATTAATTTTAAAAAAAATCATCAACTACACAGTTAGAATACAATAAGGAGAAGTGATCATGTGATTAATTTCAATGGATGCTCTCTCATTTATGAAAATGTCATCTATAATGCCATGAGTAATCAATTTTAAGCCCTCTAACCTAATGATGGATCAGATAATACCCATATAATAGTTGACAGTATTATTATTTTCAGTGAGGTTAATCAAAATAAGTGCCTTTTCATAGACCCCTCAAAGGAGGAAGTTAAAAACACTCTCCTCAATCATCATTAACAGTTCCCATGGACTAGATGGGTTCCACAATAATTTTTTTCATTTAATATGATATTTTGTGGTGTGAGGTGACATTTTTCATTAAAGAATTTTTTTGATCATTCCTCCATTACTTATGTAATTAATTCTATATTCATTTCCCATATCTCCAAAAAAAGAAGGTTCAATTGACAGCAAGGACTTATGAATGTTTAAAATCAAAAATACATTACATATAATTATTTAAAAATTAATCATAACCATATTAGGGGATATCAAGAGGGAAGTAATTACTCCAAACCAATTTGGATTTCCCTCAAGTATGAGTTTTTAAAAAATTATGTTTACTACCTCTGAAAGTGTTAATCTAATGAGTAATATAGTAAATGATTGAAATTTCTCCCTAAGCATGGATATTTCAAAATCATTAATCACTATCAAATAGACTATATTTTTTATATTCATAGGATGCATGGGTGATCCAATACCCTTATTATATTCATCAGTTCCATCCTTAGAATTGTGAGAATCAATATTTCAATAAATGGATCCCTTAAGGGCTTCTTTAGAAGCCTGAGGGGTGTGATACAGGTCCACCCCCTCTCTGGTATAATCTTTTCTATTTATGTATACTATATTAGAAGTTTTATCATTTAATTGAATCCAGTTTTCTACAAAAAATGCATAAATGTGGGTTGGTAGTTTCCTACCCCGTCCCATCTCCTCTATGCTGATGATATCTGACTTTTTGGAAAGACCTCCAAATGAAATTTGTATTCTATTAATGATAGTTCTTAACCAATAGGAAGATGTAGCGGGATAGAAGATTAGTTGTAAAAATAATTTCATTTCCTTTGGAGTAGAATTTATAATACCAGGAAGAATATAATGGAAAGGGTTCTTGGGGTGAGAAGAGAAACATTACATTTGATCTACCTTGGTGTTCCTCTATTTTTAGGCGATGTAAAAAATAAGATATCTTGAATATGTGCATTTTTCATCATTAATAAACTAGATAGCTAGAGAGGATAATAAATGTCTCAATATAGGAGAATATACTTCATCAATTCATTGATCACCACTATGTTTGTTTATGAATTATATTTATTCAAATAGGGAAGGGGACCTCTCAATAATCTATAAAAAATAATTATAAATTTCATATGTACTAGTTCGGTTCATGAAAAGAAGAACATAATTATTTCATAGAAAGAGTGCATAAAACCCATTGAAATGGGGGGACTAGGCTTCAAGGATCTCAAAATATTTAATAATTTCCTTCTTGGAAAATATTATTAGAATCTGATTATTTATTTTGATTCTTCTCTGTATTTTTTTTATCAAATAGGTTTAATTAAAATATAATGAGTGGATCCTCTTAGTAACATTCCTCATCCATTTTTCCCAGCCTCAAAATATCTTTCAATGATATTCTGAAAAACTCTAAGTGGATGGGGTTTTAAAAATAAAAACTGAATTTCCATAATACACCTTGGCTGGAAAAAACCCTTCAATACATTTTGGATATGCCTAAAAACCTTAATAATAAATCTATTTTTGATATCTTGCATGGAAGCAACAACATAGGTTGCTAAATTCCATCCATTTTTTCTTTTTTAACTACATGGATATCAATTTCTTGAAAGGGATACTCTTTTTTGGAGGAAACATGTGTCTGGTATCTTCATCACTAGGGAAACTTAGGTACTCACCAATGAAGGTAATATTTACATGCCATCATGAATGCTAAATATTATAACCCCCCTCATCCAACTATCAAATTGGTCTCTAATTTGTTGAATTTGGAGATGGCATATTATTACTACAGAGTGGTTTCAAGGGTGTATAGTTCAGATAGCCTTCGTATGTTTTATATGTCATCTAAATTCTAAAAAAAATTAGCATTTTCTCATTAGATGCAACTTTGATACTCAATTCTGGGAGCATCAACTAATTCTATTTTTATTTTCTATATTCAAAAATAAAATGGTGCAATTTAACTATCATTTTATCACTACTGCACAAATGAGTGAATAGGGTTGTAACATATTTATGGAAGTTGATTTATCTTCCATTTTTTATATCTATAAATATTTAAATTAGATACTTTTTAACAATAATACTCATTCTATTCATACGATAATGATGGATGTTTATAGGGATGAAATGGAAACATCAAATATTTTAATAGTTGTAATGGAAAATATCATTCCAGATATGAATATTATAAGGCAAGTAGGTGTTATTAGAAGTTCCAAAAATCCTCTAGTGGATAAATTCGTCAGGTTTATTCATTCAATTCCTTTGTGAATAAAGGTGAATATTGATGGTGTTTCCTCTAGAAATTTAGGGCCCTAGGGTTTTTAGGATATCTTTTGGATACATCAACTTTGACAATGGGGGTTTATACAATTACATTGGTATTTTAAATGCATATAATGTTGAATTATTGGACATGGTTAATGTTTTCAAAGATTCTATCAATCATGTTTGAAATTATCTTTGGATCGAATCAAACATGACAATCTCTATTGAAGAAAAGAATGACAGATCCAAGAGTGTTACTTGTAAATTGATCCCTCAAAGAATTAATTATCTCTGGGATAATTATGACCACATCTTGGCCATCTCACATGTTTATAGGGAAGCTAATAAAGTTGTAGATGCAATGTAGAAAAATAAATTATGGGAATGGGTTGAATATATACCTTTATAATACCAAACATTTTTGTATCCTGTAAGAACCTGGACCTTCTTTTTAGGTATGTTTTTCCTTTTCTAGTTGTTTTCTAGAGAAAAGAGGAAAATAGAAGAATTTGGAAATTTTTTAAGTACATGCCATGTACTTTATGAGTACACGTAGTGTAATTTTCTTCCATGTGAGGTTGTGTGTTGGCCGTGTTCGGGCCACACACACGGTGTGTAGTAGTGATGTGGAGGCTGCTTAATGTGGTGTACGAATAGTGTACACGTCATGTAATCATGAAGTACACGCCTTGTAATTTTCATTTTATTTCATTAAACAGACCGGGTTCATGATTTAACCCTGAATACATCTTCTTCTCCAGCTTCTTCGACCGAGAGCGTCTGAGGAGGCTGAATCCTCTCCGAGCCACCGATCCATCACCAGTTATCTGAATCGAACGTCGTCGGTTGCAATTGAATCACAGCGATGAGTTCTGGGTTCCTCTTTGGCCATATTTCCTGATTCTCTCTCTTGTGAGAGTTATCTGAGGTGGAACGTTTTAATCATTTTTACCGATATTCACCATTCTAGGCTGATTCATAGGCCGAGGTTCATGTATATTGATCTTCTAGGATTGAGGTAGGTGGTTTGTTGCCCTACGTTGAATGTCTTTCATTTTTTGGTGAAAAAGTGTCGGATACCCATGTATCGGGTATCTCTGGTTAGGGTTTTGATCCTGTATTATTATCTTCCTTATATTTCTTGTATTATTGTGGTTATTAGATGATTAATAATTTCTTGTTAGCATGTTTGAGGATCACGCCTTGGGTGTTTCCCTTTTTTGGTTGTTTATCTCCGTTTGGATTAGGTTTCCTGTGAGGCAGACATTTTTGCATTGTTTTCTTGCCTTGATATAATTGATTGCATGTATTTCCTGCTGTTTAAATGCTTTTGATCCACTATATCTATTAGACAAGTAGTTTGTTGAGATTAATTTGGGCTTCTAAAAGTTTATTACGCACGAATACGCTACTCAGGG
The DNA here is from genome assembly GCA_963277665.1 of Viscum album. NCBI lineage: Eukaryota > Viridiplantae > Streptophyta > Magnoliopsida > Santalales > Viscaceae > Viscum > Viscum album. The sequence goes on from OY728142.1 coordinate 282,491,515, forward strand.
CTGTGGGATCCTGGTGTGGTAGAATAGAGAGGGAACTGACGATTAAAGGCTTCCCTAGAGAGTCTGTTATAAATTAGTATAATTCAAATGACTTACAAGAATGGAACTTTTTGCTTCCATATAGTTTCCTTAGTTATGTATCGAGACTGTAGGAGGAATTAGACAGAAGTGCTTCCTTAGAGAGTCTATATTTATCGTTGCAAGACCGTAGGGGAATTGACGGTGAGATCTTCCCAGAGTGTTTGTGCCTTTGTATGTTTACATGACTAGAGGGGTCTATCAGTGTGATCCACCCATAGAGTCACCATGATTATTGGTTGGTTGGTTGTGAAGAGTCCACCAAGCCAATGAACAAGCTTGTGTTTTGTACTACTTGTAGTATAGGTAGTCTGCTGAGATACTTTTTGTGTTACTTGTTATGCTTTGAGAATATAAAGTTGTTTGCTAGATTCCTTGGTTGATAATTTAATTATTGAATTAAATTAATAAATAAATGTTAATAAAGATTGGTAGGATTATTTACTTTAGAGTACTCCTGTTTCTTTGCTGCATTTATTTCCTTTACTTTTGTTATATTGCTCACTGACAGTAGGGAATAGATCATGTGGTGATTGCCTACTGGGATTAGTCTCACACCCTATTTGGGTCCTTCTTTTTGGATCAAACAGGTTATATGGTTGCAGGTGTTGATAGGGACTGTGGACCTTCTACTTCAGGTACATGATTGCTGGTTGGAGCTGGAGAGCATAGGACCGAGCATAGGCTTGCGATGTTGCTGGAGATGTTATTTACTTTTAGTACTTGTTCTCATTTGTATTTCCACACGTTGTTGTGTTTGCTGCTTTCCTTAGATACTTGTACCATCTTCATCATTTTCATCATTATTATATTATACATTGCTTACTCTGTATAGTTTTAGTTGTTTTATGTTGTTTACTACTTACTCTATTGACTGTTATTTCTTGTACCTTGTATACCTTACCAGATGAGGGCATTGTTTCCCCAATGACTTACCAAGGCCCTCGCTGCTAGTCAGTAGCCTCTTGTGTTTGTGGAAATTCTCTTGAGATCATGTGGAGGACCGGTCATGGGGCATCAGTTAAGGGGCTCCGGATTCGGGTCATTACAAAGTGGTATCGGATGAGTTTCTTTCTTTTTCTATTGACTTATTGTTTAGCAACATTAGACAGGTATATGATGGAATAGGTAAATGGTAAATAGTTGTTCCTGGGCATTCTAGAACCCGTGTATAGGGAAAAATCTATATTGCCTCTAATATTGCAATTTTCGAGTTTTGAAAATATTAGAGTTTACTTGATTTCACCATTGGGTGTTGCACTTGTTTTGTGTTGTTAGTGTTTATATGATTATGGTTATATTTTCTTGTAACCAGATGAGATGAGGGTATGACATCTCATGCATCATATAGGCACTTGTTAGAAAATCACATGTCATGCAGTTTTCCATGCCATCTAGATTGCATTAGAATTTGCATGTTGTTGTGGTAGAATTGTGATAGAAGATGCTTGTTGTTGTGATAGATGCTGTGATAGAATACATGCTATGTTGATAGGGTATCGTTTGTTTAGAGCTTATTTATCATCGATGCCAAACTTTGGTCTTAGAGGTGTTATGGGCCTTTTAGGATCGAAATTTCATGGGTCGCAGGTTGCTAAACTGTTTGCTTGTTATATAAAAGGTTATGATGCCATGCTTTGATTTGCAGGGAGTATGGCCCCCCACAGATTGGAATTTGGAACCTTAACACTTGTTTTCTGTGTTTTCTAGGCTCTGGTGTAGTTCTAAGGTTAATGTCTGGAAAAATCCAGAATACACGACTTGTACTTTATGAATATACGCCGTGTAGTTTTTAGCCGTGTCCCTACCTGTGTTGGGCAGAGACACGGGGTTGTAAAGTTTCCTGAAGGAACACATCGTGTACCAGCTTTACATGCCGTGTAGTTTGGAATAGGTATTCGGACGTGTCACGAACAACACGGACTAAGTTTTTCCTTCAAGTTCACGTTCTGTCCCTTGGGAACACGCTGTGTATAGTTGACCATGTAGCCGGCCGTGTAGAGAACAACACTGGTTTGTGTTATCCTTCCACATCCACATCGTGTCCGTATGGAACATGCCATGTAGTATCGACCGTGTGTCAGGCCGTGTCACTAACAACACGGTCCAGGTAAGGCATTTCATGTACACGTCGTGTGTCCTTTGACACGCCGCGTAATAGTGGTCTGTGTACCCGTCTGTGTGACTAAAAACATGGACCGGGGAGATATCTTAAGGACACGTCGTGTAGCAGACAAGCACGCCGTGTAGTTTCCTGGTGGGATAGTCCGTGTTCCCAACCGCGTAGGAGTGAACGGGCAGGGAGGAAAAGGTTTAGTACACACTGTGTAGTTTAATAACATGCTATGTAGTCAAGTGGGTTACATAGCCATGTATGGACAAGGTTCACGCCCAGGGTAATCTTATAAGAAACACACTGTTTAGTAGTACTAGATGCCATATAGTCAGGTTTTTTCACCTTTTTAATGTTTCTATCTCCTGTTTCATTTTTCTCTCTTAATTTTCATCTTTTTTCATCGTTAATGAAAGTGTGCTTTTGACCTTCTAGATCTATGGCACAAAGACGTCCTCCTGTTGCACGTCAGAAACTAGGCAGTTATCGTACGCTTGATACGGTAGTTCCTCCAATCGTTCTAGACATGGAACCTGCAGTGATTCCAGACACTGGTGCCGACACTCAGTTTAGAGAGGGTTTTATGAGATTCATATAGACCTTCCAGGGAGCTCATCATCCTGACCCATCTATGAAAGAGCTGATGTGGGTTTTTCAGCAGCAGCACCCTCCCACGTTCACAGGGGATGGAGGACCACTAGCTGCGGAGTCATGGATAGAAGTCATGATGTCCATCTTCGAGCATATGGAGACACCTATGGAGAGGAGAATTAATCTTGCGACTTATATTCTATGAGACTCTTCCAAGAGATGGTGGGATGTGGTTTCGCAGACAGGGCGCCAACAGGCTATGGCTTGGGATGAGTTTCATCGTACGTTCTACGACAACATCTACTCGATGAAGCTGAGGGATGACAGAGACAGAGAGTTCATGAACCTGTAGTAGGTTACTCTCATAGTTATGAATTATTCCTCATGCTTTACAAAGTTATAGTGTTTTACTCCCATTCTGGGGAATGACGAACTATTTTTGGCAAAGAAGTTTGAGGAACGCCTCAGACTGGACATCAGATCACAGGTGAACTTCTTCCAGTTGACTCTATTACTCTGATAGTCAACAAAGAACTTATTACAAAGTGAAACATGAGGGATACTGGAGCTGTGGACCCGAGTGGTTCAATATATAGGGCTGATTCTCTCCAGACAGACAGCAGGAAGTGCCACCGAGAGTCTACACGAGGTGACTCGGGGAAGCGAGGTATTCCTTCTAGTAGACGAGATCTTCTTTCTAGGAACCAATTGGTGTGATATAAGTGTGGGGAAAATCCACATAAGAAGCCTCAGTGCCAGAGAGACCTAGTGGAGTGCTGATCATGTAGCAAGATGGGTCATCTGCAGCATTTCTGGAAGGTTCTTCATCTAGTGGATAGTGAAGGAGGATAAGTTTCAGCTCCGCGCTCAAGAGTAGGATTACTAGTTCAACAGCATACTGGGGGCTGGAGTTATCCATGACGATCAGGCTAGGGAAGTGTCCATGGATGAAGTTTTTAGGCTCAGGGAGGGTCAGCTCAGGGATCTCAGGCAGCTAAACAGAGCCGCAGTGCAGGCCAGACTTTCGTGGTAGATCATATTTTTCAGAAGCAGTATCCTGGACCTTCCACAGTTCGAGGTACAATTTTAGTAGCCTCATTTTTTTCCTCTACACTTTTTGATACAGAAGATTCTCTTAGAATTAATTATGTTCATACTGTGGAATGCCTTAGACTTATTGTTTACACTTCTGAGGATATGCTGATTCTAGACACTCCCTTGGAAATTAGAACTGCTAGCATGTGTTAGTGCTTAGACTGCCCCTCGAGGTTAGTGGGTGTTGTTTTCTATAAAGACACTATGTTTTGGAGATGGAAGGCTACGATGTAATTCTCGGGATGGATATTTTAGTTACCTTATAGGCCTTTGTCGATTTTCTATCGCCGCAGGGCGAGTTTCACATCACCGAAGGGTGGATATTTTCTACAAAAGGGTGAATGGGATGTTCAGGCGAGCAAAGCTCGACCAGAGCATCATGGGTTTGGCGGTGTTATGGCCCAGATTTCTAGCTTATATCTGGATGACCACGGGGCTTCTCAGGTAAATTTTCCTCTAGTGGTTGATCGCCTTCCAGATTTCTTTCTAGAAGAATTTTCAGGTTTTCCTCCGAAACGAGAGGTAGACTTCTCTATTGAGCTTGTGCCAGGAGCGGCACCAGTGTCCATTACTCCTTATAGTATAGATACACCTGAGTTTAAGGAGCTCCAGAAGTAGTTGGAGGAGTTGAAGAAAAGGGGTTTCATCCGACCCAGTACTTCCTTTTGGGGTTCGCATGTCCTGTTTGCAAAGAAGGCAGACGGCACCCTTAGACTTTGTGTGGATTATCAGAAGCTGAACCAGTTAACAGTCAAGATCCAATATCCATTTCCACTGATAGATGATCTCTTTGATCAGCTTCGAGGATCTAGATTGTTCTCGAAGATCTACTTGAGATCCGGCTACCATCAGTTGCGTGTCAGACCATCTGATATACCTCTTACAGCCTTTTAGAGTAGGTATAGTCTGTATGAGTATTTGGTTATGCCGTTTGGTCTCATGAACGCACCAAAATTTTTCATGGCGCTAATGAATAGGGTTTTCCATCCTTACATGGATTCCTTCATGGTGGTTTTCGGGGACAACATCTTGGTGTACTCTCACACTCGACACGACCATGATACCCATCTTGAGATCGTTTTGAGTACACTGAGGGAGCATCAGTTATATGCTAAGCTCTTGAAGTGCCACTTTTGGAGGGATGAGGTTCACTTCCTGGGTCATGTCATCTTAGAGACAGGAGTATCAGTAGACACAGATAATGTGAGAGCAGTAGTTACCTGGGTGCAGCCGAAGAATGTTTTCGATGTATGAAGTTTCTTAAGGCTAGCTGGTTTCTACAGGTAGTATATACAGGACTTCTCACACCTAGAAGCACTGTTGATGGTCTTGACTAAGAAAGGGGTGAAGTATGTTTGGTCAGAAGCATGCGATTCATCCTTCCAGGAGCTAAAAGGGAGATTGACTTCATCACTGATTCTAGTTTTGCCGGAGCTGGGCAAGTGTTGTACAGTTTTCTGTGATGCATCTGGCATTAGGATTGGAGCAGTGCTTTTGTAGGAGGATCGTGTTGTTGTGTACAGATCTCAGAATTTGTGGCCACATGAGAGGAACTATCCTACACACGAACTGGAGTTGGATGCAGTTGTTCATGATTTGTGTTGTTGGAGACATTACCTCCTAGGAGAGAATTATTTGGTGTATAATGACCACAGGAGCCTCAAGTACATCATCACACAGCATGACTTGAATATGAGATAGCATAGGTGGGTTGATTACCTGTAGTATTTCGATTTTGAGCTTGCTTATACACCTGGGAAAGGCAATGTTGTGGCAGAAGAACTGGGAAGAAGGACATAGATACAGGCAGTTTAGGAGGCCAGTAGTGAGTGGTAGCTTATGGCTTTGTTTTCTGAAATGCATTTGGAAGTGCACGACAGACAGGGTCATAATTTTCTTTAATCTATAGCTATTACCTCTACCCTGCTCGACTGAGTTCAGAGGAGGCAATTATCAGATTCTGAAGGCCTAGTCCTGCAGGAGAGTGTGTCAAGAGAGGACCCTCCTTCTGGATGGATCGTTGTCATGGATGAGATCTTTCATTTCCATGGACGTGTATTGGTGCCAGTAGATATACACGAGGAGATGATGCGAGACTATCATTCCTCAGTCTGGGCAGTTCATCCTGGTGTCACCAAGATGTATCGTGATCTACACCGCCAATATTGGTGGCTAGGTATGAAGAGAGATGTTACTGGTTTTTCATGAGATGTTCCACCTGTCAGTAGGTGAAGGCAGAGCACCAGTGACTAGTAGGGCTTTTATAGTAGCTACCCATTCCCGAGATGAAGTGGAATGATGTCGTGATGGACATCATGATAGGGTTACTGAGATCTGCTCAATGGGAATGACGCGGTATGGTTTGTCATTGATAGGCTCACGAAGATTGCTCACTTCTTGCCGATTAAGGAGACCTTCAGTGTCGATGATCTTAAACGGTTGTACATCCGTGAGATTTTACAATTTGATGGGGATCCGATTACTATTATTTCAGATAGGGATGCCCGCTTTATGTCACTTTTCTGGAAAGGGCTATAGAGGGCTTTGGGTACACAGGTACGTCTGAGTGCAGCTTACCATCCCCAGACAGATGGCCAGTCAGAGTGTACACTTCAGGTACTAGAGGACATTCTATGAGCCTATGTCCTTGATTTTGGAGCTTCTTGGAAGAGATAGATACCTCTAGTAGAGTTTTCCTACAATAATAGTTTCCAAGAAACTATTCAGATGGCACCTTATAAGGTTTTTTTATGGTAGACCATGACGATCACCCTTGTGTTGGCTGGAGGCAGGAGAGACAGCTATGTTGGGACCTCTTCTTGTTTAGGAGACCAAAAAGCAGGTGGATTTTATTCGAAAAAGGATGGCTACTGCATAGTCTCAGCCGAAATCTTATGCTGATCAGTGGAGACGACCTTTGGAGTTTATGGTTGGGAATATGGTTTTCCTACGTGTTACCCCAAGGTTGGGACACAAGAGGATCCAGAGATAAGTTAATCTGTCACCGAGATACGTCGGGCTGTTTGAGGTTCTGGAGAGAGTCGGGCTAGTTGCTAATAGGTTGCAGTTGCCTCATAGGTACCAGGCTATGCACGATGTCTTCCATGTTTCTCATCTTCACCGCTATTTCTCAGACTTGTCTCATGTTTCTCAACCCGAGGAGGTTGAGCTGGATTATGATGCATCGTTCGAGGAGCATCCTATCAGGATTGTTGATCGTAGTGAAAATATATTCCAAAGTCGGTCTATTCCTCTGGTATGGGTGCTATGGCAGCATTGCCGTGTACAAGATGTGATTTGGGAGAGGGATGCCGATATGCGATCATAGTGGCCAGAGTTGTTTGAGGTTTCATCTTCCCCACCTTGCTTGTAAAATTCGAGGATGAATTTTATTAAGGGGGAAGTTTCTATGAACCTAGTCGTTCTTTTTAGGTATTTTTTCCTTTTATGGTCATTTTTTTTCAAAAAAGAGGAAAAATAGAAGAATCTGGAAATTTTCTAAGCACACGTTGTGTACTTTATGAGTACATGTCGTGTACTTTTCTTCTGCATGAGGATGTGTGATGGCCGTGTCTGTTCCACACACACGGTGTGTAGCGGTGATGTGGAGTCCACTTAATGCGGTGTATGGAAAGGGTGAGTAAACACCGTGTACTCATGAAGTACACTCCATGTACATTTCTTTTTATTTCATTAAACTGAACGGGGTCGTGACTTAACCCCGAATACGTCTTCTTCTCCAGCTTCTTCGACCGAGAGCATCCGAGGAGGTCGAATCTTCTCTAAGCCACCGATCTGTCACCGGTTATCCAAATCAAATGCTGTCAGTTGCAATAGAATCACAGAGGTGAGTTGTTGGTTCTTCTTGGACCACGTTTCCTGATTCTTTCTCTTGTGAGGGTTATCTGAGGTTGAACGTTTTAGATGTTTTTGCAGATATGCATTGTTCTAGGATGATTCGTAGGACGAGGTTAAAGTATATCGATCTTCTAGGATCGAGGTAGGTGGTTTTTTGCCCTAAATTGAATGTCTTTGAGTTTTTTGTGCAAAAGTGTCGGGTACCCTTGTATCGGGTATCTCGGGTTAGGGTTTTGATCATGTATTGTTATCTGCCTTAGATTTCTTGTATACTTGAGGTTATTAGATGATTAATAATTATTTTTTAGAATGTTTGAGGATCACCCCTTGTGTCTTTACCTTGTTTTGGTTGTTTATCACCATTTGTATTTGGTTGCATCTGAGGCAGACTTTGTTGCATTGTTTTCCTGCATTGATATAATTGATTGCATGTATTGCTTACTGTTTATATTATTTTGATGAATTGTAGCTATTAACCAAGTATTTTTTTGAGCATAAATTGGGCTGCTAATAGTCGATTACACACGACTATGCTACTCAGGTCTTTGGGAACCTGGTGTGGTAGACTAAAGAGTAAATTGATGATTAAGGGCTTCCCTAGAGAGTCTGTTATAAATTAGTATCATTCGCAGGACCTACTGTAATGGGACTTTGTTCTAACATAGAGTGTCCTTATTTACGTATCGATAATATAGGAGGAATTATATGTAAGTTCTTCCTCAGAGAGTCTATAGTTATCATTGCAACACCACATGGGACTTGAAGGTGAGAGCTTCCCAGAGTGCATGTGCCTTTGAATGTTTACTTGACTAGAGGGGTCTGGCAGTGTGAGCCACCCAGAGAGTCACCATGATTACAGTTTGGTTGGTTGTGATGAGTCCACCAAGGAAAATAACAAGCTTGTGTTTTTTTACTACTTGTAGTTTAGGTAGTCTACTGAGATACTTGTTGTGTTACTTGTTATGCTTTGAGAATATAGAGTTGTTTGCTAGATTCCTTGGTTGATAATTTAATTTGAGAAATAAATTAATAAATAAATGTGAATAGAGATTGGTAGGATTGTTAAATATATAGTACTCATATTTCTCTACTGCATTTATTTCCTTTACTTTTTCTATATTTCTCACCGACAATAGGGAAGAGATCTTGTGGTGATTGCCTACTAGGATTAGTCTCACACCATGTTTGGGTCCTACTTTTCGGCCCAAACAGGTTATATGGTTGTAGGTGTAAATAGGGACTGTGGTCCTTTCTACTTCAGGTACATGATTTCTTGTTGGAGCTGGAGAGCATAGGACCGAGCATAGTCTTGTGATGCTGCTGGAGTTATTGTTTACATGTAGTACTTGTTCTCAGTTGTATTTCAGCACGCTGTTGTGTTTGCTGCTTTCCATAGATACTTGTACCTGCTACATCATTTTCTTCATTATTATATTATACATTGCTTCCGTTATTTAGTTTCTGTTGTTGTATTCTCTTCTATTGACTGTTATATCTTGTACCTTATATACCTTACCAAATGAGGGCATAGTTTCCCCAATAACATACCAAGCCCCTTGCTGCTAGTCGACAACATCTGGCGTTTGGGGAAATGCTCTTAAGGTCATGTGGTGGACCGGGCATGGGGCATCAGTTGAGGGGCTCCAGATTCGGGTCATTACAAATCCCTTCTAAATACTAATATATGGGGTGAGGTTCATTACCACATTTTTAAAACCCATTGTAACATCATATCTTTTCCTCTTTTTATTTTCTCTAATATATATTAGGACTATGATATCCTATATCCAAAACCTTTTTTGGTATATCATATTAATTATCTATCAACTTAATGTAACATGTTTAATTGAATACTATATTTTTATTTATTTTAAGTTCTATTATTCTTAAATTTTCTTAATAATAAATATTTCACTATTAATTTTTTTTCAGGGCTTCTATTAGGGAAAAAGCTTGTAAAAATTATTTAATTGTGGAAATATACTATGAAATCAATCGATGTTACAACACTATAATTTTTTCCCTTTGAAATTACATGAATTGAAATTAATCTGATGGGATGGACAATTAGAAAACTAATTATTAGTAATTGCTTAATCTTATCACTACTCATGTACATGTCATCCCACCCACATATAGTATGACCATGTTGGTATGAATATTTCTCTCTATTAAGTATGGTGACTAAATATTTTATGTAACAAGTTCATATAAAACCTTTATTTTTCGACGAACATTATAAGTAACATTAACATATCATTTGATTATCATTATGTATCTCCCACTTATTTATAAATATTTATAGGAACAAACACATAAAAACATTTTAATAGTTTTAGAATAAATCAAAAATTCAATTTCATACCATTTAGACCATTGTTTAGTATACACCTCTTTCCAAAAATATGTTACTTTTGAAATACCTACCTCAACTAAAGATTTTTTTTCTACCCATTTTTAATCAATATGAAGCTAACTTCTAGATAGTCTCTTTACAATCAAATAAATAAAAACAAAAATATACTATTCAACCCCAATTGGAGTCTTATATGGTATTGATTCTTCTTTTAATAATGTTTATACTGTTAAATCTCCACGAATGACGATTTTAAGAAGATGCCATCCAATAGTAATTACACATGTTATAAGTGTTATTGGATATTACTATCTTTGGATGTCTTTATTTTCTATTATACTAGATATTATAATTAATTTATATCATGAATCTTGTTATCTTATGTAGGGATAAAAACTGAATTGACATATTCTCATGAAAAGGTAGAATACATATGGTGTGTCATAAGTGATATATCATTAATTGAATTAGTCATGGAATTAGTTATCCCTTATGAGTTAATGGGAAAATATATTTTAATCTATTATTTAGATAGAACACTATGACTGAATCCAAATTTATTCAATGATTTCATTTGAGAGGGTTAAATAAAAATAAATTAGGTATATAAGTTGATGACAAAAGAATGAAATATGATTAATGAGATATTAATAAAATGGGATTATATTATAGTGTGTCATTTATAGGAAGATTTTTATTATTGTGCCATTAACTTTTTTCTATAATTAATACTTGACATGTTTCCACACTATGTTCTTAGACATTAGGTAAAGTCACCTACTACCTCTAAGAAAGAGGTTTAAAGGGTCACACACTATGTATAACGAGAATCTCCATAAATTCTATTGAATTAATTATTATTAATAAATATTATACTTCAATTTAGTAATAATATTTATTTGAGTATTAATGATATCATAAATTTAATCATCGAATATTTTATATTATTTTATGTGAATTGAATATTAAAAGAAATATTTATTCATGATTATAGTGAATATAATATTTATTTATCTCTTTTCTGTTATTCAAAATGTAATAAATAAATAAATATTCATTTCCTATATTATTGAAAATTTTAATATAAATATTTTTTCTTATGATTTAATGTTAGAATAAATATGTATTCTTGAGTTTAGTTAATATAATGTTTATTTACATATTCAATAAACTGTATATAAATATATATAAGAATACATATTTATTATTAATGGTTCAATTAAAATGATTTATTTATCCTTGGTTTCAGTAAAAATTATGAATATATAATAATTATAATTATAATTATAATATTGTTATTACTCTTTTTCATGTGGTTTACAAAGAATAAATAATTAGATAAATTGACCTTGTGAAAATTTTGATTGTTTAACTCAAAGTATATTTTCCAAAATATATTATTTTTTGATATTAAGAGATGTGTACATAATGGAAACACTATAAAATTATCCCAATACCAAGATATAAATATACCCCATCCTTATCAAGAACACATGGATAATAAGAGAAATTAATGAGGCAATAAATGTGATCAATATAATGTAGAAGGTTCTCCAACTCTAGTACCCAGAATACCTAGAGAATTGTTCAAATATTAATGCATCATATGTGGATAATAATGAGGAATTATATTTTGAATTATCCACCACAACAACTATATGAAATGTTCATAAACCATATTGTCAGTCATGAGAAAGAATTAACTTATTTATGGAAATTCTTGTTATAAATAAATTAAATGTCAAAAAATTGATCTTATAATATTATATTGTTTATTTTGTAAGGTTATTTAAATATTATCCATTGAAATCGATGAAAACCCATTATTGTTCATTGTCATAACAATTTCAATGCACCCTAAAACATAAAATACACCCTTGAATACCCTTCAAACTCACTGTTAAGGGTGTATCAGCCATCGTCATCCAAAAACATACAACACAACTTAACCCAAATAACTGACAAACAAAGAATATAAAAATGAGTGTGTCATTATCATATCAAATAAAATTAATGTAGGCTGGATATTAAAATTATTATATAAAAAATAGTTGATAACCCTCCAATATGATTAAAGAAGGTCTGATTGATATCATGAAGTTGTCCCAATATTGAGCCTTGAGCCTAGCCTCTAAAACCCATACTAATCTGAGGGTCAACAATATTCTAACTATGATGGACATTCTCATAAGAAACAAATATTAATTAAAAAATAATAACCCTATGATAATGTTTGGTTGATGTGGATAACCGAAATTTTAATCCCTAAAACTATCCATAATTGTTCCCACTACAAGGAAGAGAATAACTCCAACCTAAAAGATAATAATTTCACATATTCCCAAAATAATTACTCTTCATTGGTGGTTGGTGGAACTATGATTGAATTTTCCACACTTTACCCCATAGGTAACACACTGAAGGTATCCTCCCATATAAGAGAAGACATGATCTCTGGTCCTCACTGGTCCTTCTTTCACCACTTCAATTGGAATATCCAAATCCCCACTTCCTACTACCTATGTAATAATTCCAAGACCCAAAATGTGAACCATAATTCATTGAAATGATACTTTATATTGGTATTCTCTTTGAAATAAAAGCTATGTTTTTCAACCTTAGTAAATGATGACAGTCAAAATACATTCAACTGAACTACTATCTGATGAATCAATCCATCATCAAAATATCAAACCCTATTAATCTCATCACACATCAATATGGGTAAAATCATAGAATATTAATATATTATACAACCTAGTACATCAAATTTATGTTCCCATATTTAAAACTCTTAATATCATGAACTATATTAACTAGAAAAATTTTAGGAAAGAGAAAATCCAAAAAATGTGATTGAAAATAATTTTAGGTCATGAAATTATATACATCTACCTATAATAGGTTTTCTTATACATAATTTAATATTCTTTAATGAATATACATAGCAAGATCCACTATTTTATGAGATAGAGTCAAAATCTAATCAAATATGCTTGTAAGAACTCAATTTAAAACATAGAAGCCTTTAGTCCTCCCTCTTTTCAAAGAGAGTTGGATGGTGACTCTTAAACTCTCCCAACCTATCTAAAATGGAAGGTTCATATCTCATATCCCTATGTACTATAGAATATATCACTTAAAATATTCTTTATCAGATGTAGTGATCAATAGGATGTTCCAATGAAAGAAGAGTCTCTACCATTACTGCCAAGGGAACTTTCTCATCACCCTCTAGTAATGCTCAATTATAGGTATTCATGGTGGTGTGTCATGAAAATTCCAATCAAACTTCTCAAAACACATCTATTATAGTTTTTGATACCATATTTTTTGATAAATAATAATAGGAATGAAAATCATTACATTATATATGCCCTATTCAACCATGGGTATCATATAACTAGAGAAAATTATATCCTAACCTACCCAATCTAATGGTTATTTAAAAATAATGTAATTTTCACATAATCAGTAATTAGAAAATAATATAAAAATATTCCAAATCATGGGTTTATTAAATTATAATAACTCTAGCTACTTATATATAAAAAATATAGTATATCTTTTTAATAGACCACTAAATAAACAATTTAAACCTTGTAACCAATTGATCAATCACACACAATCATATAAATTTCATATAATTACATTTTATTAAATAGAATTCAATAATGTACAACCTATTACAACTTAATTCCAAGAGAACCTCCATAAATAATAAATCTCACACCATATTCTTGAAAATCAAAAAATCATAATATCCAAAAACATAGAAAAAAATATTATCCAAGGTAATATGGATTTTCTCTATTTAGGAGTTAGCTAAACCTAACTACGTGATCAATTCTGAGTTTGAACCACATCTTTTCTCTAACTACCTTTCCCCATATAGTCAAATAAAAAAATACTCCCTTTGTAATCCCCTCACCCAAACTACCCAAACAGTAACCAAAATGATGGCACTACATAACTTTTTTGGGACTCCCTATATGCTAGAACTGACTAGTAGAAAATAAAAAAATATAATCTAAGAAAACTATAATCTATGTTCCATATAACTATAACTAATAATGAAATAATCAAAAAATAAATAAACATTATAGATAATGAAAAATTTAGTAATATTTTTTTTATTATCCAAACATTATTAATCTTAACACTTTCTATATCAAAATGAAAACCCATCATAATATTATATGAATAATATATAAATAAATAGTATCACCATAGTTTCCAATCATATAAAATATATCCAAAATAAAAAAATAATGGATATGACTATAATACTAGTTCTATGTCTATTATTGGTCCCATAACCCACTCTGTATATCCATCTAGCACACCCATCAATAGTAGGGCCCTTTTCCATACCTACATCACTAATCATATATCCTACACATGTATGAGGGTTTTTGTGTGGATTAAAAGTAGAATTTAGTAAGTTTTCACTAATGGTTCCCCCAAAAACTATGGAATATATATGTTCATACATGATGTTATATTTTAATGAACACAACAAGAAATGTAAAAAATAATAATACTCACTACATCACTTGTTTTTGAAAATGCACATTTTTTTAAATCATACTTTATTTGGTTCACGTAGATATGAGGTTGAGCATATCACATGAATCATTGAAGGTTCTTCATAAATTTCACACATATCTACAATAAATCAAAAAGAAATATAGTCTATGAAAAATGTATCATTTCATGCAACCATAAATACATATTGTGTCATATGATCTTGGTTGGAATAATTATTAAATCATGTAAAATATCATGTATTAATTGGGAATATCATCTCCTTCCATAACCAATATCATGAGTAATGATAATCACATCTTATGTCATAGAAAAACCAAGTAAGATCACATGGTTTCCATGACAAAACAATATCACGTAAGTGGTTATAGCTTACCATAACATATAAATGTTTTTTAAGTTGGTATATCATCTAATGCCATGTATATTATCTATGTAAGTGGTCATATAATCCTTTTTCCATAGGCAAAATCAATGTAATTTGTATATCATCTCCTATTATATGAAATGATAATGTAAAAGAGTATATAATCCCCCTTTAAATAGAGACATCATAGTAATCATTATACCATGGCTTGTCATAAAAAAAATTATTGTAAATGGTCATATTATCACCTTATTATAAACAACATCATACTAATTTTCATACTATCCCTCCCCATAGGCAATGCCAAAGTAACATGTATCTCATCCCTTATATGAAATAATATTCATATTAAGTAGGAATTAGATTCCATTCAACTTATATATCAAAGGAAATTAATATGTTGTACCTCATTAAATAGTATAATATAAACTCATAATACTTATCATTATACTTAAATAAATATAAATTTATCCATCAAGACACATCACATATATATTAAAACATGTATTTATATAGAATCTAGTTCAAATTTCAATTAATTATATAGGTTGGACACTCAAATACACAACATATTCTCTTTATCACATATCTATGGTAAATTGTAACTGCAATAATACAACTTATATATGGGAAGACTTCAACCTTTATCTTTGTTAAGAAAGTTATGTGGCATAAAATCTAAACCCAATACCCCTTTCCAAAGACAATCCCCGTTCTAGTTTCTCACATAATAAGTTCTCATAAATAATTAAATCTCAATGTTACCTATAAAGATCCACTATGTCTTAACATATCCAAACAACACCCAATTGGGTTTTAATTCAATGTTTAATAACACTAGATATTATTCTCATGGTCATAAATAACCATAGATTCACAATATCTCGAACAAAATTCTAATTCCTACTCTAGATATGCGTACTATACTCCTAAATTAATATGAAATATATGTTGGGTTCATTTTAGGTCATGTTTATGAATCCAGAAGTACCTCCATGTCACACATCATGTGAAAATCACATAAACTGAATAAATAGTCTAGGGATCACCTTCCTCATGGATATAGGAAATCACTCATAAAATATTACTATTGTATTCAACATGAATCTAAATAAATCCAAAAAATGTGAGATAAGGGAATAAATAATTATGTTATATAGATTCTAGTTTCCTTTTGAAATAAAACAAGAATTGAGGAATGAGTATCCTAAGACTCACCTCTAGTGATATGAAGGGATAATAAGTTCATTGATCCGACCTTAATAAAGTATTTATCCTTTTTTGAAGATAATAGTCTACGAATAAATGGTTTTTGGTTGAAATTATATTAGATAGTGGTAAGATATTATTTTATAATAAATTCAACAAATTAATTACTTTTTAATTTTATATATGAAAAAACTTCACAGGGGCACCAGGTAACCAACCCCCTATCATAGAGTACCTGATACTTATCGGTGTACCCACACAATGCCCAAAAGGTAGTCATCCCCCAACCTATTCTAACTCATTTAATAGTGAAAAATAATAAAAATATCAATAGTTTAACAAATATTAAATTCAATATATACTTTATTATACATGTATTGTTATAAAAAATATATAGATGGGTGTGAAGTTATAGGTCTCCATATCAAATATTTATCTTTCAATGGTTTCTTAATTATTTGCTTTAAATTTTTTCCTTTAATTTGATTTATATTATCTGAAGGGGAAACATATTTATGGGTAACACTAAATCCAAACCATGGTGTGGTGGTATTAATCATGTTTTTTTCCTATTTTTTAAACCATAATTTATTAAACCTCAGTAAATTATGGTTATATATATATATAAATTCATACATTATGTGATAATATGTGATTCAACCTCTTTCAATAACTGTAAGGTATTATGTTTTATGAGATCATCATGTGATAATGATTAGAGGATTTTTAATTTCCTAGTAAATTGTTTAAATGTTATCCATTTAATCACAATGACTTTTCAAGTGTAAAAATAGTTATAACTTATGAAATGTTTTTGAATAAATTTTATTTAATACGTAAAAAGTAGGATAAAATTTTCATTTCATTTAGGACTATATAAATAGCACCATGTTTTTTCAATAATATTTAAGATGGATCTGAGACTAGGAATTTATCACTTTGAGAACCCATAATTTTGAAACTCTCTCTCTCTCTCACTAATTAGCACTCAAGAAAACCATTTGGAAGAGGGAATATTGGAAATATTGAGCTTTAGTTAAATATTTTTGTTACAGTAGACAAGAGTTTTCCCCTATGAATCACTTTATTGTTATCATATTATCATTCATTATATTTAGATTGATTTGTTCAAAATATAAAGAAACTATGAAAAGGAAATTTTCCCTAACAATGATTTGATTTTAAAAAAGGGTCATGTTTTATATTGTTTTTCATAAAGCTGTTTCATTTTAAGTTTAAAATAAATTATTTTATAAAACATATAAAACAATTTCATGATTTCGAAGAAATGGGAATGAAAAATATTTCATATCAATATATCATCATGAAATGATATTATTATGGTGTAATAATTTTAATAAAATGGGTGTGGTTAGAACAAAAATATTATTTTCATAAGATAACCAGGACATAGTTGAGAGAAACAATATCATGGTTTTAAAAGGGGGAATTTAAAATTATAAAACAAAAATAGTCATTCCAAATTAAAAAAATACATGATTTCCCAATTTATGTATTATCATCTAGGAGGAACCACCCAAAATTTTACTAGGAAAATAGAAGTGAATATTTTAATTAAAATAAAATCATTTTTTCCTAAAATTCTCAAAAAAATGCTTTGGAGTTGACATGAATATGAGGAAGGTTTAAACTTTTCCAAAAATATATTTATAAATATAATCTAGGTTTAATGTATATTTATAGGGTTTATTAACTTATAAAATATTTTTAAATTATTAAATATGGAAAAATATTTAATATTTTTAAATAAATTAATGAAATGTTCTTGTTAAAAAGAATAATTAGAGAATTTATAAAACAAATTCCAAAATGAGTTTTGTTTAATTTCAAGATGGTTTAAATAAACAGAAATATATGAATTTTAGTTTATATAAATAGTTTATATAAAATATGAAATTTTTATATGATTATAAAAGATTTCATAAATATCATATATTTTTTAAAATGAAAGAGTTTATATAAAATTCAGTACAAATTGAAAATATGAAAGTGTTTGTAAAGAAATAAATGTGATATATAATAGTTGTTTATGAAATTATATTATTAATAATTTTTTATTTATGAAAAGATCATAAATATTTATCTTGTGTATAGATTTATGAAATTTTTATTTATTTATGTTATTCCCATTTTAATTTAATTAACAAATATAAATTGTTATTTTATAAATGGATGTATGATTTTGTTTAAATTTGTAAATAGATTCTTATAAATATTTATAATACATATAGAAAATTTCATTTTTTCTATGGAATAATGTTTATTTACATTTATCCATTACTCTAATTTGTTTATATTTTTTGAATTTGAATATAAATGTAGATTATGATTTATATTTATTAAGTGTTTATATTTTGTGGGAATTAGTTATTTTACAAAATATTAATCTATGGATAGTGAAAATTCAAGTTAGAATTATAAATGGGCTGGGTACTTAGACTTTGTTGATAAAATTACAGGTCAGTTTCCTATCAAATTATGCTTACTCATTCCAATATTATTGGATGACTCTAAAGAGGTACAAATCATGAATACTATTGTGGGGGTTTTTTTCATTTTATTCAATAAATTTACATTAAATGGTTTCATATACCTAATCCATGATTTTATCTCATTGTCACATCCCTTTTTCTAGTAGAAAATAGTTTTAGTCGTCATTTTAGTCAAGAAATGTTTTATAAAAATACCTATTAAATGATTAAAATTGATATTCACATAATAAAAAAATATTTTATAGATAAAATGGAATCGTTATTCTACTTCATATTAAGATTAGTTATTGTAATGAAAATACTAATGAAAGAAGAATTCTATATTTTTATAATAATATAATAATTATTTTTAAACTATAAGGGAAATTCTATGTGTGGGAGTAAAAACATTCTAAAAAAGATCTTTTGATGAAGCTAATCAATAGGGGAATAATTATTTTATTAATTTGAGTTAATATTCTCTTTACATTCCTAAATTTTTTATTCTTTCTATGAATTCCATGATTCAAAAAGAGAATTATAATTTTAGTCCATTTAAAAATATATTTATTGCCATATCTGAAAAAAAAAATTAAAAAACATCTAATATTTTTGAATATTTTTGATGAAAACATAGATTTTCAATATAAGTATTAGCATTCTTGCCAGATTTATGATGCACTTTTGTTTTTATAATGGAAAAATGTTATAATTTCATATAAAATTTAGTAATTGTGATGGTAAAAATAATCCATAAAAAATAAATGGTTATGAGTAATTACGATGGTCCGTATTCATCTTAGTTGTCTTCGCAAAAACGCTATGTGATTGTACGAAATAACATATAGTGTTTGTGAATTATAAGTTTTATATCACAAATAACTCATAAAAATATTGATTATGTTGTAACAATACATCATAAAGTTTTATATCTAATAAATAAGTATTAAGTGTGGTTTTACTGATAGATACATATATCATGGCTTCACTATGGTTTATTACAAAAAAAACTATTTATAAAACCCATCATGCAGGCCTTCACTCCTAATTCCATTAAATCTATTTAATAATATTTTATCATTATTCCTGAAATCTTTGAAGTTTGGGATCTATATTTATAACCTCATGTTGATTTATCACTAATCGTTGGGCTTTTTTAATAATTAATATTTTTAATCTCATTTAATGATTTTTAGATATTTCAATATGAAATCGTATTTCATTTGCTTGTTAAATTATTTAATTTGTTAGGGTCCTTCATTTGTTTATAGTTATATTTTTGTCAAATTGAATGTAAAAAATATTATTAAATAAATTTGATAAAAATGATTTCTTTAAAATTAAAAATAAATTAATTTATGTATTTAAAGTTTTTTTGTTTTAATTATAAAAAAAATTGTCTTAAAAATTAAAATGAAAAAAAATAATTTTTTTTAATAGTCATTAATTTAATAAATATAGTCAATATTTATTTTAAATTAATTTCAAATAAAAATACAATGAAATAAAATAAATTAGAAAGAAATAACTTATAATTAATTTAAAATAATTTAAAAATATAAAACTATATATATATCCTAAAAATATTTTAACTATATAATTAACAAATCTGAATGATATTACTATATTTTAATTTTTTAAAAGTAAATAAAATACTATAATGATAATAAAAATAATTAAAAATACACATGAAAATGATAACTAATGTAATTAAAATTAAATTATTTAGTTAAATATTATTTTAAGAAAACACATTTAATTATTCAAATATTTTATTAATAATTTTATTTCAGAAATATATTTATTTAATTAAGTTAATTACAAAATTATATAATTATTTAAATTAATATAATTATTATATTTATAGTAGATTTATTTTAGTTATTTTATTTTAATTATTTATTTAATAAATATCACACATTATTAAAAAATATAAATTAATTAATTTCAATAATTTAATTAATTATGTTTAAAAACAGTTACTAATTATTTTAAAATTTCTTATAATGACAACATTATTATTTTCAAATAGCAATTTATTTAAAAATATAAATGAAAAATATTTTAAATTAAGTTTAATTATAAATTATATTAAGAGATATAATAATTTTTTAATTAATAAAAATATTTTTTTATTAAAATGAATAAATTTAATAAAATTTAATTATATAAAAAACTAAATAAAAATAAAAATTTAATTACCAAAAAAAAGATAATTGAAAAATAAAATTGAAAAATATGAATTATATTATTGAATTATATTTATTTTAAAAAATAGATTACTATAATTAAAATAATTATAATTAAAAAATTAAATATTCCATTTTAAATATATAATTTATTTATTTCAATAATGTAGTTATTTTTATTTATTTATTACATTAATTATAATAAGTATTAATAAAATATATAATTGATAAAGAAAATCGATTATATTATGTTAAGAATTAGTAAGTATTATTTTTTCGTATATATTTTTTATTACAAAATTATTTTATTGTTATTTTTTTAGAAAAATGTAGATAGAGAAAAATAAAAAGTGGTTTCTATTATGATATCAAAGTTGGATAAGTAATTAAAAAAACCCACCTGGTAATGATATAAATCATGTCTATATTTAGGGTATTGGAGAATTTATTTTAATTGCATTTTCAAAAACATATTTTTTAGAAATTACTATTAAATGATCTTGTAAGAAATATTATTTTATAAATTGAAAAGTTTCATACCCTTGGATTTGATTTATTAAGATTTAGTTTTTAAATGGGTTATATTTTATGGTATCAATATAATAAACATCATTCAAATGGAAATTTATATATTTATTTTAATTTCTGGTCCACCATAATTTCGTAATTTAGTACATGATATTGATGGATCGTTTTTTAACAAAAAGAAACATAAAAATAAATGATTCAAGTTATCAATTAAAATTTTCCGAAACATCTGAATTATTGAAATATGTTTAAGAGAACATATATATTTGATACAAGATAAGTGAATTAGAGGTTTCTATGAAATTTATGGATGATATATCCAATTTTTGAATGTCTTATTACTGTTATAATCAAGTACATAACATTATTAAATCTATGAAACTATAAAAAAATATATTTATAGTAAATTTTAATGAATGCATAAAATTTAGTATATTATTTTAGTCTTAGTTATCATAATATTTGTGCATGTTCTAATTATTACATCTTATATTATTTTTATTGTTAATTTTTAGTTAATTCTAAAATATAAAGTCAATTGAGGTACAAAGAGAAGAAATATTCAAAAAATAGGATCATTCCTATAAAACTCTAGATTTTTTTTCTAATCGCACCAATATTATTTAATTTATTTTAGTCTGACTATATAGTAGCATTCATTATATTTAATAGGTTAAATTTTTTTATAAATAAAAGATTTAATAAACCATGTGATGTTTAACCACTGAATCATTTTAATCATTTTCATATGTAAATTACATCAGAACCCTATAATTTCTTATTATCAATTTCTATTGATGGTGTTTTCCTTTAAGTGATTATGGTGGTCAATATTCTTATTGGTCTATATTCATAACTATATAAACGTAAATTCATTGTTTATTTTATCATCATAGCTCAACTTGACTGCATGGGCAAGGAGGAATCCAGAAGGCCTCAATTGTGATACCCAATAACTAGAGTTTCGAAACTTGCACTCACTTTGGGAGGGATTTGACCTCTATTTGTCCATAAAGAAAACACAAATGGATAAATATATCAATAACCTTAATAAATAGAAATAAAATAATATATATATATATATATTTAATAAAATCACAAATTGAAGCACAGAAATTTTAAATGAAAGCACGAATCCAAACAAGGAAAAATATATTAAACCAATATAAACACCATGGGTAATTAAATTGAAATAAATAGAAACATAATACGTGGATATCCCCTCTACACTACTCAAGAAAATTTGAAATAAAATTCATGTTGTGTCATGACATATAGTCTCAACTACTGAGGCCATTTTTATTTACTTGCATCACTATGCACATGATTTTTATACACATGAGAAGTGTACATATATTGTATGATAAATAAACTTAATAGAAACCACAATAACCCCAATCATCCCTTGTATTTTAATATGATTATAATTATAAGTGTGGAAATTTTAGTAATTGATTTAAATAAATAATTTATTCATTTATAAAATTTATGTATAGCCAAGTCACTACGGATACTCATTTACCTACTTTGGAAATTTTTTGTGAAATATTGGAACTCTATCCAATGTTTTATAGTTTACAAACACATGAACCATATAGTGTAATTACACAATAATTTTGTAAATTATATCTCAAAAAGCACATGGAATATAGAAAAACACATGGCCCGTTTAAAGACCTAACCAAATCTAAAGCACTTATTTAATACTATTATATAATATAATAAACCAAGGCTCCCATTAAATTTCCAAAACTCCAGGAATTCACAAAATATATGAGTTATGAGGCAATTTCAAAAATATAAGTTTCATATTTAACGCAATATATTTATTCCATTCTCCCCACTCAATTAGTTCAATATTTTTTTAAACACACTCTCATACCCACAAATCTCATACACTATATATATACATTAACTCAAAAATTAAAATAAGAAAAATACACAATGTAATGCCTCAATATGAATCACTTGAATGAAACCTGAGTTGGGACACTAAAATATATTAGTCTTTCCAACTTGTGTGATAGATACTTACAAATAGAAGTAATGACCTAATATGGTCTTGAGGAAACTATTCCCTCAAAAGCAATGCACAATGATCATTCCTTACTGTACTAAAAATCATCTTGACCCATCGGTATGCAAGATAATAAAAGCTTAGAAAAGAAGGACCCAACAATCTAGAATAGATAAAGAAGTAAACAACTACATGATTCATTATATCGTAGCTAACCAGAAATAGATAGACATGTAATGTAACATACACATAAAAATGCTACAACATTTGATGGTAAATGTACAAGAAAAATATTTAGTGGTAAAAAATATGGCCTTTGTCTCATATCCCATATCTATTTTCCAATATGCCACAAACTATCATAGTAGAGTATATTAATATCCAATATCTCACATAAGTTTGGAAAAAAAATATGAGATAGATCCCAAGGATAATCATATATCTCAACATGATAAGAAGAGATATGAGGATAATATCTTATTATACAACCGCAAAAAAAAGACAAATCATTTTCCTTTATGTAGGTCCCATGGAAAAAGTATAAAATACACCATCACAAAGTTTGTCTCATTAATGATCACATATATTTACATCATATGAGGTGTTCTAAGGAAGGAATGACAATATTCAACCTCACGTACAAGATAAAAAATCCCCTAAGGATAATTCCCATGTAATATGTAATGCCACTTCTCAAATTGTTAGTCCACATAGATAAGTGTACATTCATAACTCAAAAAACAAGTGATCAATATAGGTAATCACAATATCCACACTCTCACAAATATTGGATCACCCCTAGTAAGTCCCATGGAATAAGGCAAACCAGTTTATCATTAGGATGGTCCAATGTAAATTCACATCATGTATATAACGAAACCCTGTCACTTAGAGTTCTGTTTTATACACATAACACATCAAGAACCAATAACAATAAATCGTGTAGTTAAAATAAGGAAACAATATACCAATAGCACATCCAAAGCATAAAACCACCATAATAACAAGACTAGGGTTTTCCATTATATCCCTATCAAGGTTAATCCCATACTATATTTTCATGCACACAACAATTTCACAATTTAATTATTTGTCATCTAAAACCATATATCATACCACAAGGTTACACAATCCTTGGTTATTCCTAAATAACTCACTCTATGCCCAATTTACTCAAGAGAAAATATCTATCTCAATTAATTTTATTAAATGTTGTTTCATATATCCCAATGAATTTTAATAATATTTACCATCATAGTGGTAAATTACCTAAATTCATACCCACCAAAGAAATATTTATTCTAGAAGAATAACATTATCAAAACAATTGGTGCATCTACATGCACACGAGTCAATATAAAATTATAAGTTATTTCATATACAATCAGTCATCATCATGAAATAAGAATAATACACCCTAAAATAATAATCAAAAAATAAATCAAGCTTAAAATCATTAGAAAATAATTTTCATCCCAAGTGAGCTCAACCATAAAAATATAAAACAATACCATTAATTGTTTCATTGAAACCCAATTGAAATCATATTTATTAACTATTATCGAAAATAAATCTCATGTTTTATTCACTAATTTTAGGATGTTTTCCAAAATCCTTATTTATATTTTTATTAGAATACCTTTGAATTGTATTGAAATAACATTTCAATTAATCACTCAAAATTGTGAAATTCAATTTATAATTTCATATTAAATTGTTTCTTTTAGGTTTAAACATTTCATTAAAACACTTTTTCAAACCAAATATTAAAATAAAAGACATTTTTTATTTATAATCATACTCATTTCATCAAATAATCTATAATAATGGCTAAAACCAATTTGACCAAGAAACTATTAGTGAATTGTTTTTTATTTCATTTATTCCTTGTTCACTCTTAGTCCAACATGAGACTATCCTAATTTATGAGGAAAGATTACTAAAATAATGAAAACGTGATATAAATAATTATAATTATAAAACATGATCATAAAATTATAAAATGGGTAATATAATATATAATTTAAAGTCCACATATATCTTTTAGAGCTAACAAAACCCTACTCATCAAGAAACACTAGACAAACTAGAATTTTTGAAAGAAATGTAATAATATGAAAAAAATCCATTATTTAAGAACAATTATTAAAATATAAGAATAATTGAGAGAAAGTAGAAAAATTACACTAAGTAATCTATCCATACATGTGCCTACTCCTAGGAAAAGATAACATGATGATCTAGAAACAATCAAGAAATTACTCCATTGGGGAAGAAGAGGTGAATGAGAAGGAGATCTATGGTGTTCTAACTATATTTTGGATGAAAATATTCTAAACACACTTTTATATTTCATTTATATATTTTATCAAAAGATTATAAAATATAGTAAAAAACCAACACATTTAATTTTTCTCAAAAATGGGGCCCTTACATATTAAAGAAATAACACTTATGTGCCACCCCTCATTGCAATAATGGACCTTTCGTATAACACCTTGAGGAACCATCAATATAAACCCTCAATACTTAAAAATTCTCAACCTATTATATTTGGACACCTTTATTCATCACCTATCAAAATTTGTAATGTTAGGATCCCTTATATATTGGATGACAGTTATATATCACAAAAAATAGCCCATATGTATCACAAGAGAACTATAGGACTATTCAAAATATTACTACCCTATAACCCTTATGTTTCAATGAAATTATCATTATGTATCACAGGGTGACATTGTACATAACTATTTTTACTAACTCAACTCCCGATGACCTTTATATATCAAATAGTTACTTTACATGTCTCTTGATAGATTCCTTATGTCACATTACTTTTCTATTTTTATACCCCTTTATATTAGTAGATAATATTATGTATCAACAAAATCTAATTTTATATATCATAGGGTCTTCTAAATATATCTTTACAAATACTACATATATCTAACACTAAGACTATCTTCCATCATAAGATTTACATTATTCTCCAAGAAGCAACTTTTATTTTCATTACTGTAGAGTTAATTTTAACTAATCAAAGGGAACTATAGAATGAATCTTACGTATCATCAAGGTTACATTTATATGTCAATCTTTACCTACACATCACCATTTTCTCCAACCCTTCACAATATTACTCTTACATAAGAATAACCTTACGAATAAAGGAATTTGAAATTCTTTTTTCAAGCACCATGACTTTTATGAAAGATCTACCCATACATATTAGTAACAATTTTATATGAGAACTTTTACATATAAGGACTTGGAAAATACTTTTTCCCAAAAAAATGAAGTTCCCTTGATTTATCTTAGCCTATGTCTCAACAAATATGTACCCTATTATTTACAACCTAAAATTATTATAATTACTTGTACAACTCTAAAATTCTATATAAATACGATTATCAAAATTTCATTCCAAAAATACTTTTAAACATCATCAAACAATATAATTTAATCATTGGTCCTAGGAAAACCATCAATACGTGATTAAAGTCAAAAATGACACCCTCAACACTCAATCAAGCACCTTAGATACCTCTCATTCCTTTGAGCACATACAAAAACATCTCTTAAATATGTTTTAACTTGTGATATTTTGATTTGAATCCCATTTCTCGAAATGTACACTATCGTATTACCAAAAATTAAAATTTCCTCAGAAAAAATGACCAGTATATTTGTGGGTCCTTACAGCATTTCCTCCCTTAGTTTTTTCATCCCTAGGAAGCACCCAAAAAATTTTCTCTATTTCCCATCCACTAACTGGAATCATATGCCACTCTACATTCTCAAATATAAACAATAATGGAGACATCATAACTAATCATGTTATCAACTCAGATACACATTCCTTTCCCCCAAAATCCATGGTTGATCCCTAAAATACATAATATATATAGAGAATACTTTTTCTTACATAACTATTACAATATTTTAAATATAAATAACATAATAGTGTTACAAAACAAGGATCTAAAGGTTTAGTGTCTTTGGAAAATTAGGACAAAAATAAACATTTATATAATAAAACATAAACATTATTTAATTATGTATTCCCTAGATTCTTAGTATCCCCCGTGTACTCCTTAGTGTATGTAGTCACCATAGGATATATATATATATATATATATAAAGAATGCGAGAGGTAAAATCCCAATAAGAGGATAGAGAAGAACATGAATCAATATAACATGGGTGGGAATAATAATAATCATTGTAATATAAAAATAAAGGGATGATCATCGTAATGATAAGAGGAAGCATTATATAAATTAATGGAATGTATAAATGCAAAAAAATGAAACATTATCTCTTAGTGGTGAACTACCACAGATAGTTTTGAACAAAACTAACATCATTTTCATTCATTACATATGTGAATAATCGTAACATCATAATTGTGAAACAATATAACATATTTTTCATGAATATTTCATATTATCTCATGAGATATATCACATTACCCAATTCATTGGATCTCTACATAATTCTTGTTTCACCCATCACATCAAAACATTTACATAATCATCCAAGCCACAGAGAATCTATTTCAATCAAAGACATAAAATAACTCGTGGAAAGGAAATTGTTTTAATGATAATTTCATTAGGAATACATTCATGAATAAAATTTGTAGTTACCAAAAGAAAAAATCAATAACATATTTGGTATAATAAATATCCACCTCGAGCGAATAGGAAACAATCTCAAGAGAAGTAAAACATGTGTTCTTATAAAGAGGAGTTCTTTTAGAAAAAAAATCATTTTTCATAATATCATATTGGAAAAATTTATATCCCATAAATAAAAAGTTAATTACAATTAAATTATGTTTTATGAATATTAAAATAACATCCATGCTGGTTTTTTCATGAATTTAGAATAACCCAGACAAAAGAAATTGGGATTGAAAATCCACTTACCTTATGTCTGAATGTTTCATTAATTTTATTATCCTAGATAGTTAAATTATATTCATTAATTCATAAATTTATTCATTATAATTTTACTAAATTCGTATATGGATACTTTTATGAGTTATAATGTTCAATTTCATTGTTTGAGAGTGTTCGTTTTCTTGATTTTCATGATCAAATAAATTGTATACTTGTATGAAAGATTGTCTAAAATGCATATAATTATCCAAAATTAAAAATATATATTATTAATTAACTTACATAATTTTAATTAATCTTGTATATTATTTTTTTCTAGATATGATTGTGAATAAGTAGATAAAATGTTAATGAAAATTGTTTAGATTAATTTCAGTATTTTTTTATCGCAGCAAACTCTTTTTTAATTATTATTCAATATTATGTATATATGTTACTTACAAAACATAAACAAATTTATAACATATATTTTAAAATCTGTTTGAACCATTACAATGGTTTTACGACAAATTTTAAAGGTGGTACTATAAAATTAAAAAATTTCAACCTTAAAGGTAATAAATCAACACCTCGTGGATGATGTTTTTATTTTTAGAATAAAAGGGAGAGGAGAAGGGGTTTGATGATGGATTATTCCATTAACAAAATAATATTCTAATATATATAAGATAATCTAGTTATCATCAATCTTTCATAAGGTTAGGTGAGGATAGAATAAGAAAACATAATAAGTTGAAAAGAAAATAAAGGGAAAGAAAAATGGTTTTACCTCTTCAATTCTTCTCCTGGAGAACCTTCTTAGGAGAATTGGTTTTGGTCTTTTGTTGAGACCAAAGGATCCTGGATATGGTGATGTGGTTTTGGAAAATTATTGGTAAGAAATTCAACAAGATTTAATGATTTTTAGGTGTGAGGATAAGGGGTGGTGAGGCGTGATATTTATAGTGGATGAGAGGGGTTTTTTTGATTATCTTGTTCATTAGTTGATTATTTTGGCTCAAGACTATGAATATTTTGAACCTTATCACAAAATATATTAAATAATGAATGATAATTATATATTATGGGAACATTAATCATTTATGACTCATACATGACTCAAAAATTCATGTATTTACTTGTAATGTTAAATACTGTAAATTACCGTAAGTAACTCTTCGACAAAAATTAAACTATTTTAGAAAAATATCAAAAAATAAATCTAACCATTTTTTGATGTTTAAAATTCAAAACATAAATTCATCTTATGAAAATAATTTTATAATAAAGATAAATTTATTTTTTAATTAAAATCATCATTTATTAAAAAAATACTTATTTTAAAATTATAATAGGTATTATGAGACATTGAAAATTAAATTAAGGAATCATAAAATTATATTATAATAATCATAAAAAAATATTAATATATGAATCCATTTTTTGAAAATAAATTTTATTTTGAATCATTATTTTAATTATATAATTTTCAATAAACATTTATGTTTTATAAAAATAACAACACTTAATTAATAATTTCATAAACATTTATTTACTTATACTATGATATAATTATTTCATATTATCATTTATTATATGGCTAAATTTTATTTATACCTTCGTAGATTATGTTAATAATATAAATGTCAAAATAATATTCCAAATGGTCATGTTACTATTCCAAGGGTCATGATACTATTTCATTGGGACAGGTTCCTTAATTTATTTAAATATTACTTCTTTCATTATTCATTTATGAGAATGTTGGTTTTATTGAGATTTTTATGATAAGTATGTGTTTTATAATATATAACATAATTATTTGTAGGAAAACAATCACATTGATAAATGTTTGGGTCGTTATATAATTCTTATCCCAAATAGTACTCTCAATGTGCCTCCCATATCACCACATCTAATTAAATGTAATTAATTTAGTGAGTCCTCATCTAGATGACATTTCCCCAAAACACTCGTCCCCACTTACTGACACATCTTCACATATCTTTATCATGATTCCCCAATACATATATGAATCCTAAAATATTAAAATTCACATATTGAAGTCCAAACTTGACACTTGGTTTCATTCCATATTTATATCCTTGAGAAACCAAAACCATTATCATACTCTGCCCATGGGTACCAATTTATCTTGGATCCAAATCACTCCCAGATTACACAAAATTCCACCATAAATATCAAGTAGACACACAAGATCCATCTAAATCCACATCTGAAACTGAAATATATAATTCACCAAACAACCATATATATCATATATATCTACTACATACCTTAATTTTAATGTCATATCTATCATCTTAAAACTAGTTTCACCACATCTGTGACACTTACAACAGGATGGTTGTACATCCATGAATAATTAAAATATACCAACCCTAAGAGAGACATCATAATATCCTTATTGAACCAAAATATCTATTAACTGCATATTAAATCCTATACATTACTAATCCTAATGACTATATATGTTCATCTCACTCATAGCAAGGCTCCAACAAGAAATTCTGATCCCTACCCATTCCCAACGTTCCAATAACATCATCCTCATTGTTCATCAAAATTCACCCACAAAAATGGTCACACCTTATAAAAAATAATGGTTTAATCCCCCACCATATGTATTCCCTTACACTACTCCTTTAGAAAAATTACCAAAATTTTATATCATAAAACATTTTCCACTCTTCAAGAGCCACGCTCAACCAAAATTGAAATCCCCTATCACAGAATATGATCAGATAAACTACCCCACATTACTATAATTCATCATTGATGTTTCTTAATACAGAAAATGCGTACATTAAGTTACTTTAAAAACTCAAGCCACAACATTTCATTCATTCCACTATGATCGAGCCATGATCAACATTATCTAATTACAATTATTTCACCATGAGGTAACCATAAACTCTATCTAATCAATAAACAAATTTTCTAATAACCCCTCTCATCACCATCACTAAACACAAAAATGGTGAATAATCACACCCATTAATCCCAAAAAACTAAATAACCAATTTATATCAAGGATTTTGGTGTTAAATGCAATAAATATCTACTCATAAAGCATAATTTTAAGTAATAGTGATCCACATTATAGGAATTTCCTATAAAAATCTATGTCATCCCATACAAAACATTGAAAAATAAAATCTCTTATTTCAATACTAAATCCAAAAATAAAAATTAATCAATCCCATGATTGTTAATCGCATGAATCTCATGAAACAACCATTAATTTCTTTCAAAATTCATGATTTAAACACTCAATTCATCCCTAGTATACTATTGGAAATTGAAAAAACATGGTCTTCATAAGAACTAATCACATTTTCTTAACATCTGACCAAATCAGTACACACTCACCTATATGTGTCTTTTCAATAAAAACATGGAATGCTATCCGGGCTTTCAATTCAAAAATTTGGGTCACTCCCAACTCAAATAGAAAAATTCAGGTACCATAGTCTATATAGGAACTAGTTTATAATTAGTAATTGTTTAAAATATTTAACAATAACTAAAAAAAATTAGAGTTTTGAAAATACCCATTAGTATACAAGGTTTTTGGAGATAAATTTTAATATAAAAAAATCCGTACCTAGTAGATCACTTTCCTGAAAATTGATCCTATTTTTAATATCCATTTTTAATCTTAGTTTCAAAAAATCATTTTATTATAATTTTTTCAAAACAAAAAATTCCAACCCATTTCACAATAACTAACATTATGAAATATTTATTTTGAAATAAAATTTTAAACCCATCTCACACACACCTCATTCCACCACAGAAGGTTCTTCGTTAAAATGTGTTTATTCATTATCAAAAACCAATCATCAAAAATAACATTCTCGTATGGTGACCAGACAATAAATATCAAAAATAAAACAATTAAAACCCCTTAATCCATATTAATCCAATCACCCCTTATAATTTATTTTAGAAGAAATCAATGATATTATAATTCTTTTAATTAATTATTGGTAATGATGAGGAAATATATCACAAAATTTCACCCATAGGTACATGTATCATCCCTAAGAATTCCATTACCATGATGTACTAACTTGGTCATTGTATATTGAATGACCCCAATAACACATCTTGTGTCTCATCCATCCCATGATAGGATTATTTATTTGTCACGAACCACGCCGGATCGTCATCCGACCCGACGCCCGACCTGGTCCGCGACATGGCCCGAAGGGCATTCCCAATCCCCACAGGTTGGCAACTAGTGCCGGGCATCAAAACAAACCAGTTGGGAATGGTTTAGCCCATAACAAGATAAATAAACATAAACTGAACAAGAATATAAATAAAATAAAATAAACTAAACAACGTGACAGTGGAAAAAGAAATAAACCAAGAACGTGACATACCTCAGGTGACCCTGTGGATCACCACGGTACGAAAACCCCACTCACTCCCAAAAGTGATCCAAGACTAAAACCTGCAACTGAAAAGTAAAGTAGGCGTGAGCACCGAGATGCTCAGTAGGAAAGCCAAAAAAACAACCACGTCCTGTGCCTCCACCTTTATTAAGAAATCCAACCATGCCAGTTTGAAAATAAGATATATTAAAATATTTTTTTCTCTTCTTTTAAAATTCAAGTCACGAGTTTGCATTTTCAGATAAATCATTTCACTCTTACTACATTTTCAAAATAGGTTCCAAGCGTGCATTAACATTTCAAAATTAAAAGAAACCAGTATGGAACAAAATGTGATTTTTACAAAACAAGTCATCAGGTATGAAACAACTGGAAAGAAAGTTACATCACAAGAATCATGTCACAAATGAGCACTATGGGTAATCCCTATAGGTAGCTAGAACAAGTGGGAACCTAAAGATCTCGTACCTCAGTGAAACGTGGCTTAGAAGACCACGACCCTCAGAAAACGTGGCTTAGAAGGCCACGACCCTCAGAAAATCATATGTTTAGTTAGTGTTGTTGCGTCAATCCTGCTAGACAAACCAGGACGTACCCCTACCGTGTCATCTAGCGTACTAGTCCTGGTCACCCACCTAGATAGCCGGGTTTCCCATTGTGCTCTATTTCAAAATGGTGGTGAGTTTTCGTTATCAAGAAATCAAACAAGTACATTACACTTTCTTCATCTAAACTCATACAACCTCTCACCACCGCTCCCCCTACTTAAGCGCATTCCCCCTCTTTACATCACACAATCACGCACAAGCCTTTACACTAGGCAGATATATCACAAACCTCTCATAAACACTTGCATCACATTTTATTTTTCCAATTTAGGGGAATGACTCAAAAGGGGTTTTCTATTTTCGCAAACCAAATCTTAATGTACCAAACGAGCCTCAATAGAGTTTTTCTATTTCATAAAACATTCTTAAGATGTCAAACAGGCTTAATTACATAAAGAGAACACTTTTTACAATCAACCGGCCAAAAGGCCAAACACCTTTGGAAATACACATTACTAATTCAAAACCACTTAAGAAATCAATTTTCCAAAAAAAGTCACTTAAGACCAACGGCTTTGAAATACATTTCAATTTAACAATACAAGGAATAATAGTTTCTAGCAACCGCAATCAGATTCCATAGCATGTATATCTATATAACATAGTGTGAAACATATTTTTAAAACAGTCAAGCAGTTATGAATTTCAAATTAAAAGCTTAGGCATAGGGGACCTACCTCAATCATGTCGCTGCTTGAAGACAAACATTCAAACTGATCCTTGGCGCACACACGCACATGCATTTATACATATATATATACGCGCCACTAGTTGCATTGCACATATTCCCCGCGCCATGAGGGAATATGTACAAAGGGGGCACATATATATATATGTCTTACCCTATGCATGTACATGTAGGATGTCTCAACACGCGCGGCCCAAAACCAAAGAAGCAAAGCGCAACGCACTACACAGTAATTTAATAAAACAAATCAAACAATAAAATAATCTATAAAACATTTCAAAATAACACATCAAAGGCCCACACCAATTACACACTCAACTTCATGTTGGGAAGCCACTTTGAAACTAGATTTACAACAAATAGGCATTAAAACATACCTCACATAATTTAAAAGAATTTACAATACATATTGATGAATTCACAACAAAACGCACGCAAACCCCAATTCCATTTTGAAAAATGACGCACAATAAAAACATTTGAAAACTTCATCTGCATCACCCACACAATTAAAGAAACCACAAGAAAAACTTGCCAACCCATTCGAAAATACGCCGCACGACTAAAACAATGAAAACCCACTCAAATGCTCATTTATGACATAACGCATACCGACACTACCCCAAAACACCAATTGCGCCCCTTGCACACCCTAATAAAGTAACTGCACAACTTACAAAATTTTAAATAACAAACTTCATGATTTATAAAATAACATCACATAACACAACATGAGTTTTCTTCAGAAACACACCCAATTTTATACAAACATGATATAAAATATCAAAGGCATAATTAACTTCTTTAAAACGACTTTCGCACCAAACAGATCAACCACAGAACACAAAATTCATTAAAGCAAGTAAAATAATTCGTCAAATAAACACAATTCGCACTAAAAGAATTAATTAAAAAAAAGAACATCCTAAATTAATTAAACAAGCAAATTAATTCAAACAGTTCTTATAAGAGGAACCGCTTACAATCGATGTCGAAAGCCCCGAATTTCGAAGCGAAACTCCAATCGTGCACAAAACACATTAATTAAATAACACTCTAAACAAATTAACCTTGCAAATTAATTAATCAAATAATAAATGGATGTGGAACCACTTACCAACGTGTCGCAAACTTCGCACAATTGGTGCGCAAAACCATCACACCCAACGCACCTCAAATAAAATCAAATGAACCCTAAAACAAGCACAGCATAAATGCATCAAAATGAATCAAACACAACTATTCGCAACAACACCAAATCAGGAGAAAAACAACCGAAGTGTTCTGCACCTACGGCAATGGCTTTGAAAGGCTGGGCAGATGAAATTGGGGGTGCCGGAAGGCTGTCCGATAGAGGAAGGTGGTGTGTGACGTCAGCTTGGAAATATGGAGGGAGACAGGGGGTGGCCAGGCGAGCAGGAGGAGCAGGTCCGGCTGGTCCGGCGAGGAGGTTGGGTGGTGGGACTTCGGCTGGACAAGAATGAGGATAGCAGGGGGAAGCGGAGGTGGTCGGGAGGTGTGGCCGATGACGGTCGGGTGCCGGCCGGGAGGAGGGGGAGTCGGAGGGAGGCCAACGGTGTGGAGGGGTGTCGGTGGTATCGTCTTCGCTGGAACCGGGAGGAAGCCGGTAGGCGCGGCGGCCAGAGAGGGAGGAGGCGCGGCGAGCAGGTCGGACGGGAGGGAGGTGGTGGAGTTATTTTTTTTTTACATTTTTTCAAAAAAAAAAATTTAAAAATACATCAAGGTTTAAAAAAAATTTACATCCTAAAGGCGGCACATGGTGTGCCGCCTTCGGTTCGGTTTCCGCCGGGCCAAAGGCGGTTCTCCAGGAACCGCCTTCCACCATTGAAGAAACGAAAGGCGGCACACCAGTGTCCGCCTTTCAAAATTCTTTCTGTGAAAGGCGGCTCCGGAAGTGCCGCCTTTCGTGTTTTAAATGGCCGAAGGCGGCTTCCCCGTTGCCGCCTTCGCCAAAAATTTCCCTATAAAAGGGAGCCGTCCCTCCCACCCTTCCTCACTCAAAAAACCCTCTTCTCTCTAAAATTTTGAGAGCTCATCTCTCTAAGTTGAGTTTTTCTTCGTGGTGCTTCCGGAGACGCAAAGAGTACAAGATTTTTGTTTCAAGCTTCATTTAGAGGTATTTTTTTTTTATTTTAAAGTTATTTATTTATTTAATTGTAATTAGTTAATTTTAAATATTTAATTATGTAGTAGTAGTTATTTAAAGAAAAGAAATAAATAGTTATATTATTAATGTTTTAATTAGTTAATTAGGGATAATAATAATTTATTAATATTTTAGAGATAATCATAGACTAATTAGATAATGATTAAGGAATAATTAAGTCATGATTAAAGGGGTAATTAACCATGGATGATTAATTAAGGAATGTTTAAGGGGTGATTAAGTGATGATTAAGGGATGATTAAGGGGTCATTAAGGTAATTAAGGAATGATTAATTGATGATTAAGGGGTAATTAAGGAGTGATTAAGGGGTGATTAACTAATGATTAAGGGGTAATTAAGGAATGATTAAGTGATGATTAAGGGGTAATTAAGGAGTGATTAAGGGGTGATTAAGGAGTAATTAATGAATGTTTTAGGGGCGATTAAGTAACGATTAAGGGGTGATTAACTAACGATTATGGGGTGATTAAGTTGTCATTAACTAATGATTAAGGAATGATTAGGGGATGGTTAAGGGGTAATTAAGGAATGTTTAAGGGGTGATTAACTAAGGATTAAGGGGGTGATTAAGGGGTCATTAACTAATTAAGGGGTCATTAACTAATTAAGGGGTAATTAAGGAATGAAGGGGTAATTAAGGAATGAAGGGGTAATTAAGGACTGATTAAGGGGTTAAGGGGATGATTAAGGGGTAATTAAGGAATGATTAAGTGATGATTAAGGGGTAATTAAGGAATGTTTAAGGGGTGATTAAGGGGTAATAAAGGAATGTTTAAGGGGTGATTAACTAATGATTAAGGGGTAATTAAGGAGTGATTAAGGGGTGATTAAGGGGTCATTAACTAATGATTAAGGAGTGATTAAGGGGTGATTAAGGGGTAATTAAGGAATGAAGGGGTAATTAAGGACTGATTAAGGGGTTAAGGGGATGATTAAGGGGTAATTAAGGAATGATTAAGTGATGATTAAGGGGTAATTAAGGAATGTTTAAGGGGTGATTAAGGGGTAATAAAGGAATGTTTAAGGGGTGATTAACTAATGATTAAGGGGTAATTAAGGAGTGATTAAGGGGTGATTAAGGGGTCATTAACTAATGATTAAGGAATGATTAGGGGATGGTTAAGGGGTAATTAAGGAATGTTTTAGGGGTGATTAAGTAACGATTAAGGGGTGATTAACTAACGATTAAGGGGTGATTAAGGGGTCATTAACTAATGATTAAGGAATGATTAGGGGATGGTTAAGGGGTAATTAAGGAATGTTTACATGATGATTAAGGGGTAATTAAGGAATGTTTAAGGGGTGATTAACTAACGATTAAGGAATCATTAGGGGATGATTAAGGGGTAATTAAGGAATGTTTAAGGGGTGATTAACTAACGATTAATGGGTGAATAAGGGGTGATTAACTAGGGATGATTAGGGGATGATTAAGGGTTCATTAACTAACGATTAAGGGGTCATTAACTAACAATTAACGGATGATTAAGGGGTCATTAAGTAAAGATTAAGGGATGATTACGTGGTGAATGACCAACTCCTAACTGATTAACCAGCACTTAAGTAGTGATTCACCAGCACTTAAGTAGTGATTAACCAGCACTTAAGTAGTGATTAACCAGCACTTAAGTAGTGAACGACACTTAACTAGTGATTAAACTGCACTGTAATGAATCTTATTTTTTAGAGATCATTGAACATATCTTTAGGAAAGTTAAAAAATTGTTCTACAAAACATTAGTGGCTTAATTTAGGGAGGTTTTAAAATTTTGGTGTCATGAAAGTTTATGTCATTATCTAAGCAATTAAATCCCTGTCTGGATACTACAAGTGGATGATGTGGCTCTGGCACAGCTGTACCTAGGGGTGAAAGCCCCGACAAGGAGTTTCGGGCCTGACCCGGGGTATCCTGGTACACAACAACGGGCCTTGCTGCACTCCTGGTTTGACACTCCCGGGGGATATGTTTTAGATGATTGATATTTACTTCATGAAGTACTAAAATACCTTTAAGAAGATAAAAAAATTTATTTAACACGTAACAAAACATTATTGACATATTCAGTGATCAGTAAACATTTTTCATGTAGAGAGACATGTTTGCTTGTGTTTACTGCTATGGAAAGGTAATTCAAACCGAGCAAGGAGCTTCTTATAGTATACAGCCAACATCTATGGTTAACACATCTGATTGTGTTACCATAACTGATCTTCAAGATAGAATTCGTGGTTGCTTAAATCTCGGTCCTCATCAAGAGATAAAGTCTATTAGTTATAGACATTTGCAATTCCCTGCCACGTTATGGCATCTTGCTTGTCCATTGGCTTCTGATGAGCACTGGGTCCAAGCGGGAACTTTATTTTCCCAACGGTCTGATGGTGCAATGATGGAGTTATATGTTGAAGTTTCTAATGTACAAAAACATCAAAATGTTCGAAGTCGTAGACATGCACAAATAGTTGTTGAAGAAGCGTCATCCCAAGAAATTGAGGATGTTCGCCCTGTTGTGGAGGAGGACAACTTAGATGATCTACCGGATTTACATATAAATCATTCTTCAGATGAGGAATTTAATAATGATGGAACAGACGGAGAAGACAATGATGATGGGGAGGGAGCTGGAGGTGGGGAGGGAGCTGGAGAAGATAAGGTAGTAGTTTCTCGAAGTAGAGTAGTTCAAGAACATTCTCGACCAACATTAAATCATCCACCACCCTTTGAATCTTGGTCCGAAGCAATGGAACGTGTACCTGAATTTGACAACAATGTTCTGACACCTGCAACAGAGTTTCCTGGAGTTATAGTGGACAGGTTTAGTGAGTTGGACAAAACATTATATAATGGAAGGGATTTTCCAAGTAAGGATGCGTTGAAGAGCTTCTTAAAAAGATTTCATATTGAGAGGCATTGTAGATATTTAGTTGAGGCATCATGTCGAAAAAAATACGTTATACGGTGTGATAAATTTGATGAAGACTTTAGATTCCGGTTGAGGGCGATTCCAGACATTGCATTTGGTGGATGGAGAATTTCAAAGATTGAGGCAGCTCATTCTTGTGTTCAGCCAAATTTGACACAAGATCACACTGCTTTGGATGCCGAATTTGTGTCAACTGTTATCGTTGAGATGATTAGGACCTGTCAAGATGTTCCTATAGCCCTTGTGCAAGAGAGGATTCTTCAAACTTTTGGTTATAAGATTTCTTATAACAAGGCATGGATAGCGAAACAGAAGGCAATTGTGAAGGTCTACGGTGATTGGGATGACTCGTATCAGGTGTTGCCGCAATTATTAGCCATGCTGAGCCGCAATAACCAAGTTGTCTACCATATAAATACGAAGGAACATGTGTTTGAAGATAATCGATTGGATCAATCTTGTGTTAAATTTCATCGGTTATTCTGGGCATTCCTCCCATGTATTTCCGCATTTCGTTTCAGTAAACATTTCATACAAATTGATGGAACATTTCTATCTGGAAAGTATAAGGGCGTATTGTTGATTGCGGCAACCCAAGATGGGAACCGTTCACCACTTCCGCTTGCATTTGCAATAGTAGAGAAGGAAAACTATGAATCTTGGAGCTGGTTTTTGGCATGCATCAGCAACCATTTCACACGCATTCGAGGTGTATGTTTGATATCTGATCGACATAGGGAAATCAATGAGGCAATCAATGCGGATCCTGATTCATGGAGGCCCCCAAATGCACATCATCAATACTGCATTAGACACATTGCTAGTAACGTGCGCAAAACCTTCCATAATGAGGCTATGAAGAATGAAATCACGAGGCTTGGTAAGCAATGTTGTCATTGATGTTTACTATTTTAATGTAAATAAAAATATATTTTCTATGACCTGTGATCATATTTATGTAGCATATGAGCCAGATCAACGAAGGTTTGAGGCGCGTTACGAAGAAATCCACAAGGCTAACCAAGAAGTGTATGATTATATGATGAAGATTCCAAAAGAGAAATGGACACTGGCCTATGACGGGGGGAAGAGGTATGGACACATGACCACAAACATTGTGGAGTGTATAAATGGCATCTTCAAAGGGCTTCGCAAGCTACCAATTACTGCCCTAGTTCAGGAGACATTTTATCGTTGTGTCAAGTACTTCGTTGATAGACAAAAACTGGCCTCAGATGGGATTCAACAGGGGTTAAGATTTGGAAAAAACTTTCAACGAGATATTGACAAGAACATTGAAGAAGCTTCTAGTTATCGAGTGTGTCTATTCCGTCGGGAAGACTCGGCATTTGAAGTTCAAGAGTATTGTAACCCCATTACAGGTAACAGCGGTGAAAAATTAGTGGTACTTCTAGAAGCAAAACAATGTCAGTGTGGAAAGTTTCAAGCATTAAGGTTTCCATGCGCACATGCCATCGCAGCATGTGCGTCTGTGAACGTATCATGGGAAGATTATGTTGATCCAGTATACCGATTGGAGGCCATTGCTAACTGTTATGCTGCGCCATGGACGCCTGTTGGGGAGTTTCGATATTTCCCAATGCCTGAAGACCATCCCATACTGATTCCTGACATCAGTAGATTACGACCACGGGGAAGACCTAAGACCAACAGGATACGAAATGAGATGGATTGGCCTCAAGAACAAGGGAAAATGTTGAGATGTCGTCTATGTCATCAAGAAGGGCATAACCGGAAACGATGTCCTAACATTGCTGGATCGAGTTCACACACTCAGCCACAATGATGTGTTGTATCCAACATGATCTTTTCATGTAGTCAGTTATATGTTGTTAATATCAGAGATGAACTTTTTAAGAATTGTTTCTCATTTCCAATAAGCAACTTCTCTCCTTCCAATAACGAACCTCTGTATTCAATACTTTTAAATCCATTAATCTGAACGTAATCTTAGAGAACAAAAACATTATTAAAAAAAGGTTATTTATCATCTAAGACAAAAAAATATTAAAACATTTATCATAAAGGATCTTCATAAATCATACATAACCCGGATAAAATGTTTATATATATAAATGTATGACACCATATCTTAAAAAACATAATTTTCATGGTAAAAACATATATAAAGACACGATAGATAAATTTTCTCCAAAATATGACGACATTCCCTTAATGTTTTCTAAAAAACATCACATATTGTTCATTATACCAA
Source organism: Viscum album (assembly GCA_963277665.1). Taxonomy (NCBI): domain Eukaryota; kingdom Viridiplantae; phylum Streptophyta; class Magnoliopsida; order Santalales; family Viscaceae; genus Viscum; species Viscum album. Next base: position 282,532,908 of record OY728142.1, read on the forward strand.
TCATTAAATTCTATTAAGTTTAACATTATATTTATATTTTATAGTGAATACTAATTTCCTTTTCTGGCTTCCAGATGGATGATGCTCCACTCCTCACCGAGCAGCATAGGCATGTTTCTCGTGATGTGATAGAGGGTCGGGATGTTCGACGGATTAGGGTGCGGAGAGCACACCATTTTCGACACATGGCGCCTCCAGCTGCTATTATACCATACTTACGTCGTGCTGGCTTCTACAGCATTGCCGTTTCTGATTTCACTTACACTGATCATCCCCTTCTTGCTGCCTTGGTCGAGAGATGGAGACCAGAGACTCACACATTTCACTTGCCAGAGGGAGAGATGACTATCACCTTAGAGGATGTGGCAGTGTTACTCGGTCTTCCTATTCAGGGAGATGCAGTTATTGGACCCACCATCGGGGATTGGGCTGAGCTGGCACAGAGATTATTAGGTGTCGATATTTTGGCTGATCATACTGCTACAGATGGTGGGTCCATATCTATGCCTTGGCTTGCTTTGCAGTTTGCACATTTACCTGCTGATGCTGATGAGCAGACCATCATGTGTTATGCTCGGGCATATATCTTACGACTTATTGGAGGTACATTGTGTTCAGATCACTCGGGTGTGCATGTGCACATGATGTATCTTAGTTTACTGGAGGACTTTGATCGGATCGGGAGATACAGTTGGGGATCTGCATGTTTAGCCTACACTTATAGAGCATTATGTACGACATGTCGCTCAGATCACACAGATCTCGGAGGATGTGTCGTCCTTATACAGTTGTGGGCATGGGAGCACATCCCTGTCCTCGCCCCTGTTACTGTTGGTCAGAGGCTTCCTATAGATGTGCTACAGGACGCTCCACGTGGACGATGGTATGATCTGTCATATTTATTTGTTTCTGATTGTATTATGATTTATTATATTTAATTTCTGATTATTTATCACTTTCAATGTTGTATTTGATAGGTGGAGTCAGGCACATCGTTTCATCGATGCTCCAACCCACAATTTGGCTGCATATCGTCTCATGTTGGACAATTTACTACCTGACAGCGTAAGTATATATCATCATTTTTGTTTTTTGTTAGCAAATTTCTCTGATGAAATGTCACATGTCATTACAGATTCATTGGATTCCATACTGGAGTCTGGTTCAGGACTTACCTACATACTGTACTGCTGGACTTCATGAGGTTATGGCTGTAGTGCCACTTATTCACTTTCATATTATTGAGTGGCACCAGCCCGATAGAGTTATGCGTCAGTTTTGCTGTGTTCAGCTGATTCCACCTGCACCACGACAGTTACCAGCGCTTCATGGCTTGAAGCTCACGGGGAGACAACATGTCGATTGGCGACGACGACATGCCCAATATGTCGCCATCTGGGACAATCGAGCAGAGCATCGTATCACAGGTGTACGTACGATGCGATTCTACCTATCAGATCAGGTAGAGTATGAGCCATGGTATAGAATGAAGTCTATATTGTATCTGACTCAGCACGGGAGAGGGATTCAGGATCTGGTAAGTCAATAAATTTCACATAATATATTTATTATGCTATTTTATAATTTATTTTGAATCTCTGTACAGCATACCAGACTACGACGACTATGTCGCATGACTGATCGAGAGGAGGAGGAGGTTGCTAGTTTATCTGTGATCCATGCTGCTTTGGAGGAGACGATGCCGATTTTTCGATCTATTCATGAAAGTATCATCCATCCTAGACCCCAGAGACATGATGTTCCTGCTCAGGAACAAGATGCTCCTATCCAAGGAGATGAGGGTCCTACTCAGGAACCTGCAGCAGCAGCTGGTGCTGTTCCCCAGCGACGACAACGGCGACAGAGACCGCGTCCTGCTGCACGTGAGCCCTCACCTGTTCCAGAGGCACAGGTCGGTGCTCTATCAGTCCAGCCTGACCCGTCTGGGTTCGTGCAGCAGGATGCAGCATGGGATCCATCTTTTTTGACCGGATATCCACAGTATTCGCCAGATATTTATTTTCCAGGGATTTATTAGGGGTCATCTCCCATGCCGCCATCTTTCATACCAGATCCTTCACAGCCTATATGGTTTCCCGAGGGTATGATGACAACCCCTTCTACTTACGTAGTGGGAGAAGGATCTCGTGCACACGATGACATCCCTTCGACACCTCCTTCCATTCAGACTACGACAGAGGCTCCCGTGATTGATGTTCCAGTGCCCGAAGATCATCCCTCTCCAGGTCATCATACTCCATCCCATCATGGAACACGTCGCTCTCGATATGGACGTACCATTCGCACACCACCTTGTGGGACAGAGCCTCACCATAGACACTGACATTACTTCTTCATGTAAGGTGAGATGAGAAGGGAGGTATTATACCATCAGGAAGAGAGATTCTAGAAATGTACAATGCTATGACAAACCTTTAAATGAAATGTGTCAGTTCCCCACTAGATGTGCATGTTCCTTCAAAATTTTCAGGCTGGAGATAATCCACCTTAAGTTTCACATAGTCTTATGTCTTCCATGTATTAATGTCAAACACTTCAACCAATTTGTTTACTTTATGGGGAAGTAAAACCTCATTCCTTTGAATATGCACATTACCATGAACATATAAGATCATCATTTTGCAAGAAAAACTACTAATCTCATGTTCACTGAAATACCCCTTAACGTAAGAATGATACAAATAGTGTAAGTACCCAATAGCAAGATTCCAATCCATTTTGACTGGGCTATGTGGAATCATTGGTGTTTTCATCTGATTAATAATTTAAAAGGTTTCAAAACCACCTTTCTAAAACTCAAAAATGTTTCAAGTAAGTGACTTTGAAAGCCCATAAAATATAAACCATAAGATCTATTGAAATGAAACTTAAAACATGGATTAAACATATAATAAGTAATTGAAAATAAAAACCATTTCTTAAAAATTGCTGATGAAATACAATTATAAGATTTCAAAAATACTTATTTCAACTCAAAAATATTTCAGATATGAGACTTTGAAAGCCTATAAAATATAAACTTAATGACTCATATAAATGAAACTTAGAACATAGATTAAACATATAAGAAGTAGTAGAAAAGTAATTAGTTAATTCTGGTGAGGGGGAAAACTATTAGACCCTAGAATTGAAGGATAATGGGGATGAGAAGGAAACATCAACCCCCACGCCCACCCCTTCCACCCATTCAACCAACTTCGGTAACTCCTATAGAAGTAGCTTTTCAAAAAAAATGAAATGTCACCCCACCACAGCTTCCTACATCCATATTAACCCCCCAATTCAGTTTCATTAAATGTGGACAGCCCCCATTTTTACCAAAGTCAATGATGTACTATTAAACCATCACTTTTCAACCCCCGCCTCAATAATACAAAATGCTTTGAGGGATGAGAAATGATTTGGTGCATTTTAGAACATTGAAATGCGTCGAATCATTTCTCATCCCTCAAAGCATTTTGTATTTTTGAGGCGGGGGTTGAAAGTGGTGGTTTAATAGTGCATCATTGACTTTGGTAAAAATGGGGGCTGTCCACATTTAATGAAACTGAATTAGGGGGTTAATATGGATGTAGGAAGCTGTGGTGGGGTGACATTTCATTTTTTTTGAAAAGCTACTTCTATAGGAGTTACCGAAGTTGGTTGAATGGGTGGAAGGGGTGGGCGTGGGGGTTGATGTTTCCTTCTCATCCCCATTATCCTTCAATTCTAGGGTCTAATAGTTTTCCCCCTCACCAGAATTAACTAATTACTTTTCTACTACTTCTTATATGTTTAATCTATGTTCTAAGTTTCATTTATATGAGTCATTAAGTTTATATTTTATAGGCTTTCAAAGTCTCATATCTGAAATATTTTTGAGTTGAAAGAAGTATTTTTGAAAGCTTATAATTGTATTTCATCAGAAATTTTTAAGAAATGGTTTTTATTTTCAATTACTTATTATATGTTTAATCCATGTTTTAAGTTTCATTTCAATAGATCTTATGGTTTATATTTTATGGGCTTTCAAAGTCACTTACTTGAAACATTTTTGAGTTTTAGAAAGGTGGTTTTGAAACCTTTTAAATTATTAATCAGATGAAAACACCAATGATTCCACATAGCCCGGTCAAAATGGATTGGAATCTTGCTATTGGGTACTTACACTATTTGTATCATTCTTACGTTAAGGGGTATTTCAGTGAACATGAGATTAGTAGTTTTTCTTGCAAAATGATGATCTTATATGTTCATGGTAATGTGCATATTCAAAGGAATGAGGTTTTACTTCCCCATAAAGTAAACAAATTGGTTGAAGTGTTTGACATTAATACATGGAAGACATAAGACTATGTGAAACTTAAGGTGGATTATCTCCAGCCTGAAAATTTTGAAGGAATATGCACATCTAGTGGGGAACTGACACATTTCATTTAAAGGTTTGTCATAGCATTGCACATTTCTAGAATCTCTCTTCCTGATGGTATAATACCTCCCTTCTCATCTCACCTTACCAAGAAAAATTATCTAGAGATTTTGAGGTTGATTTATACTCAGGGGCATGACAAAATTGCAAAGATGTTTCTATTGTGTGTAAAGCACATAAGCTGGTTGAGGTTTTCATTGTTGGAATGCATCTGAATGCTACGACAAAGTTAGAAGGACTAAGTTAAAATTAAAAAATTTATTAATTTCTTATATATTTAATCAATGTTTAAAGTTTCATTTATATTGGTCTTATAGTTTATGTTTTATAGTCTTTCAAATTCGTGTACTTGAAACATTTTTAAGTTTCAAGTAGAATGTTTTGAAAGATTATAAATTAATTTTTATGGACATTTTTTAGGAAGTTTTTGTTGTTTTCAACTATTTATTATATGTTTAATCAATGTTTAGTGTTTCATTTCTATTGGTCTTATAGTTTATGTTTTACAGTCTTTCAAAGTTGGAAACTTGAAACATTTTTAAGTTTCATGTTGATGGTTTTGAAAGCTTATAAATTGTTTTTGGTGAACATTTTTTATGAAATTATTTTTGTTTTCAACTATTTATTATATGTTTAATCAATGTTTAAAGTTTCATTTGTATTGATCTTATAATTTATATTTTATAAGCTTTCAAAGTCACGTACTTAAAATATGTTTAAGTTTCAAGTGGGTGGTTTTGAAAGCTTATAAATTAATCTGTATCAACATTTTTTATGAAATTTTTTTTGTTTTCAACTATTTATTATATGTTTAATCAGTTTTTAAAATTTTATTTGTATTGGTCTTATAGTTTATCTTTTATAGTCTTTCGAAGTCGCGTACTTGAAACAGAATCACACATCGGAAACGCAGAATGTACTGTGCAGGAAAAGGAGAACCAGAATCCCACATCGGAAATGCAGTATTGTTTTCAGGGCAAACCCCCTTATAAAAGGGAGTCCTGGGTGAGGGTATCAGTTAGAATCCAGACTGCTGTAATGGCAGAACCGCTGGATAATAAATAGCAGAAAAATTCTGCTGAAAAGTTTTATTATATATATATATATATAAAACAAAACAAAACAAAAAAAATAAAAATAAAAATTTTAAAAAAAAAATTTAACCAAAGGTGGCACCTGGTGTGCCGCCTTTGTAGTTATATTTTGGGCAAAGGCGGCACATGGTGTGCCGCCTTTCGCTGGGCGGAAAATTCCCCAAAGGCGGCACACCAGGTGCCGCATTTGGGGGATAGAAAAATAATATTTTTAAACCTAGATGTATTTTCAAAATTTTTTTTTTTGAAAAAATGTATATAAAAAAAACCCGAGGTGGTGCGAGCAGGCCGGACGGGAGGGAGGCTGCGCGAGCAGGCCGGACGGGAGGGAGGCGGCACGAGGGAGGCCGGCAATCCGACGGGGAGAAGGGGGGTTCCGCGTAGGGTTTCTGCGCGACGGGGGGGGGGGGGGAAGGGAAGAGGCCCGAGCGAGAGAGAGTGAGGGAGGAAAGAAAAGGAGAGAAAAAAAAGGAAAAAGGAATAAAAATAAATAAGTAAAATGAAATAGAAATATAAATAAATAAATAAAATGAAATAGAAATAAAAATGAATAAATAAAATGAATAAAATGAAATGAAATAAATAAATAAAATGAAATAAAATAAGTAAATAAAATCTGAAAGAACAAAAAATCCCTAATTAAAATATTAACTAAATTAATAATAATAAAATTATCACCTGAGAGCGTACATCGCGCACGGTCTCACGCGCGGGGTTGCGCGCATGGTTACGTGTCTCAAAAACAACACATTAAATAACAAACAATCCCTTAACAAAAATTAGGGGCTGTGCAGGGCGCGCATACGCTCGCGCGTTCGTATAAAAACGAGATTTTATTTTAATTTAAAACCCGTTCAAAACACAAATTCAAAAACGAGACCCAAAATAATTAAGTTAAAATAATACATTGGTCAGGGAGTGAAATCATTCAACACCTCCCTCATCCTATAGTTACTAGTCCAAACACTAGATTCCATATAGAAACATGGGTTTCAATTGAATCCATTTTTTCCAGTCATGTTACTGTTATTCTACATGAGTCTTGAAAACCTAACTCCACTTATAAATATAATTATCCCATTATAAAAAATTATTTTACACAATTTTTTAATTTCTTGACCTAGATCACATGAATAGAGCCTAAGTGGGGACTCTAAAAGACCCTAAGAACCCCCTCCTAATATTTCATAGGATACTATATAGCATTGATGGACTAAAAAATTATGAGGAGAGTATTCCATCAAATTTAAATACCAAGAACCATGATTGGGTCTATTTAATAATTAGCATGGCTCATCTATATAGAAATATCTTTATAAAAATCTAGAAAATAAAAAAATAGCCATGTGGACCCCAATTTTTTAAAATAAAAAAGAAGTATATGACAACATATTGCACCATATCATAATAGAGAAACAATAGATATACATGGAATGTATCATTTAAATAAACAATAGATCACATTGGTTGGTATAGGTGCATGACTAAAATTAGAGAATAAGCAACATTATCTATGACCTAACTCAAATAATAGTCCTTGATGAATCGTTGTCCTCCTAACCCTATAATAATTTAACCACATGTCATTATCCATGAAATACATAGGCCTAAGAGAAAACATATAGGTATAATCATGTACATCATAATCCTTATTGTGTACATGGGTAGTGGTGAGTCGAATAAAAAATAAATAATACATATTAACATGATATAATTAATCTTTCTATAATAAAATGGATGTGCATGAAATGCATATTAAGAGTGTAAGTCAGGATTATGCAACACACCAACCTTAAAAACATAACATAACGTGAATATATAAGAAAATTCCTCAAGTCATCATCTCCAAACATAGACACCATGACTGCTGACACCAACAACTTTAACTAATACTAATAATATGTCTTTCATATCCACATTACAAGAAATAACATCAGAGAAAGTTATATCAATAGTCATTCCTCAATTTATAATAAAGCCATCTGGGAAAGGCATCATAATTTTTACACTCAACATATAATAAACCCAACCTATATTGAACGAAATATGAGAAGGGTATCTCTATTTCTAGCCTTTAACATATGTTGAACTCTCCCATCATGGAAGGCCCCATGGACATGTCTCATATGTACTCTCCAATATACCAAAAGTGATATTAAGTGGAAATCTCAATATAGATCCTCCCATATGAGATAAACCAAAAAAACATGAGGTAGGTCATATGGATAATCATATATCTCAACATAATCGGAAGAAATTGGATGAGGGTATCTCAATAGAAAACATCTCACACAATCCAAACCACTTCCCTTAGGGAAACTCCCATGGAATAATCAAAGCCGAACAATAACTAGGTGTGTCCCATATATAAACACATATATTTACATCATAGAAAGTAATATAAGTAGGGAATCATACTAGTAAACATCCCTCACCTGATTAATTATCCATTTAGGGTATTTATCATGGAATAAGTTAAAAAAAATCCATTACTAAGTGGTTTATATTTTTAATCATGCATATAAAACATAGAAAACAAGATATTGGATGATATTATTTCAATATTCAACCCCGCACTCTTGACAAACCACCCACCTTGGGTTAGTCTCATAGCGTTAACTGAACCAAACTATCATTAAGTGGGTCACATGGTAAATCACGTCATTTGATCAAACAGAACCACACACTCATGTTTGATTCTCATTGGAATTAAAAAATAATCTATAATAATTATTAATCATATAGTGAAAACAATGAAATACTATCCTAATAACACATTACAAACATAAATGAACCCTAAAAACAACCCTTATAATTACAATTACAAAACAATCAATATTAATCGCATTAATAATTTTAAAAATTGAAGGATTTATCATATAAAACCATATACCAGGCCAGTTGTCCACCAAAGACTCAACCATGCCTGAAGAGCTCACTATAGAACCAATATACCAAGGGGGTATCCAAAACACACTTCATGGTATTAGAAATGGTTTCACTAAACCCAAACCATTTTACCCATATTTACCCTCTATGGTGTAAATTACCAAAATTTGGAACCACCTAGCCACTCTGGTAAAGAAAGCACAACATTTCCCTAAAAATTCACACATCTACAAGCATGAAAGTCCATACAAAATCATATAAATTCCATAACAAAGTATTTAATTCCTCTAAAATAATTAATCATCTTGAAACAAGATCAAAACAATAAAAACCATTATTAATATACATAAAGATTTCATAAGATTTAGAAAAATGGGACTTTCTCATATGAGGTCAACTGGAATAAAAAAAATCTCAAACAAGCCCTTCTATGTTTCTAAAAATACCAAGTCAAATCCTCATTATAGGCTATTAGGTAAAATTCATCATAATTTATCTTAAATCATGTAATGAAATTTTCCCAATGACAATGAAAACAATCTTTAAAAATGCACATTATTTTGAAATAAAATTTAAAAACATCATTTGAAATCATCCAATTTACATTAGAGTTTCATTTTAAACCATTTTTTTTAATTTCACTTTTTATAAAATACCTTTTTAAAATCTAAATTTTGGAAATTAAAATATATTTTCCCCCAGAATCCAAATCATGCAACTAAATAATATATAATGGGTTATATTTTCAATTTTTTTAACAATACACTATCCAAAACCTTTTGGTAATATATATTCCTTATTTACTATTAGGATGATGTGATGCCACATTAAATTATAGGTGATGATCCAAAAATTAATTCAAGCATTCGATAAATAATCATATTGATAGATATAAGGATAAAATCATTAAATTAGAAAGATACTCAAAATTGTAAAGTCCACCTACCTCATTCAGTTTAACAAGACACTACCCTCCATGAAACTCAAGTAGATTTTAGGCCAATCATAATAAATCCAATAGTAATAAAAAATACCAAATTTACTACAAAAATGAACAAAATAGGAAAATAATGATATAATATGGAAATAAACACTCTAGATAAGTTTGCATTACCCATTTCTACTCCCTACACTAGATGATGTAAATATTTAGAAACATTTTATGATGATCTCCCTTAGGGAAAAGATATGAGTGAGAGATATATTTGGGGTGTTTTCACTGTATTATAGATTAAAATATTATTAAAACATTTTATATTTAATTTTAAAAATTTATTAATATTTAAGAAAAACATGTGAGAACTCATAGAATTAAATTTTTTTAAACTCTAGCACCCTTATGTATCATGTAAATAACCCTTTTATACCTCCTTTTATTATAGTAATAATCATTACTTAAGGTACCTTGGGGATCCTTTATAGAGTTTATTGAGTCCATTAACCTTATTACCAACCTTTTTGAAATCTATAATAAACTCATGATTCGCGCAAGTTGGAATCTGATTGTTAGAGATATTATTTTGAGGTTTTGTGTTGTGAAATTTTAATTTTTGTCACTTTAATGTTGAATGAAATCATATACTGCGCATATGTTCAAGTAAATTGAGAATCCAAACTGATCTATGTCATCAAACAATATATCACTGTGATTTAATTTCATTGGCTGATGGAGCCAAAGTCTATATTCATCAAAATATGGAGTGTCTCATTTTATTCAGTTGTAGCCATAATTAAAGAATTCATAATTTATCCATTGGATTCTATTAAAATGGAGGCTATAAATTAGATCGAGTAATTTCTAGATAAGAAGATAACTAGTTATAGAACTACATCGAGCTTTAATAAAATAATTTTAATGTTCATATCATCTCGACGATTTAACAGATTCTAATTAAATCATTTTTTCAATTATTCTCCTATGGTCATCCATATATGATTTTTATTATAAAATAAATTAGCCTTAGAATTATAATTTCTTATTGTATGATCATGTGTGATTGTGAAGGTTTCAGGCTTGTATCCTACGTTGATTCTTCTCTTTAATGATCAATGAGCTTCCAAGGATGGAAGCTTTATTATTTTAACCCTCATAATCAATTATGTACTAGTATAGACTTATTTTATGTTACTATATTGAATAGTTTTTTAATAATAGAGTGATTTTTTTCCAATGTTCTCATCGAATATATTCCTGATGTAGAATATATTACTTCCAATGATATAAAATCAACAATGATTTAGGTTTTGATCATGATCCATTTAGATATATCTATATTCAAGGACATTTTATGTGTTGAACCCAAATTCCTAAGATCAGTTCTATAGACCATATTTTTCATTTAGATAAAATTTAAGGATTTCTTTGATTGGAAGTAGATTGGTATTATAATATCTTTTAAGGGTTTCTATAAATTTGTCTTGAATTTTAAGAATTTTTTAAAGTTATTTTATTCTATTTAATTTACATTTTATTTGTACTAATTTTAATATTAAAATTTTATATACTCTAATTAACTAAATATTATTATTTTTTATCTTCTAGTGTTTTGGGTGGGAAGAAAATTTTTTGCCTATTTTTTATTAAAATTAACCACACACACACACACTCTCTTATAGATTAATATATTCTTTTACTAAGAGAACATCTAAAATCTGAGCCAAGATCTACTTGGATATATATATTTTCAAGATATATTTTATATCAAAAATAATGTTTAATTATAATTTGTATGAGTTTTCTTATAAAAGTATTATTTTATAGAAAATATATTTCCTTTTGATAAGGTGGTAGTTATAGAATTTTGGAGTTTAGAGAACTTAAATCCTAATTATACACCTATTTTTTATAGAAGTTATAATAAATATTGTATAAATCACATGGAGACTTATGTTATCAATGTCAGAGTATATAATTATCTCATATTGACTAAACAATATAAAATTCTCTAGAAATAAGTAACTAGATTTACTAAAGATGAATGATCTTAATTTAAAAATAAATTTTGAGACATAAATAAAAAATTATTCTATCTAGAAGAAAATATATGAAAATAAAAATATTGAGATTAGAAGATCATTGTTTTTATTTTTTAATGAGTAGATATGTTTCTCAGATGCACCAGTGGCATATGAACATCATTTATAGTATTTAATACCATGATGAGAAAAAACAATTAGATGATAAACTCTTAGAAAATATTATTGATATTTTACCAAAAGAATTGGAGTCAAAGTGTATATTTATTGATGTTACAAAGAACATATTGAAACTGAATGTAAATGATTTAATTGGAACTCTCGTGATATAATAGAGTATAATTTAATGAGATACTAATAGATATAGAAATAAAAATGGTCTTTTTTTCTTCATGTACTCTCTATATAAATTATGGAACTCAAACTTCTAATCTGAGTACATCAAAAGGTGGATGTTTTGATGAATTTGGTAATGGTGAGATAGAATAGTTTTTTATAAGGATGAATAAATATTTTGTGAAAAATAATATCCAAAGGGGTAACATTATGTATTGGAAATAAAATGTTGATAATAAATTTTCTTTGGAAACTATATCCTATGAGTTTAAAAAGCCTATTCACATCCAACTAGACCATCAAAGACTCAAAAGTAATGATAAAAAAAGGAAAAATATGTTCAAAAATAAATAAGAGAAAATATTTTATAGAAACCAATTATACATATAGGTCTCACAAAAATATATAATATTAATATTATAGTAGTTACATATATAATGTTTTCATTTGGAATAATTTTGGTTTCTATGATATAATATAATATAATCAGTTGTGATTCATTATAAAAGTCATAGAAAAAATTATTAATAATATATCATTAGATATTATCATTTTTTCTAGTTCAACAAATGATACTAACTCATTTTAATAAGATAAGGAGTATGATTCAGTATCACCTAGGGAGATGGATATGTATGGAAATAGTATAAAGAAAATAGATGATAGATGAAGGAGAAATGTGATAATGAAAAAATTATATATTTCTAAAATTTCTTATAAATATTTATAATTGAAATCCAAGGTCAATGAAAAGTAGAAAGAACTTGTTAAGGCCATAAATAATTTTAATGTGTTTAATAATATAGTTATAAATCAAAAAATAATATTTAGAAATTAACTACCAAGTATAATGTAAGCACAACTTCTATTAAATTACTAAATCATATGAATGAAGTTTTTAAGAATAGATTTTATGTTGAATGCTTTAAAAAATTCATTAAAAAATTACCATTATGAATAAATATTCAAAGAGGTTTTATAAAAAAAAGTTGAGTCTTGAGAGAACAAATTTTGGATTTTTTCTTAAAACTGCCTAAATCTGGATATATTAGAATAATTACATCATAATAACTTGAATATACTTATATATAAAATTATCTATTGATGTACATTGGAGAAATTATTATTCACTAAAAAATATATAACACCTAGGGACTTATTGAGCATTAATATTAGTAGAACATACTTCCATTCATCATCAAATGGCTGAAAAAACAAGGGTAAAAAAAGTACTATTTTATAAATCCTCCATATTGAAGCAAGTCTGGATTCCACAAAAAAAATTATTTATTATTACTGAAGTAATTGTATACTAGAAGATAAATTAGTATATTTGGTACCTTTTAACATTTTACGTTTTGTTAATTTTATTATTTTTAAAAGTATTTAATTAAACATTAAATCTTTTTTCAATGAGGAATATTTTTGTTAGGATTAAATTTTTTCATAGATATTTAAAACATGGTGAGTCATTCATAGACATTAATGACATTAAACTATAAAAATCCATTCTTTAAAATTAAAAAACATAACATTTTGATTTAAATAGGATGGAAAATAATTAAAAAACCACTCATGATATATATTCAAGCGTTGATATATTAATCATAATCAAAACTGAATTCGAAGGAAAATTAACTAGATAAAGGTATTTTAATTTATATGGGATAAAACAAGAACAAGAATTAACGAACAAGATGATAAAATAACTTAACCTCACAGAATTTTTAGATGGTGAGTATTTTGAAATATAGAGGCCATGATGAGAAAATTATAATAAAAATTATACAAAAAAATAGGTAATAGAGAAAATATCCTTCTTTTTTGAGTTTCTAAAAAATTCATCCATACATTGCTTTCTTCTTCTTTTTAGAATCATGTATTGAACCTAATATATCATTCCTTGATTCTCACTACACATCATTCAATAAATTAAAAAAAATCCGCCTAAAAGTATATCAATCTACAATAAACATATTTTTTCTCATAACAATTGTATTTTCCAATTGACAGATGTAGACACCTAAGAGGGAGGGTGAATTGAGTGTTGATAAAATTCTTACCAAAATACACTTATTATATTATTATTATTTTACGTCCTTTAGTATTTCAACCTCTGTTTCCCATTAATATTGATTTATCTATTTTACTTTTATAATCCATTCATCAACCACATGAAAATAAATAAAGGACGGTAAAAATAGCAGGCTGTATTTTTTTCAATTTCATCTCCAAACAAGTAAACTACTCATTAATATGCATGGTATGTTTGAGTCATAGATTCTTCACTATGATTCTATGATCAAGGAAAGTGGATTTGGGTATGGATATACAATACCCAATTATTTTCCCTACACTTTAGAGGGGAATGTATCATCCTAAAACCAATTTCATGTCCAACATACAAATTTAATTAATGTATCCCACAATACTCCAATCTTATAACATGTCTTTAAAACATCCAACACTTGATATAGATCTTTAATATTCTATAGATGTTACAACATTAAAAATGAATATTTTATTACTCAAATAAGTGACTTTTAATTCCTATAAATATTCAATAGTAACTTCATAAATTTACTCTATAGTTTTAACCAAACTACCATATTTTATAAAAAAAATTATAATATTTCTCCCTAAAACATCAAGGACTTAGGCTATGTGAATATGATAAGTTATACTAAATGAATTGTAAACTTATCATTTTATAATACTTTTTCCCCTAATGGTTCTTGAAAATTGGGTATTTTATAGATATTTTTTCTTCCCTTCTTCAATAAAAAACTAAATTTGATCAGAAAAAATAGTTTGTTTACTTATTAAAATTTTATTCCCATTAGGTATTTCTTATTCAACATATAATTGAGTTTTTATTTTTTTATAGAGATGTATAGGTTCTCTCATATTAACACAATTTATCAAAACTACTTGCTATTTCTTATCATATTTGATATATATGACTCTAACATAATAATATATATTTATTCATTTATTTATTTAATATATAAAAATTAATAAAATTATATACACAAAACTGAATTTGTATTCCTATAACTCTTTATAAAGCTCATGTATGTGGGTATCTCCCATGACCTTGTTTACCTTTTTTTTGTTAATTGTTGTATCATATATATTTATAGATGTTTCCTTATTACATTTCCTTATTCTTTTCTACCATCCAAATATATCTTTCTAATATTTATCCATGCATATACTTTCATAATCGTCTTCTCTTTCTCATATTTCAATAGAAATCCCTGAACAAACATTACCTATGGTTGTATTATAATCATAAAAAATAGTAGTTTTTATAATAGTACACATCATTTTGACATGAGAGATTATATAAAACTAGAAAAATATTCAACATGGATCTATTATATTAAACTTGAATCTTATAAAAATATCCTCTTCTCATATATAATGAATCAAAAATGATTTTCTGAAATCTATGATTCTTTAGATGAAAACAATATTATTAACTTTGTTATACCCTTTTGATTATAATCTGACACCCTTATATTTTCAATCTACTAAAATATAAAATTTTAACTAAATACAAATTCTTATGAAGATATAGATTATTAATTTTATATGGCTTCCTTAAAATCAATATGAAGTTAAAAATGTATTGCATGGCCTTAGTATCTTATGTTTCTTTGGTTTTATGATATATTAACAACATATGAATCATTTTAATCATAAAAACACTGAAATTATACATGATTGGGCTATCTTATGAAGTCTGATAACACATATTACATAAACACATCTTATGATAAGTTTCTAATAAAAACCTTTCAAAAGAAGTCCTACTATCATATATAGTTTCCAACCATAGAAACATATCTATATTACAAAGACTGATATCTTTTTAAATTTGAAACATCTTACATGGTTCTTAGAAGGGTATTACAAACACAAGGTGATTCTTATACCTTTTATAAGTCATTAGAAAAATTATTTCCTATAAAATCACCAACTAATTTTCATAAGATATTATAATTCTTATCGAATCTAGTAATATTTTATACGCCTTAGTAAAATTATTATGATCTCAAAGATAATATGTTTGTTCCTAAATGTGTTATGTCACATAAATAGTCTTCCAAAAATGAATGAAGAGTATTTAATGATGATAAAGTCTTACATGAACACTTGAAATGTATTGAAAATAGATAAGGTATTTCGCATTTCACTCAAATTCTTACATTAGCTAGCTCAACGTCTTATAAAAGATCAAGTAATGACATACGTGCATTAAAATTTATTAAAAAATGAATTCAATGTCTTATGAAATAAATATTTACTATTATTTTTTAACCAAAAGAAAAAATCATATAAAACATTCAATAAAGTCTTATAGTAGGATCAAAATTCTTACAAATTAGGGAGGACTTACAAGAATGGATGGAGTCCTAGAATTTTATAATTGGAAATTTTTCATCTTTATCTCTAGATTTATAAAATTTATTAATTCAGCTAAAAAATTCATCCAAATACATCAAATCAACCAAAAACATGTAAAAACACTTTTGGGAATATATCAAACAATTTTATACATCTTCAACACAATTCTCGTGGTCTCTTACAACATATTTAATCCTATTTTAGTTCAAAAATTTAGCTCACTACACATCTAACATTAGAATCAAATTTGTTCACTTCCAACCTTCATATAATTGATTTTTATCAGTGTAAATAGAATCCTTTATTCTATATCATTATATCATGGGTTCTCAATAATTTTAAAAATATTCCATCAAAATTATAAACCTATTTTAATTCTTTTAAGGAAAAAAAATACATTTCTTCCAAAAAAATAAGGTCAAAAAACATCTATATTCTGTCATTTCATGTGTATCATGTTATAGACAGTACTATAAAAATTCCATCAGTACTTGTTAAAAATATGTATAGAAAAATTTTATAATTATATAATATATAATTTTTTACTTGAATATACAGTGTGAATTTCTTCAAGTAGTAGTGGTATAAAATTCTTTTACATTTATTACAGTGGAATAACTATTAATACCTTTACAAATAAAATATATGGAAAACATCACTTTTTCTTCAATGGTGGTATTCTTAGTCTATCAGCCAACATAAAAATACATTTAATTTTATTATATTAACATAAATACAATCTCATATTCCTATATACATTATTTCAATTCACTTATGTAAGGTCCCAGATCTGGAAGCCACTCAACAGGTGCCCTGTACCCAGTTGGCCACATAGCCTCAAGAATATTTCCCAAAATGATAGATGTTGTCAACTAAAAGCAAGGGTCTAGGGTGTAATAGTTCTATGGACTCATTAGAAGATTGTAACACATCATAATAAATAATATCAGTCATGGAAGCAGTAAACAACATGAAACTAAAGTAAACAACTAAATACTGAAAGATAAAGATAACCATAATTCATATCATATCAAAATGATGTATCATGTCAAGTGTTCTAAGAAAACTTTGAAAATGTGATACACATCAATCAACAAAAATACAATACCAAAGTATAGTTATAGAAAAAGAATCTCAATAGCATCACAATCCTAGGCTTTGTCCTGTTCTAACCAGATCCTGGGTAGATATCAAGTACCCTAAAATGGTATCTTTCCCCTATCGACACCTACAAAAATATATCCTACTTGTGCCCAAAAAAGTGAACCAAAAATTGTGTGAGAAATAAATACTAGTAGGAAACCACTTAATTTTTGTGCCAAATTGTTAGTGAGTATATTAAATATTTGTTTAAAAGTGAAATGTAGTAAACATGAAATTAATCAGAAGTAAACAAATGAACAAGTACTGGTATTCGTTTATCAAGTTCAGTAGCAACCCAATTACCTGAAGTATTTATGTATCATAATTTGACCTAAGCCTGACATTCCCCATAGCAAAGTAAGCACAATAAAAGTCATATAAGACCTTTTAAACATGTGAAAACTGAATCCATGATTTTTCTTTGTCTTGGAAGATATGTCACAATTCATTCTATTCAATTGTTTAAATATAACTTGAGTCTATTCTTAATATTCCTAATATGGAATTAATGTATAAACCTAAGTGCAATTCTACCAACATCCAGAAAGTCTGTTCTTAGTGGTCCTATAAGGGAGACCTGAGTATCACTCTAGATGTTGGTATAAGGTCATTTCATTTTAGTCCATACTTAGATGTCCTACTAGGGAGACCAACTGTCATTAATGAAATATAAAACAAGGTCTCTTGAGTTCACCCATGGCATTCTAAGCTGAACCCATGTGTCAGCCAAGGTGTAGTATAATATCATGCCAGTCTAGTTTGTTCTTGACATTCCTATAAGGGAACCCAAGTATCACTAATGATTTATATATGAAATCCTCTTGATGCTGTCCATGGAATTTTAATTTAAACCCATATGTCACCCAAAGTGCATAGGAAAATATTCATCTGAGTCTATTCAAGGTGTTCTAAATTGAACCCACATATCACCCAATGCTATTTACCATTTAATAATTAATATTAAATAAAAAATCCCAACCTTCTTAAACATGAAAACCCAAAACATGGGGAAAGGGGGAAAACACAATCCCTAATCCAAAATCAATATACATAAAATTCTATCACAGATGAAATTTCATTTAATAACCATGTTCATTTTAAGAATCCCTAAAAAGGGAACAAATTCATGCCCATATAAATCCTCATCCAAAATGGATAAATAATAATTATTTGAGGGAAATGAACACAAGGGGTGGCCCTTAATCATGAAAAAATGGAAAATGATTTAATTCATAGAATTAATTACTTGAACAAAAATACTTAACAATAAAGGCCAATTTCCTTTCAAGGTGACACCCTAAACATGGGTATGTGGAACAATGACACATGTAAACATCTCTAAAATTAACGAGAGTCGCAATACCACCTACCTTGTCATAGTATGACTCTCTCCATCCATCCTCGACTTCTAATTCAAGATATAATTTTGGACATCAAGAGGATTCCAATGGATCTAACAGTGTTCTTATTAGATTTTAAACGGTGAAATGGGAGAAGAAATTAGTTTTGATACATCTTGTTCATCCATTTGGCGACCGCTCTATCCAAATGACATAAGAATGAGGATATTGTCAATTTTAATTGAAAAAAATACAAAAAGATGGTGTGTATTCCCATATAAATGGTGTTTATATCATTTAAGTATCGATTTGGAGGATGAATTCCACTGACTTTATTTCCAGGGCCTGCCTACATGACTACACGGTATGTACCAGGAAGTAGACAGCCTGTAGTTGGATTTTCCTATTTTTCATTCCAACATGACTACACACCATTTATTCCCATCATACACAGTCAACCTACTTGGAATTTATGTAGGAGTACATGGTGTGTAACCCTATGACATGCAGTGGGACAGTATGTTTCCAGTACTTGTCTAGTTTTCAATTATATTCTCAAAAACAACTCAATGGAACATGAAGAAAAGTAATCATACAACCATGTAATAACCAAGTTCATACACAGTTCCCCCCATAAATAAATTTTTCCCTGAATATCCCTTCTAAGGGTGGTCAAGAAAAATCTAAGATTAAATCTGGCCATTAAGAATGTATTTCAGCCTCCCTTCCACAAGTCTCACCCTGTATTCAGTTGTACTAACATAGCACCCTTACAAGAAGAACTTACTAGCCTCAGATAACCTTCATGCTCCTATAATCTATACAAATTAGATTCTTCTCAAAGGATAAATCAACCTGAAGTTCAACTTCCTTGGTATGAAAAACGAGAGACGTGTTTGAGTGATAGTAGCGTAGATGAGGTACATGGAAGATGTCATGCATTACTTGTTAACTCTGAGGTAAATATAACCGATAGGAAACGGGCCAGACTCTATTCATTATCTTGAATGGACTGACATCTCTCGGTGAAAGCTTACACTACCTCATGATCCTTTTATATCCCAACCTCAAGGCGACATGAAGTAAAACTCGATGCCCGACTGCGAACTCGAAAGGTTGTCTTTGGTGATCGGCACATAATTTCTGAATAGACTTCATAGTATCCATCTTCTTCTGAATCAACTAAACAAGCTCACTGGTCTCCTTGACAAGGTGAGGCCCCAACATAGCTACCTATCCTGCCTCCATCCAACACATTGGTGATTGGAATATTCTACCCTAAAAACCCTCATATGGAACCATCTGAATAGTATTTTAGAAGATATTAAAATAAGATAACTCAACCAGGGGTATGTGTATCTCCCCAGAACCCCAAAAATCCAAGATTCATGCCCAAATAATGACCTCTTGCATCTGAATCGTGTGATCTTACTGGCCATCTATATGGGGTTTCTAATTTTTACTCAGAGGAACCTATGTACCTCAATCCCTCAATGACCTTTTCTTGACATGAGAGGTAAACCAGGAATCCATACATGAAACAATATAATATAGGACCCCATGTATTCATACAGTCTCATAGATGTACAACATCACATGTTTATCAACATTGAAGGTTTCCCTAATTGGTAAGATATGTGAAACCTTCATGAACCTGTCAAAAACAACCCATATGGAATCATTTACTCAAGGTGACCTTTGTAAACATGTCACAAAATATATTGCAACATCATTCTATTTAAACTCAGAAATGGGTAAATAAGATAAACTTCCATCTGGTTGTTGGTGTTTTGCCTTCACTCGCTGATAGGTGGAGCACTTTAAGAAAAAACTAGCTATGTCTCTCTTCATAACTGGCCTCCAATACAAATGATGTAAATCCCAATACATCTTTGTGACACCTGGATAAACTTACCATATAAAGGAATGAAAATACTACATCATCACCTCATATATATCCCCTAAAACCCAAACCCATCCTTGGATACATAGGATCTCATCATCTCCTAATTTACAACCTGGAGTAGGGACCTTACCTGCCACACTCTCTTGTAGAACTAGGACTTTAGAATCTGAAATCTACCTCATCCTCACTCTATCTAGTATGGTAGAGGTAACAACCAATGATGAAATTTTCTTTTTCTATCATTATCCACAAGATAAATCTCATAGAACAACATCATAAGCTTCCACTCACTACTTACCTCCTTCACTTCCTGTATCTGAGTCCTTCTGCTTAGTGCATCAACCACTACATTACCTTTCCCAGGAACAGAGGCAAGCTCAAAGTGAAAAGACTAATGGTACTCCACCCACATCCATTGTCTCATATTCAAATCATGCTGAGTAAATATGTATTTGAGACTTTTGTGGTCTATGTACAACACAAAATTCTCTCCCAATAAATAATGTGCAGTGTAAAGCATGAACAACCGCAGCTAACTCTAGATCATGCATAGGGTAATTACACTCATGATTCCTCAACTTCCGATAGCCATATGTAAAAAATTGATTTGCCTGCATAATTACTTCTCCCAGCCTAATACCGGATGCATCATAGTAAATGGTGTCACTCTTGAACGGATCTAGAAATATCAATATCGGCGCTTAATTAAAACACCCCTTTAACTCTTGAAATGCTATATCACAAGAATATGACCACACAAACTTCACTCACATCTTAGTCAAGCCCGTCTAAGGCACTACCAATTTTCATAAGTATTATATAAAATTCATGTAGTAACCTGCTAGCTCCATGAAACTATGCACCTCAAACCATTCATAGGATTATCCTTGGTAACTAATTCTCTCACATTCTCTAGGTCCACTGATACTCCTATATATAAGATCATGTGACCTAGGAAATGAATCTGATCCATCCAGAAGTGGAATTTTGAGTTCTTAGCATATTACTGACGCTCTCTCAGTATATTGAAAATGGTATCAAGGTGTTTGTAATGGTTTTTTTGATTGTGATAATAAACTAAAATATCATCCATGAAGACCACCACAAAAGAATCTAAGTAGGATTGAAGAATCGGTTCATCAGCGCCATGAAAACTGTTGGCACATTTGTGAGAACAAATGGCATAACCAGGAACACATATAAACCATACCTCCTATAAAACATTTAGGTTCAAGATCTTTCAACTTCCTCTTGATCTCTTTAAAGTATGTTGTAGCCATCTTGTAAGGAGGATGGATAACAGTGCAGCTCCTGGCACTAGATCGATAGTGAAATCCACCTATCTGTCTTGAGGTAAGCCTCAGAATTCATCGGAGAAAACATATATGAAATGATCAACCACTTGGGGAATGTCTTCTAGACATGTTCCATGGTCATCTATATATAAACTCGCAATTTGGGATTTCATCCCGCCCAATCCATGATGCTCGGGTCCAGCTCATCTCGCTTGGAAAACCTATTAACTATTATGTAGGAAATGCATGCCCTCTAGTGATGTAAAACTCACCCTACAGTGATAGTAGTCAAAAAAGTCCTGAATGGAGACCAACCAGTCCATTCCGAGTATGAAATCCAATCCTTTCATCTCCAATACATAGAGGCCCCATAAGAAGTGACACCAACCAAGCTCAAGGGGAACTCCTTACACTAATGTACACATGCCTTCTTTATCCCTAACAGAGTGTCTAGAGTCATAACATCATAAAAAGTAATGACACAAATCCCAAGGCATTCCACAATAGAAACTGATATAAATCTATGTGAATCACCTGCATCAAAAAGTGAAGAAGATAAAATTGAGGCGGCTAGAATAGCTTCTCTAATTGTAGAATGTCCAGGAACTTGATTTTGTTTTTTCTATTGCACCGCATATGTATTAACTATACCACAGCCCTGTGACACATCCTGACTACTCTAAGCTAACCCACCCTATTATCATTGAGATCTTAGGGTCTGAATACCACGACCAAAAACACCACCTTGGTTTGAACACCATGACGTACACCAGAAGCCTATATGAAGAGAAGTTATAGACCCTTCTCTTGAATGTGAAGTTAGTGCAAATACCCTCTCTCTAGCCATTGGAGGAAACCTCTTGTAGAAGAATTGAAGATAGTCCATCCTACTGCAATCCTGGTACTCAACTGGGCCCTTCATGCAGTGAGGTCTTGTATTCCTCGTCCTACCGCACTAGTAGCACCTCACCTGATTACCAAAATAAAGGTTCTGACTACTACTGTCACCACGAGAAAACTATAGAAGATGCTTCTTCTTTCCGATTGAGATAGTACCAAAAATCAGTGTCAAACCGCCTTGGCTTGCACCACTATCTTCTCTCAGATTGCGCTCGGTGATCAACGCATGATTCATGATAGCAGAGACAAATGGTAACCTAAAAACATTCACCTATGATTGGATCTCAAACCTAATACCATCCTCAAATTGTTTAGTTTTCAATACATCATTACCCATTAGAATAGGTTTGAATCCAAGATGCTTAGTAAACTTGTAAAAATAGTCCAAAACGGATAGTGTGCCCTATTCCAGGTGCATGAACTCCCATACTTCTTCATCCCTTAGTGTTTATGGAATATAATATTCATAGAAGGCTCCCAGAAAGTCTTCCCTTTTCATGTCACAATGAAGACCTGCCTGAGTGATAACATCCAACCATCTCTTCAAAAAATCACATAGCATATATGTCATGAGCTTAACCCTCCACTCAAAAATTATCTCTATGTTTTTGAAGATAAAAAATTGGTCTCCAGCCATGATTATGAAGCCTATGATCCACCATACATTGAGAAATTTGGTGGATACGGCTACTGAAAAGCTCGTGTCAGCTCGACCATAGAGGTGGAAGGCTGTATTCCTCCTTGGAATGTTTTTATAAAATTGATAATTCCTTCACGGAACTGTTCATGTTCACCTGCATTCGGTATGCCAGCTAGTTCCACAACGGTCATGTCTGGTGGATCATATGGTATCCCATGGTGTACCACCTCTGAGGTATGATCATCGCCACTTTCCTGGCATACAAATAAAGTCTTTTGTGGGGTTATGACTCTCCATGGTCAAGTACATGTCTCAGTTCGAGCTCATTGTCTAGGTTTTTCATTCAAGAGTTCCAAAACAAAACATGAAAAGACCATCAACATTTTCTCAAAATGGACTACACAGTGTATACCCCTAAGTCTCTATATTCTCGCGTAGTATTGCCAGCCAGGGCATGTATCAACCCTAGGTACAGGACATGTTAGATGACTACATAGTGTGTACCCAAGTCTCCATGCATGCCATGTACTCTCACATGGATAGGTCCACAAGGGTTCTTCCTTAGTGATCCCACACAATGTGTTCCTAAAGTACATTGATGTGTACTTGTGAAACCCATCACCCTAGGTTCCTTCTCACATGGTGATACACATGGTCTCTAACTAAATAGCTTGTACATATGGTACATGATGTGTACATTTTATAACTTAGAACATCACATCCCTAAATAGAAAGAACACATGACATGTTAGGTTAAACTACATGCGTTGGATACTGGGTTTTCTGGACAGAAACTCCAGATTTCCAGAAAACCCCTATTTTGAAAACAAATCAACCAGTGTAATGTCAAATTATAATCTGTGAGGTCCCATACTCAGCGTGAATCAATGTTTTGAACCCAATTAGAACATATCACTATACAATTCTATAAAAAAAGGCTGAAACATGGTTCACCAAATTCTGATCCAAGTAGTCCCAAACACCTCAGAGATCAATGTTTGGCATCCATCCAATTCAAACCATATCACATACCAATACACCTATAACAATAGTATGCATATCTATCAAGGTACTATCACAACAACATGCATCTCTAGCATGACATCTATCACAACAACATTCAATTAGTAATGCTCCATAAATGGAATGGAAAGTATACATGGCATGTGATTTCTATCAAGTGCCTATATGATGCTTGAGATGGCATACCCTCATCTCATTAGGCTGTAATAGAAATAAAACCATAATTATATCAATAATAACTATGAAAATCACGTGAATCACTTAAAGATGAAATAAAATAAACTATAATAATTGAAAAACGAAGAAAATTGTAATATTTGAGGTAACATAGATTTTCCCTATACACAAGTTAGCTGCCCTCAAGAAAAAATTATTACCAACTACATATTTCTCCCTATCCAAATCTATTAGCTTCAATTAGTATAGAAAATAAGAAAAAAAATCTCCCATACCAACTTGTAACGTCCCAGATCCAGAAGCCACACAACTGGTGCCCCCTACCCAGTTGACGACATGGCGTCAAGCATATTTCCCCAAATTCTAGAGGATGCCGACTAGTAATGAGGTACTAGAGTATGATAATAGGGAATATATTCCTTCACTGGAAGAGTGTAACACATCAGAATAAATAATAATAGTAGCGGAAGCAATAAATCACATTCAACTAAAGTAAACAACTTATGACTGAAAGATAAAGATAACTATAAGTCATGTCATATCAAAATGATGTAGCATGTCACATGTTCTATGAAAACAGAAAAACATGATACATTGAAATCCAGTACAACACAATACCAAAGTACAGAAACACAAAAGGAAGCTCAGTAGCATCACAATCCTAGTCTTGGTCCCATGATCACCTAATATTAAAAAACAATCAAGTACCTAAAAAAGGGCCCTTATCTATATCGACACTTGTAGAAATATAGTCTATTTAGGCCCAAAAACATGACTCAAATTGGGTGTGAAAAGTAAATCCTAGTAGAAAACCACCTATGGCATGTTCCGACCTATCAGTGAGTATATGTAATAGTATTATACAAATGAAATGCAGTAAACTAGGATATAATAATAAGTAAAAAAACCGAAAAGTAATGGTATCCATTTAAAGAGTTCATTATAAATCCAATTACCAGAAGTATTTACGTATTGGAATTCAACCAAAGACTGACATTCCCCGTTACAATGTAAGCACAAAAGATGTCTTAGAAGTCCTTATAAACAAGTAAGTGAAGACTAAATCCAAGATTTTGCTTTGTCTTGGAAAAACTGTCACAATTCATTCCATTAAATTATTTAAAAATAACACCAGTCCATTCATGAGATTCCTAAGCTGTAATTCATGTATCAATCGAAGTGCAATTCTTCCAACATCCCGCGAGTCTATTTTAAATTGTTCTATATGTGATCCATGAATTAACACTCAAGAGGTTGGTACATGTTCAATCTAGTTTGTTCTATACCTGGAATTCCTAATGGAGAGACCAAGTGTCACTAATTACATATAAAAATGGTTTCTCAGGTCCTTCCATATCATTATAAGATGAACACATGTGTCACACAAGATGTAGTATAAGATCATTTCAATCTAGTATTTTCTCGGTAATCCTATTAGGGATCCCAAGTATCACTAATGACATATAAATAATAGCCTCTCAAGACTTTCCATGGCATTCTAAGTTGATCCCAGGTGTCACCCAATGTGCAAGGTACAATAGTCACGTGTGTCCATTCACAGTGTTCTAAACTGAACCCTTGTATCACCCAATTCTATTTACCTTTTAATCATTAAAATTCAAAAAAACATTCCAACCTACTTAATCAAGAAAAACCACAACATGGGAAAAGGGGAAAACAAAATCCCTATTCCATAATAAAAACACTTGAAATTATATCACATATAAAATTTCATTTAATAACCATGTTCGTTTTAAACAAACCTAAAAAGGGAACAAAGGCATGCCCATAGACATCCTCGACCAAGATGCATAAACAACAATTATCTGAGGGAAACACATCAATGGGGTGTCCCCTAATCATGAAAAAAGACAAACATGATTTAATTCATTGAATTAATTACCAAAAAAATAGTATGTAATAATAAGGATTAATTTCCATTCAAGGAGCCACCCTAAACATGGGTGTGTGTCTCAAAGACACATATAAAAATCTCGACAATTAATGAGGCACACAAGACCACCTACCTTGTCATAGTATGACTTTCCTCATCCAGACTCTAATTTCAATTCAAGCTATAAAAGTGTAGATCTAGGGGATTCTAATGGATCTAATAGTGTTATAATCAGATTCCAGATGATGAAATGGTAGATGAAATCATTTCCGGTTCTATTTGTTTATCCACCCGGTGATCCCTCTGTCCAAATGATAGAAGAATGAGGATAATACCAATTTTATGTGAAAACCAAAAAATAAACGGCGTCTAATCCCATATACATGGTGTTTATATCATTTAACTATTTTATTTGGTGTAAGAATTCTACTGAAATCCTTTCCAGGGTCTGCTAAAATTACTCCATGATGTGTACTAGGGAGTACACGATGTGTATGTAGGAGTACACAGTGTGTAACACAATAGAAATACTTGGGAAACAATTTTTCTAGTAGTTGTCAATTTTCCCCTATTTTCTCAAAAAAAAATTAAAGGATCAAGAAGAAAAGAAACCGTACCTCCAAGTATGAACCGGGTTCTTAAAACTTATCTTGTGAAATTTATTATTTACTGGTATTTTATCTTAATTTTTATAATCTTGTCAATTTTATTTTTTTAATACTTTTCATTGAATATTTATTTTCATAACAAGTTAAATGATTACCTTTATAAAATTAAAAAAAATTAATATTTCAAAATAAAATTTTTGAATCATCTTTTTCAGTTTTTAGCATCTTGGACCATCATATCAAATCAAATCAATCATAGTTAATATGACCTATATAATGAAAAGTGAACTCATAGTTTGTTGATGACGTTTATTAAATATTGTTTCTAGTTTTTTTTGTATCATTTCGAATTTCTATTTTTATATTTGAATCAGAATGTTTTTTTAGGTCAAATAGTCAGGTTTAACATTTTTCTTTAGAAGTTGGTTGATTGAGTTTCATTTTCAAAGAATGGATCTATTTCAAAACGATTTATTATTTTTCAATATAGTGAGTCTATTTTTTCATGGTGAGGAAATAAAATTGTTTTATCTAGAAGAAGTTAATAGAATTTATTTTTTATTAATTTTTAATGATGTGGATGGAGCAAAAATAGGAAATTAAAAATGCAAAAATTTTATTTTGTAATATTTTTTATTAGAATTTTCAAACACTATAGGTATTATACTTTAAATAAGAGCACAATTTTTATTTAAAAGTATTTAGAAAATCATTGGAACATTAAATTGAGTGATGGTTAATGAAAATCACTTCTGTATTAACAATAATATTTAATAGATAAATTATCTTCACATGGAATATATAATTTTTTTCAATGGTATTAAGAATTTTTTATATAGAGGATAGTACATAGAGTATTTTTTAACATTCAAGAAATTTCAACATTGGGATTTTCACGAGAATAAAAAATGTTAATATTTTGAATTTTATTTGGGAATATATTGAAGTAGTGTGAATTGGGAATGTTAAACTGGGGATGTTTCAATACTCTTGGATATGCAACATGATTCTTTTCAATTCCTTGGTTATGGTTGGAGACAAGTAATTTGGTTTTAATGAATGATAGTAGTAGTAACCTTTGAATATTGTGATTATTTCCCAAATAATGTTCATTTATCATTAGGATGAGAATAAAAAATTTTATAAATAAATTGAAGTTAACCCTTATTTTGGTAATCAATTAGAGGAGAAGTGTGTGAAGGTGGATTTATTAAATTATAAGAAACAATATAAATATAATAGAATATAACTCAAATTATTTCTGGTATATAATCTATTCTCTACTTAAAAAAAGTGTAAATATTTAGATAATAATCATTATAAATTAATTGGGAAGTATGAATATGTTATACAAAGGAAATAAAAATAGATTAGGAAGTAGCATAGAGAAATAAATTCAAGTAAACCATACTTTAGATTAACTAAATCATATGATAAGGGTTTTAAATAAGGTGAATTCTATTTAATGGAAGCTAGGTTGAATAATATATAATCTTTAAATATTATTAATCCTAAATTACACATCCTCCTATTATAATCAGGGAACCTGATAAGAGGTATAGATTATTATAAAGAGGAGGTTGAAATTTGTAGAATATTAGGTTATAAAGGGGAAGAGTATTTTATATAAATATATAGAGGATTTATCTTCTACGTTTTATTCACCTCAAGTAATTTCTAAAAACAAAATATTTACTTAATGATAAATAGAGGTAGTTATAAGATAAAATCTATATCTAGCACATCCAGAAGAGTTTTGTTAATTATTTTCTAGTATTTCATCTTCATCATTGAAATAATTGAACTTTGTAAACCCATCAAAATATTTATCTCAATATTATTCATCATATTCTTATAATGAAGATGATAAATTAAATAAATACTCTATGAAATATTTCCATGGTGGGTCTAAATTAGTGGAGGTATAACTTGTTGGAAAATAAAAAATAATTGTAAATATAAGAATTAATGGGATAGATTCTAAATAATTTGATGTTTTCTATATTCCTATAATTATAAAATAATGATAATTTATTCATAAGAGAATAGTGCATTGTGAATTTCCCCAAAAACTACAGCTACACAAAATAAGGCTGAAATTTCATCATAAGATAGTTATTATATGGATAATTTAAGTACTAACTAGATAGGTAAGTAATATATTGGTATGTATAAGATACTATGAAGAGTATAAAAAATTAATTTTATCATTTGGTATATTAATTTTAGGGTAAGTGTTATTCAAGAAAATATAGTAGATGAGTAATTATACAATACTCTAAATTATATCTATGTCTAGTAAGTCTAGATGAAATCATATTCACAATATTTCAAGGAAGAGTTTGAAATAGAAAAATGGAACATCAAGTGGATTTCAAAGTATGATAAGTTATAGGATTGTTATATGCATTAGTTTCATGACTAGAATCCGGACTAGAATTGGATTTTGAAATATTATGATAAGTTATCAAAGGATTATATGTTGAGTTGGAAGATTTGAATATATATTTTAAGGTAGTCATGTATTATTCAAAAGGTAAATATAGGAGGTTGAAATATAATGAAAATATGATGGTCAAAACTCTATGAAATGAATAGATTAAAATTTTCTATTTTAACTTCTAAATGTTGTATAAAAATTTATTATTGAAATTTACACTGAAATATTATTTATTTTTTATGTCATATTTTATTTATTTACTGAATATTTTATCATTTATTTACTTGTTGTATTGTTTTTGTGTGAATTAAAATGTTTGAGATCAAGATAATTTCAATAAATTCTATAGATAAAATAATTTCACAATGCCTTTATTTAAAAAACATAAGGGGATTTATATCCCTAGGGGAGAGTATTAGAAATTAGAGGGAGTTATCTATTTATTTTTTATTCTATGTTGGGATTAATTTTTTCTCATTTTAATGTTTATATTTTTTGAAATAACAATGTGGATGAAATTTGAGAATTAATGTTTTTCATTGAGTATCTTTTTTTACCAAAAAAACATTTTAAGAGGGTAAAATTTATATGACAATATATTTAATAAAGTGGGAGTGAATTAAAATGTATGTTATTTGGATGATAAACATTAGGGTAATTTCATCAGAAGTTATAGAGTTTCAATTTATTTTTTTAAACTTTCTTTCAATTATGTATCTTTTAAACATTGGAAAGAGTGATATTATTAGAGATATTTCTAATCCAATTGAACTTTATAGTCTTTTTTCTGAATATTCAACTAAATTTATATTTCACTCATGTTCGAAAAAAAATTCAGGAATATTGTGATTTAGTTTTTTGGCTATACAAATTTACTTTTCCATGCTTTTACATCTGGTGAAAAAATATACTACAATTAATTTGTTGTAAATTTAGAAGCTTTATTAATCGTAATAATATAAAATTATATAATTTTGATTGAGGCATAATTAGATGATATAGATGAATCCTACACACATAGGAATATGGAATATGTCATCTGATTTGGTTACAACCATACCTAAATAACTCAAATTCTTACAATTTGAGTTTATATAGTATAGGTTATAACATTAATTGGTGGATTCATATAGAGTAATATAAAAAGTTATATAAATATACTAATCTTTATTGTAGTTTTTTTTCATCATACCAATTATTTGAGCGTCTCTAATTGTAATCCTTTTTAGTTTATTTTTCATATGAACTTTCATTTATGTAATTTATTATAAAAAATATTACATTTCCACTTGTAATTGTTCATTTTCTGATTCTATGTGATGGTGTAGGTTCTATGATACATTCCTATATTTTATGAAATATTGTAATTTAAATTTTTGGATATCTTTCATTACATGAAACACATAATATAGATTTTGTTACAAGCAACACAAAGTTTAAACGAAACCTGACATATTATTAAAATATTATTATTTAACATAATAGTTGTCACCTATCGATTGGAATTGATGGTATCAATATTATTAACTAAATTACAAGAATATACTTTATCCATGTACACAAGAAGATTTTTTTGGGGACCAATGAATTTTAAATGAAAATAAAGAAATTTTTTTTATGAAAAAATAGATTTTACATAAATTAATTAAAAAAACCACATTGAGTAATATATTTTAATGAAATGTATATAATATATATTCAATAAAACTTTTAACATTCATTTTATTTGTTTTCTCTATAAGAAATAAGAATAAATCCAATTTTATCCCTAAATCTGTATTTTTCTAAAATACAGTTTTATAGAATTTTGAGAAATTATTTTAAAATTATGTTTTGGATATTTAAGAAACTTAATTTGATAAAATAAAAAACCAAAATATAAATACTATATTATGGTTAATTTAGGATAATTTTCTAACAAGAGAAATTTTTTGATTAATATTGAAAAATACTGTATTATAATTTAAAACTGACGTTTTTATTTAAATTATTTATAATGATAAATTATATTTTGAATTAGTTTTGAAGTAAAATCAGTTATATTATGTACCAATTAATCTAATTTATATAATTTTAATGATTTTCATATCGAATTTTTATATAAAAACTTTGTCAACTCTTGAACATTTCTTTATAAAAACATGTTTTCTCATCATGTCTATAGGACTGATTTTAAATTAAAAATTTATATTAAATAAATTAAATTTAAAAAATTGTATTTAAACTTTTGAATCAGATTAATTGATATGTTCTAATAATTTCATCTTAATTGTTTTTGAAAATAAATAATGAAAATAGTACAAATTAATTATTGTGGTTAACGTAAAAATTGATTTACTAAGGTGATAAATTAAGAAGATAAGGGTTATAAATGTTTTTAAAACGTTTCCAACACAACTATTATGTCAATATTTTGTCCATATCTCTTCTATTGTTGATAATTTCATTTTTGGAGTCTTGTTTCTTGATAAAAACGTGGGTATGACTGAATATTTTAAAAAAAATTAAAAGTGTGTCACAAACCTGACTTATAAAAGGCCACCCCTATCCTCTATTATTCACAACTAAAAACAATTTCTTACATACATTAACTACTCAAATAACTTTTAAAAATCTCTTATATTATACTAGAATTTTTATTTTTTATATTAATTCATCCTATGAATGATTTTGGTATAAACCTAATGAAGATACCCGAAGAAGAGGTAACGTTCATCAATGATATTTTTTATGTTATTTCTTCCTCCACATCCTTAAAAAAATTTATACAATAATGATATAATTATATAATTATATTCCATATAATAAAATGTTTTTATATTATGTTACTTATCTACAACCATCTCCACTACCATAAAATTAGATACGAAATCAACATTTCTGTGTATGGTGGACTACCGCCTCACGAACCAATGTTATTTTTTTCATTTAAAACCTATAAAGATTTAAAATAATGATTTTTTTTATATTTATGATATTTTATTCTTCTATAATTATTATATCACAAATAATAACATTTATTCCATTTTTTGTAATACAATAACATCTTGTGTGTATGGAGGACTACCACCTTGCGAAGTGATGCGATTCATTCATTATTTAAATGTAATGTAATGAAGTACGTTTTAATGAAAATATGTGACATATATGACAAAAAATGATTATTTAATGTTAAATATAGCATTTATATTTCTTTCTTTCAATCCAACATGAAAATGGAAATAATTTTCATGTGTACGTACGGTCTATCATCTCCATGAAATGTGTATTTCACTTAATATCACTAAATTTTATGGATTACTCTAAATAATTTTATAATAAATATATATTATATTTATAAATTGTTTACTTTTTTTATTTTATTAAACCATTATCTAAATAAGATGAAAAAAATAACAAGTCCAAATATACACGAAAAACAAATCAGTTATTTCTTGAAACATGATTTTAACATGGAATTATTAATAAAAGGACATAATAAAATAATATATCGTATGATATATAATTATGGTTCTTAAATATATTTATACCAAACATGTTTTTATTATACATGAGTTTTGAACATATACAATAGAATTCCATACTTAATGTAACGGATTTTTATCTACCTTTTTACATCTATGAGTCACATGAAACAATCCCCACCTATTTTATTTTATGTGGTGTATATAATTACAATGAATATATTTTAGTATTCTTATAATAAAACTTATTTTGATTTTCATATCAACTTTATGATATCACTTTCCTGGATCTTAAATTTCAAATGATACCAATGTGGTAAGTGTTTTTTGTCTCAATTTTCCTTCTTTGAGATATATTTTATGTTATAGACCTATATTCTTATT
Organism: Viscum album; assembly: GCA_963277665.1. Classification (NCBI taxonomy): domain Eukaryota; kingdom Viridiplantae; phylum Streptophyta; class Magnoliopsida; order Santalales; family Viscaceae; genus Viscum; species Viscum album. Next base: position 282,566,259 of record OY728142.1, read on the forward strand.
TGCGGTGTATATAAAGCCACTTTGAAATATAATATAATGAATTTATTTATCCTAATGATATTTTAACATCCATTTTATGGTATTCCTTCATGGGGTTATGATTAATATATAACAAAGTGGTAATGATTTTATGTTACAATCTCATTGTTTATCCGGATTGTTTATGAATATGTTTCTGGAAATAATATAATATGATCCATATCTCAAGAAAATATGGAATATTATTCTACTCAGGTGAGTCAGTTTATTTTCATGTAATTGTACCATTTTTATACTTCTTTTTACTTAAAAAAATTGATTAATTTTTTTATTAAAATCTATCATGATGCCTCTCTTTAGTCTGAAATGTACTTTCATCAAAAAAGATGATTTCTATATATGTTATATGTAATGTCCCAGTACCCTCCAGTAAATTCCATTTTGAAAATTTGGTGTTTGAGGTGTTCTTGGAGGTCAAGGTGACTTATTTGTAACACTTTTCCAATTTTCATGTTTTGTGAATAGTGTTTCCAATTTTTTAGCAGTTCCATTGGTAGGTCATCTATCTTTAGGTCATCTGTCAGTAGGTACTATTGTTATGTCTTGTAGTTAATTCCTATCGGTATGTCATCTATCAGTAGGTCGTGTCGGTAGTTCATGTCAGTAGGTCGTTTATTGGTAGGTTATCTATTAGTAGGTCTTGTCGGTAGGTCATCTGTCGATAGGTCATCTGTCGGCAGGTTCTATAGGTAGGACTTGTTAGTATGTCGTCTGTAGGTAGGTCATTTCGGTATTCCTTCTATCATTAGGACTTATCTTTATGTCATATGTTGATAGGGTCTACATTGTTTCCAGATTAGATAATGAACAGTGTTTCCATATTCCAACATTTTATCCCATTTACCATTTTCTTTTATGTAAAATGAATTTAAATCCATATTTTATGGTTTATAATGCTGATTAAAATCCAATTACTCATATATTTAAATACCTAAGGATCCCAAGGATTTTACTTGGTCAAACAGTGTGGGTTGTGAGATTTGGATTTAATGAAAATTCAACTATTTTTAATTTTTTGAGTCTCAGATCTGATCCTTCAAACATATGGGCCTTATCTTCATTCGTTTATTCTTCTTATTCTTGGTATATGGTTCCCAAAACATTTTTTCTCAAGGATAATTGTGACTGTGTTATATCCTTGTACCATGTTTTCTTTTCCTGTGGACCCCTATTTTTGAGCAAGTAAGATGTATCGATCCATCTTCGATAGAAGGTATGTGATATATCAATTGTTTTGATTTATTCAATCTATTTTCTCAAATTTCTAATTTCCATGTGACATCATGTGATCTCAATGTTTTTAATGGACATTTCATGGGTTTTGGTTGAAGCGGTTTTGTTGCGGCGTCCTCGGGTGGATGTAGTCATCACAAGAGAGGTGATCGTGATCCGTTGTGTAGGTCGTTCTCATGAAAAAAAATGTTGGAAACCATTTAAAGTAGGGGATTCATGGATTATATAGTATTTTATGTTCCATAATAGTGTTATCATGATTTATCCACTAGATCATAATGAAATTGACATAATAAATACATTAATTGTATTAAATAATTGTTATCTTTTACATAGAGATGTTATTGACTCTTGATTTTCTAGATCGTGTGATATATATGATTTTATTTTTTAGCATGTAATTCTTGTTAGAAATGGGTAAATAATGTAATTTTGGGATTAAATATAAATTAATTTACTAAAGACAAAGAGGCATGTTTAGTGAATCTGGTTGTTATTGTAGTTCTTTATGACAAATAAAATGGATGCAGTTATGAATGTTTAATTGAAACAATTAATTCTATATGGTATAAACAATCGATAGGGGGATTAAGATAATTCCTTGAAGTGTTTTGAGTTACCCTCATTATTTTAATGGACAAGCGCCTTATGATTAGGATATGTGAGTTCACATTGTGAGTGAATTCTGAATTCCTTGTTTAGGCCCAAAAGCTTAGTTACGATGTTGTTAGTTTCCTACTACTACTTTTGTTGTGGTGTGATCCTAGGATGGTTGATCATGGAGGGATTTTGTGGTGTGTGGGGATAGGGAGGCTCATTTTTTGTGGCATCAGTTGATGTATAGGGTGCTGAGATGCATCGGTTTATGCATGTGGGTGTCAGGGAGGACACTGAGGATGATGGAACATGTTGAAGCTAGGTTTACCCACAGTTATGAAAGTGGTTTCTGTCGAATCTTTTGTTTGTTTATGTGATTTAATTTACCCAATTCTTGTGGCATATGGTCTTTATTACCCTCATTCCGAAAGAGTAAAATATGCACAAGGTATTCAACGTGATTTCCTTGTTTAGATTTCTGAGGATGGATGGGCCTGCATGCTAGCTATAGGTGGAAAAACATGACGATTAGTTTATATACTCACTATGTTGAGACCCTTGGGTTTGGAAGATTCAAATTTTATTCTAGAATACCTGAAATGATGGAAAATTTTATAATAATGTTATTAAATGATTGAATAAATGACGTTAACCCATCGGTTTGGAGCTTGTTGGGATGAAATACAGAGGTTGTTCTTATGAGAAACCGTTGAATCTGTTTGATTATGCCCAGAAAGCATGGAGCATGGTTGTAATGAAAATGGAATGTAATTTTGAAATGATTATGATTAATTAATGGTTTAATAATTAATTAACGTAAATTTAAACTGATAAAAAGGGATAAATTAATCTAATATAGCTATTTAAATGGTTGTGTGCTTATTGGATAACTAGTCATAGCACTTGCAGCTGAGAGTTTGATAGACATTTGCTGCAGTTGAGTCTAAGACTAGATTATTCCCTATAGTGTGGTTCATATATATATATTATATTCTTTACTTTTGTGTTTATATACGATACACCATCCATTCGGTTAGGGATACTGACACGATAGGGATTCTGAGCCCTAAGGGTGTTTTCCCCAACATCCCGGTGGGAGGATAGAAGGTCAACTACCACCGTTTTCCGTGTTCTCTTCTCTTGGTAGTTACTTGTTCTGTTATGTAAGATAGTTGATTATCCCCATATATGTGTGTATAGTGATGTAAATTATTGTGGTTATTTTACACACATACATTATAGATATAGTTTCCTAAGTGATACTATAGGTATAATGTGTATAGGTTGTGTTGACTTGAGGATCCTTACTCAATGTATGGGTTGTAGTGTCATGAGGTATAATACCCTAAGTTTGATACATGTTATGTGGGTTGTAGTGGCTCTTGGAAACTAACTATATTCTTATGGTTGTGCATATGTTTTGCTGCTTCACCTGGGTGTCTATGGGTAAGCCATTGTGTTGCACAAGGTGGATGTTGTGGTGCTCGCCCCGGTGTCTTTAGGCCCTCATTTTAGAGAGTTATTCTTACCACATGTGATGTTAGGGAAAAACTGAAAACCATTGAGTAAGTGGTAGAAGGATACCCATGATATTATTTATTATAATATGTACTATTTTATGCGATACATAGTGATAGTTTCCATGGTGAGGTTGGGAACATAGTATACATGTTTAGGTGACAAGTTAGTTTCACTTATTTCCCATTTTACTTTAGCATGATTTCAAAACTTTTTCACAAGAGGAACCAGGGAGGATTCTATTGTGTATAATTTTATACTCACCCTATATTATATTTCAGGTCACTTGGAGTAGGTTGGATATCAGACTACTTACTACTTTCTTGGGGCTTTTAAGAGTTGTTTGGGATTTTTAGTCACATTTGTTTTACTTTATTTTTGTACTTGTAGTTTTCCCATTCTATTGTAGTAGTTCATGAATGACATTACATATGTGTAATTGGGTTTATTTTATAATGTAGGTTGATTTGTATTTGGTTTCTGTCTATGTTATCTCTACTTCTTCCATATGAGTTCTCTTAGTGGGTAATTTCTCTCATATGTGTGTTTATTATACCCACAGTGCTTGTCGCCAACCCGTGGCATGTTGAATGTAGGACTCATGGGTCATTATTTACCTCCTCTCATTGTCGTCCCAAAAGAGGTACACATTGAGAGTAGGGTGTTGTGACATAGTGGTATCATGGGCAGGTTGGGGGATAGGATGGAGTATGGAGTATAGCATAGGTGAGGTTTCATGGGTTGGTAGAGAAACAGTGTCAGCTATTTTTAACAAGAACTATAAACACAAGAGACTGGCCGAGTCATGGTTATTTAGGGATCCCTGTGATTTGATGCAAAGACCTTTCAGTTAATAGTATCTACTAAATGAGATGATGCTTGTTTTAGGGTAGAGTCTTAGTAAAGGATCATGCATCATTATTCTTTTTTCTTGTATTTTATTGGGTGTACCTTGGTATTGGATAAACTAAAATGAATAAAAGTAAAAAATTAATTAATTAACGTTGAGACTTCCATATTTCTGGTTTAGGATCTCTAACTATTTTTTATTTTGTATGTATGGGTCCAGTTCGATGTCCACATCAGGTTTTCATAGAAGATGTTCGACAGGATGTGCCAGCTAATCATCGTAGAGTAGAGGTTGAAGATGACAACACATGGATGAGGAAACTATGAGAGTTTTAGTGCCAGAGCCTCTAGAAGTATAAGATCTCCATTTTAGATGCATTAATGGAAGACAGGTTAAGATTGTGTGTTATTGGTTGCTAATATTGTCTGTGGGGTAGCGAGGAAAAGGTAGTTCTTGTTCCATGGGGATCGTGAGGAGACAAAAGTCTCGTTGGAGGAGTTTTGAGACTAGTTCAAAGTCAAGTTTCCTTCCTCAACTATGAAGGTTTCCAGTCTTCAAGAGATTCTTACCCTTCGATAGGGGATCTCTAGTTTTCAAGAGTTTGGAATCCAATTGAGGAACATTTTCGATATTATTCAGACCTGTTTCTAGATGAGGAGTCTTGGATGAGACACTTTGAGAAGGATTTGCATTCATAGATCCAGTTCCAGGTAACCCCATTTAAGATGAAGACTTATCTTGAGGTTCTGGTGAGGGAAGAGGTAATCGAGAGTACATTATCCAGAACTAGATCATCACAAGTGGGGAGCTTTCAGGCTTCCTCATGATGTAGAGTTGTGGTTTGGGGTTCCTAGTTTTAAGGGATGAAGATTTTCCATTCTACTGGGGGTATCCCCTATCCCACGGTATCACATTTCTAATGACGTAGTGTTTCTCATTCCTATTAAAACTTATCAGATGATTTTTTCTTTTGGAGGAAAATATCAACAGTAGAGAGAGTTCCCAACCTTTCTAAGTATTCAATGTGCTTCAGGTGTTCAACTTTAGGTTCCTCCATTGAGGCAGTTACAGCTGAGCCCCTAGTAGCATGTCGCACCAGCTTTGGATATGTAGAGAATATATGGGGAAGTTATAAGACATCTATGTGATACTCATCATCCTTATAGAGTATTGCACATTTGTGGTGGTGGTTGTCTTCAGGGTTGGGGAGTTCATGGAGCTTGTCATGTTCAACTTTTAGCATTTCCAGCATCGGGTGAGCCGGACATCGTTTTAGGTACCCTTTTCTTATTTTCTACATTGGTGTATAACTTTTTTGATTCAGGATTAATTCACTCCTTCATATTACCTAACATTTCCACACATTAGGACATAAGTAAGAGAGGATTCTAGTGCTTGTGGCATTGACTACTCTAGTTGGAAGTCGATCTGACTTGTTTTTTGTATGTAAAGACTGCGAGATAGTGTTGGACAAGCACCACTTAGGGGGATATTTACTATGTTTATGACTATAAACGTATGATTTCATCCTAAACATGGATTTTTTTACTCTGTGTGGTCTATCATGGATTTCTTATAAAGGCATGTGGTGTTCTTTGATGTTGATAGAGAGAAAATAGTGTTTTTTGGTGAGCGAGGCACTCAAATGGGTCAGAGGCATGTTCTGTACTTGTCATCTTTTATGGATGAGTTGATTCTATGCTCTTCAGAGGTTAAACAAATCTAATTTCCCTGGGATGTAGAAGAGTTACCTAATGTCTTTCTAGAAGAGGTTGTACCATTACCCCCTTGATTGGAGTTTGAGTTTAGGATCGAGTTGTACCCTGGCGTGTCTCATATCTTGATGTCTCTATATAGGATGCATTATTATGTGTTGTAGGTGATATGTATACAAATAAATGGTTTTTTACAGTATAATTTTGTTTGAATGAGTGTTTCACTATAGGGAACACTTTTTTTTGAGGAAGTTTGATGACAGTTTGTGGTTGTGTATCGATTATCTTCACCTAATTCAGGTGACATGAAATAAATTCTACCGCCTTTCATGGATTTATGATATATTTGATCAAATTATGGGGTCAAGTCGGTTCTAGAAGATTTATTTGAACATATGAAATCATCAAATGCATGTGAAGAATGATGATATCCTGAATACTACTTTTTGTTTTCCTCATGGGAATTACGAGATCAAGGTGTTTTCATTCAGTGTGATGAATGCTCTAGTTGTGTTCATTTGGTTAATAAACACTATGTTCCTTTAGTTCTTGGATATTTTCATGGTGTTCTTCATCAATGAAATTCTTGTGTACTTTTATTCTGAGGATCATGAAGAGCATCTGAATTCCATTTTGGGAGTTCTTTGTCAACAACAGTTTTTTGGGATGTTTTAAAAGTGTGATTTTTGGCCTGAAGAAGTCCATTTATTGGAGAATGTTTTATCCAAGTAGAGAGTATATTGGTATCTTTGGAATATAGAATTAGTTCATTCTTGGGAATACCCCAAGACAGTGGAGGAGGTGCGATGTTTCCTTTCTCTTTCAAGTTATTACAAGAGGTTCTTTTCCAATTTCTTTTGAGTTGGAAATCCTCTAATAGCGTTGACTAAAAAGGATTCGGTATTCATGTGGGCTGATCAATTTTAGAAATATTTTGAGTATCTGAAGGAGAATTTGTTCAGTGCTCTAATTCTATGTATTCAAGTAGAGGCAGTTCAGTTTGAGGTGTTCTATGATGTTTCACGTACCAATTTAGGTATTGTTATTATGCAGCATATATCCATCCTTTTTTATGGGTCTCGACAGTTATGACTCCCTAAGAATAACTATTCCACCCATGATCTTTAGTTGGAATTAGTGGTGTATTAAAGTGAAATTATAGAGACATTACCTCATCATAGACTTCTTTATGGCCTTCACCGATCAGAAATTAACGAGGTGTGTTTTATCTCAGTGTGACTTGAACTTGCAATAACATCGGTGGATGGAGTTATTATAAGATTACAACAATGAAATTATGTATACACTTGGTAAGGGGAATGTTGTTTCTGACACGCTAAAAAGGAATTCACGCAGTAATGCGGTGTGTGAATCAAGTGATTACTAGAGAGTAATTGAAGAACATTCAGCATTACATATTGATATGGGAGATGTTGGGGGAAAATGTTATCTTTTTTCATATGACGGTGTTGTCATCTTTAATGCAACAGGTGGAGGGATTCCTGCTAGGGGATCTTGAGGAAGAGTTCTGGAGAGACTGATTTTTTGAGATGAGGCCCTAGATGGTTGTTTTGAGGATGAAAAACATTGGGTGTTGTTTTAGGGACTACTTTTTATTCTTTTGTCATTGCGTGAGATAGTTCTCAAGGAGATCCAAATTTCACTCTTTGTTATACATCCTGGCATGAAAAAAGATGAACCATGCTTTGAGGAGTTGGTTTGGGTGGCCTAGGTTGAAGAATGCATTTGAAGAGATTGTGTCTTGATGTTTTGTGTACAATAAGGTGAAGGTCGAGCACCATGTTCCCAGTGGATTTCTTCATCCATTAGATGTTCCTTAATAGAAGTGGGGGTATATCTCGATGGACTTTGTTATTATTTTACCTCAAGCTAATGGAGTCTATGATTCTATATGGGTGGTAGGGGATTATTTGACAAAATCATCCGACTTCATAGCAATCTTGGATTGAAGCTCAGTGTAGGTTTTTTCATGGATGTATCTAGATAAGGTGGTGAGATGCTACAGAGACCTGAGGATGATCATTTCTAATCAAGATCCTCATTTTACCTCTAGTGTGTGGAGAGGTCTCTACAATGGTTTTTTTTCTCACATATTCCTTGTAACTACTTTTCATCTGCAAATAGGTATTCAGACAGAGAAAACCATCCAGACTGTTGAAGACATGTTTCACTCTTGTGTCCTAGATTTTGGAGGTTTGTGGACAAGGAACATACCATCGTTAGAGTCCTCCTACAAAAAATAAGTTTCACTCCACCATCAGTATGGAGAAATTTGAATCCTTTTATGGCCGACCATTCCATTCTTTATTGGGCTTGACTTGGGTAAGAGAGTCAATAATTCTCAGGCTAGAACTAGTATATAAAATTAATTAAATGGTTTAGGTGATTCATGAGAGGATGAATGTAGTGCAAGATCATCATAAATCATATGATGGTCATATGATGAGACCTTTAGATTTTTATATTGGGGATCATTTTTTCTGAAGGTGTCTCCCGAACGTGGGAAGTGAAGGTTTGGTTGAGGGAGTAAGCTTTATCCAAGGATTTTTGGGCCTTTAGAGGTGTTGGGTCATGTCAGAGCTATGGAGTATTCGGTACCACACACCCCACATATGAACAGTATACAAATATTTTGTCACATGTCACATCTCATTCTATATCTTCATTATGACTCTCACATCATTGATTTGGGTGAGATCGATGTTGAAAAGGATACAACATTCGAGGATTGTTCTATAGAGATCCAAGGCTAGAAGGAGGAGGGGTTTCATGGGAATGCTACCCCCTGGTATGGGTCTTGTAGTGGCACAGTGTTGTAGATGGGAGTAGTTGAGAATGTGATTAATAGATACATACTTAGTACCCTAAGTGGTTTAATGTTTAGATATTTTCTTATAATGATGATCGTCTTGTGGTTGTAAACCCTTCATGTTTATAATATTCCATTCTATGGTTTCTTGTGGTGGATTTATTTCATTTGAGAGGTATTTACACCAAGAGAGTAGTTAGGAGATGGTTGTAGTTTTTACGTGGTTTTGAATTGTTCCTTCCATGAATTGGTAGGGCTCCTTTGGTGGCGAGAGCTGGGAGAGGTATCTCAAAGGGGGGTTGTTTTGAACCTTTTTCTATTCCCTATATGGGATGGTTTTGTATTTGTGAGGACAATAATGTCTTGAGAGCTATCTGATGTAATGTACTAGACCTCTCCAGTCAATTCCTTTCTAAAAATTTTGTGTTTGGTGTATTTTGGGAGGTCAAGGTGGCTTATTACCAAAAACGTTCTCCAGAATTTCTAGTTTTATGAACAGTGTTTCTAGTTTGTGAACAGTGTCATCTGTAGGTCTTCTATCAATAGGTCCTATCAGAACATCATTTTTCTGTAGGTATTATTGGTAGTTTCTATCAGCAGGAAATCTGGTGGTTGGTCATGTCGGTAGGACATCTGTCTGTAGGTTGTCTGTTGGTACGTCATGTATATACATCGTTTCTTGGTAGGTCTTCTGTCAGTATGTCATCTATCAGTAGGTCATGTTAGTAGGTCATGTCGGTAGGTCATCTATCAGTAGGTCCTATCGGTAGGTCCTATCTGGGTTGGTCCTATTAGTAGATCATTAATTAGTATTTCCTTTCGATAGGTCATCTGTCGGTAGGTGCTACAGTGTTTCTAGATCAGTCGATCAATACTGTTTTCTGCTTCCTATAATTTCACATGTTTGACATTTTCATTGATGTAAAATGAATTCAAAGTCTTATTTTAAGGTATTTAAGGCCAATTCAAAGCCCATAACTCATATATTTTAATACCTAAGGGTCCTGAGGGTTTTACTTCTTCAAAAAACTTTGGTTGTTGAGATTTGTATTCAATGTAAATTCAACAACTTTACGTTCCGTGAGTCTATGATCTGATCCATCTAAGCATGGGACCTTCCATTAGTTTGTTTATTATCCTTTCTCTTTATACGAGGATCCAAGAACCTTTTCTTCCCAGGAGATGTGTGATTGTTCTGTATCCTTGGATCATGTTCTCCCTGCCTGCGAGCCCCTTTTTTGCAACAAGAAAATGTCAATCCTTCTTCAATAGATGGTATGTTTTATCATTTATGTTGTGGGTTATTCAATATGTTTCTTTTTTTTCTCCTTTCCATGTGATTACATGTGATATCCATGTTTATAATAGACCTTTCTTTGGTTTTTTTTATTCGGTTCTGTTGTTGCATCCTTGAGTGGATGCATTCATCGCATGAGAGGTGATCGTGATCCATTGTGTTAGTTGTTCTCATGAAAAGAACTTTGGAAAACATTTGAGGTAAGGGATTCAAGTATTTTTCTATTCTTTTAATGTGTAGTCATTAATTAAGAATGTTTTATCCACTATATCACAATGAAATTGACCTAATAAATACTTTAATTGGATTAAATAATTTGTATCTTTTGAATAGAAATGTTATTGCCTCTTGAGTTGTTAGATTGTATGATATCTATTATTCACTAGATTATCATGTCATTATTGAGAGAAATTGGTAATGAACGTAAATATGGTATTAAATATAAATTAATTTTCTAAATACAAAGATCTATGTTTAATGAATATGGTTTTTGTTGTTGTGCTTGGTGATAAATAAAATGGATATAGTTATACATGTTTAATTGAATCGGTTAATTCAACATGGAATAATGGAATGGTTGTGAGATAAAGATAATTACTTGAATGGTTATGAGTTATAATTTTTCATTTAATGTATGAGAACCTTATTCTTTGGTGCTGTGAGTTCCCACTATGAGTGAAGGAAGAATGCCTTGTTTGGTAGCCAAGATCCAGTTACTATGTTGTTTGTTTCCTGTAGCTTTTGTTGTGGTGTGAGCCTGTGATGGCTCATCTTAGAGGGTTGTTATGGTATGTGGGGATAGAAAGACTTAGTGGGGGTAGTGGTATAAGATTCCTAGAGTTGAGACATGTATAATTCTGTACATGTGGGTGTTGGGGAGGACACTGGGGATGATAGAACATGTTGAAGTTGGGCTTACCCATTGATATGAAAGTGGTTGTGGTTGAATATGATGTTTCTTTATCAGCTTTAATTTCCCAACTGATTCAGGTAGATGGTCTCTCTTACCCTCCGTCTAAATGAGACAAATATTCATGGGTTATGCCACGTTCTTTTCATGTTTAGCTTCTTGGGGATGGATGGGTAAGCACTCTACCGATAGGTGACATAAACTTGATGGTCAGTTCGTCTACTCACCATGTTGATCCCCTTGTGATTAGAATCATAGAATATTTTTATAATAATAATAATTATGGAGATTTGATAATTTTATTATTAAATTATTGAATAAATTATGTTAAATCATGGGTTTGGAGCTTGCTGGGATTTCGTGATGAGGTTGTACTTCTGAGAAACCTTGGACTTGGTTTGGTTATGCTTGGAGGGAATAGAACATGGTTGGAATGAAAAGGGAATGTAATGTGATAATGATAATGGTTAATTAATTGTTAAATAATTAATTAATGTAAAGATAAACTGATAAAAATAAATAGGGTAATTTAATGTAGCTCTTTAAATGGTTGTGTGCTTATAGGATACCTAGTCTTAGTAGTGGCATTCGGGAGTTTGAGAGACATTAGCTGAAGTTGAGTCTAAGACTAGGTTATTACCACAGTGTGGTCTTGAGGTATATTATATCATTTAATTTTTTGTTTCTACACACTACTTCACCTTCTTAATTTGGGCGACTGACACCCCAGGGATTCTGAGCCTTGGGGGTGTTCTCCCCAACATCCTAGATGGCGGATGGATGGATGACTACCCCCTTTGGCCCCACTCTCTTCTCTTGGTTGTTAATTTTGCTGGTATGAATTGTAGTTATTTTTTCCCATATATGTTTGTAGAGGGATATAATGTCTTGAAGTTATTTCACCCACATAGAGTCTAGATCTTGTTTCCTAAGTGATATTATAGGTATAAAGTGTATATGATGTGATGGATTGAGGATCCTTACTTTGTGTAGGGGATGTAGTGGATTTAGGTATAATTCCTAAGGGTGGATATACATTATACGAGCTATGGTGGATCCCAAAAACTACTTGGTTACTTCTTGTTTTGTGGATTATCTTGTGTTTCACCCAAGTGTTTGCAGGGAAGCCTTTGTGTTGCACGAGGTTCATGTTTTGGTTCTCAACAAGGTGACTTCAATCCATCCTTTTGGAGAGAGATTCATAGGACGTGCGACATTGGGGGAAATTTGTAAACTAGTGGGGAAGTGGTGGATGGATACCCTTGATATTATTTATTATATTATATACTCTTCTATGTGGTACTTGGTGAGAGTAGACATGGTGAGGTGGGAAACATAGTATACCTATTTAAGTGATAAGTTAGTTTCACTTTTTGTTCACTATGATGTAGCATGCTTTATTTACATTTGGATGAGAGGCTATGGGGAGGATACTACTTAGTATACATTTATTCTCACCCTATATTAAATTTAAGGTCACATGGAGTAGTTTGGAGATCACACTGTTTACTAATAGCTTGGGGTTTACAGGAGTTGTTTGGGCTTTGTGGTTTCAGTCGTTTTACATTCATTTAGATCATGCAGTTTTACCTTTTAGTTGTAGAAGTTATTACATGAAATTACATATGTGTATTCGGTATTATTTTACATTGCATCTTGAGTTGGATTTGGTTGGTGTATTTCTTATCTCTCTCCCATCCACATGTTTTCTCTTAGTGGGAAATGCCTCCCATTTGTGTGTTTACTATACCCTCAGTGCTAGTCCCCAACCTACGGCCTACATGAGGTGGGACTCGGTGTTCATTATCTCTATTCTCTCATTTCCAACCTAGGATGGGTACTCTTTCAGGTGAGTGGGTCTTGATATTATCAATTTGTTTCTCTCCTATTATATTTGAATGAAATTTTTACCCATTTTTTACTTTTTACAAATTCTTTTGAAAGGAATATTCATGTAATTTTCTAAACAATTCTCATTTTTATATTACTTAATATGTGAAAAGAATACTTGTTTTTATCATGAATGTAATTAATAGTATTTCTCTATTTTATAACCCCTCAATTATTTAAATATTGCATTACATGTATTTAATTTTATTTTGAAAAATGGAATTTTTAAAAGTTTAAATAGATTAGTTCAAAGTGAAAAGAACTTTTTAAATTTTTTCCATTTTAGTTTTTTTCATAATGGAAAGGATATTATACTAAATACATGTTTTAAATGATTTTTAATGCATGATTGACAATTTACCATGGTTTCTTTCAAATAATATGATTTTGAAAAATGTTTTCATTTTAAAAAGTGATTTTTAATGAAATGTTATCTTCCCCAATAAATAATCCTAGTAATTTACCTTTTAAAATCATTTTACATATAAGACAACATCCTTGGATTTAACATAGGTTTTGTGGGAGATATAAACCAAATTTTCCATTATTATTAATTATCTAAATGTTTTAAGATGAAAATGTGTTTATGATACCAAATTATATTCCCTAGGATATACCATGATAAAAATTATTATAAAACTCTTTTCATTTTCCATAGGTTATTCTGTGATAAAATTATGATAAAACCTATCTCTTTTACATGGGTTATGATATGAGGAAATTTTTATGAAATCCATATCATTTAATGAGTTATGTTATGATTAATATTTTATGATCTTATGTCACACATGTGTATAATTTTCATTATGTCACAGTTGGTACCTATATCTCCCTCCAATGTATTTTTTAATTATAGATAACTCATAATTAAATATGCTATGTGTGAACCTGATTACATGTTCAAAATGTTAGGAATGAACAATATTAAATGTTCACAATGTTATGTGTGAACCTTATTACATGCTCTCAATGTTATGTGTTAACCTGATTACATATTCACGATGCTATGTGTGGACCTATCATTCATGTCTATAATTTTACACATGGACCTGTTTTCATGGCCATATGTTTATTTGAGGACCTTATTTCATGTCCTTAAATTAATTACTAATCAAATCTATATTTATACGTTCTAACAATGTTATAAGATGTTGTGTATTCCAAAAATCTGTATCTTATTTCAATTTTGAACCATCATTTCTCATGTTCTTTGATTTCCTTGTGGTTTATGTCTTATGAACTGCCAATCATTATTACATAACTCTATATTTTGATATTTAATATTTAGGGTATGGATACCAAATTTTATGCTCAAATTCTCTTATTTTCATACTCTTTTTATTATTATGTATCTCCCATGTATACTCTTACTAGACATATAAGATCAAAATTTCTTATGTTTCCTTTCCCCATGTTATGAGGAAAAGATTATGTAGGGTATGTTTTTGAAGGGTACTATAGTGGGATGATCATTGTGGGAGACATTGAAGATGTTTCACCAAATTAAAAGATTGTGTCCCGGTATTCAAAATTCATTAAACTGTTATAGTCCTATGGTGTTTATTTGCGTATTGTAATAAATATTCACAAAATATGATGTGGTATCCAAGTATTATAATCCTGGGTAACTATAGTTGGTATTAGAGGATAAGTTTATATATCCAACGTAAACTAGGATGAGAAAACCATAGTGAGATCCCTAAGTACGTATCTATGGATATGTCTAAGGATTAGTCAAAGTACAGGAAAATGTCTTGGCATTTTGGTAAAGGATCAAGTTAGTGTTTTCCAAGAAATTACATCCTTGTTTGGATACTACCAGTGGATGTGGATCTAGAATAGAGGAACCTAGGGATAATAACTCAAATATAAGTCTCATAGATTTGGACTTGATCATCACTTAGTGCATGACTGTAGGCCTTGATGCACACCTGGTTTGACACTCTAGTGGGATATAATTTGGAAATTCAAAAACTTTTTAAAAACCATCATTAGGGATTTGAATTGATGATGAATATGAATGACCAAGTATAAATATAAGGTTTCATATATTAAAATTAATGTGTGTCGATTTAAATATCTTATTAGTGATTTTTCATGATTATGTGGTTCCTCGATATGATAATTATTTCTTAAACAATTATTTTTTGTTTTAGTCAATTGATGGAACTCGAAGGGACCTTATTAATAGTTAGTTAAATCGAAAATGTAATGATTTTCATCCTGATATATTGAATGTTATGAGAGATAAAAATAAAAACATCATTTATTATTATTAAATGACTCTATTAATCTATAAATCATTCTAAAATTATAAATGAGAAAAAGATGGAAAATATTGTTTTGATCCCTTCATGATGAAAATTTCCACATTATTTTTATAGTTTCATTGATTTATTAATTGTTGAGAAAAGGATTTGTAAATCAAAAAATATATCTTCTATTCTACAATATTTAGAGGATGAAAAATTCATTTTGGATTTCTACAGTGTGGAAGGTGAATTGGATCAATCATGTACCCTTATTATGAATATTAGGAAATAAGATGAAATTGACTCTATAAAGTGGGATGATTTTAAAATATTAATTTTTTCATAAGTAAGTTCTTCATATTATTTATACAAAATGGAGGAATTCATTGAGCGTAAGAATAAAGATGAAAAATCTATTAGTACTTATGATGAAACTTTTACAAGGAATGTTAGGTGATCTTCAGGAATTTTCATTCAACGTAAAAAGTAAGGTTGATCAATTATTTAGTGGAATAAATCCAAATCTCATAGGGGAACTAGGGATAAGGTTCTTTTGATTTTATGATGAAATCATTCAATATGAAAAAAAAGTTTACATGGAATTATGAAACCCTCTTGGTTTTAGTAATAAGAAAACTAAAATGGGGTTCCATGAAAATTAAAATGATATTTCACATGGAAGAAAGAAAAAATATCAAACTCATACTTGCTAAAACTATCAAAAGGATCACATAGGTGAGTGAATATAGGTACAAGAAGGTGTAACAAGTGTGGGAAGCCTATAAATCAGGGAAAAGAATTTATAAGTGATGCATGGACTCCAGTTAAATAAGTAATTAGAGATATATATCAACATAATGAACCACCCACACTACAGTGTTTCAAGAGTAATGAGTTTGGTAATTATTTTAATCAATGGCCCAATTCAATGGATAATGGGGATGATAGGACACAAAAACATCTAAATAAAAATGAAAATGAAAAAGATTACAAAATCATATTGGGTGAAGTGAATCACGATAATTATGGAAAAACATTTCATTTACTCATTAGTTGGGAATTTCATGATTGACATTGTATGAAAGATCCCTATGAAATTATTATTGGGAAACATCATGTGATTATATCCCTCAACTAGGATATTGGAATAATGAAATCACATTTTATATTCTATTGGTATATTTATTAACCTAGGCTTCAAATGAAAATGTTTTTGTATAAGTTAAGAGGTCACATAAGGGACAAAGGGTGAATTAACTTTTGGAAGTTTATAATTTTTTATGTAACATTAACTTAAAATATATGAATACAATCATTGGTTTATGATTTTAAGGTTGATCATACGTTCAAATTCATTGACACCCCTTTTTAGGTTTCATGTGAGGATATTTTTTCTTGATTAAAGATAATTTAAGAGACGTTTATGGTAATAAAATAATTTGGGTTTTTATATGTTTTAGTGAAAAAGTTAATACAATTTTTTGATATATGATTAAAGGTACTTGTAATCTTTTGGTTTTATCTTATCCTTGATGTTGAGGTAATTATGGATATTAATTGATCACCTTAAAAATTCAACTCACATAACCTCAATCAGATAAGATTTATCTCTATATCCTATTTAGAAATATACATTAAAAAGAGGTAATGTTAAATGGAGTACGACATTAAATTATATTTGATCAGGATCATAATTTTACCTTCTTGTTTTGGAAAATTATTAATCATTATATTAATATATAGTTAAGTTTAATAATTTTTTATCATCTTATGATAGATGGTAAATCTGAGAGAATAGTTAAAACTCTATAGGATAATCTAATATCTTGATCTTTGGATTTCAAATGTGGTTTGAATAAAAAACATACTCTCAGTTTATTTTTTCTACAACAATAGCTTTCACTCGATAATTGAAATGGATCATTATGAATCCCTTTATAGAAATAAGTATTGAACTCCAATATACTAGAATATTGTTTGGGAAATAAATCTATTGGGAACTGTGAAATTTTATGATATATAAGATAAGGTTAGATCCAATCAATAATTAATAATGAAAACACAAAGTATAAATAAATGTTATACTGGTAATCATTGACACGATCTAGAATTTGATGTTGGTGAGAGGGTGTTTCTACTAATTCCATTGTGGAAAAAATAATGTAAAACTAATACCCAGTTGTATTGGTCCCTTTGAAATACTTGGTCATATAGGGAGCATAGATTATCAATTAGTGCTTCCAAAAAAACCTCTTAGGTTCATGATTTGTTCTGTGTATCTCTCCTAATGAAGTAAACAATAGATCTATCACATGTAATGAATTTAAAGGTAATTTTGATGGGGCATGAAAATTATTATGTGGAAAAATTGGTAGAGATTCTAGATCAAACATATAAACTATTTTGAAACAATACAACTCACATGGTCCACTTCTATTTTCAAAACTGCCAGTTTGATGAAGCTATATAGGAAACTAAAAATGTAGCGAGGAAGAAGTATCCTTAGTTTTTTGTACCAAAGTGATAAATTTTGTGGGATAAGTTCATTTTATTGGGGAAATAAAGTAACATCCTTAGATTTTATGAAATATTACACTTTAAATAATTCATACTATTCAATATATTTCATTACACACAACACTGAGTTTAGCTATCATTACACACAACACTGAGTTTAAAAAAACATGAAATATTATTAAAATATTATTATTTAATATGATAGTTATCACCTACCCATTAGAATGGTGTTTATTATTAAGATTAAATAAATTATGAAAATATTTTTTACACGTGAATATAATATGAATTTTTTGGTGACCAATTAATTATAAATAAAAATAATAACCATTTGGAGAAAAGAAATCCCTTTTTAACTTTTTTTTTGACCAAACACATTTTACCTCAATAAATTAAAAAACCATTTTTGATGATTATTTTATGAAAATTAAATATTATATATTCAATAAAATTTTTAACATTAATCATATGTGTTTTCTAGAATGTAAATGACAATAAATCCAATTTTACGCTTAAAACATGTATTTTTCAAAAAAACAATTTTGATGCATTTTTTTGAACTTAATATAAAATTAATTTTTGGAACATTTATAAATTTAATTTTTTAAAATAAAAATAATTTTAGTAACAAATATATTATAATTATCTTAAGTGATTATTTTATAATTTTCTTAAAAGTATCATTTTTTGTGAATCGTGAAAAATACAAAATTTTAATTGAAAACAGCCTTTATGATCAAATTATTTATAATGTTAAGTAATTTTTTAATAGGTTTTAAGGTAAGTATATTACAATTTTAAATAAATTAATCCAACTTATTTCATATGAATAATTTATATATTGAATTTTGTTATAAAAAATTGAAAAACATTTAACCATTTTCTCTTTGAATACATATTTTCTCATCGCATCTCCATGATTAATTTTAAATTAAATATTTCCAATTATGTTAATGTAATTTTTAAATAATGTATTATATATTTTAAATCATAATAATTTATAATGTATATTTATTTCAACTTAATATTTGACCAAAATTAATATTGAAAACTGTTAAAATTAATTATCGTGGTTATGGTAAAAACTGATTTATATAGGGGTTAGAGAAAGAAGATAACAGTAAATATGGACAAAAAACTATTCCAACACCCATTTAATGGATATATTTACGATGTAAACCTTTTAGTTTTGATAATGTCTCATTTTGGAGGCTTTGGTATCATAAAAACATGGGAATGATTGAATCATTTCAAACAATTACAAGTGTGCCACTCAACTCACTTATAAAAGGCCACACCCTATTATCTATTCTTCAAACCATAAAAGCCTTTTGGTTGGTAAAATACCTTAAAAATATACTTCCAAACTTATATAATCTCATCCTATAAGACTTATATTGGACTTAAATATATTCTAGGATGGCTTTGGGTGAAAACATAAGGAAGATACCAAAAGAAGAGGTAATGTTCATCAACAAGTAATTTTTTTTATTTCTTCCTCCACCTCATTCAATTGTTATTATACCATGATGATATGAAAACCATATTATATTAAATATTATGATATTTTTTATGATCTTTTCATTTAATATAACCATCTTCACATCCATCAAATGGTTTACAAAATTATCATTTGTGTGTATGGTGGACTACCATTTCGCAAGCCGATGTCATTAATTTTTCCATTAACACTTCTCATGGTTATGAATAATTATTTAATAATTGTTTTTATATAATATTTTTTCAATTTTTATGCTTATTTGATTATTATATCACACATATATTCAATATTTTCATTTCTTAATATGATAATGTCACCCATGTTTACGGTGGACTTTCGCCTCACGAAGCGATGTGATTTGTTCATGCTTTACATGGAAGATTATAAGGATGGGTTTAAGGAAATATGTTATATAAATGGCATAAAAATGATTATATAATGATAATATATCATTTATATTTCTTTATTTCAATCCAATATGAAAATGTAAAGAACGTTCATGTGTGCGTACGACCTACTGTCTGCATCAATGGTGTATTTCACTTTCTATCACTAAATATTATTGAATAATATAAATGATTACATACTGAATACAAATCATATTTTTATCATGTTAATAAATTTAGATATTATTAAACTATGATCTCTGTAATATTCCAAAAAATAATTAGTCAAAACATCCACGAAAACAGATCATTTATTACCCGAAATATGATTTTAACATGGAATTGTTAATAAAAGGGTAATAAAAGGTAATTAGAAAAACATATATTTTATGACACACATATATATTTATGGTTACGAAATATATTTATAAATAACATATATTTATTATACACGAGGTTTTAATATATATAATAGAAGTGAAGAACTTATATTATAGGATCCCCTTCTCACTTTTTACTATTGTGAGACACATGTCATAATCACCCATATTTATTTTATGTGTTTTCTATACTTTAAATTATTTTATATTATTATTATTAAACTGATAAATATTATTATTTACATATCCATTTTATTATATCTCTTCCATGGGGTTTACCGTTCAAAAGTTACCAAACCATTAAGGTATTTGTCTCTCAATTTTCTTTCTTTGACACATATGTTATGTCATGTGCCTAATTATTTTTTGGGGTATATATACAGAACCTTTGAAATTTTATACAATTAATTTATTTACCCTCATTATATATTACCTTTAATTTAATTTTATTCCTTTATGGGCCTTATGATTCAAATATACCAAAATGGAAATGATTTTATCTTATAATCACATCTTTTATATGGATAGTTTATGACTATGTTTCTAATGACAAAATCATATGATACATCTCCCATTAAACTCATTAATTTTATTATCCTCTTTTTATTAAGGATATTTTCAAGTAATATTTCTTTTTTACACTCTTTTTCACTTAAAAAATTGATAAAATTATTTTACGAAAATATGAATTTATTGTTCTCTTTAATTGGAAATTGGTTTTCATCCAAAACCATTTTTTCAAAAAATTATTTCAAAAATAATTTATTTTCATATTATGATTTTTAAAAAATAGTTTACCAAAGTATGATTTTTTTTCAAATAATTTAAAGGAATATTCATTCTATTTTCCAAACAATTCTGATTAGGATTTTACTAAAAATATTAAAAGAATCATTTTTTTGGACGTGCATGACATAAATCTTATTTCTTATTGTCAAAAAATCTCAATGATTTCATGATTCCATACAAGTATTTAAATTTCTCTTCAAATAATTTTTTTAGATGTTTTTATATCTTAAATGTATTATTTCAAAGTTAAAATTGTTTTCATAATATATTTTGTCGTAATGTTTTTTTTCAATGAAGAAAGGTTATTTTCCCCATGAAATATTTTCAACGATTTTGGAATAATCCATTAAATGTTTTCATGAATATTTTAAAATAAAATTATTTTGAAAATGTTTTAGTTTTAAAATTTTATTGTCAAATAATAGTTATCTTACTCGAGAAATGTTACAATTTATTTGTCTTCTAAAATAATTTTACATATAAGATAACATCATTTGATTTAGCTTATACATCTCTAGTGATATAAACCAAAGCTACAATTCTAATTATTTCTTTGAATGGTTTATGGAGAAAATGTTCTTATGAATCCATTTTCACTTTCATGGGTAACACCGTGATAAAAATTCTTATGAAACCCACTTGTTTTTTCATGGGTTATGCTATATCAAATGATTATGAAACGTGTCACTTTTTCAGGGGTTATGATATAATAAACTTTTAATGAATCTAATTTAATTTAATGGGTTATGATATAATTAAATTTTTATAATATATTGGTACAAATTTGTATTATTTCAATTATTTTATGGGTGGGACGTATATCTACCTCCAATTCATTGGGTATGTATTGATAATTCGTTAGTAAATATTCTATTCATGACCCTTATTATTTGTTCACAATGTTATTTTTGAACCTAATTACATGCTCACAATGTTTTGTATGAACCTGATTACATGTTCTCAATGTAATATGTGAACCTAATTACATATTTTCAATTTTTGGATGGATTTTTCATTCATGTCATGTGCACCTAGTTTCATTTCAATAATATTATGTGAGGTCATGATTTCACATCATTAATTTAATGGGTGAACCTATCTCTATTTATAATTATTCACATTGTTATATGTTGAATTTTATTCAAAAAATCTATGAACTATGAGAATTTTATACCCTCAGGGGTCATGTCTTTATTTCATAATGATTCATGTCTTATGAACTTCCAAAATTTATAACATGACTCATGATTTTAATCCTTGATATGTAGGGTATGGTTTTGAAATTTTATTCCCATGTTTTCATACTCTTATTCGCATGTTATGCTTATGTATCTCCATTGTGTACCCATAATATGCATTTTAGATCACCCTTTATTATGTTTACTTTCACCATGTTATGAATAAATGTTTATGTAAAATATGTTTTTGGATAGTGGTATAGGGGTAAGATCCTTGTGGGACACATTAAATATCATTTAACAAATTAAGAATATTTTTACATGTTACCAAAGTCACTAAAATCTTACGGTACTTCATAATTTTATTGTTTAATGTAATGAATATTCATAAAAAAAGTGTAATATCCAGGATTGATAAGACTGGGTCTCTATATTCCATGCTTGTAACCTATTCTGATTTTGATAGTCCATGGTCAATGAGCTTCTTGGTTAGATTATATATTATTTGAACCCTCATGTTAAATGAGGTCCTAGTGAAAACATTTTATTCATACCTATATCAATTATTTTATCAAGGATAGTGTTTAATGTGTCTGATATTTATTTCGAATAGATTCATGGTGTGGAATCTATTACAGCCAATGAGATACCATTGAACATGTTCTAGGTCTGGAACTTGATACCTTCTAAAAGGTCTATAGTTAAGTAAGTTCTATTAGTGGAACATGGATACCTATGATCATATCTCAAGTTATTCATTATACTTTGGATAAAATTTAAGGATTCATTTGATTGGAATCATATTGTTCATATATTATCCTTTATATTTTTCTACATTTCCATTTAGTACTCCATGCATTGTTTTTACATTTGGTTTTTCTGTTTAATTTTAATCGTGATTGTACTGATTGTACTTTTCATTTTTTATATACTATAATTAATAAAAAATTATAATTTTTTTCAACTTTTGTTTTGTGTTGGATGAAAAATAAATGTCTGTTTTTAAATTAAATTCCCTCTCTACTCTTGTAGTGTTATATGTACATTTACTAAGAAAACCTGACTCTTTTATATCAACCCTCAACATTTCAAAAGTTCATAACCCTTATGTATCGGAACCGTTACATGTGGTATTCCTCATATGTATCAAGGAAATTAACCTTAAATGTCACAGGATATCTCTGAGTCTTATAAACATTTCACTATTCCCCTTATGTATTAGTGAAATAACTTTTATGTATCATATATTGAATCCATATATAACCATTTTTCTTGATCAACATGGGATGAACAATACATATTGAAGAGTCGCTCATACATATCTCAAGCTACAACAATTGCATTTACGTAATGTTCCATTTTCATGCCCTTATGTATTAGGATTTACTCTTAATTATCAACAAAATTTACTTTTACATGTCACTGGGTCTTCTAAAGTTACTTTATGTATCACAATGGCATCTAAAACATGACCAATCAAGAAATTACTCATTCATATTTCCTTTTACATAGAACTATTTTTAAGGAACCTAGTGTATTTAAAAAATGAAT
Source organism: Viscum album (assembly GCA_963277665.1). Taxonomy (NCBI): domain Eukaryota; kingdom Viridiplantae; phylum Streptophyta; class Magnoliopsida; order Santalales; family Viscaceae; genus Viscum; species Viscum album. The sequence continues at coordinate 282,589,692 of OY728142.1, forward strand.
CTTATGTAGAATATTGGAAATATTTTCATATAGACACTCATGTAATATCATTTCACCATTTTCACCTACCCTTTATATGATAACTCTTACATATGATAACCCTTATTTATAATGTACATAGATAACTTTCCAAACACAAGGACTTTTATTCATGGTCTATACTTACATTATATTATCCTTTTATCATAAGGACTCTTAAAATTGGGTAATTTGTATCTATTTCAACCAAAAAATTTATAGTCCTCATATCAGATGTACCTTACAACAACTACCAGTCATAACCTACAATTAAAAATCCATAAATTTAAAAAATTACCAGGACACCTATAGAGGACTCTAAACATAACATTATCAAAATTATATACCAAAAATACATATAAACTTCTTCAAACTATAAAATTGTTTCACTGAGCCCAGGTTAACTCCCAGGACTCAATTCATGGCTAGCATCAACACCCCTGACACCCATCCGAGCACACGAGACACTCTCGAACCTCTAAACACATCCAATAATATATCTTTAAAATTATTCACCTATAATAATTTTGATCTGAATACCAATTATCCAAGAACTAATATACAATAGCAAAGAAACTCAAATTTCTCTAAAAAAAGGTATCCATAAATTTAGGTCTTGTTTCACACTTAAAGCTTCTAATTTAAACTCTTACTTCTACGTTTATTTTATTTATAAATAATAAAAAAAGTGGCTTACCTATATTTCTTATTTATATTTATTTAAACATAAATTAGATAAGTTAAAATCATTCTTCAACATAAAAACATTATTTAAAATTTTTTATAAGTCAACACTATTTATTCCAACTCATCTTTAAGAGTTTTTACCCCAAATCACATTTATCTTCAAGAAGAAAATAAACCTTATAACTCTTACTTATAAAAAAATCATGTTGTTTTCACCCAATTTATTCTCAATAGTTCACCAAATTTTACAAAAAAACAATATGAAATTATATTCCAACAAACAAAACTTCAGAATAAAATAAATATTCAAAAATTTGATTTCATAAAAAAATCATTATTAATTCCCTTAATAATTAAGACATATAAATCGTAATCAAATTTATTTAATCTCATAATTATTTAAAAAATCAATTTTATTTAATATATACCATAAATAAAAATCAAAATATTTTTTTAATAGATAGAAATTTGTCTATAATGAATCTCAAAATATTGAACTTAATTTTCATCACTTTAAGCCCACAAATATGATTAAATTATAATAGTAATTAAAAATTTAAACATATGACCTAAATTAAATTCCAATGAATTCAAATCGGTCACCTACCAACTTTTACTCAAAAAACCCACCTAGTGAAATGGAATAATTTCTTTGTCAAATAAAATATTGGAAAATTAAGAAAACTAGAAGAATAAAATAATATTAGAAGATAGTATTACCAAAAAAATAAAACACTGAGAAAAAATGATAGTGATTATAATATTTTTACTATTTAATTTCTTACACCACCTATAGAAAAAAATCACACAGAATCATTTAATAAATCCCCTAATGAAGCTTAAAAGTATTAGAGAGCTTGTAGGGAAAGAATCTAATAATTATATATGTAAGAATAAAAAAATTTAATTAAATTCAATTATATCACGATAACACAATTTCAAAAATAAACCTTATTAAAAAAATATTATAACCTAGTGGGTACCAAGTACCTAAGCATCGGCCACCTAGGGACTACCGAAGACCCGGTGTAATCTTAATGGCTACACAGTGGATGGGATAGAAGTTTATTTTCTATATACCTTAGATAACTTGTACCATGTACACCGATAATGAATAATCAGTGGAACCTCTTACTATATTCTACTAATAAATGTCTCCATTTCCACCCTCCTCTCCCTTCCATCATTTAAAACTTCCAAAATTCTATTCCAAAAAAATTGCCTAAATTTAATTAAAACTAAAACCAAAAATGAAAATAAAAACCTAGAATTGTTAAAAACTCACCACCATTATACATCATATTCTAAATAAGATTTATTTCGAAACTCTGATGAATAATTTTTACCATTGATACCTTATTTTACATTCTCTCCCCTAAGAATCATCTTATACATTACTATTATTCTATAGAATATATACATGAGGCATGTTATTTTATCATATGACCATCTCACTATGATCTAAAATATGTATCAATAACTTGATCAAAGATGCATATGAACCTAATTAAACAACACCATAATAAATTACATTGGATAGATCCAGTTTTTTATTTCCTAAACTATGACACATTGAATACATCATATATTTCTCAATCATTTATTTCCTAACCATGATGTGACATAAACAAAGAAATAATCACTAATAATAAACTTGAGATTCTGATTCTTTTGGTCAGTTGAAGACTCATGCCTACTCTAATCCATTTCTAACCACAACATGATTATCTACACATGAACAAAACATTATTATACCACCCATGGCCTAAATAAAGATACCTCACTTTATTTTTAAAGTATAAAGGTTATCAATATGTTCTTCCTATAATTCCATAAATATAGAAATTTGAATATATTTTTTGTTTCTATGTTATAAACAAGCACTATCAAAGCTAGATGAACTTATCATGCACCACCAAAATTAGGTATACATATATGAATTATATTCCTAATAATTTTTTTAGTGACCTCATATTTTTAATTGTTATAGGGACGATAATTCATAATTAACTCCACCAGATTACCCAACTCCTTTTTCAATACCTTACTGTTTCCGACGCTTTCATCGGGGCACGCGCATCCGTCCTCTTGAGTGCAATAGGAGAATCTTTGTTACCCCACATTCCCGCTTTCCAAAGGCGAGCATCATCCATTCCTTATTCGGGGACGTTTTCTCCTTGATCGAAACGGGATGATGGGATGTCGGTTCTTCTTTCTGTGGATTCCTCCTCGGAATTCGTCACCAAGTCTGGGTATCCCTCATAGATTTAATATGTTGTTCGTGAAAATAATCTAGGTTCCATATCTTCATGGACACCAGTTAATTACACTGCTTCTTTCGGGACATTCCAAGGGGTCTAGTTAGGGTAGCAACCTTTGGTTAGAGGAGTAGTCACGCTGGGCATCACTGGTGCGTCTCGACGTTGGGGATTGGTGTGTCTATCTTCTGTCCATTATTATAGGTCTTCTAGAGGGTGTGGTAGCCCGAGGCATCTCATATTGAATACAGGGAACCATATTGCATGGGCATGTGTCTGAGGCTTTTCCCATATTTCTATGTTTAACACAAGGTATGTCGTATGTTTAATGTCTGGTAAAGACGATTCAGACTGATCAGAACACTAATTAGAGTGGTTTAGATTGAGAAACCCCCTGGAGGGAACACTGATACTGGGGCCAACATGTGGCCGGCTTTCTGATTTATGTGGAGGGGAATGAGGTGGCATGATCTCACCAGGATGTGGCGGCCCAAGCAAGAATGATGATGAATAATGGTTTTTGTCTTGAGTCTCGAAGAGACTTCCTACGTATCCCCATGGCGGGGAATCAAAGTCTGCGTTGTTCATCCAACAGTGGCTTGTCACTGAATGGGGTCACAACGGCTTACCGTTTAATGGGGTCTACAGTTTAACATCATGAAGTACGTGGGTGAACCGATGTAAAATGAACCGAAATGGCTGGATGTTGGGCTTGAACCTTGGGGAGGATTCCAACGTACCTTTCCTTGGCATGGATCAAAGTCCCGGTAGTTCGAGTGGCTAGTACAGTTTAACGTCATGCGGGATGAGGGAATTTGGGGCTTACGCTCTAGGAGGCCCAAGGTGTTGGTCAACTGACAAGGTCAGAACGACTGGGTGGTGGCCTTGAACACCGTGGAGGCTTCCTACGTACCATGCCTTGACATGGATCAAAGTCCCCGTAGTTCGGGTAGTGAGTCGTCAGCGAACTGATGTTAATGTGGACCCAGGGATCTACTAGAGGTGGGCTTGAACCTCGTGGAGGCTTCCTACATCCCATGCCTTGACATGGATCAAATTCACCATAGTCCGGGTGGAGAGTACAGTTTAATTTCATGCGGGATGAGGGTGGACCGACGTGACGGAGGTCGGAATGATCGAGTGGTGGGCTTGAACCTCATGGAGGCTTCCTAAATTCCTTTCCTTGACATGGATCAAAGTCCCCGTAGTTTGGGATGGTGTGTCTTCATCGAAATGATGTGAATGTGGACCCGGGGATCCACTGTAGGTGGGATTGAACCTCGTGGAGGCTTCCTACGTACCATGTCTTGACATGGATCAAAGTCCTCATAGTTCGGGATGGTGTGGGTCTTACACTCTGAGGTGGCCAAAGGTGTTGGTGAACCGACATGGTCGGAATGACCGGGTGGTGGGATTGAAACTCATGGAGCCTTACTACGTACCATGCCTTGACATGGATCAAAGTCCCCATAGTTCGGGTGGCGGATACATTTTTACGTCATGTGAGACAAGGGTGAAGTCATGGTCGATGCTTACTCTAAGCCCACATGAGTCATGCTTGGTGTGAGAAACAAGAGGCAACAAAGTCCTGATGACCACATCGCGAAAGGTGCGTCCATGGGATGTGGGGTGGGGCTTACGCATGGAGCGGCCTAGGGAGAGAAATATTGGGACTTACTCTTGGATGGATGCCCGATGGTGACAAAGCCTAGTGTGAGAGGGAAATGGTGACAAGAACCCATGTCCCCATCTCTCCTCTGGGTCCTTGGTACCGAGGAAGTGAGGAGGACCAGGGATGTTACCTCCTGCAGGAAGGGTTGGGGCTTACACCAAGGTGGTTTCTCTTTCCCCACAAACAAACGCCACTCCCATAAAGGGGGATATCACCCCCTTTGGAGACCAGGGGGCGTGGAGAATGTCCAAGGTGGGGGAACCCCCCATGCGAGGCACGTGGCCAAATAATAGTTTAACGTCATGTGCTGGGGATGACGGTGCTTGGAAGTTTAACGTCGTGCATCTCCTATGAGGTGGGTGTACTCCACACCACTAGGACTTATATAACCAGTAACCACTACTCCTTATGGGAGGGAAGTCACTGGTAATGCCATGGTGAGGGTGTGTTATGGAATGAACCATCGAGGGGTCCACATTAGCGTGGCTATGTGAAAAAGCAATATCCATTAGTGTACCTATGTGAATAAGAATTTGGCGAAGCAACGCAATGGGTGGTATCATCCAGGGGACTTTGAAGTCACATCACGCAATCCTGGAGGGTCACACGGGAAAAGGAATTTCCAAGCAGAGGGGTCCATAGGTAGGGGCCTAGTGAAACTCTATTGCTCTGGGTGGCAGAGGGTACTTGCGAAGGGGTGTGCTTCGCGAAGTGGGGTGACTTAGCCTCAGCATGGGGTAGAAGTGCATATGGGTGGTGCTTCGTGAAGTAGAGAGGAACTCGTAGAGCACTACCTCACGGAGCAAAGGTGCCTCACGAATCAAGGAGTCAGGAATCAATTTGATTCACAAAATTTAGTGACCCTGCCTTAGCATGTTGATCATGTGTACATGAAGGGTGTTTCATAAAGCATAAACGCTCTATGAAGACCCGAGTCCCCTTGTGGATCCATATTATTTGTGAAAGCCCTTAGGCTTCGCGAAAGGAATCCCTCTCATAAGAGGGGATCAAAATGAGACAAACATGAGGCACTTCCTAAAGTGGATGTACCTCGCACAGCTCATGGTTCGCAGAGCAGAAAGATACTTCGAGAATCAGGAGCCAGGAAGTCGAAAGGTCGGATTGCCCATCCTGTGGGCTCAGGGGGAGCCCGATATTTATAGGCAAGAGGCGCTGCAGATATGAGATCATTTAGTGCAAATAGTGGCTTGGTTGCTTCATGGCGGGTTGCAAACGTCAAATGCGGTCGCAGAGAATCACGTCTCCTTATTTCGCGGGGGGCTCGCGAACGTCAATGGTGGTCATGGAGCATCCCGCCTCATTGCTTCACAGTGGGCTCACAAACTTCAATGATGGTCGTGGAGAGTCTCGCCTCCTGGATTCACGGTGGGATCACGAACATCAAATCCCTTCATAAAGCGTCCCTCCTTCTTGCTTCATAGCAGCCGCGGTGCTGGGGGAACTCTGTGAGGGTTCTTCGCAATACATTTTTTTGGGGCCTTCTTTGGGCCTCTTCTTTGTCCTGATTTTGGGTGCTAAAAAATTCCCCCCTCAGAATTGGAGCTGCGGAGAGATCAAGGGATGAAGTCTAAGGTAAATCTCCAAAATCTTTGGTTGTTCACAGTGATGACTCGCGAAGACGGCTCGCGAGGCGGATAGGGGACGTGCATGATGAGTGCAACGTGATGCTCCGCATGAATTGGACGCGCTGCGACGCTCTGAAGGTTGTCGCCTATAAATAGGATGTGTGCCCTCCCTTTTTTAATTTCCTTTCTCTGCGATTTTGTCTTCTTGTGCTCTCGATTCGTGAAGCTCTGCGTACTCTTCAAGTGTTCTCTGCGAATTGAGTCTTCGCGGTGCACAGCAAGTCCTCGACTTCGCGTTTGCACTCCGCAATCCGGATTTGAATGTCTAGGCAGCGCTCTACGAACTGTATTTGTGATCAGACTTCACGAACGCACTCTGTGGACAAGCTTCGCAATCCACCAAAAAAACATCCATGTTCCAGAACCAAATGTCCCACTAAGAAGATGCACAGGGGGTCCTTGCGGAGCTGCCCAAAGGGATGAAATGGAAAATAGTCTGGGTCTTGGATAGTTAGTCCGGAGCCACTCTGACTATAGTTCATTGGTGGAGCTACTGTCGGAGAGCCAGAAGAACTACCTGTTGTTTAAGAGGTTTCCCTTTTATGAATTTGGGCTGAGGGATGATGTCTTCCTCCTGGAAGCAAGTTGGGATGATCTAGCTTACTGGTTCTGGAGCACGCCATGTCAGCACCGATGGTTCATAGTGCCTGATAGTCAAGCTCGGAAGGACTTCACTCCAGTCATTTCCAACTGATTATAAAATCATCTGAAAGATGTCGATGGGAAGGAATTGCATCTAGAGACGTCCCCTCCTTTGTACCGAACCATCCTCAAGGTGGAGCTGGGGAACCCGAAGAAGGGGTGGTCTGAGGAATGGGACCTACGCCAGGGTGGCAACATTACAGACGATTGGGCCAGGACCTACTAGGTAGGCACCTCGTGTGAGGAGTTCAGAGTGGATCAGAGAAGAGTGGGCATGTATGAGGAAGCTTGGGCTTCCCAGTTCCATATCTACCAGCCAAAGAAGGTAATATCGGAGCTATTGAGACGGTGGTCACTGGGGACCAATACCGTCAACCTGCATCATGGGGAGGTCAGTATCATCCTATGGGACATTAATCAGATCTTGGGGGTCCTGATACTGGGGGAGATGTATGGTGAATTCATCCTGGATATGGGTGTGTGGGAGGATCTAGAGCAGATGCCACATCTGGCGATGGCATTGATGGATCTCATGCTTAGGGTGGATAAGGAGTCAGTGAGGGATGTCCACTTCATGCATTGGTTCAAGAAGTTTATGAACTTCTTGTTAGACTGTCAGTTCCCATCGAGGCCACGAATATTCCCAAAGGGGGCCTAGAGTAAGGAGAACTCATACTGGTAGCTGTTGGGGAATATCCAGTGGAAGAACTGGGGGTTCAGTGTCAGCACTGAACAATATCCAATGGTCTGGCTGGTGGCATTCATCGTAGTTCTCATTTGTGTTTGGATTCTTCCAGTGAGGGATACAAACATGGGAGTGTGCCCAAGCACTTTCATCATGGTGTCCTCATTGGCGACAGGAGGGCAGGTCAACCTGGGGATCTCGATGCTCGCCAGGTTGTACAAAATTTTGTGTCACATCAAAAAGAGGGAAATGCCACATAGGGTATGTGGGTCATTCCATCTTTTATATGGGTGGATGGTGGCACACATCATGGGGATCTTTGAATATCTAAACCCCATCACCCCTCCAGGGTCGAACTTCCATCCCTCGATATTGAATATCGTGGGGAGCTTTCCAACCAAGGTAACTGCACCATCAGTTCTGAATCAGGTGTGGAAGGTGGAGGAATTCAATTTCCACCCATTCCTATTGCCTATGATGACATTTACTGATGACGGACAGGGGACAAAAGAGCATCGAGACTATCTTCTAGCTTTTCTAGGTGGAGTCATGGTGGCCAGGGTGGACCGCGAGCGTCTCTGCGAGCCATACACCCCACACTAGTTAGCAAGGCAATTCTGGTGCCTAAAGCGGCTGAACCCATAGGTCTACCTAGGGGTGTTCTACGAGGATCACCTATGTGTGATGAGGCAGATGTGCCTCATGTTCACACAAGAAGACGGGAATATGCGGAATGTACTTCCTCTGCTGACCGTCGTCCATGGGCTGGTAAAGGAATATGCCCAAAGCTGGGAGGCAGCCTATCCGGGGGAGATGCTGAAGTGGCCAACCATCCTGGTCAGTGAGGGTCAGATTCCCCAATCTCAAGGCCGAGGCCAAAAGGTGGAAATGGAATCCCTCCATGGTGGGGCTCCTGCAGCGGCGACACCCGCACCAGTTTTGGGGAAAGTAGTGGTGGTGGATTCAGCAGCGGGAGCGGAGCCAGAGGTCCCAGGAGAATAGAGTCATCCAGAGGGGTGGCCAGCGAGGGGATTCCGTGGTATTTCTACTCAGTCTCTAGGGAAATAGATACTCCATATTGACATGCCATATAAATTTGTCATCCTGGAGGCCTAGGACATCTGGGAAGTCAACCGGAAATTCCTCGGCCCATCTGAGTTATAGCAGCACCTTAACTGCCTCAGAATGAACTTTCCCGAGATTGGCCCCATTAGAGCCTATTTTTCAGTATCCTAGGAAGAGTCAGAGCAATACATAGTTGATCTGGAGGACATTATCCATTCCCGGGGTGCCCTACACCCAATGACAGATCAAGTTAGGGTGCTGTTGGGCCGTACGGTCCCTCCACAAATGTTGAATGCTAACTTGAGGGAACACTTCCCTATACCGGAAGAATTGGATGAGTCCTCCTGGGGAGATGATTCTGGTAGAGAGAGTCTGCCGGAGAAGGGTGAGGTCAGCGATCAGTCCTCGGATCTCAAAGATTTCACAGAGACCCTCAAGGTAAAATCCAAAGTTCATTCTTCATAATCCGCACTTAGGTTACTCTGGATTCCTTGTCAGCTTTTGCACTGTGCATAAAGACCTTGTGCATTGGCCTTGTTCCCACCCCTCAGTGGGTGTTGATATGGGCCCTTCGGGATCGACGCCCATCGCTGCATTAACATCCGTGTCTAGGAAGGCTTGGACACTTGAGGTGGCTCCCCCGGAGACTCTAGACCTGCCAACCATATACGAGGGGACACATCTTGGGGTTCGGACGACATCAGCCCGGGAGCGAGACCAGGGATTTGACCACTATAAGTCTTCCCTACCGAATTCACACCTTCCATCCCTTGAGCATGTTAACTGACGTTCACATCCCCTTTTTGGAATGTACGGTCTTTCAATTGGCCTGTGCCGCTGCCATGAAGTTAGTTAGGGCTTCTGGAAGTGCCCTTCCTAAGGGCATGCTGAGGGTCGTGGAGGTGGGCATCCAGTCTGACCGGACTACAGCAGCCCTGATCACTGGCGGGGACACCAGTGGGACCGCACATGAGATTATCGAGGTGGGATCTGATGATGAGGACCAACCAGATAGTCCTGGCCCCGCCACGCCTGATACAGTGCCATATGTGGACCCGTCCAAGGAGTTCCTGGGGGCATTTCCTATGTACGATCCTGCCAATCACGTCGACTGGGACGAGATGTCCTCTGATGATGAGGACAACAAAATAGTCTGCCACCGATCGTGGAAGCTGATCATGTGCTTCATCAATAACACCCCCAATCATTATGGTTTTATGAGATGGATTGAATTCCCTTGCGGCTATGCGAACTATGTGTTGGGGGAGTGGATGCCCAGCGCCCTCATATGCTCATATGAGATCTTATGGAAGAAAATATCTTGGAGTATGATAGTGGCCTCAGTGTAGGATGGCAGTAGAGGAAGTGAACATCAAGATGCTCCGAGAGGCTGGAAATGACGTTGAACGGATGTAGGCCCAGGCGGATGAGCATTCTGCTTCTCTTGATGTGCAATCAGATCTCGTCTTGCAGCTAAAAGCCCAGCTGGCTGGGGCCGAAGAGGGCATGAAGTGAGCCTCTAAAGAGATTTCTGTTATCCGAACTACTGTGCAGCAGGCTCGGGTCGCGGCTAGTGAACTGTTCCCTCTCACTGTCAAGGAGGAGTGAGAGGTAAACAAGCGGCAACAACTCCTGGATGCCACCAGCTGGAGGGTGGAAGAGCTGCAAAATTCCCTTAATGAGATCAATCTATACATGGGGGGATTCGACCACCTAGTACTATAATTAGTACAAACCCTTAAACGTACTTTCATGCTCTGATTTTTTGAATTCTATAGAATTCAGGAGTTCCATTGTTTACATTGGTTTATTGCATCCTTATGATGTTCGTGGAGCACCCAACGATCATTCCCTAAGTTCACGTGGGCCAGGATCGATGTGAGAAACAAGTGATGACCACCTTATCACACCATCCAAACATAAAAGTGCAAGCCAACCTTTGGGTATCTGGGGTTTGAACAACTAGTCCCGATTTCTAGGAGAAAAGGGGGGACCTGACTATAGAACGAAGCTCTCAGAACAGCCAAATTACCATCTTCCTTGTCTGCTCTTGTGCACAAACTGGGTAATGCTAGGGGCGCTGAAATCAATCCAAACTAATGGGAATGGGAGGTGTGAATCATGAAACCTAGGACTTGAAAAATTGTGGGGGTGGCGTGATAATACCGAATAATTGTTGAACGCATTCGAAACACATCATTCTTATTTCATTATCCTTGAGTGGGTATAGCAAATGAGGGTCAACCATTGACCATGTTTGAAAAACAGGACTGGGCTCAAAATGTCATACACTAGTCTTTCGGAATGTTGGCCCAGGATAATAGGTGGGCCATAGGCCGAGCATCCATACTGTTAGGGGGTTCCTCCCGACGTGAAAGAGAACAAGGGTATGAATAAGGGGCACACAAAGAGTGGAATGTGGAGTGAGGTTTTGTTTGAAAAGAATAAAACACTCTCGAAATTATGACACCATGGTGGAAGAACACTTTATGAATGCATCGTTTTGATCTTGGATCATTTTTCTTTCAGAAAGGGCCTCTTTAGCGAGGGATTCGTCGCTTTCCATTGTCATCTTGGGGCATCCCAAACTTGTTTAGGGAAAATTTACTATTACACGGTTCCCTATAAGGAGTCAAGATGAGTGGTTGACGGTGGGAAAGGATGGGATCCGTGATTCTTGGGGATGGACTCTAGGTGATATTCCAGGGTGTCTCTACGTATCCCATGAGGATGGGAATCAAGCCATACATAGTTCTGGAAGCACAGTTTGATGTCATGCGGGAAGATGAGAGGCATGGTTGCGCCGGTGCACATCCTACCAAAACTACTAAGCCCACATGAGTCATGCTCGATGTGGGAAACAAGAAGTAATGGGGAAATTCCTGACATAGGAAGGAATGTGTAAAGGTAATGGGATGCTAAGGAAATGTCTTCCAAATGATGCTAACCCGTCCATGTAGTGCACCTAGACACGCGAAGAGTTGAAGTCGAGTATGTCAGAATTGCACATGAACATGAGGAAGCAGAAATGTGTGAATCATGAAGCTCAAAATCTGGACCTCAATAATGGTGGTGTGATGATGGAAGACAACATTTTACTATGGCAGAAACACAGCATCCACATCGCGTTAGCCTAGAATGGGGAAAGAAAAATGAGTTCCGACCATTGACCATGTTTGAAACACGGGACCTATCGCAAATATTGTTCGAAATCCTTATGGGTGTTGGCCCAGGGCGGTAGGTGAGCCGATGCAGCATGGGACTAGGCCTTTAGGGGGTCCCTTCGGACGTGGAAGAGGATGAGGATCCAAAAAAGAAAGCTCATGAATCTTGGACGTGGAATGATAAGATTTTCCCAATGAAAATGCCACATTTTGGGCTCTTTGTCAAACGCATCAAAATACGATAACGAAACGTATTAGATAGGGGGAGTCAAGTCCCTTCCCATAGGGAGATCTTGGTTTAGGGTAATAGAACATGGACCATGGATGGTAAGAAACATGGGAGACACATGGTGGGGTAATTTCAAAAACCAGATGTGAATGGGACCCAGGGGTTCCAACCACCACGTGTTCCTTGGATAGGTTTTAAGTCGAGGGAATGAAAACGAGAGTTGAGCTAGCCCTATGGAAAAGTGCATAGGAATTCCTACGTACCCCATGTGGATGGGGATCAAGATGCACGTAGTTATAGATGGAGGCATGGTAATGTACCAATACCAGGGATAAAAGGTCCATGTTGGTGTGTCCCTCACACTAAAAGAATCGGTATTTGATAAATCTTGTTTGTCCTTTAAGGTAAGTGGTTTTTCTTTTTTTAGGTGAAAAGCCTAGAGTAGCAGGCCCTGGCATCGCCACAAGAATCAAGACGTAGTAGGTGTTGAAAAAAGGTATGGAGTGTGACCAATACCAAACATGGTTCCTCCTTGAGGACATCACGATGTTGTGCTATTTTTCATCATGTGGCCAGAACAATAATGTCACAGTTTAGGGTCATGTGATAGGACCAGGCTGCATAGTTTAAATTCGTTTGGCTTGGACATGAAGGGATTCACATGACATGATACAACATACCTGACGCGAATGAGAAAAGGGTCCCACACCACATCGTATGTGATTCCAAGAAAGGATCCTCTGGCCAAGGGGCCTGAATAGAGGTAGGGAGGTAAGGGGCAGGAGAAACTAGCTCCCAACTGAGCTGGACCCAAAAAGGAGACGTCTGGGTGTTCCTACATATCCCATACCGATGGGAATCAAGCCACACGTAGTTCTGGAAGAGTTCCTAGTTTAGGGTATTCGAGCTCGGACCATGGATGGGGTAAAAACCCTCCAAGTAAGTGCAGACCTCAACCTGATCCCTAAGCCCAAGCGAGTTTAACTCGGTGTGGGAAACAAGGGAGGATGATGTTTGTTACAATACCTAGAATGCACGCCAAAGGGAAATCAATGCGGAGCCCCGAATGACGCCCCTATCACGTCTTTGGTCCTCCTAACGCGCGGATGCGCACTTAAGAATTGTACCAAGATTTTCGAAGTTCTACATGGACATGATGAGGTGGAGAAGGATGTGAATCATGTAACCAACATTTTGGGCTTAATGGGGTTGGCATGGATATGGAGGATAACTATTGACCGTGTTCGAAACACATTTTCCATATCACGTTATCCTGAAAGGGGAGCAACAAATTAGCATCGACCACTGACCATATTCGCAATGCAGAATTTGTATTGGCTTGTTGTCTGCGACCCTTGAGGACATTGGCCCATAATGGTAGGAGAGACCTTAGTCCTAGAATTCATGTCGTTCAGGGGCCCTTCCGGGTGTGTAAGTTGATGGAAGCCCTAATAAATGGGAACACAAAGCCTAAAAAGTGGGTGGGGACATGTCTGAGCAGAGTCTGACATTCCAGGTACTAAACCAAAGTACCCTTAGTCACAATGATGTACCGTCGAAAAGGGTCTATGAGGGTGCTCAAGAGGGAGAGGCACATGGTGTGGTCGTTACAAGCCCAATTTTAACGTGGAAATAATCCCATGCCATTCCATATACTCCCCACCCCGGGGAAGGGTAGGCCAAGGGGCCAAGGTGAAAGAGAGATTTCTAGGAGATGGGGCTGGACCCAAAGTCTAGACATCCGGGCAGTCCTACATATCCCATGAGGATGGGAATCAAGACACATGTAGTTCTTAAAGGAACCCAAGGGTAAGTTACCCTAACAAGGGGGGTGTACTGCATGGCGAGTAACCTGACGTGAAGGATGACTTAATCCCATACCATGTCGTACAATCCCAAAAGAGCGAACCTATGCCAGGTGCCTGAAAAATCCATGGGGCTTGAGGCTGAACCTCAGTTGGAAAGGCCTGTCCTGTTTTCAGTTTAACATCTTGCAGTGAGGACGAGGGATAGGGGCCCGAGAAGGCCAAGGGGCCTTAGGATGGGCCTCGGTCAGGAAGGCCCGACCAGTTTGCAGTTTAATGTCTTGTAATGAGGACGAGGATCGGGGGCCTGAGAAGGCCAAGGGGCTTAAGGCTGGGCCTCAGTCAGAAAGGCCCGACTAGTTTGCAGATTAACATCTATCAGTGAGGACGATGGTTGGGGGCCCGAGAATGCCAAAGGGACTAAGGCTGGTTCTCGGTCAAGAAGGCCCGACCAGTTTCTAGTTTAACGTCTTTCAGTGAGGACGAGGGCCAGGGGCCCTAGAAGGGGATAATGTGTATTGTTCGGGGATATGTACAACACGACGAGCAACCCAACGTGAAGGAGGACATAATCCCATACCACTCTGTATAATCCCATAAGAGAGAACCTCGGTCGGTCCCGAAAAGGCCAAGGGGCCTGAGGTTGGGCATCATATGGGAGGCCTTACGCCCTCTTGTATGGTTACTGCCTCATCACATCTCCTAAACCCATGTGAGCGGTGCTTAGTGTGGGAAACAAGGAGCCGGTCTCGGCTCTCCCCATCTTATGGGGACTAAAACGTGGCTTTTCTTGAATGGATTTCATCGCCTGGAGATACAACGGTGTAGAATGACCCACTATACATGATGTTTTGGACATCTGGGGGTGGTTCCAATGTCATAGGACTGCTGTTGACCATGTTCGAAACACAACATCCCTATGGTAACTTGAAATGGGAGAAATAAATGAGCATCTACCGCTGACCATATTTGAAATGCGGGACTTGTATCGGCTTGATGCTCGACATCCTCGAGGGCGTTGGACCAAAGTGGTAAGAGAGACATTAGGCCTAGAATCCATACCATTCAAGGGCCCTTCTAAACGGGGAAGGTTATGGGATCCCAATCAAAGAGTCGGTGAAGCATAGCTATACCCATCTCTAAAAGAAGAGAACATATTCAGTGAGTGGGATGTACAGCTGGATCATGGATAGCTTGATGTGAAATAGGGAATGAATTTGCACCCCACCATATGTCTTGACCCGAGGGGAATATTCTGGTGTTCGGGCTGGGCCAACAGACTAAATGTCCAGGCGTTCCTATGTATCCCATGAGGATTGCAATCAATCCATACATTGTTCTGAAAAGCCATGAAATTTACCTTCATGCGGTGAGGACATGGGAGAATAGACTAATGGGGTGCGGGCACATGGTGTGACAGCTATAATCCAGACTAGAGTGGGGATAAAGAAGCCTACACCAAATCATGCAAATATCCTCAAAGAGAACTATACCCAGGGTGTTAGTCAAAGAGAAGAGCTTGGGGCAGGGATCAATACGAGGCATCTGAGAGTTCCTATGTATCCCATAAGGATGGGAATCAAGCCAGACATATTTCTTAAAATGCAGTTTTACGTCATGTTGGACGATGCGCGGTTTAAATTCGTGCAGGACTAGATTGTTTAAGGCCATGCAGGATCGGCATGCAGTTTGGGGTCATGCGAGACCGATAGTTTATGGTCATGCAGGACCCTCAGGCTCAGGAAAATTATTTTTTGATGGACTTGGAATTGGTGGGAGGAGTTATATGCTCATCATCCATGGTTACCAGGGAGTATGCTCCATTGGGGTAAACCCTGTGGACTATGTAAGGTCCTTCCCATTTGGGCCCCAACTTGGGTGGTTTCCTACCAGGGATCATTGGCACTCGGAGGACCAATACCAGGTCACCTTGCAGAAAAGAGCGATGGTGACCCTTCTTATTGAAGGATCTATCCATATTATTCTGATTCCTTTCAAAATTGTGCAGGGCACGGAGCCTATTCTCGTCATGTGATTTCAGTTCAGTTGGACAGATTTCGGCCACCTTATCTGGTGCCTACTACTCCTAGACTACAGTGCATAACGAAGGCAGCTGGATCTCAATGGGCAAGACGACCTCAGCTCTGTACACCAGGGAATATGGGGTCACCTGGGTGGAATTATGAGTAGTCGTCTGATTGCCCCAGAGAGCGTTGGGGAGCTTATCTGGCCAACTCTTTTTGTTCTAACCAACCATTTTCTTTAGACTTTTAGAAAGGGTTTTTTTGAACTCCTTGATCTGTCTATTTTCCTACACGTGATAGCGAGAGGTATGGTTCGAACGGATATTGTACTTAGCATACAATTTCTTCAACTTAGCTGCTCAGAATATGGTGTTGTTTTTGGTGAGGACGACGTGAGGGACTCCAAACCGGTGGATGATGTTGGTGCTCATGAAGTCAATGATTGAATGGGGCTTGACCCCCTTGAGCAAAATTTCCTCCGCCCACTTTGAAAAGAAATCTATGGTGGTTAGGATGAACCTGCAATGGTGAGCTATCGCCGGTGGATATGGTCCCATGACATCGAGTACCCACACATAAAATATCCAAGAGTACTTGGTGGAGTGGAGAGGTTCTGGAAGCTGATGCCCGAAGTTAGCATGAACTTGGCAGGTGTGACATCTCTTGGTGAACATGATAAAATCTTGGATCATAGAGGGAAATAAGTACCTCAGTCTCCAGATATGATGGGACAGCTTTGGCCAAACTTTGTGGGTAACGCAGGAACCAACATGAACCTCTTGCATAACCTGTGGAATTTGAACCCCTTGAATGCAACGGAAGAGAACACCATCAAACCCATGCTTCTAGAGGATCTGGTCAAGACTGGGACCACTCTGGAGGGTAAACTACAGCACGTGGCATCAGATTTTCTCGCGCTCGGCTCAGTCTGGTGGGAGATTACCATTTTGGATATACTTGACAAAAGGGGCTCTCCAGTAGAGATTTGCTTCAACCACTGCATCTGAAGGCCCTAACGGTCATGACATGGAGGATCCGACAGTAATATGGCTTACACGTAGGCTATCGTCATCCACTGGGGTGACGGGGGCGATGACTCTTCGGTGTGCCACGTGTATAATCAGATCATCCTGTTCAGGATCTGCAAGTGATGCAGCTAGGCTGGCCAAGGCGTCTTCTTGACCATTCTATGACTAATGGAAATGGGTATCCTATGGTCTATTAGGGAATTGGACCATTAGCTGGAGGCTGCGTTCCAACAATGGTACGAGATCTGTATTTCTGACAACATATCCACTGTTGACTTTCTTGATGACTAGTTTAGAATCCCCTTTCTCATGAAAATGGTGTATATCAATCTCGAGGGCCAGCTCAAGGCTAGTGATAAGAGCCTGATACTCTACCTCGTTGTTGGTGCATCCTTCTGATAACATGAATGAGTACGGTAGAATGGCTTGCGCTGGGGTAATAAAGACAATACCCAAGCCCACTCTGTTGAGTTGAGGATCATTGAGTCTCCAACAGGTTGGACTCTGGGAGGCACTGTCGAAGTGCATATGCCAACATGGGATGGCATGATCAACCAAGAGGATCTCCTCATTGAGAAAATCCAAGTCCATGGACCAGTCTGCGGAGGTTGGTTGAGAAGCCAGGAAGTTTTCCAATGCATGTCCCTTGATATCCTTCTAGGGCACGAACCTAATGTCGAACTGCTGTAGGATAACCGCCCACTGTGCTAGATGGTCGGTCAACAAGGGGCGGTTCAGAATGCACTTCAGCGGGTCTACCCGAGACACCAGTTATACCTCATGGTTCTTTAGCGTCACAATTTTTGTACTTCGAATACCAACTCAAGGGCACTCTTCTCGATGGGGGGGTATTTGGTCTCTGTATCGATGAGCATATGGCATAGGTAGTAGAGATTGTTTTCCGTACCCTCATTGATCTTCTGGGTGAGAAGGGAGCCGAGAGATAGTTCCATGGCAGTCACATACAATACTAATGGCTTCCCGGAGATGGGTGGCATCAATACGGGAGGCTGGAGAAAGTACTACTTGATTTCCTCGAATGCGGCCTGGCACTCCTGGTCCCACTTGTAGGCAGAGCCCTTCTTCATTAACCGAGAAAATGTCTTACACTTGCAAGCCAGATTCGCACTGAATCGGCGTATGTAGTCCAAGTGGCCTTGTAAACCCTGATGCTCCCCCATATTTTTCAAGGTAGGCATATGGATAATTTCCTTGATCTTCTCCGGGTCAATCTCAATGCCTCGGTACCTGACAACAAATCCAGGAAACTTCTCGGAGGTGACCCCGAAGGCACACTTCAACAGGTTCATTTTCATGTGGCGGGAGTGAAGGAAGCCAAACACTTTCTCAAGGTCCTTGAGATGGTCTTGGAACTGGTGAGGCTTGACCACCAGATCTTCCACATAGCATTACACAAATGTCCCGAGGAATGTCATGAATATGAAGTGCATGGCCCGCTGATAGGTGGCACTTGTATTTTTCAGGCCGAAGGGAATAAAATTGTAACAGAAAGTATCGTGGGGTGCCCTGAAAGTAGTGGACTCCTCGTAGTCAGGGGACATTCGGATTTTATTATACCCAGAGTAACCTTCCATGAAAGAGAGGGCTTGTAATCCAGCCACAACGTCGATCAACAATTCTGTCACTAGAAGGGGAAAATCATCCTTAGGGAAATGACTGTTGAGATCTCGGAAGTCGATACAAACTCTGATCTGGCTATTCTTATTTCTAACTGACATAGTGTTGGCTAGCCACTTAGGGTACATGACCTCCTTGTAGAAGATAACCCTGATGATGTTTTCAACTTCGGCCTCGACCATGGCACCGTGAGAAGGGTGCATCATTCTGGGAGGTTTCTTGAACCCGCGATGGTTTTTCGGGTGACCGAGGCGGTGGACGGCTACCTGACGATCTAGTCCTGGCATCTCGTTGTAACTCTAGGAAAACACGTCACAGTTCTGTTTAAGGAAACCCACATACTATTGCTTCTCCTCGAGGGACATGGCGGCACTGATCAATGGGGGTCTCGGATCTACCTCGCTACCAGGGTTCACATGTACCAGTTCATCGACTGTGGAAGAGAATCCTTCTTCAAAGGAAGGGGGAGCATCCTCTATATCCTCTTCTTCACTTATGGTGGATGGATTCCCAGTGGGTGGAGCTTCCCCTAGGTCATAAGAACCTGACAAGAGTCTGGTACTAGCCTAGACGGCAGTAGACATCATATCAGAAGATTCATGCTCCACTGAGACAATAGCGACGAAGTAAATCGATCTGATCCCATCTGTTCTTTAGCCCAAGGGGCCACAGTTTATGATATCAAAGCAATAGTGGCACATCGGCTTGAGGCATTTGATCCCATCCTAGAAAAACAGGCATGTATGATATATCGTAGTGGCCCTGGGGCGGACATCCCGGTATCGTACGGTGGTAAGAGGTTCCAAGATCACCTAAGCCTAGTTTGTGTAGGTGTACAAAGTGATTTTCAGCCGTCTCTTGGACTTGGGAACATTACTTTTTCTGGTACTCGAAAAAACAAAGCATTTCCCCTTGTTGGGGTTCATGGCCTCCAATAGATGGATTGGGAAGATGTAGGCATCATACAAACCGGCCCAGGGGTCACTTGTGACCATGGAGGGTTCAACCTCACTTGCCAGAATCCACTTATCCTTGCTCTTGTAATAGTCAGCATCCAAATAATGGGCCTCACAAGAGGAAAAAGGAGATGCATCATCTTGGTGTACGCCTACTCGACCATTTAGGGAGTACTTGAAGCACTGGTGATATGATTAGGGGACTTCCGCGTGCAAATGGAGCCATGGTCTGCCCATCAATGCATTATACGCGGTGTCCTGAGAGACGACCATAAAATCAATACTGGCAACTAGGCCACCAAACTGGGTATTCAAACAGATCTTGCCAAGTGGGGTCTGCTTTTTCCTATCATATCCCTGGATCCTTAGATCAGATGGAGTCAGGTCATCTTCAGATAACCCCATCTTTTGCAGTGCCCACGTCGGGATATGGTTGATCCCAAAGCTGGTGTCAACGAGACAGCGGTGAACCTCCAAACCGTTAAATTGGTCAGTGATGTACAGTGGGAGGATGTTCTCTTATACAAGATAGCCTTAGTATTCTCCATAGAATGAAATGATGACTTGGAATTTTGCATTCTCAACTACTTCAGAATGAAAGGCTTCTGCAGCTTCCACCTCTGTCTCAAACTGGAGGGGGCTCCTTAAAGACTCGGCGAGAGCTTCACACATATCTGACGACAAGAGGAGGGCTTCAAGGATATAATTCCTTTTTGGTATGCCGGAAATGTGCTTGAGGACATCTTACTTCCATGATAGGTGTGATCTTCTGCTTACAAGAGGCCGCTCTGCGACTAGAGACATGGTGGGCCCTGCCGACTAGACTGGTGACTGGCTGGTGCTGGGAATATCCCACTGCTCACTAGTTGAAGCCTGAAGAGTAGCTACTAGATGAGTTTTGGATGACTAAGATCGGCCTGTATCGGGGCGAAGATAGTTATGGCGCGACCGAAGTGTCTCTGCCTGATCCAGTAGCACAAATGGTGGTGGATGTGATCCTGACGACATCGGATGGAGAGGCTGTGAGTGCTAAGCTCTGTGCTAAGCCTGTTTCATGATCTCAGTGTCATGCATGGCCTGGCTAGAGGTGAGAACTAATGCGCCTTGACG
The DNA here is from genome assembly GCA_963277665.1 of Viscum album. NCBI lineage: Eukaryota > Viridiplantae > Streptophyta > Magnoliopsida > Santalales > Viscaceae > Viscum > Viscum album. Next base: position 282,610,319 of record OY728142.1, read on the forward strand.
ACCCATATAGTCATTGCTTCGCTGACATTGGCATCAGCTGGTGATGTTGGGGAGGTTCGCCTGGTGTTCCCCCTCATCAGGAGTCAAATAGGGGTTTACCAACATGACGGTATTAAACGAAGCATGCCCTTGACTGTCACTAGAAGAATCATCCACCACTGGGCAGATTCTAGGGGGGATCCCCATCTCAGGGGGCATGATGTCTCCAAGAGTACGGGACGACGACGGAATTGGCAGGGCGCGTTGCTTTTTCATGCGCCACCGATGCATGCTCTTTTGGGAAGAGACCGACGAGATGATGATGCAGAAGTGGTGGACGCAACTTCTGAATGCTCCAGCTAATTTAGGCATTCCTGAATGATTCCATGGGCGCGGTCGACCATCTTGTGAGCCATCCAATCCTTATACTTCTGGGACCCATGGTCGGAAACCTACTACCTACTGCCTTCACCATCGCTACTTCCATCAAACCTCACAATGATACCCGCTACTTGTGTTGGGTCCGGGCCTAGCCTAACTATGTTGTTCTCGACCTAGTCCTGGAGCCTATCTTTAAACACATAACATTACTTAAGGGTGTTCCCCAGAATCTGATTATAGGGGAAGTAGTTGGGGTGGTTTGTGACATTCGCCTCAGCCGGCCTTCTGCACTCATGCAAGCGTACAATCCCCTGCTCTAGGGTGCTATGGAAGTAATCAGGGACCTAGTTCTCACTGAAAGAGTAAGTCTGGTGCCTTCTTTCTGGATAATGATCAGTTGGATCCTGGCCTTGATGAGGGGCCGGAGGGGCCTTTCGGGGAGTTGGACCCTAATTGTCCACCCTGGGCGGTGGCGGTGCATTACGTGGAGGCGCCTTTCTATTCTAAGGATTCTGCGGAGCTGGAGGCTTTGCCAGAGGGGGAGGGCCTCTGTGAGGCTGTGGAGCTATCATTATTGGTAGAAATTCAAACTATCCAAGGCACTCTATATGGGCCACCACGGTGGGCTTGGCTCTGACATCCCTTCTCGATGGGATCAAAGGGGGCAGCGGACGTGCCGAGTTAGCCTGTTTTCGGGCTTATTCAAAGCATTGGGCCTTATCCGAGAAGTCTCGAAACCCTCCGGGAAAGTTCTGGGTGATAAGAGAAGGAACCAGTTCCTTCTTGACATTCCCTACACACATCGTCAGTAATTTCTCATGATTCAGTGGAATGTTAAGGGAGTAGCCCCTTCCACTAGGTGATAAAGTCCATGACTCGCTCATTAGGCCTCTGCTTGCACTTGAAGAGGTATGCAATTCTAGTCTTCCGGGTCGTAGAGCTAAACTGGTAGAGGAAATGCCTGTGAAGGTCTTCCCAGCTAGTCATAGATCCGATGGGGAGCTAACTATACCAGATAAACACGGGTCCCTCCAGTGTCTGAACGAAACAGCAGAGTTTGGCGGCCTCCTGCTGTGCTGGAGTCCCCAACAGGGGCCCACACCCTAAGTTGTAGTGGAACAGATGTTGCAGCGGATCCCCCGTCCCGTTGAAAGGGGAGAAGGTGGGATTCCTGAAACCCAGAGGCGCTGACATATCATCCACCCATTCCGGGTATGGATTTCCATCTGGTGGGATCGCCACCTTCCGCATTTCCAAATCCTCTAGGAGGGCGATGAGTGTCGCCATTGGATAATCTGGACGTGGGTCCCTGTCTTGTTGGGGGTCCCTAACCACGAGCGCGTTGTCAGGTTCTTCAATGCGGTAGATAGGTTCAACGGCTCGTAGAGCGACTGGTGGAGAGAATCTTGGGGCTTTCGGAGAAGCCCGAGAGGGGTTCCATGGGTTTTTACACTGTTCAGGAGTGTTTGGCGAGACATACCATGCTCTCTTGACATGAGGTCCGACATCCTCCCTATCAGTGAATGTGGAATGATTAGGGTTTCTAGGGGGAAGCTCACCGAGGAGGAGATGTTCCTGCCCCTACTGCCCTGGCCTAGGATCACCATAGTCAGGTCGTCACTCTACAATGCGTTCATCCAGGAGTTCATTGACCAACCTCTTCTACTCAGTAAGTTGTTGCCACAACGTGGCCTTCTCGGGGTCATCCTATGTCTTCTAAACTGAGGTGGACGGGTCGGAGTGCTTGACAGCTCCGACATTCTCTTTTCCCTTAATAGCATTCCGGCTGAGTACCAACGTATCAGTGGGAGCAAGGAGACCAAGGAGGTTCCTCTACTAACACGTAATCCTCCCTGATGGGTCCAACAGTGGCGGCAGACCCTCACGGGGTAAGTTTCTGAGAAACTCCAGCTCATCCTTCTTGTCCACTACATTGGCCATGTTGACCATGACCCTTCCTGGGGACATGTACTCAATATCGGAAAGCAAGTCGGGTTGCTGCCGAATAAGGATGAAGAGGAGGGAAGCATATTTCCCCCAACCATGGATTTTCACGTGGGGGTAGCCTCCCTGAAAATTTTTCGGAGTACCATGATACTCTGAATGCATTTCTGGTGGAGGGCCTCACGAAGACCTGGTGACTCAGGGTGCTGGGCCACAGGGAGTGCGACCAGATCGACTAGATGACACTACTCATTGATATCTTAAAAATGTGCTTGGATCCTTGGATAAACCACACATTGATGATGAAGACTAAAATGTGTCACCCAGAGGGTGTAGCAGAAACACTCAACTTCCTATGGGGTGAGGGACTTGGGTATGTGGAAATCCCACGCTGATGTTGGAAAGAACTTCTCGGGGAAGTGGTCCCCTGTAAGGATGATCCAGAAGCTCCTCTGCTCAAATTCAGGGTCTGGTCCTTGATTTCTCCACTCTCTAACTGGGGTTAGATGAGGAACTGGCAGTGGTACCAAGGCATACCGTTGGGACGTCAGGTCGAGCGGAGGAGAATATGGAAAACGGGCTGACTGGCCACAGATTCTCAAGCTGTCCTCTGAGGAGTGTAGCGACCTGGCCGGGACGTCGCGATAGGAGGGGATGAAGTACGTTGTTCCCGGCTCAGGTTCCAGGGTTTATGGTGGTGGTTCACACTTCTTCTCACCCACCATTGGTCCTTAGAATAGATATTTGTGATCTCTTGTGGAGGTAGAAAGCGCTTTTGGTGATGATGGTGGGGACAACATGACCGTAACCTGCGGGGTCGCCAGATTTTCATCCTCCTGGATGATCCTATGTAGGAAAGAGGGAATCTTGTGGACCTCTCATTATGGGAGCACCATGCTAATGTGCCTTGTTCCTTCCCCGGACCTTGACTTAGATGAGTGAGGGGAGGGTTCTTGAGCTGAGTCGAACTCCGCTTCAGAGTCTGAGAAGCGGACCGGTTTGATCTCCGTCCGGGACTTCCCAGGATTCTTCTTGTGTCAGTGACGACCCACCTTCCTACCCCTGGATGGCTCCTCTGGATAGGGATGACTTCCGACATGTGGTCCTTCGGTCGCACTGCTGAAAGGGCGGAGAGGGTTTCCACCCAGGAAAGTCAGGGTGTGAGGAGAACCGGGACAACTGTTGAAGGGGACACGGGGAGGTCCTCCATGAACAAAACCTGAGTAGGAAAAACCTCCGCCAGGACTGGCAAGAGCATGGGAAGGACCTCCATGATTGGTGCGGGTGGAGTGAGGCTGACGTTCACCCCTCTGGTTGCTGGGGTGAGGAGGACCTTCACCAGCTACGGAGAAGACATAAGGAGGATCCCCATATTGGAGAGAGGTCAGATGGGTAACATCTCCATGTCAACGGTCGAGGGTAGGAGGAAGGACTCCATAACCAGTTTGATGGGCACGCGAGAGGATCTCGTATCGAACAACACCGCCACAGATCATACCTTCATTTAGATTGGGGGTAGCACAGGGCAGGCCTCCATGCCGAGCCTCGTAGCGGGGAAGGCCCACGCTCTGTGTGGTAGTGGTACGGGGAGAACCTCCGTACGGGGTGGCATCGCTGCGGGTTGGTTCACGGTGACCACTACTCATGCTTGTGACCAGGAGAGTCGACCCATCCTACCCATGGGGAATTTGGGACCTCGATCCCAGTTGGGCATATAATCGCCTCTGGTCAGTGTGTGCAGGGACTTGATGATATGTGTTGGCGGTGGCTCGGGCCACAGTAGCCGTCGACGTTGATGCCCCTTGGTGGGCGTCCTTCTCAGCTTGTGTCCGACGCTGGCGTCGGGTCAGATGAATCAGGTCTGGTGGCGCAGGTGCATAGCTTACCTGTTCCTCCTCTCGTAAGGTCAGATGGTGGCGATGATGCAGTCGGGTGGGAGCCCATGCTGGTAGACCCTGGATTGGGACTCTGATCTGGCTAGGCTGGACGTCTCCCACCTCATCATTGTAAGGTGGGGAGTCATCAAAGCACTTTGGGGACAGGCTCCTGAAATGATTGAATATTGGGGTGGGGAGCGGCGGATCCCTGCGTAGCCCTCGAGGGCGGCTTTGATGGTGAGGCATAACTGCCTCGAGATGCAAGCGGGCCATATCCCGCATAGGGGTGATTCCATCCTCCTTATACCGATGTACGAGGTCGTTAATTACCCTTTGTTGGATAAATTTCAATGGGGAGATGGGGTGTGGGCGCCCCACAGTCATGGACGCAAAAGCCATTGCCGAAGCGGTGAAGCCACGCGGAGCGGACGGGCTGGCATTTCCCTTGCCCCTGCATAGGTGGGAAGGGGGTGATCACGTTCCTGTGGTATCAACCTGATTCCTGAGAAGTAGATAGATGAACTCATCAGTGCTGAAAGGAAAACAGAATCGACGTCCAATGCCCCAGCGCCATCCCGTCTTCCGTCACTGATAAAAGGGATCCACACTGACAACGTCGCAGAACGGGAAGTCCAATTTTCTACTGCCCCAACTTCTGGTGAGTTTCATTCCAGGCCTTATATTTGCTTGGAAAGACATGACACCGGATGTCTGGATCCGGTGACATGTCAATCCATTGATGACCTGAGCACTACTAATCTCCATATTGAGTAGAAGACCTTCACGTCGGGTTCACCATTTCTATTTCCGATGCTTTCAACGGGGCGCGTGCGTCCGTCAACCTGAGTGCGACAAGCATGACTTTGTTACCCCACATTCCCGCATTCCAAAGGAGGGTGACATCCATTCCTTATTTAGGGACGTTTTCTCCTTGATCGAAATGAGATGATGGGATATTGGTTCTTCCTTACGTGGATTCCTCCATAGAATTTGTCACCTATTCTGGGTCTCCCTCATAGATTTAATATGTTGTTCATGAAACTCTTCCTGGTGCCATATCTTCATGGACACTAGTAAATTATGCTGCTTCTGTCAAGACATTCCAAGGGGTCCAGTTAGGGTAGCAACCTTCGGTTAAGAGAGTAGTCACGCTGGGCATCAATGGCGTGTCTGGAAGCTGGGGATTGGTTTGTCTATCTTCTGTCCCATTTTATAGGGCTTCTCGATGGTGAAAAAGCCTGAGGCATCCCACATAGAATGTGGGGAACCATATTCCATGGGCATGTGTTTGAGGTTTTCCTCAGCTTCCTATATTTAACACAGGGTATGCCGCAAGTTTAACATCTGGCGGAGACGGATCAGACTGATCAGAATACTGATTAGAGTGGATCAGATTGAGGAACCCCCTAGAGGGAACACCAATACTAGGGCCAACACATGGGTGGATTCCATAATTTTATGTAGGGTAATGAGGTGGCATGATCTCACCGGGATGTGGTGGCCTGGGTAAGAGTCAGGATTGAAGATGGTTTTGGGCTTCAGTCTCAAATATACTTCCTACGTATCCTCGTGGCGGAGAATCAAAGTCTGTGCAGTTCATCTGACAGTAGCTTGCCACTGAACAGGGTTACAACAGCTTACTACTGAATGGGGTCTATATTTTAACGTCATATAGGATGGGGGAGACCCAATGGGAAATGTGCTGGAACATCTGGATGTTGGGATTGATCCTTGGGGAGGCTTCTTGCGTACCTTGCCATGGCATGGATCAAAGTCCCCGTAGTTTGGATGGATGGTACAGTTTAACGCCATTCGGGACGGGGGCATTTGGGACTTACGCTCTAGGCGGCCCAAGGGGTAGGTGAACTGACATTGTCGGAATGACCAGTTGGTGGGCTTGAACCTCATGGAGGCTTCCTATATACCATGCCTTGACATGGATCAAAGTCCCCATTGTTTGGGTGGGGAGTCGTCAGTGAACCGACGTGAATTTGGAACCATGGATCAACTGGTAGTGGGCTTGTACCTCATGGAGGCTTCTTACATACCATTACTTGACATGGATCAATGTCCCCATAGTTCAGGTGCTGAGTACATTTTAATGTCATGTGGGACGAGGGTGAACCAATGTGAAAGAGGTCAGAATGACCGAGTGGTGAGCTTGAACCTCGTGGAGGCTTCCTATGTACCATGCCTTGACATGGATCAAACTCCCTGTAGTTCGGGATGGTGTGTCATCAGCAAACCGATGTGAATGCGGACCTGGGGATCCACAGGTGGTGGGATTGAACCTTGTGGAGACTTCATCGGTACCATTCCTTGACCTGGATCAATGTCCTCGTAACTCGGGATGGTGTGGGGATCACACTCTGAGGCAGAGCAAGGTTTTGATGAACCGACATGTTCAAAATGACCAGGTGGTGCGATTGAACCTCATAGAGGCTTCCTACGTGACATTCCTTGAAATGGATCAAAGTCCTCCTAGTTTAGGTGGCGGATACAGTTTAATGTCATGTGGGATGTGGGTGATGTCTTGTTCGATGCTTACTCTAAGCCCACGTGAGTCATGCTCGGTGTGAGAAACAAGAGGAAACAAAGGCTCGATGACCACGTCACGAAAGGTGCGTCTGCGGGATGTGGGGTGGGGATTACGCATGCAGCGGACCATAGATATAAATATTGGGACTTACTCCAGGATGGAGGCCCGGTCGTGAAAAATCCCAGCAATAGAGGGAAAGGGTGACAAGAACTCATGTCCCCATCTCCCCTCTTGGTCCTTGGCACTGAGGAAGTAAGGAGGAGTAGGGATGCTACCTCCTGCAAGAAGGGTTGGGGCTTACACCAAGGTGGCTTCCCTTTCCCCATGAACAAATGCCACTCCCATAAAGAGGATATCATCCCCTGTGGAGGCCATGGGGCGTAGATAATTTCCAAGGCGGGGGTAACCCACGTGCGAGGCACGGGGCCAGGTCACAGTTTAATGTCATGTGCTGAGGACGACAATGCTTTGTAGTTTAAAATCCTGCAGCTCGGATGAGGTGGGTGTACTCTACACCCCTAGGACATACATAACTGGTACCCCTTCCCCTTATGGGAGGGAAGGAACCGGTAATTTCATGGATAGGGGGTGTCATAGAGAGAACCATCGAGGGTTCCACATCAGCGTGGTTATGCGATGAATCAATAGCCATTAGCATGCCTATGCAAAGAAGCATTAGGTGAAGCAACACAGCGGGTTGTATCATCTAGGGGACATTGAAGTCACATAATGAAAACCTAGAGGGTGGCACGGGAAAAGGAATTCCAAGCAGAGGGGTCCATAGGCAGGGGCCTTGTGAAACTCTGTCGCTCCATGTGGCGGAGGGTACTTGAGAAGGGGTGCACCTCGCGAAGTGGGCTGCATTATCTTTATCATGGGGATGAGATTCATGTGGGAGGTGCCTCGCAATGTGGAGAGGCATTCACAGAGCACTGCCTCATGGAGAAAAGGTTCCACGCGAAACAATGTTTCGGGAAGAAATGTGCTTCACAAAGTACAGTGACCCTGCCTTAGCATGTGGATCATGAGTACATGAAGGGTGTTTCACGAATCATAAACGCTCCAAAATGACCCGGGTCCCCTTGGGGATCCCCATTCTTTGAGAAACCCCTTAAGCTTCGTTAAAGGCATCCCTACCGAAAGAGGGGATCAAAACGACAAAAACGGGAGGCACTTCGCGAAGCGGAAGTACCTCACACAACTCATGGTTCGCAGAGCAGAAAGATGCTTCGTGATTCAAGATTCGAGAAGTCAAAAGGTCATCTTGTCCATCTTGTGGGCTCAGGGGGAGCCCGATATTTATAGGAATGAGTCGCTGCAGAGCTGAGCTCATGCGGTGCAAGGAGTGTCTAGGTTGCTTTGTGGTGGGTCGCGAATGTCAAATGCAGTTGCGGAGCATCCCTCCTCTTTATATCGCGATAGGCTCATGAATGTCAATGGCAGCCATGGAGTGTCCCGCCTCCTTGCTTCGTGGTTGTCTCATAAACTTCAAAGCCAGTCATTGAGCGTCCCGCCTACTGGCTTCGCGGAAGGCTCACGAACCTCAAATCTATTCGCGGAGCGTCCCGCCTTCTTGCTTTGTGGTGGTCGTGGTGCTGGGGGAACTCCGCGAGGGAGCTTCGCGAGATAGTTTTTTTGGGGCCTTCTTTGGGCCTCTTCTTTGTCCCAATTTTTGGCCCCAACACTTATGTAATCCATATATAAACCATCCATCCTGAGTAGACAAAATGTTTTTGGTATTTCATAAATTCTCATAATCACTCAAATATAAAGCTTTCTAATCTCATTAAACATCAATGATACATTTATCGTAATAAAATGTGTAAATTTTTTCAACCAATAAATAATTACATAAACTACATATCTGCATTTTAGTGATCTCAAAAAACCAGTCACCATATCTATGGAAACATCAACCCATTTCAAGTCAAAATTATGTAATGACTAGAGAATAATTTCTAGTCTTTGATGTTTATCCTTTAGTTTATATAGGAAAATCATCTCATACTGAAACCCTCAATGACCCACTTCACACCTAAGAAACATAAGCATCATAGAAACCTATGATACATCTTATTTAAACATTGAATAATTTTCCATCAAGAAATATAGAAGGCCCTCGTTAATTATTATAACAATTTCAATAAAATATAAACTAATTTTTTAAAATATAGAAGTGAATAAAAATATATAGTTCATTTGGTTATCTATTTCCCACAATATAATCTATCATGAAAAATATGAAATTTCTAATTTTAACTCTAAGCCTCTCTTACTCACTACAATATAAGAGAATTTATGTATAAAGGTATCAAGACCCCAACCTTCCTCCTTGAGAAAATTACTATCAAATCATAAAAAATTTAATATGGGTTTTTACCCATTGTTCGATTCATGAACCACCTTTACTTGATATTTTATTCTCAAAAAATTGATAATATTATTCCATATACATAGCATATATCAATGAAAAATTAAATTAAAAATTATATTCAACCAATAATATGTGGAAAAGATTCAAATATATCATAGAAAATTTATGACTTATTCACTAATGATTGATATATATCATAAAATTATCAATAAATGGATAATTATACCAATAATTATGTGCATGTACTACTTCATCAACCTAATGAAAATGAGTTGGATAATTCTTCTCATGCATCATAATAGTCAAAGAATGATATGTCACTACTCATCCGTCAGGCATCAACACTTACCCTGACCCCACACTATTTGAATTATAATAAACATCATGGTGCTTCCTTCACTATAATAAAATGAGAAAAGAATTTTTTTTACCTATTTTATATATATAGAACTGAAACATCACATCAACCATCACACATTAACATCACTCCATTCTTAATTAATGGAATAATTATCATAGCTAGATAAGAGAAATATGAAATAAGCTGATAATAATAACCATCAATCCTATCATGACACACCTTCTCTATGATGAGGGAAGGAACATCAAACTTATAGACCCTTCCTTATTCAATTTGAAGGAGAGATAAGGACCCCCCGAGTATCTATTTAAATAGGCCCTGGAGTAGAGACTAGAACAAAGGGTATAGAATCTCACATAATATGGAAGGCATTACCCTTTTTATAGAAAAATATCAGGAGATAAGACGGAAAATCCCAAACAACCCCAATGAATAAATTTAAAAGTAAATCCAAATATCCATCCCCTCATGAATTTTTAAAATATCTTGATAAAAAGTATAAGAAAACTCTAAAAGAATGTACCAAAAGAAAGCAATGCAGCTATGACAACTCTCCTGATGGCCAAGCTAGTATGTTCTAGAACAATCCTCAAATTCCTCTTGGAAACCTGTAAATAGTTTTATATATGTAGGGTGAGTATATAGGTATACTCATTAGAGAAACCAAAAGCTCTCATGCACAAGAGGGGTAAATTATAATGCCCCATGAGAAATAAATGTAACCAAAAAACCATGTAAGGAAAACTATCCACCCAGCCTTACCCAGCCACACTCCCTAAATAATGCAATATAGGTAAGATAATAGTAATAGAACATCGATATTTGGGTACCCTGAACTACCTTCACACGGGTTATTTAGAACATTATACAGATCAGATCTCCCCCACAAGTCCCACTACAGTCCCACATCCTCCCCCAATAACAGCCATATGGGCCATCCCAACAGAATGTTTATACTGCCCGCAAACAACTAGGCCACCGCCCCCTACACATCCTTCCCACAGACACCTGGTCCATTGTAACCACACTTGCTACACATAGACACCTAGGCAATCACAACAACAATTATTTCCCACAGACACCTCAACCTTATCATGAAGACACATGGAAAACAAACATGCCCACACACAATTGGGCCAACCCACCACAACACAACCTGCCTGATGAGCCTTGGGTCATAATGAACCTAATTCTATCACTGCCTGCCCAAAGTGTCTTGGGATACCTATGAGAGGGATCATAAAAGAGCTAATGATCATCCACTCATATGAATGTTTGTAAAACAGCCTCCCCCATGAAATGGGGGTGTTTGGCAGGAAGTGATCAACTTGGGTGGGGTGCGTATAAAAAACACAAGAACTAAATTTTATACGTATAGGTAATAAACCACTCATCCCAACCTAAGGGTCCTGAAACCAACAACCATCCATCATAGAACCACTCTTTTTGTTACCCCTGCATGCACACATACACTACAACCACAACCAGAGTACAACTCCATCCTAGAAAACAGTTCTCCGTTGTACCTGTTCTCATTATCATGTTCAAGTGATTCAATTTATATATTCCTTCACTACCAGGAAACTAATAGGAATAACCACAAGCCCAAACAACAACTAAAATAAAATATCCATGAAATAATTTAAGAATTCAATCCTAGTTCTCTTGTAAATAACAACATCAAAATAGAAGCTTGTGAGATCCCTCAAAAGTACTGAAACAAAAACAAGACCCAAATTATCTGGTCTGGAACATTTACCACCAGCTCTACATGGATTCATATTTAGAAACAAATAACCTCCCAACCAGAGATTTCATTCCCCTATATGTCACCCCACAAAAATTAAATAGAACGACCATGAATATCATCAGAATAGATCAAGGTAGTTTTTAGATTTAGAAAACACCATTCATTAAGTTTCATCTCTTGATTTGGTTAACCAGGGTGATCACAAAAGGTTTCTTATCGACTGGGAATCCATTTAATCAACCAATAATATGTGATTAATTAGTTTCCATGTTTCAATCATTAAATCACAAGATTATCAAGAAAATAGATCTTCCTTAGTGTGCAACAAAGGACCACCAATGACTACAATTTTTAGTTGACATGAGCCCATAGAATTCAAAATATAAAAATGATAGAAAAATAAAACAACATCATCATCTTTCCAACCCCTTCATTCTTTAAAAGTACATTTATTTTCTTCATTATGGATGGCTTCATATATGTCCTGAGGGAACATCATTATACCCACCATGCATGACGAACAATAAAGGGAGAAAATGGAATAACCCCTACTTGGGTGATCAAGGATCAATGTTTTCTCGTTATGCTAAGAACATGGGATGACATGACTTGCTGGAAGAACTCAAAGGCTGGGCGAAAAGGGCTCTAGCACGGTGCACAATTCATCTTGAGAGGAAGTCTCAAGATTCACTTAGAGAAACAAAAAAGAAGAAGGAAGAGAAGATCTCGACATAACAAGAGGCCACATCCTAAAATCAGGGAGACCATTTTGATGTAATTAAAAGTCAGATCGTGGAATGACCATGCTGCTTAGCAGTTTTACACATAGTAATTAATTGATATTTAATAATTACCCTCGAAAACCGTGGAGATAGACCAGTTGAAGGTGGTGATTTGATAGATCAACTTTAAACAGAGAAAAACATGTAACAAGGGAAAAACTGGGAAAAATCAGACAACTGGGCAAGGTGGAAAAGGGCGTGACACCGATAAAAAGGCCACAAGTTTTAGTAATTCAAGGGTCACCCAACTCATGGGGGATTTAAGATAACTTTATTGGACATAAATAACATTGAAATAGGTAATAAAATTATTTTACATTAACAGATATGTTACTGGAGTGAAACTGAAAAGTCTCAGGAGAGGCTGGGAATGACTCATCGATGGGTGAGTCACTGACACCCTGGCATTGATTCCCTTACACCCATTGGGGTGGCGCAGATGCCAATCAGGGACACTGATTCCGATTCTTGCCACTGATGCTAATCAGTTCCATTAATGGATATTCCACATATTTCGATCGATTCCACTGATGTCAATCGATGCCATTAATGTCGATCGATGCCACAGATGACCGATCAATGCCATGGATGCCGATTGGTGCCACCGATGTAGATCGGGGCCACCAATTCCCATTGGTGAAACCAATGGAATATTGGTTCCTCTAAGGCCCATTTGTGCCACCGATGTCCAATCGGTGCAACTGATGTCGATCAGTTCCAAGAATTCCCATCGATGGCACTGTTCGTCCAACATGAAAATTTGAAAACTCTTCAATGAGCCACTGATGGCCCCTAGGATACCTAAAACATCCGGATATAGAAAATTAATGGATCATAAGGGTCCATTACATTACATCAGATACCTCTCAAACTATTTTCACCCTTGAGAATTCAAGAGTAAACCTAATGAAAATAAAGGGGTCCGAACAACCACCTCATAAGATACCTCTCACGGACAAGCCTCCCTAGAGTTGTTCAAAATTTGGAATAAAACCATGACATCCAAGAAAATCACTCTCACATATAACTCTTGAACAACTGTAGAAACACTACTTATCCTGTATCTCTCAATTAACCGCACAAACACAAAAAGGTCACATGTCCAGACACATTGATTAGGGATATCCTTCCTCCATGTTAAGATATTATCCTCTTTGGGCATTGACGACTCATCCGCATGGATTTAATCGCATCCAAATTAATGCATCTTGATTAGGGATCAGGTTCTACCACTCCCATTGTTATGAATATTCCCACAAAATAGACAATAGGGAAACAATTTATCATACAGTATGCATGGTTTAACATTTACATATAAGAAAGGTATAAGGAAAACACAATATCAAAAATCAGAACAACTCTTGGTATTAAGAACACATCCATACCTCATGTTCCTAGGTACTCTCCTTGATGCCACAATGCCTCCATAATACATGAACCAAGGTAATGGTCTGTCCAAAAACCACCTTCTCGTTATGATCCCCAATTCTCACCGGCCATTCCACAAATGTTACATATTCTTCAATATCCATCTCTCCCTAGTCGAGGACTTGGGAGTCATCATATAGATACTGATGGAGCTAAGAGACATGAAATATTTTGTGGATCATCTCTAACCACAGTGGTAATGCCAGCTGATACACCACCTTGCAAACTCATCCAAACTCCTCGAAGGGTCCGATGAACCTGGGAGAAATCTTACTCCCCCTACCAAACCTCTATTATCCGCACCGTGGGGAGACATTTAAAAACATGCCTCGAACTCCAAGTGTATCCTCCTATGATTGGTATTAGACTTATTCTAGTCCTAATATTTCTTTATACTTTCACGCACAAACTAAACCTTCTCCACCATGATTTTCACTACCTATGGGCCAAGAACACCTGCCTCTCCAACATTTGTCTAGCCCAAAGGTGAGAGACATAGTCTTCCATACAAGGATTCAAATGGTTCCATGCCAATGGTGGAGTGATATCTATTATTATAGGAAAACTCTACCAGCGTAAAGTGTCATATCCATGATCCTATTAAGTCCAAAACTCATGCTCATAGCATATCCTCCAACGTCTGGATGGTCCACTCTGTCTGCCCATCCGTCTGAGGGTTGAATGAAGTATTAAGGAAAATTTGGGTGAAAAACACACTATAATTACTTATAGACTCATGAATTAAAACATGTATACTAATCCAAAACAATGGTTATGGGAACTTTGTGCAGTCACACAACATCAGCCACATACTTCTGTGTTAAGGCTTCCACTGTGCTCGATTCCTTAACCGCTAAGAAGAGATCCAATTTCATCAACCAGTCCACCACTACCCAGATGGAATCACAACCTCCCTCATCCCTGAACAGTATTATGAAGAAATAAATCGAGTTGTTATCCCACTTTCACTCAATAACATATAATGGATACAATAGATAGTCTGGAACACGGTTTCTGGCCTTCACCGGCAGACACACAAGGCACTTTTCCACAAACTCCACCAATGTATGCTTCACTCCAGGCCACCAAAACAGAACTCTCAAGCCTCGTTACATCTTAGAGACTCTAAAATGTACCTCTAGGGGTGAGTTTTGGAACTCACTGAGAACTCCCTCATGCATCGCCACTGGGAAAAAATGATTTTCACATAACAACATCTGATTCTAACTATCCTCCTATTATCCTTCCATAGCATCACAATGGATAACATGATCATGTGTAACTTCAGTCTCTGAGTCTCCTAACTAAGACTCCACCACCATCCTAACCTAGGAATACTACACTGTCATCTGGAACTAACGGCCTCTACCACCCTCCACTATTATGATCAGATGTAAAGAAACCAACTCCCCCATTACCTCCCAATCATATGCTGACTCCCAAACCACATCCCTCTATGAATTCTTGCTCAAGGAATTTACCACCACATTACCCTTTCCTGATGTGTAAGATATATTGAATTCATATTCCTGACGAAACTCCATCCACCTTCACTGTTACAAGTTTAGGTCTTGTTGGGAGAATATGTACCTCAATATTTTTTGATCTGTGAAGACTACGAAGAATTCACTGATGAGGTAATGCCACTAAAACATCAACACAAACATCACCACTGAAAGATCTAGGTCAAGGGTGGAATAGTTACATTTGTGAGAGAGTAACTTCCTAGACCCAAAAGATATCACTCACTACTACTTAATAAGCACAAACCCTATGTATAGACCGGAAGCATCATAGAACACCTCAAATGTTACCCCTTCCTCCAGAAGGAACACCACTGGGGAACTAACCAAATTCCCTTCAAGATAACTTAATGTTGTCTAGAACTGCTCACTCCAAACAAAAGCCTAGTCTTTTCTGTTCAAGGCTGTCAAAGGTGTTGTATCTCAAGAGAAGTCTAGAAGGAACCTTCAGTAGTATCCTGCCAGTCCCATGAAACTAAAAACCTCTTCCATGTTCTTGGGTGTTACCCAAGAAACAACCACTTCATCCTTTGACGAGTCAACTTCTATTCTTTGTTAGGACACCACGTTCCTATGGAAGTGCACCTCTCATGTCCAGAACTCTCACTTGGAAAACTTCCCATAGATCTGGTGGTGTTAGAGGACCTCTAAAACTATATTTAGATTCTCATCATGATCCTACTCTAATATTGAGTAGATCAGGATTTCATCGATGAACATGACCACAAACTAGTTCAGATACTCCGGGAAAATAATGTTCATGAGCCACATGAATAAAACTTGTGAATTTTTAATGCCAAATGGCATGGCCAAGAAATCAAAGTGACCATACCTACATCTGAAAGTAGTCTTCGGG
Organism: Viscum album; assembly: GCA_963277665.1. Taxonomy (NCBI): domain Eukaryota; kingdom Viridiplantae; phylum Streptophyta; class Magnoliopsida; order Santalales; family Viscaceae; genus Viscum; species Viscum album. The sequence continues at coordinate 282,626,113 of OY728142.1, forward strand.
ATGTCACCCTCTTTCACCACCAACTGGTGATATCTAGACCGTAGTTAGATCTTATAGAACCAACAAGATCCCTTCAACTGGTCAAAAATGTATTCAATCATTGGGATGGGTTAATGGTTCTTGACTATCACCTAATTCAGTCTTCAGTAATCTATACACATCCTGAGACCATTTTCTTCCTTAATTGAGAATAGTACTGCCGCACCCCATGGCAATGCACTTGGATTGATAAATCCCTTACTCATTAAGTCATCAACCTGAATCTGCAACTCCCACAATTTAGAAGGTTCAATCTGATAGGGTGCCATCAAAATCGGACAGGCACATGGTTGTAAGTCTATCCTAAACTCAACATCACTTAGAGGGGGTAGAGTCCTAAAATTTTCAGGGAAGATGGCCATGTACTCAATGAAAATCCATAGAATTTCCACCATCTCTAAGCCTGTCAAATCCACTGACAACTTGGATAACAAATAAAGAAGGGGATCCACACACCGACTTCTATCCTAAAAACCCCGCTCTCCAATAAAAGCTACATGTTAGACGCCATTATATATGAACATGAACCTTCTCTGAAAGAAATCGATAATATCATTCATGAAAATATCTAGTTGATGCCTAGGATGACATCGTATGGCCGTAATAGTAGAAGAATAAGATCCCTAATAGGCTAATGTGGCCCCAACAATAGTTTGCATCCTTGAAAACATCAAAAGGATGGTCTGACCAACAATTGGAATACTCAACACCATAGGTATTGAAATTATCTAAATATCTAGAACCAAGTCATGGGATAGACTAGGTGCAACAAAATAGTGTGAAGCTCCTATTTCAAAAAAGGTACAAGCAAGAGTACTAAACAGACTAATCATATCTCTAATGACCTTGGGCCCTATGGGAACGGCTGCCTCTGCGGCCTGAAACTACCCACACCCTACTCTTATTTCCCTTGGTTGCTGCATGCCTCCCTGATCACCCCCTGATTGAGGTCCCTGAGGAGTGCCATGAGGTCGGCCTCCTCCTTCCAGGCCATTACTTGGTGGAGAATGAGCTCGTTGCCTCTGCTGCTGCTAGAATGGTCTGTCTAGAAACATCTAATACTGAGGTTGGTGTTGAAACTTCCCACCCTCACTATACTTAACTCTAATAGGGCACTAATTCTGATGGTTCCCATGACTTCCAAAGATAAATTACCTTAGTCCTTGGACCATGTAGAAAGGGCGAGGACTGGGAGATTGAAACGGGGACTGTTGAGGCCTGCTCCCCACCGTCCAAACAAGGAGGGAAATAAAACTATAGGAATACTTCTAATGGCCTTTACCCTTTGATGAACTCAACTAGATCCCCACTCTCAGCAAATCTCCCAAAATTTTCACCCCCTATACTACTTCATCCTTCTTCTAAACATCCATGTACATCAGTAGAGTGATGGGAGTAATAGAATACTAAAGATAAGGTCTGAGTGCCTCCTCTAAGTGTCTTTCCCATGACTCCTCATCCGAAAAGAGGCCAAGCAAAAAATGAAAGAGATCCTTTAACATGATCCCAAACTCCATTACCGACATACACCTTTGCTGGAGGGGTAAATCTCTGGCCACTTCTCAGCCTTCATTGTGCAAGAAAGTAATTCCGCCTGGAACTCATTCTCAAAGTTAGTCCACAAAACCATAGTTTCCTTATTCTCCCTGAGATAATGAATCCTACACTGATGCAATTATCCATGCATATGTCTCATGGAAAGAGGGACATGGTACTCTATTGGATCTTGGATCAAGCTTAAAGCTATCACCATCTCTTTGAGCCATCTCTTTTTCTCCAAATTATAGATGCTTCGCTCGTATTTCCCCAGAGTCTACCAAAGGAAGGCATGAAGTGTCTTCTACCACTAGTCATCCATGTAAAGACCTGGAAATTCCGTATATTGTTTTTTTATATATGGAAATTTTATGAGTCCACAAAAATTGACGGCATGTGATTCTGAGGCCCGGAGTGCCCTGAATGAATTTATGAACTTCTGTTTCGGGTACGTTCAGTAAACGTACAAGTGGGTTTTAATAAAATTTAAACTTTTCCTCAAAATTAAAATCTAAGGACACCATTGAAATTCCATTTCCGGTATTTTCTTAAGGAGACTTTCACCTCAGCGATTGTTGGTCAAGGGTTAAAGATAATTTTTGGGTTTTCGTGGAAATAATAAAATAAAATAAACACACATTTTATTTTATTTTGTTATAACCACCCTCTTGTAAATGTTGTGGAGGTGAGGAACACATGAGTTTTATTCTCAAAATTGAATGATCGTTGTTGGGGACCACCTGAGCTAGTAAAACCTACCCTGAGGGGTTATGGTGGTTGGGACCACCCGACGCTCGAAACCCTCAAACATCCTATTAAATATTGGGGGCCTCTTCAACTCCCCCAACATTTATTATGCCAAATCTCCCCCTTTAATTAATTAATCCATCTCAATTAATTAAATGTTCTATTTTGAATCTTTGCCAACATAATTCATTATATTGGCTATCTCTTCTTTTTGGTGGGTTGGGGGAAATTAATCATTGGCAAAGGAAGGATCCTTGGGAGAAAAGCTCACCACGAAGAACGCCAATGAAGAATTTCGACTTCGTCTCCGACTTCTTCCATAGGACGTTTGTTGATGAGGAGCATCTTTAACATAAACAAACCAAAAATTGAGGAAAAAACTGATGACACCGACGTCTATCTTTTCCCAAAGATTTTCCTTCTTCCTCACGATCTTGTCAATGTCATCAAGCGAATGAGGTAGGGGTTTATTTGTGTATGAATAATTTTCCCAGTTTCTTCCCTTGAATTATTTTTCGGGATTGGGAATAAATTGTTGTGTGAGGTTATAAAGCTTGATTCTCTTCATCATGTTCTTATTGAGCCATATTATACCACCCTCACACGGAGGGTACGATCCAAACATACATGGACAGACCCCTACGCAAATCTTGTGATGATTTTTCGTGATGAAGGTGACGAAGGCAACGACGCAACGACACCACCCAGCAACCACCACTACCTCGCGACCTCTACCCCCTCGCAGAACCCCCATAGCCAAGCTACTCCGTGACACCCATGGCCACCACGCCCCGTGGCTCCGCCACCTGCGGCCCTCCGCACCACCCATGGTTGCCACCGTCCATGCCGAGCCGCCGCTGCCAACCGGGCCGAGCCGTCGTTGTTGTCTATCGAGTCCTCACCGTCATCTGTCGTTTCGCCACCGTCGTTCGTCGATCTGCCATCATCCTGTGCCCCCCGCGGTCTTCGGAACTGCCCCGACCACATCACATGTGGCCCTTCGAGCTGCCTTGGCCGTGACGCCTGTGGCCTCTCTGATCCACCCACGGCCCCGAGCCGCTCCGTCCGAACCGCCAGTGGCCCCGAGTTGCTCCGGCCGAACCGCCCACAGCCCCGAGTCGCTCTGGCCGAGCCGCCTCATGACCCCAACCCGCTCCGGCAGCACCGCCCCACGACCTCCGCCCTCCTGGCCGAGCTGCCGTCACTGGATCACCCTACGTCCTCTTTCCATCTGCGGTCAAACCCCTGCGGCCCCTTGCGGCCTGCCATACCACCCAGTAGGCCGGGCTGGACGCAACAACCGGGCTGAACCCAATGGGCCAATCCGCACTATGGGCCATGCCAGTCCCAGCGGGTTGGGCCAGGTCGGTCCGGACCCAGGTCCACTACGATCGATTTACTTTTTTTTCCATGACTTTGGCACCAGACTTCCGTTTGACAAACTGTTAGCGGTGTCGGAAACCTTGGAGCGAAATGGTCTCTCTGAGTATACCCCACTAGAGTTTTGGATTAAGATTGGGTAATGTCAGGTCGGATCGAGCACGAATCCAACCGGGCCCCTGAGACTAAAAGGCTACAACTCACAGACCGAGTGTCCGATTGACACGCCATCTATTGTATTGAGACCCCTATGATGTGTCATATCTTTGAGATGTTATATTTTTTGGACTTTGTGGTAGTTGGTGTATCGACAAGTAGCTTGTGGAGTGGATCCTCTCTGAGGCAAGCGAGCATAGTGCGGGAACCAAATAGCTTGCTGAGGCTTGACGACTACTGATCTTTTCGACATAGAGTGACTTGACATGCCTAGTGGGGAGTGCCTATGTGTGACGTGGCAGACCCATGGTGGGGAGCACTTCTGTGTGACACGGTAGACCCACGGTACACGATAGAAGGAGTACCTCAGCAGGCCACAGTGGGGAGCTCCTTTGAGTGGCGTTGCAAACCCATGGTACTCGACAAGATGAGTACCTCAGTAAGTCACGAGGGGGAGTTCCACTGTGTGATGCGGCAGAACCATGGTGGGGAGCACCTCTGTGTGACGCGGCATACCCATAGTACTCGACAGGAGGAGTACCTCAGCAGTCCAAGATTAGTGGGAAGCACCTCTGTGTGATGTGGCATGCCCACTATTCTCGATAGAGGTTGGGTTCTATAGTATCCAAGATGTTCGACGATGTGACTAGAGATGTTACTTGTTAATACCCCTAGAATAAATCCTGGTGTGAGATGACTCATTATTTCTATAGTTTCATCATGATTGAGATGGATTACTTAATAACATAGGTATATGTTTGGGAATATAACTATGTAAGGATATCTAATGATTTCATACAATGTGGTTTATCCGTGGTGGTTTTTGTGAGACCTTGAGGGTATCGGGGTCCCTACAAAGTATCTTTATACTCACCCCTGCACGAGCTATTCCCGCACCATGTTGTGTTGGATGCAGACAACGGACAATGCTGACTGAGGCTGAGAGTACCAGGACTGGACGGTGCCCAGAGGTGGACCATACGGCGTGTCGGTAGACAGAGGAGACAGGTGGACGTGGAGTGGTGAGGAGGTGATCTGTACCTACCCATCAGTTAGGAACCTAGGAGGAAAATCTTGTAGTGGTCTTTTTTTCTCTTTCATAAGTGGTATTGTATTTCAGTTGTACTTTTACCATTACTATTAGGTTTGTATTCTGTCCCCCTTTTTACTTTCAACAATCTTTTGGTTATACATTTTTCTTGTGTTCGTATCATATTGTGTGCATGGTTACGTGAGTTTATAGGTTATAAAGGAAATTCCCTCCCAGTTTTAGGGAAAAATCCTTTCAGTGCTAGTCTCCAGCCCTAGCCAATGGAAGGTGGGTTTGGGGTAGCCACAGCACGGGCCCTGAGGGACATTTCGTGAAAAATTGGTATTAGAGGAGTCAGTTCTACTATAGAACTAGGACTCTGAAAATTTCTGTGAAGAAATAGTGTTTTAGGGTAATGAGTATGGTTTTCAGTTCAGGGAGTCCAGTGTTGGTGTGGCAGATGACGTATCGATACACCATGACCATGAATTCTGATTTCCGACTCAATGCACGAAAACACTGATTACGTGTGTGTTTAGAAGAGTTTTATTTGTTATATCTTGAGTCGGATCACTAGGTATAACTCATTAACTGTGGTGCGCCTGTTTCTTTTTAGGATGCCTCCTCATAGACAACCATCTAGGGTTCCGAGAGTTATATGCACTAATAGCCCACTGAGCGATGAGGCCTTGGTGATGGGACCTTTTCCAGTGGAGGCAGTAGTGGTACCATTACCCGTTAGGCCACCGATGTCACCAGACCCAGCGGTAAAGAGTTAACACCGCTTGAGTATGTTTCACAAGTTCCATCGCCAGATGCCACCCAGGTTCAGGGCAGAGACGGACCCACAGACAACTGAGGATTGGCTGGAGGCTGTAGTGAGAGTCTTCTGACTCGTAGGGACACCAGCTGATCTCATGGTGATCCTTTCCACTGACCTTCTATAGGAAGCATAGGGAAGATGGTGGATCTTGATGCTCCATGTTCATGATGAGGTGACGCTTCATTGGGAAGACTTCGAGAGCCTGTTTTGGTCAGATTTTCCCCAGTGAATCTTCCTGCAGTGCGCATACAGGAGCTTCTTCATCTGTAGTAGGGAATCATGACTTTAGCTCAGTACTAAGTGAGGTTCACTGACCTCTCACACTACTCCACAGTTATGGTACGTGACCCATTCTTCAGGCCCAGAAATTTGATCAGGGGCTCAGGTAGGAGATCAGGGCTTCGATGATCTCACTCAGCATCCCGACACAGGCAGGGGTGTTAGAGAGAACCCTCTTGGTGGAGACTTTCCTTGTAGAGCAGTCACCAAAAGTGATACCCACCATCAGTCATGACATAGAAGATTCTTCAACACCTAGCAGTAGACAGATTTCATAGAGGTCCAAGAGAATCAGACCTATATTTGGATGACCGCATGACTCAGGATCGGTTGTGTGGGGAACTTGAGGCGGAACCAGTCAGGCAAGGATCATGCAGTGTTACTCATATAGCGGGTAGGGTCACATGGCTCGTGACTATCTAACCCGTCATATGGATGATCATAAGAAAGTCGAAGGACCACCCAGACAGAGACAGAGTTTTGATCGAAGAGGTCCACATGGAGAAGGCAGATGTGGCAGAGGAGCTGGCTGTGTAGCTGGCAGTGGGCGAGGATTAAAGATGTTAACGCTGCCACCACCAAGAGGTCCACCCTAACCACAGGGAGATGGTGGAAAGGGGAGATCTCATCTCCAGGCAGATGAGTCTTAATATCATGGCGCTCCAGAGATGATACGAGGTATGATCTATGTCTACTCCACCTTATCTGTAGTACTTATAGACACAGGTGTCAGTAATTCTTTTATTTCCACTATCCTCATTCAGAGCTTGGAGATTCCTACAGAGTCTTCGACTCTATATTTATGGATAGAGACTCCTACAGGAGTGGATTTGATGATTACACACTGGTTCCGAAAGTGTGAGCTTACTCTAGGAGGAGAGAGCTTCGGCTGGGATCTCATTGTAGCAGCTTTGACGCCTTATGACGTTATCTTGGGTATGGACTAGTTATCTATTGTTCATGCTCAAATATACTGTATTATGCACAAAGTGCAGTGTGTCTGCACAGATGGGACCATGTTTACCTTCACCGATGATAAGGGAGCCTTTGAAGCGCAGGATGGACTTACCTGGAGGAGAATACAGTCGATCACTCATCAGTTGGCTAGCCTTACCCTCAGAGTGGTTGATGTGGAGAGTCCGAGTTATCCTGTAGTGGTGGACCAGTACACATATGTCTTCCCTGATGATTTTCCAGGTCTACCTCCTCGTTGAGAGGTGGAATTTTTCATTCACTTTTAGCCTAGGACGTCACTAATATCTACAACGGTGTATTGGATGGATCTTGCGGAGCTTCGTGAGCTGCGGGTATAGCTGTAGGACTTGCAGAACAAGGGATTCATTCAGCTTAGTATTTCACCTTGGGCAGCCCCATTTTTGTTCGCCGATAGGGTGGATGAATGCTTGATACTTTTTGTTGACTATCAGCACCTGAACCAGGTGACAGTGAAAAACAAGTACCCACTCTTGAGGATTGACGACCTCTTTGATCAGCTGAAGGGAGCACAGTGGTTCTCGAAGAAAGACCTCAGATCAGGCTATCACCAGCTCAGAGTGAGAGACGAGGATGTGTAGAAGACTGCCTTTAGATGTCGGTATGTCCATTATGAGTTCTTGATTCTTCCATTCGACATGACCAACACTCCATAAGTGTTCATGGGACTCATGAAGATGATCTTTCAGCCATAACTTTATTGATTTGTAGTAGTCTTCATCGATGACATTATGATCTACTCGGCTACTGAGGATGGGGATGCCTATCATTTGCAGGTAGTACAGGATACACTCCGAGAGCACTAGCTTTATGTTAATCTCTCGAAGTGCCAGTCTTGGATCTGAGAGGTTCACTATCTGGGGAATGACATATCGAAGGCTGGAGTTGTAGTGGATCCACCGAAGATTAAGGTGGTACTTTCTTAGGATCCACCCAGGTTTGTGATGGAGGTACGGAGTTTCCTGGGTTTGGATGGATATTACATGAGGTTTATGAAAGAATTGTCTAGAGTTGCAGCACTACTATTAGCATTACCGAAGAAGGGGAAACCCTTCATTTGGTCGGAGAAATGTCAGCGGAGTTTTCAGGAGTTGAGGCAGAGGTTGACTAGTGCCCCCATCTTGAGGCTTCCAGAGGAGGGCGTAGTGTATGTAGTTTACTACAACACATCAACTACCGGAATCAGATGTGTCCTTATGTAGGAGTGAGAAGTGATCACATATGGTTCTCAATAGCTGATACATATTGAGATAAACTATGCTACCCATGACCTAGAGTTAGTAGTAGTGGTATTCTCCTTGAAGATGTGGTGACACTATATGATGGGAAAGAATTTTACCGTGTACTATGATCACAAGAGTCTCAGGTATATCTTCTCCCAGAAGGAACTAAACCGGAGATAGTGATGGTGGCTTGAGTTCTTCCAGGACTATGACTTCGAGATAGTCTATACTCTTATGAAGGGAAAAATTGTAGCAGATGCACTAAGAAAGAGGTCTGGTATACAGCTGCAAGGTGAGGTGACGGAGCTACTGGCTACTATACAAATATCCTTTGTGGATAGAGATGCAACAACTTTTCTTAAGTCTCTTAAAGTCACTCCCCCACTCCATCAGCGAGTCAGGGAGGCACAATGTGGGAACGCTGACTGTGAGATACGACGTGCTCAAATTTCCACCGGACAGGCACCTGATGGATTTCTAAAGGTGGAGACCACATAATCCTCTTCAAGGGAAATACCATGGTACCAATATCACTACAAGAGGAAGTGTTGAGGGAGTTCCAGACGTCCCCTATAGCAGTACATACAAGTGTGGTGAAGATGTTCCAGGATCTCCAACGACAGAACTGGTGGTCAGGAATGAAGTATGTAGTAGCAAAGTTTGTCTCTCTGCACCTCACTTGTCAGCAAGTGAACGCGGATCATCAGGTACCAGCAGGATTTGTTCAGTCTTTAGAGGTTCTAGAGTGGATGTGGGATGAGATATCCATGTACTTTGTGACAGAACTTCCATGTACATCCAGAGTTCATGACTTGATTTGGGTGATCATCGATAGACTCACCATGTCATCCCACTTCCTACTGATCAGAGCACATGGTTCAGTAGAGAGCTCGACATGCGTCTATGTGTAGGAAGTTGAGAAACAACATGGAGTAACCTTGACGATTTTCTCCGATCGGGATGCATGTTTTACTTCCTAGCTATGGAAGGGGTTGCAAGAGGCTTTCGGGACACAGCTTCGTTTGAGCACTTCCTTCCATCCTCAGACGGATGGCCAGACTAAGCGGACCATTCAGACTGTCAAGGACATGATGCGTGCATGTGTCCTCAACTTTGGTTGTGGTTGGGAGGATTACTTTCCTTTGGTGGAGTTTTCATAAAACAATATTTAGCACTCCACCATAGGTTTGGCACCTTTTTAGGTGTTGTACGGGCGACCTTACAGATCACCTTTGTGCTGAACTGACCTAGGGGAGTCAGCACTCGTGGGACCAGAGATGGTACATGCTACCACAGAGAAGGTGCAGATCATCTAGGATCAGATGAAGACTGCACAGAGCAGGTATAAGTTGTATGCCGACAGGAGACAGAGACCTCTGGAGTTTGAGGTTGGAGACCACGTCTTTCTATGGGTCCCACTCCGACAAGGTTTGAAGAGATTTGGCCGGGGTAGTAAGTTATCTCCGAGATTCATCGGACCTTTCCAGGTCCTCAGCAGAGTTGGCGTGGTGGAATACCACTTAGCTCTTCCACCTCAATTCCACCGGGTGCATGACGTCTTCCACATATCCCAGCAGAGGAGACACCTACACGGCCCTTCTCACATCATCAACCATGGAGAGCTGGACGTCGACGATGGGGTGACTTTTACAGAGGTTCCAATGGAGATTGAGGATTCACTGGAGAGGGTCCTTCATGGACAGTCAATACCTCTGGTTCACGTTCGCTGGAAGCAGGGGAACCTTCAGGAGAGAAAATGCGAGCGGGAGGCTCAGATGCGTGCTCAGTACCACCACTGGTTCCCTTAGTTTGAGTTGTGGAATACAGGGATGTAAAGCCCTGAAGTGGGGAGAATGTAAAGACTCTGAAATTCTGGGAATTTTTTTATTCTTTCTAAATATAAGGAAATTTTACGAGTCCATGAAAATTGATGGCGCGTGATTCCGAGGCACGGGGTGCCCAGAATGAATTTCTGAACTTTTTTTAAGGTACATTCAGTAAACGTACGAGCAGGTTTTTATAACTTTTGATCTGGTGATCGAAATTGAAATATGAGGATATCGTTGAACTCGCAACACCGATATTCTCTGAAGGAGACTTTCCCCTCAATGGATGTTGGTCGAGGTTGAATGATAATTTTTGGGTTTTCGTGGAAATAATAAAATGAAATAAACACACATTTTATTTTATTTTTTCTAACCACACTCTTGTGGATATTGTAGAGGTTGGGACCATAAGTGTTTTATTCTACAAATTGAATGCTCGGTGGTAGGGACCACCCAAGCTAGTAAAACCTCCCATGATGTGTTATGGTGGTGGGGAACACCTGAGGCTTGAAACCCTCAGACTTCATATTAAATATGGTGGAGCCTATTCCACTCCTCCAACATTTATTATGACAACTCTCCCTCTTTAATTAATTAAGCCATCTTAATTAATTAAATGTTCCAATTTAAATTTATGCCAACATAATTTATTATATTGGCTATCTCTTATTTTTGGTGGGATGGAGGAAATTAATCGCTGGAAAAGGAAGGAGCCTTGGGAGAAAATCTCTCCATGAATAATGCCAACGAAGAACACTGACATCGACTTTGAATTCTTCCACGGCACGTTCGTTGACGAGGAGCGTCTTCAATGTCAATGAACAAAAATAGAGGAAAATGCTGATGACACTGATGTCCGTCTTTTCCCAATGATTCATCTTCTTCCTCGTGACATCATTGACATCATCAATTGAACGAGGTAGGGGTTTATTTGTGTACAAATATTTTATCATGTTATTCCCTTGAATTCTTTTTCGGGATTGAGAATAAATCATTGCGGGAGGTTGTAAGGATTGATGTTCTTCTTCATGTTCTTGTTGATCCATATGATACCACCCTACCACGGAGGGTACGGGCCAAACAAACATGGCTCAACCCCTCTGCAAATCTTGTGATGATTTGTGGTGTTGAAAGCGACGAAGGATATGGTGCAATGAAACCACACTACAGCCACCACCGCCTCGCGACCTCCATGCCCTCGCGGAACCCCCACGGCCCTGCCGCGCCACCCACGGCTGTCACCGTCCAGGCCTTGCTGCCGCCACCGACTGGGCTGAGCCGCCGCTTCTGTCCGCGAAGCCTCCGCCACCATCCACCAAGCTGCCACTGCCGTCCATCGAGACGCCACCGTCCCAAACTGCCTGCGGTCTTCTGAGCTTCCCATGCCACGTCGCTCGTGGCTGTAACACCCCAAGATTCCACGGTACACTTCTGTTTGAATAATACAGTAGCATGAGTTGTATGCAACTTCGAGTTCTAACACACACCACAACCAATCAAACTAGTTATTATGAATAGTAATACCCACTTTTTGAAATTTTATAAATTTTATCATTCAAAATGAACTTCATTTTTGGATTCAGAATATCAAAATTAGCTTTGGGTGATTTTTTGTAATTTTTTTGAAAACATTCAATTTTTTATGAATAGTGAAAAACACAGAGTTATAATTTAAAACCAAACAATTATTTAAATAATTATTTATTTTATTTAAATTTAATTAAGGTCAAAATAGATATATAATATCTATATAAGCTCAATGTAATTCATTGGAGTTAGTTTAGAATAATTTTAAATATATAAATATTTTATTGAACTTTTCACCGTCTTTTACCCACCTCCTAGGAGAATTTAGTAATTCACATAAAATTTAATTTTACCACTTCTGTGAGTGGAATTTTAAAAATCCAAGAAACACAGTTAATATCAAGGAGTAAAATGTGGTTCAATGAGATGGAAATAATTTTTGGTGAATAGTAACTTTTTACTTTTATTTACCACAGTTAAAAGTAAATAGGTTAATTAAGGGTAAAAATGATATTAATATTACCCTAAAACATGTCCTAATTCTATTGGACAAGTGTATCTAGACCAAAAACAACCTTAGGAATAAAATAAAATAATTTAAGTCCACTTGTATAAGATTAGGACATTTATTATTATTTAATTCAAAGAATAGTTAAAAGAGATAAAATCAAAGTTTAATAACTAAATTTTTTTAATATAGGGTTATACATAAGAGAAATTCGATTATAAATATTAATTAGAAATCTAAAAATATTTCCTACATAATGGTATTTTATTTATAATTTTTACACATTAAATAATTTAATTTATTTATGACATAATGGTGATGTAGTAATTACATAATTAACGAAATATTAAAATAATTGGTATTATAAATATCAAAATAAATGTAATTTGAGACTTTTTATAAATCAAAATAATTTTATAGGTTCATATTACATATTAGGATTGGTTAAATAAATTTTATTCGATGTAATAATGTAGTTATGAAATTATCAAAAATAAAATACCCAATAGTGTCAAAATTGACATAAAAGAGTTTTTAAAACAAATATTATATTATTAATTGATATTTTAATCCTAAAATCTAAATTTAGGCCAAAGGACTTATACAATGATAGTTGTATCATTAATGGACCACTTGGGGGTCTCTTGGAGGTATATGGTAAGTTTATTAACTATATAATATAAAAATACAAAGAGACATGGAAAATGTCAAACTATTTAAATAAGAGTTAAATATAAATGACAAGGTTAATATAGTGACCCAAACCTATCTAAAATCTATTGGGTGAAATTATTTCGACCCATCCCCACCTAAACATTTAAATAATCCACTTTGGATCCATTATAAACCGAATATGAATTTATTAGAAAATAATATTTCTAGCTTTTCCAAAGGTTCCCCTCACCCCTCTTATAAAAGGACACTCCCCCTTCTCTATAATTCACAACTTAATGCCTTTTGGCTTGGCCAAACCCTGAATAAATATTCTCTCAACTTCCCTCACTTTGACCTAGAGGAATTATTTTGATCAGAAATCCAACTTAAGTATCCCTTTTGATCAAATCAAAAGGACGAACCCGAAGGAGAGGTAATGTTTTCACCACCCTCTTTCAAGTTTCTTCCTTCTTAAACTTCTTATTTATTTGTTATTTCCATTATAAAATAATAAATCCAGTTTCTTATATATACATTGATGTTATTATAAATATGGTACAACCATATTCAGTATTCTATCCATCCTTTGAATGACACGTCACCATACGTGCGTACGTACGGACTACCATCTCCACGTCGTGGTGAAATTGTTATTCAATATATTATTATTTGGATGGGTATAATAATGATGTGTAATTCATGTAAATAATAAATATCACATGATAATGATTCTGTATATATTATATACCATCCAATTATATATTATTTTAATATAAAAAGAATGATATTGTTGCTCGTGCGTACATACAGATTACCATCTCCATGAACGTGAAGAGATTCATTCCCTATCATATCCATTCAAGACTAAATTTCATTTGATGATTAAAAATAATTTTTATAGACATGATATCATTTGGTATATGAATAATATACATCCCATCTATAACAAATATGGCTCACATAATAAATAATATAAAGGAAAATGAATCTGTTAACACCCGAAACGACGATAATAATAAGATAATATCAACAAATCAATGTTAAAAGATCATATATGATATTATATTAATGTATATGATTCTTTTATAAATTAATAAAAATTATTCCACCATTATACAGGAGGTTAACCTACCCTCTGCCAATGAAAAAGTACAAAGTAAGGGGTTTCTTTTCTCACTTTTAATTACATGAGAATTCCATTGTTCACTACTTATTTATTCCATGTTGTGTGTGTACTTCCCATGATTGTATTAATGTGTGATATACGTTAATTTATGTATATTTACATCATTATTGTATTATCCTTCTTTCATGGGTGTATGTTTCAAAAGTTACCAAATCAATAAGGGAATTTTAAATTTCAATTTCCACTCATATAGCTTTACGCATACTTCATTGATTATTTTATTCCAAGATTATGTGTCAAATAACTATTCCTTTGATTATGTCATAATTTACACTCCCCTTTCTATGGATATAATTTTGATACACATAATCACTCCATTGATAAATTCTCAAGTCATTGGTATGAACTTGATAAGAGTAATTTTTAATCAATCTCGATTTGTTGAGTTAAACATCCAATTCATTGGTGTTATTTTACAAGAATATGTGTGAATGTCCTATGATTATTTGATATTGAATATCCAATAATATTTAGTGTATTTATATTTTTCATGCATAATTATGTCATTGATTTATCCTTTACCAAAGGATACGACCTTTATGAGATATTTTATCTCATTTTACAATCCATTGAGACTCCTTTGTTTTAATACACCAAATCACTCTTATATGGTGTATATAATTTACTTTGACATAGTATATCCTGAATACCTTTATTCTCATGATATTACAAAGTGTTTATTAACTCAATTATTTTTATTCAAGTGTCTCTCTTTTGGTTAGGAACTCTAACTAAAATATCATTTTTAAAATGTTTTAAAGATTTATTATTCTAAATCATTATCATTAATGTCCATGTTTTAAAAATGGTTTTAAGAATTTATTTATATGTACGTTAAAGTATAAAAATCAAAATTCCTTTTACAAGTTTCAAAGTGGTTTTGGACACATTGATTCAAAAATCTATTTTAAATGGATACTTGAAAAATAGTGTGTTTTTTAAATGTTTTCAAGATAAAGGGGGATATTTCTCTCAATAGTTTGATGGTTATCTTAATCTATGTCAATATCCTTCATTATTATCAATTGAGGTTAATATGATACAATAAAATATTCTATATTGTATCGAATGAGTTATGTTTGACTATGGATGTGATATTTTTATACCATTCATGGTTTGTGGTTAATGTTTTGACATTTCATATGCTAGTTTTAATATGAATGTTTATGTTATGTTTCAAACTTTTCATACGAGGAATGCATTGGACATAATAAATAAAGGGTGGAGCCTGCTATAACTCCTCAATGCATCGGTAGGTCTGAGGAGACAAACTAGTGTCTTCGAACAAGGCCTTGATAGAACCTTATTTATAGTCTGGGCACGAGGCATTGACTTTATGGTTATGATAATCTGGCATTATGAATTCCATCATTATGAAAGTTGTTATTGATATTGCCAGTGGTTATTTGACTAGTAGAATATCCATTTAAAAAATTAAATGGAATTATTTCATTTTATCTTTGTCATATTATACTCAATTTCAACTTTAAAAGGCTTTTGTTTTAATTGTACACTGCCTTAAATGTTTATTCTTATTTATGAAAGTTTCCTCTATATTGTTATCCATAGTGAGCATCTGATCTCACCCCTTTCAATGTTTTATTTTTTCCTGGATGTGAATAAGTAATTTATGAATGTCCTGCATGGATAGTATGAGGGTATATGAAGACAAGATGTTGTTGTAGTTTTTTTTACTTTATGATGTAATATAACACTTATGAATATATCTACTGTTTCCAAGACTTGTAAACTAATCGGTCTTTCTAGAATTGATCTTTTCTGATCTTGCCAATTCTATGTAATAATGAACCTACTCTGGGTAACTAGGGTCAGGGTGTTACAGTTGGTATCAGAAGAATTTTAGTACAAACCTTGGAAACTATATTTAGATAAACATTGATTAGAGCACATAGCCCTAAGATAGAATTTGAGGATTAGTATAGATAAACTTCCTAGAATATTGGTATTGTATTGATTTTATGAGTTTTCCAAGCAATAAATCTCTTTCTGGATACGAGAAGGAAGAGGTGGCTCTGGTACAGATGTACGTAGGGGTAAAACCCAAAAACACCGCTTTGAGCTAGACTCGAATGGGAACTGGTGCACGACAACGGGCCATGCTGCACTCTTGGTTACAACACTCCCGGGGGATATGCTTTTGATAATTTACATTTTCTATACAAAACAATTTGAAGTATTTTAATATATGATGAGAATAAATGACCTTGGTTAATTATAAGGTGTTTCAAATTGAGAATATAATGTCATGATATTCTCAAAATGATTTTATGACTACTGTTACTCACACAATGATTTCTGGTTTTAGTCAATGACTGGAGTCCAAGGATGTCATAGTAACATTGAGAATGATGTACAAGGTGGGAACGGTTGTGGAAATGAGCAAAAAAATGGAATGCTGATAGGAATAAAAGATATTGTGGTCTTAAAAAATCAGTTTTCCAAAAATATGATCAACAACATATATATTAACCAACTCCCGAACTCAACAATGAAGAGAAAGGTGATGAATGATAACATCTAAAGCTGTGGAGACCATGGAAAAGGAATCCTAAATTTCCATCATGCAGGAAATGTGGAAGGAGAAACCCATGAAAGTGTCTCAAAAGAACAAATAAATACTTTACGGGCGGTAAATAAGGACATAGAGTGAAGAATTGATGAGGAAAAATGAAGAGTACTATGGAAAAAAATAAAAATGGTCCCAAAAATCCATTTACAGTCATTTTTAATAAATGTAGGGGACCTGGACATTATCCGAGTTAATGCCCTATTTTATAGCATATCTTCTTGGTCAAATAAGAAGCAATGTGGAAATAAATGGTCGGAGAAATGTTTAAATGTATTAGTTCTCCTTATTGATGAGATTACTTTAGAATAATTTTCTATTGTATTTGTAACCCCGTAGTTTTCCATGTGGGAATGATATTTGAGGAATGCTTATATTTTCCCTTGTGGATATAGTTATAAATAACCATTTGGTTTTATATGATCATTATGTTTGAGGAAATTACAAGTTGTTATATTTTGGGATGCAAATGCAAGGTATGAGATAACATTTCTGGTTAAAATTGTGTTATGGTTATTTTGAGGAATTTATCTCATTTTGGTAATGTTATAAAATACAGTTTTTAAAAAAGGACAATACACAGATCATGTGACAACCCATCACGTCGGACATAGCTGTGGGAATCGAACCCACAACTAAAGTGTGTTGGGGATTTATCGCCTACCAAGGACTACTGGAAGTCCCTGCTTAGTGTGACTAATTATTTTTAGTTAAATGATTTTATTGATCAATAATAAGTTCATTTGGATTCTTATGTCTTATAAAATGAATACCCTTAGTATAGGAAAATGATTTGGTGATTAAGTGATAAATGTTATTTTGGAAGATGTTCACTTTGTTGGGAACACTATATTCCCAAGGAAACTAGAATACTATGGGATTTCATTTGAGGAGTAATAGTGGATTTTTATCTACGTTTTTATTGTGGATTTATAGTGATTTGGGTTTTTTATGGAAATGATTAACCTATAATAGAGAATATGTGATTAGGTTAATTACTTTTAAGTATCTCCCTTTAAGAGTAGTTGATGTCATTTGGAAATGCAATTTAATGTGGAAGACTACATAACCAAATTATTCTACGTTTTGGGTTTCAATATTAGTTTGAATTATATTGAAGGATTTTAAAGACAATTGTTTATTGAATGGTATTTATTTAACTTTGGGGTATTGTTGGTTTAATTTTAGAAATTAAGATTAGTGTTTCTTTATCTAAAGGAATATCCTTTTGGGGGATCATCAGATCTTGTACTAACCATTTTGGTTTTGATTAATCTCTAAACACAAGGTAAATATATAGTTTATCTTTCGTGGATCATGTGATTCTATAAAACATTATTCTAGCTCTTACAGTGTGACCAAGTCTTCTTGAATACTCATCGTTTAAAAAAATGAGTTAGTGGTGGAAATTTATTAAAGAATGAAACTCTACTTAAAAAGTAAGTATATCTCTTTATTTTCTTAGTCAATCTCATAAATTAATTCCTCAACTTTATGTAATGTAACTTTAAAAAAATGTTGTCTGTATACTATTCCAACTGGGAAACTAATGACCGTTTGTCCCATCACAATTTTGTGGCATTCATATTTTTAACTTTCTCCTGATCATGTTTTCTAACTCTCTCCATCAGAACATGACACTTAGTTTATCTTCCATATCCATGTTTTCTTACATGAAATCCTAGTATGAGTTATCTTGGGTGACCTTTGTACTTATCTTTCTTTCTTTTAAGGTGATAGTTTTATGTACTCATTTTCTGATGTGGGACATTCCATTATATTCCCAAGCCCAATTTTAAAAATCTCGAGGATTAAATTATTTGAAGGAGGGGAGAATGAATACCCCAAGCTTCCACGACACACTTCTCTTGGAATAATATAGTATCGTGTGTTGTACACAACTTCGAGTTCCAAAACACACCACAACCAATCAAACTAGCCATTATGAATATTAATACAAAATTTTTGAAATTTTATAAATTTTATCCTTCAAAATGGACTCCATTTTTGTATTCGGAAAATCTAAATTATCTTTGGGTGATTTTTTGTATTTTTCTGAAAACATTCATTTTTTGATGAATAGTGAAAAAACACCGAGTTATATTATAAAAAATAATTTTTGATTAAATAATTATTTATTTTATTTATATTTAATTGAGGTAAAAATATATACATAATATATATATAATCTCAATGTAATTCATTGGTGTTAGTTTAGAATAATTTTAGATATATAAAAATTTTTATTGAAATTTTCACCGTCTTTTACCCACCACCTCCTAGGAGAATTTGGAAATTCACATTAAACTTAATTTTACCTCTTCTGTGAGTGGAATTTATAAAATCCAAGAGACACGGTTAATATCAAGGAGTAAAATGTGGTTCAATGAGATTAAAATAATGTTTGTTAAATAGTAACTTTTTACTTTTATTTACGACAATTAAAAGTAAGTAGGGCAATTAAGGGTAAAAATTATATTACTATTACCCTAACACATTTCCTAATTATATTGGACAAGTTTATATCGACCCAAAACAACCTTAGGAATAAAATATTATCATTTAGGTCCACTTGGATTAGATTAGGACATTTATTATTATTTAATTCAATGAATAGTTAAAAGAGATAAAATCAATGTTTAATAACTAAAAAATTTTAATATAGGGTTATACAAAAGATAAATTAGATTATAAATATTCATTAAAAATATAAAAATATTTCCTACATAATGGTATTTTATTTATAATTTTTATACATTAAATAATCTAATTTATTTATGACACAATGGTGATACAGTAATTACCTAATTAATGAAATATTAGTATAATTGGTATTATAAATATCAAAATAAATGTAATTTGAGAATTTTTATGAATTAAAATAATTTTATAGGCTCATATTACATATTAGTATTAGTTATATTTTTTTTGAAATAATAATGATTTTATAAAATTATCAAAAACAAAATACCCAATAGTGTCAAAATTGACATAAAAGAGTTTTAAAAAAAATATTATATTATTAATTGACATTCTATTACTAAAAATATAAGGTTAGTCCAAATTACTTATATAATGATAGGTGTATCATTAATGGACCACTTGGGTTTTCTTGGAGGTATATGGTAAGTTTATTAACTATATACTATAAAAATACAAAGAGACATGGTAAATGTCAAACTATTTAACTAAGAGTTAAGTATAAATGACAAGGTTAATATAGTGACCCAAACCTATCTAAAATATACCGGTTGAAATGATTTAGACCCATACCCACCTTATCCAGTAAATAATCCACTTTGGAGCCATTAGAAACCGAATATGAATTTATTATAAAATAATATTTCTAGCTTTTCCAAAGCTTCCCCTCACCCATCTTATAAAAGGGAACTCCCCCTTCTCACTAATTAACACATTAAAAGCCTTTTGTCTTGTCCAACCCCTTCCCAAATATTCTCTAAACTTCCCTCACTTCAACCTAGAGGACTTATTTTTATCATAAAGTGAACCTAAGGAGCCCTTTTTATCAAATCAAAAGGAAGAACCCGAAGGAGAGGTAATGTTTTCACCACCCTCTTTCAAGTTCTTTTCTTCTTGAACTTCTTCTTTCTTTGTTATTTATATTCTAAAATAATAACTCCAGTATCTTCTATATACTTTGATGTCATTATAAATATGGTACAACCATATTTAGTATTCTATCCATCCATTGAATGACATGTCCCCATACGTGCGTACGTACGGCCTACCGTCTCCATGTCGTAGTGTAATTGTTATTCAATGTATTATTATTTGGATGGGTATAATAATGATGTTTCATTCATGTAAATAATAAATATAAGATGATAATGATTCTGTATATATGATATAACATCCAATTATATATTATTTTAATATCAAATGAATGATATTGTCGCTCGTGCGTACGTACGGATTACCGTCTCCTCGAACGTGATGAGATTCATCCCTATCATATCCATTCAAGACTAAATTTCATTTGATGATTAAAAATAATGTTTAGAGACATTGTTTCATTATGGATATTAATAAGATACATCCCATCCATAACAAATATTTCTCACATAACAAATAATATAAAGGAAAATGAATCTGTCAATACCCGAAACGACGATAATACTAAGATATTATCAACAAATCAATGATAAAAGATCATATATGATATCATATTAATGTATATGATTATTTTATAATTAAATAAAAATTATTACACCATTATACAGGAGGTTAACCTACCCTTGACGAAGGAAAATGTACAAAGTAATTGGTTTCTTATCTCACTTTTAATTCCGTGAGAATTCCATTGTTGACCACTTATTTATTGCATGTGGTGTGTGTACTGCCCATGATTGTATTAATTGTGCAATATACTTTAATTTAGGGATATTTAAATCATCATTGTATTATCCTTCTTTCATGGGTGTATGTTTCGTAAGTTACCAAATCAATAAGGGAATTTGAAATTTCAATTTCCACTCATCCGGCTTTACGCATACTTAATTTATTATTTTACTCTAAGATTATGTGTGAAATAACTATTCATTTAATTATGTCATAGTTTCCACTACCCTTTCTGTGGATATACTTTTGATACACATAATCACTCCATTGATAAATTCTCAAGTCATCGGTATGAACTTGATAAGATTAATTTTTACTCAATCTCGATTTATCGTGTTAAACATCCAATTCATTAGTGTTGTTTTTACAAGAATATGTGTGAATGTAATTTGATTGTTTAACCCTAAATATAAAATCATATTGAGTGTATTTATATTTTTCACACATAATTATGTTGTTGATTTTTCTTTAACCTAACGATATGACCTTTATGAGAGATTTCATCTCAATTTACATTCCATTGAGACTCCTTTGTTGTTATACACCAAATCACTTTTATATGGTGTATATAATGTACTTTGACATAGTATATCATGAATCCCTTTATTCTCATGATATTAAAATGTTTTTATTACCAAAATTATTTTTATTCAAGTGTCTCTCTTTTTTTTGGAACTCTAACTAAAATATCATTTTTAAAATGTTTTAAAGATATATTATTCTAACTCTTTCTTATTAATTTCCATGTATTAAAAATGGTTTTAAGGATTTATTTATATGGACATTAATTTTTTCAAATAAAAATTCCTTTGAAAAGATTCAAAGTGGTATGGGACACTTTGATTCAAAAATCTATTTTAAATGGCTTCTTGACAAATAGTGTGACTTTTAAATGTTTTCAAGAAAAAGGGGGATATTTCTCTCAATAGTTTGATATTTATTTTATTATATGTCAATATCCTTCATTATTATTGATTGAGGTTAATCTGATACAATAAAATCTTCTATATTGTATCGAAGGAGTTATGTTTGACTGTGGATGTGCTATTTTTATACCATTCATGGTTTGTGATTTATGTATTGACATTTCGTATGCTAGTTTTAATACAAATGTTTTTGTTATGTTTCAAACTTTTCATATGAGGAATGCATTGGACTTAATACGTGATGGGTGGAGCCCGCTATAGCTTCTTGATGCATCGGTAGGTCTCATGAGACAAAAAAGTGTATTGGCACAAGGCCTTGACAAAATCTTATTTGTAGTCTTGGCACGAGGCCTTGACTATGTGGTTATGATAGTTTGACATTATTCATTCCATCATTATAAAAGTGGTTATTGATATTACATGTGGTTATTCGACTAGTAGAATATCCGTGAAAATAAGTAAATGGAATTAATTCATTTTATCTTTTCCATATTATGCTGAAGTTTATGTTTAAAAGGTTTTTGTTGTAGTTATACATTGCCTTAAAATGTTTATGTTTATTTATGAATGTTTCCGCTATATTGTTATCCTTACTGAGCATCTGAGGTCACCCCTTTCAATGTTTTATTTTTCCCAGGATGTGAAGAAGTAATTTATGAAAGACTGCAGGGATAGTATGAGGGGATATGAAGACAAGATGTTGCTGTAGTTTTTTTTATTTTATGATTTAATATAAGACTTATGAATATATTTAGTGATTCCAAGACTACTAAACTAATCAGTCTTTCGAGACTTGATCTTTTGTGATCATGCCAATGTTATGTAATAATGTACCGACTCTAGGTAACTAGGGTCGAGGCGTTACAGCGGCCCTCCGAGCCACCATAGCAGCACCGCCAGCGGCCTCTCTAAGTCACTCTGTCCGAGCCACCCGTGACCCCGAGCTGCTTCGGCCGAACAACCCACGGCCTCCACCCTCCTTACCAAGCCGCCCCGACCGAGTCGCCCTGCGGCCTCGCACCATCCGCAGTCGAACCCCCTGCGGCCCCTCGAAGCCTACCAGACCGCCCGGTGGGCTATGACGGACCCAGCGGGCTGGGCTGAACCCAACTGGTCTAGCCACACTATAGGACGGGTCAGACCGGACCCGGGCCCACCACAACCCATTTACTTATTTTGGTCATAACATTGGCACCAGGCGTCTGTTTGATGAACCTTCAGCGGCGTTGGAAATAATGGAGCGAGATGGTCCCTTTGAGTATACCCCACTGGAGTTTTGGATTAAGATGGGGGACGGTCAGGTTGGATCGAGCACGAATCCAACTGGACCTTGGGACTAAAAGGATAATAACTCCGAGATCGGTCATCTGATTGAAGTGTCGTCTATTGTGTTGAGACCCCTATTATGTGAAGGACCTTTGATATTCCTCTTCACGAGACTTCATGGTAGTTGGAGTATCTAACAGTATCTCGTGGAGCAGATCCTCCTGGAGACGAGCAACATAGTGCGAGAACCCATTAGTTGGCTGAGACTTGACAACCGCTGACCTTTTCGACATGGAGTGACTTGACAGGCCCAATGGGGAGCGCCTTTATGTGACGTGGCATACCCACGATGGGAAGCGCCTCTATGTGATGAAGCAGACCAACAGTTCATGACAGGAGGAGTACCTCATCAGGCCATGGTGGGGAGTGCCTCTGTGTGACGCGATAGACCCACGTTACTCGACAGGACGTGTACCTCAGCAAGTAATGAGGGGGAGCACCTCTGTGTGACACATCAGACCCATGGTGGGGAGCACCTCCGTGTGATGTAGCAGACCCACGGTAATCAATAAGAGGAGTACCTCAGCAGTCCAAGATTAGTGGGAAGTGCCTCTGTGTGACGTGGCAGGCCCACTATACTTGATAGAGGAGGGGTTCTCTACTAGCCAAGGTGTTCGACGATGTGACTGGAGATGTTACTTGTTACTACCCCTAAAATAAATCCTGGTGTGAGATGTGTTAGTATCTCTGTATTTTCCTCATGATTGAGATGGATTACTTGATAACTTAGTTATATGTATGGTCATATACCAAAATAGGGTTATATATTGATTTCATACTTTTTGGTTTATCCTTGGTGGTTTTTGTGAGTCCTTGAGGGTCTTGAGGTCCCTACTAAGTATCTTTATACTCACCCCTATATGGGCTATGCCCGCACGTTCTTGTGT
This sequence comes from Viscum album, assembly GCA_963277665.1. Classification (NCBI taxonomy): domain Eukaryota; kingdom Viridiplantae; phylum Streptophyta; class Magnoliopsida; order Santalales; family Viscaceae; genus Viscum; species Viscum album. Next base: position 282,650,105 of record OY728142.1, read on the forward strand.
AGGATGCAGACGACGGACAACGTTGACTAAGGCTGAGAGTACCAGGACTGGACGGTACCTAGAGGTGTACCATACGACATGTCAGTACGCAGAGGAGATGGGTGGATGTGGAGTACTGAGGACGTGATCTATACCTACCCTTCAGGTAGAAACCTGAAAGGATGATCCAGTAGCTATCTTTTTTTCTCTTTCTTTAGTTGTATTGTATTTCATTTGTACTTGTACCTTTACTGTTGGGCGTGTATTCCGGCCCCCTTTTTACTTTCCGCACTCTTTTGGTTATATAGCTTGATTTTCTTCGTATCTTGTTGTGTGCTTGGTTACATGAGTTTATAGGTTATAAAGGCAATGCCTTCCCAGTTTTAGGGAAAACGCCTTTCGGTGCTAGTCACCATCCCCTGGCCTATGGAAGGAGGGCATGGGGTAGTCATTTCACGGGCCCCAGGGGACAGGTCTTGACAATCCTTTTAATCTATACCAGCCCTCTATTGATCAACTAGATTAACCTTATAGGCCTCGACTACCCACACTTCTCTTGGATGAAGTCTAGGTTCCATAACTACATCGTAAACATTAAATACCTAATCCCGAGTAGTAAGGAATTTTTTTAGGGTCTTCTTTATTGTTTTTTTATTTTTCCCAAGACACACCAATTCACGAAGGAACACAAGACATTATGATGAATGTAAATTTCTTAGGGTCTCTACCGTGGAATCAATGTAGCCTCACTGGGTCATTCTGTAGGCTTGGAGTCCTTGTTTCAGATGATGGGGGCCCTAAAATATCATTCCCTAGCTAGTCTTCTCTGGCCTATTTCACGCACCAATATTGCATATCACCCTTTCCCTACCATCCCATGAAATCATCATTATGGCCAACCCATAAATAAATCCTATCTCTCAACCATGACCTCTGATACCATTTTTTCATGACTAGCCTTCTCCAAGATAATAGAAGGAACATAAAACTGCCAAACCCCACATTATTCATGTTTAAGGGGAGATAATGACCCTTGAGACCCACCCTTAATAGGCCTCAGAGTGGCGACTATCGCTAAGGTATATAATCTCATGTAATATGCAAGGCATTACCCTTTTTATAGAACAAGATCATAATATAAGATGGTAAATCCCAAACAACTCCAAGGACTAAATATAAAAGTAAAACCAAAATTCCATCCCGAAGTGCATGTCCAAAATAAAGTGATACAAAGTAAAAGAAAACAATGAAGAAATATACCAAATGAAAGAAGAGTAGCAATGATAATTTTCCCAATGCCTGAGCTATTAAGGTCTGGAATGGTCCTCAAAGTCCGCATGGAAACCTGAAAACAGTTTTATATACACATGGAGAGTATACAGGTATACTGAGTAGGGAAACCAAAATCTCTGGTGCACATGTGGGGATACATTATAATACCCTATGAGTAATAGAGGTAACTAAAACACCTATAAAGGAAAACTATCCACCCAACCTCACCAAGGAACACTTCCCAAATAATTCGAGTTAGGTATGATAATAGTAATAGAATATAGACATTTGGGGTACCCCGCACTTCTTTCCCACAAGTTATTTAGAGCATCCTACGCTTCAGACCTCCCCCACAAATACCACTATAGTTCCACTTCCACCCCCAACAACAACAATATGGGCTATCTGAACCGCACTTTTATCCTACCAGCATACACCTGGGCCACTGCAGCCACACATCCTGCCCGTAGACACATGGGCCATTGCAACCACAATTCCTACTCATAGACACCTGGGCCACCACAACCCCACTTCCTTCCTGCAGACATTTGGGCCTCATCCTGAAGATACATGGGAAACAAACCTACCCGTACACACCTGGGTCAACCCACTAAAACAAACCATACCCAAAGAGTATTGGACTATAATTAACCTTAGGACATTAAAGCCATTCTAAAGAGTCTTCGAGTACTTGGGAGTTGGAGAATAAATGAGCTAATAACCGGCCACTCATATGAAGTTTGTGAAAAACACCCTCCCACGTGAAGTTTGGGGTGTCAGCATGAAGTTCCAAACATGGTTGGGCTGTGTATAAGAAAAAAAATTAAATTTTATACATATAGTGAATCAAGCACTCATCCCAACCTAAGGACCCCAAAACGAACAACCATTCCAGATGTAACCACTCCTCCTGCTACCCATACCTACACAAGTACACAATACCCACAAATAGAGCACAACCCATTCCTGGAAAATAGTTCCCCATTTTACCCATTCTCATTTTCATTTTCAATTCATTCCACATAAATATTCCTTCACTACTAGGAAACTAACAGGAATAACCACAATAAAAAACAACAACTGAAATAAAACATCCAAGAAGAAATTTAAGCATTAACTCCTGGATTTCTTGTAAATAACAACATCAAAATTTCATCCTGTGAGATCCCTAAAAGTATTGAAACCAAAACAAGACCCAAATTACTTGTTCCAAAACATTTACCACTGGCTCCACACAGCCTTAGATTCACAAACCAACAACCTCTCAACTAGAGATTACATTCCCCTCTGTGTCACCCCACAAACATCAAACAGAACAACCATGCATATCATTAGAATAGAGCAAGGGAGTTTTTAGATTTAGACATCACCATTCATTATGTTCCTTCTTTCAATTTGTTTAATCGAAGTAATCACACAAGGGTTATTATCCAACTGTCATACATTTAATCTACCAAGTTTACGTGATTAATCAGTTTCCATGTTATATTCATTCAATCACAAGATTATACAGTAAATGGAGTATCATTAGTGTGTAACAAATGACCACCATGGACCATGATTTTCAGTTTACATGGCCCCATACAATTCAAAACATAAAAGATATGGTAAAATACAAGAACATAATCATATTTCACACCCCCTCATTCTTTGAAATTCTATTTATTATCATTTTTAATGTTGGTTTCATCTATGTATTGATAGAACATCATCTTACCCACCCAACATGATGCACCGTAAAGAGAGACGAAGGAAGACCCCCTACTTGGATGATCAACGATCGAAGTTTTCTCATTGCTCCAAAAACAAGGGATGATGCGACTTGCAAGAAGAACTCCAAGGCTGAGCGGAAAGGGCTCCAACATGGGTGCACAATTCATATTTGGAGGAATTCTTGAGGCATACTTAGAGAAATGAAAATGAATAAGGAAGAGAGAATCTTAGTTTAAAAAGAGTCAATATCCTTAAATCTGTGAGGCCATTTTGATGTACTTAAAAGTAGGGTCGTTTTTTTACCACACCGCTTGGTGGTTTTATATGATGGAATTAATTGATATTTTATAATTCCCCTTAAAAATAGTGGAGATACACCAGTGGGATGTTGTGATTTGATATATCAACTTTAAATTGAGAAAAACATGTAACATGTGTGAAAATGGGAAAACTCAGAAAACTGGGTAAGGCAGAAAAGGGTGTAAAACGATAAAAAGGTCACATGTTTTGGAAATTCATGGGTAGTTCAACTCTTTGTATATTTAAAATATCATTTATAGGCCTTAAATAACTTTTGATGGGGTATTAAAACACTTTTACATTAAAAAAGACGTTACTGGAGAGAAAATGAAAAGTCTTGGGAGAGGCTAAGAATAACTCACTGATGGGTGATTCACTGACACCCTTGCATTAATTCCTTGGCACCGGCCGGTGTGGCACCGATGCCGATCTATTCCATTGCTGCCAATCGGTGCCACCAATGGCTGATTGGTTTCACTGATTCCCATTGGTGTCACTGATGTCCGATTGGTTCCACTGATGGTCGATCAGTGCCACTGATGGATGATCGATGCCACTCATACCCATTGGTGCCACCGATACCGATCATTGTCACTGATTCGAATCGCTTCCACCATTTATTCAACCAAAACTTTAGAAAACTCGTCAATAAATCACCGATGGTCCTCAGGATACCTCAAACCTCAAGATTTGTAAAATTAATCAACTAGGAAGGTTCGCGCCATTACAAATCATCTAATAACATCATAATGCAAATAAAAATTAGGTATATCCCATGACATCATATAATAAAAATTATAAGGATATATATATATTCCATATACTGCCACAACATTTAAAAATAAATTCACATCTCAAATTAAAAAAATAGAAGATTAATATAATTTCGTATTGTCTATAATAACTCAATGTGTCCAAAACAAAGGTCAAATGTTTCCAATTTTCCTGAAAAGATTATGAATATATCAATATATCATCGATAAAAAAAATAACAAATGAATCTAGATATGGTTGGAAAACCTAGATCATCAAGATGATAGAAACAACTATTATATTTTTCACCTTGAATGTTACACTTTGAGAATTTAAAAGAATAACATCATGTTAAATAGAGTGTATGACATTAAAAACAAATCATAAAATAAAATATAACACTACAATAATTTATGATATACTTTTTCAAAAATAAATTAAATCTCCTTGATCTCTTGTGATGCACGCAACATGAGGTTTAAACAAAATGTGATATTCAATTAATGTATTATTTAATCATAGCCATTATAACCTAGTCATTAAATTAGATTGTATAAATATGAATAAATAAATTATGGAAAAATATTTTTTATACTTTTTCATTAGTTATCTATTAATTTTAAATAAAATAAAAACCATTTTATAGATAAATAAATGCTTTCTAACAACTAAAGTTTTTTTAAAGACAGATTTGTTTCCCTTTGTGCACAAATTTGAAAATTATATTTTCCACTCATATAAATTTTATTTGAAAAAAAATAAAATTTATTTTTAAAATAAAAATATAAAAATTATCTTAGTGCTACTTTTATATAATTTTATGAAGAAATTAATTTTTTATGAATAGTTAAAATTACTAATATTTATTTAAAACTAGATTTACATTAAAATTATTTACAGATTTAATTAATCAATTTTTTTTACTATAAAATTAGATAATTTTTTAAAAATTTAACTAATATAGGTCATTTTTACCAAATTCATGATGAATTATGATATTAAAACATTGTATACTTATAAAAAATTTCCCTATCAAAAACTACTCTATCACCGCGTCTGCGATTTAACTTTACGTTGAATTCTTCCACTTATATTAATTTTATTTATTAAAATGGATTCAATATTTTTAATAATTATACTTTATATTATCTAATATGTTCATCTGAACATTTTATCATAATTTAGAGTGAAATTAGTAAAGTTAATTATCATGGTTAAGGTAAAAATGGGTTTACTAGTGGTTAGAATAAAAAGATAAGGGTTAAAATGACTGAAAACTTGTCCAAAACCAGTTTTTGGAGATATTTAGAAATTTAACCCAATAATTTTATAAAATAACACATTTTTAGGATTTTTCATGAAAACAGTTTTGTTATCACTTTATCTTTTCAAAAATTACATGTGTGTCCTCTCTTCTACGTTCAAAAGGCTTCTCACTCTCCTCTCATTTTTACACATCTAAAACCATTTGGTTAGGATGGTCAATATCCAAATACATTTATTAATTTTCTCCCCACATCCTAGAGGATCTATTTTTATTATGAATCCCTCTTATGAAGTCTTTATTCGTAAACCTAAAGTGGCTCTTCAAAGAAGAGGTAAAATTCGTAAATATGAATATATTTTTTTATCCTTCTGCTTCCATAAAAACTTTTTAAAATGTGATAATATAATAACATAATTAAATGATATATACTAATATTTTCTTATGTTAATTTTATAATCCAAAACCATATCCACTTCAATCAAATGGGAAACAAAATCGTCAATAGTGTGTACAACCGACTACCGCCACTCAATTCGATGTAATTAACTTTCCATCACCAACATTAAGTGATAGAAATAATTATGGATTTGACATATTTATATGATATTTAGGACATTAAAATAATTATATCATTATTTTATCATATATAATTTCTTACTTTCCATTTTGTGGGGGATATGATAATGTCGCCCGTTTGTACGACAGGATACCACCCTACATAGTGAGGTGATTCATTTTTTTATTATGCTTTACATAAAAGGTTGTATGGTTAAAGTTAATGAATATATGTTATATTTAAGATCTTAAAATACTTATAGAAATATAATAACTCAACTATATTCTTACATTCTAATCAGTTAGAAAACAATATCATCACTCGCGCATACATGTGGACTACCGTCTCTACGTAGCATGTGAAATGTTTTTCATTTTATTATTACATGGATTATAATAAGAATGTATTTTATTAATATAAATTATATGAATATATTATTAAAAAAATTAATTTTAAATATGTATTTATTTTTCTTTTAATTCCATCCATCAAGAAAAATGTAAACAAAATTCATGCGTATATACAGTCTATCGTCTCTATAAACGTTGTAATCGATAATGTGTCTATATCCTTTTTTGATTACTATATATATATATATAATGAATATATATTATATTTATATAATTCCTCATATTATTTATATTATTTAATTATTTACAAATTAAAATGATTAAATTACTGAACCAAAATATACGTGAAAAAGGAAGCAATTATCACACGAAGTTGTGATTTTAACAAAGAATTGTAATTAAACAAGTGATAAAATACTATAAGTAAATCATATATGGTATGAGATATATTATCATGGTTCTGTAATATATTTATAATAAACTATTATTTATTATAAAGTTGTTTTAAATACATATAATGGAAGTCAAACCCATGGTAAGAGTTTCATGTCTCGTTTTTACTTAATGAGACCTATTCTGTATTCACTAATTATTCATTTTTGAGGTGTACATAATAAACAATTTTATTTATTATACCATGAATATATTTATATTAAAGTTATTTAAGGATTAATTTTTTGTTATTTTTAAAACAGGTTTTATGATTCCAAAGTTACCAAGGTGGAAATGTTGTATTCTACAATCTCTTTATTATTCACGGTTATTTATATTTTAATATCTTATAGGGTAATTACTTGGTATTTATATCATAAAACCAATATATTTCATTATCCTAGTGTAATTCATGAAATTTATAAGTAAAAATACTATATTTATACACTTTTATAATTTAGATTATAGAAACATTGTTTTTAAGAAAAGGAAAAATTATTCCACTTTTCGCTTGAAAATAATTTTTCATCCAAAACCATGTTTAATAAAAATATTCCCATAAAATTTCTTAACCGTATTCAAATTATTTCTTAAATTCACTTTTATTCATGTTTTTAATTTTTGTTAAAAAAATTAATGGAATATTTATTTCATTTTCCAAACAATTAATGTTTGGCTTTTACAAATAATGTGGAAGGAATATTTGTTTTAACAGGTATGAAATAAAAATAATTTCTTACTATCCTAACCAATCATTGTTTTAACTATTGTGTTATAATGTTAAAAATTTATTTTAATAGAAGTTTATTTATAAATTTTTTTGAGAGATTTCAGTTTAAAAAAAGATATTTTCAAAGTGAATAGTTTATTTTCCTCAAAATTGTTTTTAATTAAATTCTTATGGCATTTATATTCATAAAAAAATCATCCCTTTATTATAATTACTCTTGATAAGGGATATGTTTTATTCATATCATCTTTATTCTTTGTTTGGATGTTTTATCACCAGTTTTATTAAGGATGTACAATTTGGTTATAATTCCTCATATTTATCTGGATGGTTTATGATTATGTTTATTTTATTGGTTATGTATTAACATTTTTTATGTTAGTTTTTCAATATGAATATTTATGTGGATTATTTTTTACCCCTTTAATATGAGTAAATGGTGGGATATTGTATGTTATGGGTGGGTCCTTTTTATAGATAGTACCTAGATACATTTCTGGGTCTCATAAGACAAATCAGTTTGCCAAATTAGTGAAGGTTCTAGGTGCAGCAGAAGCGTCATTGGGATGGTACCCCACATTCATTTTTACCATGATCAATGATTATTAGGGGATAAATATGATGATTAATTCTATTATCCATAGAATATATTAATACATTTATTTAATGAAGAAAGAGGCCCAAAAACCTCAGAGAGGATCTTGCACATCATGTTTATAATTAATTTAACTAATTTCATAAAGAAAAATAATACGTGTACCTTTGGTATTTTTCTTCGTTGATGTTGTTGATCATCCTGAATGACCCTTCCAGATTATCTCTTTTCACTTGTAAGGATCAAAACTAGAATCCTTATAGCGATGATCCACACGTGCTCTGATGGCCTCCGATTGACACTGCTCGTTCTCCAAGTGCTAGCACGGAGAAGCGAGTGTCTTGTGTCAGTCGTTCTTGATTTCTTTTTCTTCATCCTTGAAGAACATATCTCGTTCTTGATAGGGTAGAGAAGAGGATTTGAGAGAGAAATTGTTTGCCTCAATAATTCTTAATTCACTAGGCGAGTGGTGTGATGTCAGACACAATCAGCGTACTTGCCTATTTATAAACACGGAATTTTAATTACAATTTTTAATTGCATAGAAACAATTAAATATATTCATGAACTTAGAAAAAACCAATTAATTTTATAATAATACCGCATCATTATTTATAGTGCGCCAACTTGCAAAAAATAGAATTATATATAAAATTCTGCATCATAAAATAATAATAACGTTATTTTAATTTGTGCCAACTAGTTAAATAATTATTTACTATCTTGAAAATAATTATTTTACTACTAGAAAGTCCTTGGTCTGCTCAAACTCCACTTCCATTTATTGAACACAAAAAAATTAATAAATAATTTATTCTCTTAAATAAATTTTTTATTTACAAACAAGTAAATAAATATTGTTTAAATGTTCAATAAAATAAATAAATATATTTAATTTAATTTATGCGATCATTATAACATGAATAAAATTATTCCATAGTTTTGAGAATAATATTTATTTCATTAATTAAATTCAGATTGTATTTAATTTAGACCATCAAAAACACTTAGTGTGTGACCCTCTAGGATTCTTTCACATTGGCATTAGGCGGGCTTGCCTAAAGTCCAAGAGTACTGTCTAGAAACGGGTCAAGGAACCCAAGAGAAAGAACATAAATTCATAATAATGACATCCACATACGAACACTCAGTGTTTAATATAATCCCTTTGTAGAAATATCTCATCAAGTAGGTTTCATGATTATCTAATCAACTTTTATTCTTGATACGTCATTCTTTGACTATTTAATATAAACTCATATTTACACCATGGTATTGGAATTTTGTGCAACGGTTCTATTTCAATCAAATAGCTGAGATATCAACTTCCATTAATGGAAGGAAAAAATCCTTCCTCGACTTATCCATTAATAAAATACCACTCGTGATGCACCCAACATACCCTACTTCCCACCAACTGTATTCATGAAGGTTTTCATCAGTAAATTAAAGTTCCTAAGTTGTGACATGTATTAATGATAATCCTAAAGTCTAAGGATCATTACACACTCTGGAAAATAGAAATATCTGATGACACCAAAACATGTGGAATTCCAACTAGCGAGTCTGTTCACATAATATTTTTCTTAGAGATTACCAAGTGTAAACTTCATGATAGGAAGTCTAATCTGCTTACGACTACTCGCACCTGACGTTATGCATGCTATGTGTCCCATCATAGCATGTCATCTAATCACAGAACAATATTTAATAATATTTTTATAGCATTTCAAGTTTCTCATCATAGAAGGGAATTTCAATGACCTTATCAATGAAACAAATACTCTAGGACATTATTACATAATAGTCAGGCAGAAAAATGAACAATATGTAATAATAATACATTAAATATTCATGTAATCAAAGTAAAACCAGTTGTTTCTTGGACACCAACTCTTACAAACTCTCACTTGTACTAGAGACAACTGCCTACGAATTTTAGTCTGCTAGACCTCACATGATGATCATGTTTCTACTGAGCCAAGGATTTAGTCAAGGGGTCTACCAGGTTGTCTCAAATGTAAATACTTCTCACTGAAACTTCACCTCTCAGAAAAAAAAGCCCTCAAGAAAAGATACTTTAGAAGTGTGTGCGTCATCCGCTGATGTGACCTTGGATCTTTTGTGAGAGCCTCCACTGTAGTATTATCACATTATAGTGTGATGGGATCTTTGCTGCTCGGTATCAAATATAGCTTCTGGACGATGCTTTGTATCCAAATTGCTTCTTTAGCTACCTTAGAAGCTGCGATATACTCAGGCTCTGTTGTAGAATCTGCGACCACACTCTGCTTTGAGCTCTTCCAACTCAACGCACCTCCATTCAAAGTGAAGATGTATCCCATTTGTGACTTCATGTCATCTTGATCAGTCTGGAAACTAGAATTGGCATATACTTTGACGACTAGTTCCTCATATCCTCCATAAACAAGGAACATATCCTTAGTACACCTAGAATAATTTAGGATAGTCTTGATTGTCATCCAATGGTGGTCCCCTGGGTCAGCTTGATATCTGGATGCCGCACTCAATGTGTAGGCGACATCCAGCCTAGTACATAGCATGTCATACATTACTGACCCAATAACTTATGTGTATGGAATCCTTCCCATTATCTTTATTTTCTCATGTGTCTGAGGACACATTTTCTTGGAAAGATGAATGCCATGTGACGTTGGCAACAATCCCCTTCTGGATTGTTCCATACTGAATCTCTTCAGTATCATATCAATGTATGTATTTTGACTTAGGCCTAGTGATCTCTTGGATCTATCACGATGTATCTTGATCCCCAGAATATATGCTACAGCGACCATGTCTTTCATGGAGAATCATTGATTCAACCATTAGATAAAATACTCTAAGACTAGTATCACATTTCCAATAAGTAATATGTCATCAACATATACTATTAAGAAAACAACTACAATCCCACAAAACTATTTGTAGACACTATGCTCACATTCATTCTTGATAAAACCAATTTCCTTAATGGATTCATCAAAACAAATGTTCCATCACCTGGATTCTTGCTTTAATCCATAAATGAATTTTAGCAACTTTCTTAGCTTATTGGCATCCTTTGGAGTCAGAAAACATTTTTTTGTGTCATGTAGAAATCTTCTTAAAGGTTCCAATTAAGGAATGTTGTTTTGATATCCATTTTCAAAATATCATAGTCATGGTATTATGCAATGGAATGTAGAATTTGGATGGATTTTAGCATTGCTACTGGTGAGAAGGTTTCATCGTAGTCAATTCCTTAATGTTGTTTAAAACCTTTTGCAACCAGTCATGTCTTATAGGTACTGAATTTTCCTTCCATTTCTAGTTTCTTCTTGAATACCCATTTTCAACCGATAGGCTTAACATCAACTAGAGGATCTACCAAAATCCATACTTGGTTTTGGTACATAGAATCCAATTCAGAATTCATGGCTTCTTGCCACTTGGGAACGTCTGTGCCACTTACTACTTCCTTCTAGGTTAGAGGACCATTATTATCAACTAATAAGGAGTCACCATCCATAGTAATATATAAACGTACCATTATGGTTCTCTAACCTCTCATGCAGTCCTACACAGTACTTGTGTCTCTAGAACAGATTCTTCTTCCACATGGCTTTGTCGAATCTATTTCTGTACCAACTCTTGTATAGCCTAAGACTCAACTTCATCAAATTCTATCTCGCTCCAACTATCTCTTTTGGATATGTGATTCTTCTCAAGGAATATGGCATGTATTTCGACTTTAAAAGTTTTGTCTAAGAGGTTGTATAGGTAATATCCACTTGTTTCCTTGGGGTATTCTATAAAGGTACACTTTGTGCCTTGAGGTGCGAGTTTGTTTCCTGAGGAGGCCTTAGCAAACGCTTCGTTACCCCTACATTTGTAAAATTGATAACATGGATTTTCTTCCATTCCAGAAATCATAAGTAATACCATTTTATCAATTTAGTTGGTACTTGGTTTAGTATGTGTGTCATTGTTTGTAACAAAAATCCGCAAAAAGGGAATGGAAGACTTGCATGACTCATCATTGATATCACCATGTCTAATAGGGTTTGGTTTCTCCTTTCACTCACACCATTTCTCTGGGGTGTGTTTGGAGGAGTGAGTTGGGATAGGATCCCAAACATCCTTATGTAATCAATGTAGTCTTGATTAAGATATTCTCCACCTCATTCTGAGTGAAGTTTCTTAATCTTCATACCATGATGGTTCTCAACTGCATTCTTATATTCTTTATACCTCATTAAGTAGATATATCCATATCTACTAAAATAATCAGTAAAAGTTATGAAGTATGTGTACTCTCCCCTTTCTTTAACTGAAAATGGTCCGCACACATTGGTATGAACCAATTCAAGAAGTTCTTTAGCCCTTTCATCTTTTCCAATAAATTGGGATTTGGTCATTTTTCCTTGTAAACATGCATGACATACTCTTAGTGGTTTTAGTTAGAATGAATCTAAATACCCATCTTGATGTAACTTTTTCAATAATTTCTCATTTACATGACGTATCCGGTGATGCCAAAGTTCAGTGTGGTATGAGTCATGTGAAGTTTTCTGGTTATCAATTTCTATTACATGGTTTTTGTAATATAACATGTAAAATCCATTGTATAAATATTCCCAATCATAACAAATTCAATCATTGTAATAGAAGAAAAATTCATTTCCAAAAATGAAAAAAATACATCTGTATCTAATCTAGATTGAGAAATAATGTTTTTATTAACAGAAGGCACATAATAACAACCCTTTAACACTAAGATCATCCTAGTTGGAAAAGTGATGTGGTAGTTAGTCCCCGACATCGACATCTGCAAGTCTATCTCTGTTGGATGCTCATAGATCTACTTCCCCTTGATAAATCATCCTTAATCTACTTGGTTCTTGTATTGGGATACATATGTGAGCACCATAATCTGAATATAATACCCAATTTGTAGAAACATATAGATTGAATTTGATAACAAACTCACCTAAAACATCCCCTTTATTCTTAGGATAGGTGTAATTCGTCTTCCATTGTCCCTTCCTGCCACATGTAAAACAAATAGCCTCATGTTCCTTTGCCTCCCACTTGATCTTACTTTTCTTGGAAGGCGGTGAAGAAGCTTTTGTCATAAATATCTTCGCCTTCCCTTTCCTCTTTTTCACTATAATGACATAAGGCTTTTCATGCTTAATATCATTTTCCACTTTGTGAATGAGGATAAGAAGATCAGATATAGACTTCTCAATGTTTTTCATATTTAAATTGACAACACAATTATAGAATATCTGAGGGAGTGATGTGAGAATGAGATAGGTGCCCAGTTCTTTAGGGAGTTTAAACCCTAGAATCTCCAGGTGCTCAATGTATCTAATGAGATTGACTACATGAGGCCAAGCTGTGGCACCATTTCCAAGCTTACACTGAGAGTGCCTTAGAGATCTGAAACCTTTCATGTCTTTCTCTCTCCTACAAAAGACCATTGAGGTGCTCGAGCATGCTATAAGCATCCATGTTTTAATGAGACTTTATGATCTCCCTAGACATAGATGACAGAATAAAACATTGAACATCAACCATGGCATTCATATGTTTCCCATAGACCAAGAAATTCTCATCACTTTCCTATTTGGAAGGAAGATCAGGTAATGATGACTCCAACACATAAGACATCTGTTCATGGCATCGAATAACCCGAATGCATCAAACCATTCCTAGAAGTTACTACTAGTGAGGATGTTTTCTTTATGCAGAATTGATCATACAGATAGTGTGGTTGACAAGTTTTCCATTTTTATTCTACAATTAAAAGAGTATATCATTAGTACATTTTTTATTGAATTTTATATGAAATAATAAATTTTATTAAGTCTCTCACTATTTTATCAAGTCCCAATAGCCTAACCATTAAACTCAAAATTTCCAGTTTCCATGACATTATAGTGACAAGGATCCATATTCTCCATCTCATAACCCCAAAAGGGTTGTTCAAGATATTAGAAGGTATTTAGATTGGCATGTCTTTGCCAACTACAGGATTTAATCTTCTTGATATGTTCAGTGGACTCCCCAATCATGAAATCATAAATTTGGATTTCTAAAACTCTTGCCTCTAATATTACACCATGTCTATCAAGGGATACTCCTCTTTATGTAATATGGTTAAGTCAACCCGAAACCTTTAATAAGGGATTTCTTTATAAAAGTAAGTGTCCCAACAAGGGTTGGTCAAACACATATTTTTATTGAGTTTTTCTTTTATTCAATTAATGAAAGGATTTTTCTGACATAATATTTTATTTGAGGGATTTTATATCTCTTATGTATGAATTTATTATTATCATTATCACATTCTTGATAATATTATGTGGAACTTACTTAAGTGGTTAACCATTTCTTGATAATATTTATGCATAAGTCTTTTTTATTTTATTTCCATATTAAATTCTTGTTTAATTCATTAATTATGTGATTCTGATAACACATCCATAATGATAAACCAAGAAACTAACAGAAATAAAAAAATGGAATTTTCATGATCATGAGCATTTTAAATGGATATTTTATCTAGCGGTTGATAGACTAACCCTGACCTAGGGGAGAAACACATTGAACCTTTTGGGTTCATGTTTAAAGATTCCATGTGTCCACCTCTGTATCTCCTAGGATTGGTTTCATATCGACTCCAGCTTGAACCAGCTATACTTTATTGGGAGTTCCATCCATTACATATGCCTTTTCTTAACTCACATGTAAGTAAGGGGTAAAAAGAGTTTTTACATAAAAGAAACCTTGGGCACACATGCCCTACATATTAATAATGAGAAGGCTCGCATGACAACAAATTTAATTCAAATAAAAATATTAAAAAAACCATCCACATACAAGGGTCTTGGTTTAGTTCATGATCATCCATTCATGAAATGATATTTATGAATAAATAAATCTAGAAATCAATTCTTTAATGATTCTGGTTTAAGATACATCAAGATCAAATCAATTAAGTATCATGTTTAATTAATCAATCCTTTTATCTTAAACAACTTTTTTAATTTCCTCGATATTCTCATCCATCATAATATTAAAAAAATAAATTCACTTAAAATTATCTATGTATGTAACTTGTTCCATGGAGGAAACCCAGTTAATTACTATTCATAAATACCAATGAGTAGAAATAAACATTACACAGATGTTAAATTAAACACCTATATATAAAACACCTATCACGTGTTGTGCCTCAACATTATGCCCACACGATGGTACACATCTCAAGGGTTTTTATAATATAATAATAAATTTTATTAAATCTGTATAATTTGGATGAGTACACGGTTTGTGGTTCTAACTACATGGCATATATTATTTTCCACCATCTATCCAAAGTACACACCTTGGGAAATGACATGTGGGTATACTTCTGAAATCGTCGGAGTACACTGCATGTCCATTGGGCCACATGCCTTGTAGTTCTTCGTTACACAGTCTCTAGCTGGGAAATCCGTGTATGGGTTACACGGTCCAACCCTAACCCGAAGGGACTACACACTATTTCCATTGGGCCACATGGTGTGAAATCCGGAAACCATGTGGCACCTGTTCTATGTCAACACATGACGTCATTTAAGACATAGAAAGACTCCAACACCTGGCTTGGTTTGGCAGACAAGTCTGATCCATTGAATCTTGACTACATGGTGTGTACTGCAGAATACATAACGTGTGTTCTGGTGCTGTACGGACAGGAAGATTTGGAACCTCTGGATGAGATCCTATATTTTATTTTAATCAAATATAAAAGAAAAGATCTTTTCTATAAGGTGAACAAGAAATGAAAAACGAGGAATAGATCTTGAGATTGAGATTTGCAGAACGATTAACTTTAATTGAAACAACTAAATTATTAAATATGTAATTCATCAAAGAAATATTTACATAACTATAAACTATTATGTAACCCCTCTCTTTCCACTTGAAGGTTCTTGTCACAGCGGAAGTGTGGTAGAGATGGTAGCCAACTTTGATTTTTACCATGATCAATGATTATTTTGAGATCAATACGACGATTAATGAAAATCTCCACAGAATATAATCAATGATTTAGATAAAGAAGAAAGAATCATGAAACCTTAGAGAGGATCTTCTGCATCATGTTTATAATTAACTTAATTAATTTTATAAATAAAATTAATACTGGTATCTTTGGTTTTTTTATTCATTGATGATTTTGATCATCCAGAATGACCCATCTGGATAATCTCATTGCTCTTGTAAGGATCCAAACTATAATCCCTCTAGTGTTGATCCACACATGCTCTCATGGCCTTTGATTGACACCGCTCGTTCTCTAGGTGCTAGCGCAGAAAATCGAGTGTCTTGTGTCGATATTTCTTGATCGTTTGTTCTTCAGACATGAAGAACATCTCTCTTTCTTGAGAGGGGAGAGAAGATGATTCGAGAGAGAAATTGTCTGGCTCAATAATTCTCAATTCACCAGGCGTGTGGTATGGTGTCTGGCACAATAAGCGTACTTGCCTATTTAGATACATGGAATTTTAGTTACAATTTTTAATTGCATATAAAAATTAAATACATTCATGAACTTAGAGAAAACCCATGCATTTAATAATAATACCGCATCATTATTTATGATGTGACAACTTGCGCAAAAATAAATTATAAACAAAATTTCACATCATAAAATAATTGGAGTATTATTTTAATTTTTGCCTATTAGTTAAATAATTTTTTACTATATTGCAAATAATTATTTTACTGTGGGAACGACCTTGGTCTGCTCGAACTCCACATCCATTTATTGAACACCTGAATAAATAAATAAATAATTTATTCTTTTAAAAATATTTTATTTAAAAACTAGTAAATAAATATTTATTAAATGTTCAAAAAAATAAATTAATATGTTTTATTTAATTTATGCGATCATTGTAACTTGAATAAAATTATTCCATGATATTGAGAATAATATTTATTTCATTAATTTATTTCAAATAGAATTTAATTGAGAAGACCAAAAACAATTAGTGTGTGACCCTCTTGGATTCTTTCACATTGGCATTAGGCAGTCTTGCCTAAAGTCAAAGATTTCTATCTAGAAATTGGTCAAGGCACCCAAGAGAAAGAATGTAAAGTTGTAACAATGACGTCCATATATGAACGCTCACTGTGTAATATAATCCCTTTATCGCAATATCGCATCAATTAGTTTTCATGATTGTGTAATCAACTTTTATGGTTGATACACCATTCTTTGACTACCTGAAATAAACTCATCATTACACCATGGAAATGGAATTTTGTTGAACAGTTCTATTTCAATCAAAGGGATGAGATATCGAATTCCATAAATGAAAGGGAAAAATTCTTCCTCGACATATCCATTAAAAAAATTCCACTCGTGACACAACCAACATACCCTACTTCCCGCCAACTGTCTGTGTGATGGTTTTCATCATCAAATCAAAGTGCATAAGTTGTGACACGTATTAATGATAATATTAATGTCTAAGGATCATTACACATGCTCGTAGATATAAATATAAGAAGAAAACAAAACATGTGGAATTCCTACTAGTGGGTCTATTCTCATAATCTACTATCTTGGAGATTTCCAGGTGAGAACTTCCTGAGTGGAAGTCTCATATGCTTATGAGTACCTGCACCTGACAGTATGCATGCTATTTGTCCCATCATAGAATCTCATCCTGCCATATAACTGTATTTACGAATATTGTTATAGAATTTGATTGTTCTCAACATTACATAAAACTTCCATGACCTTACCAATGCAACAAATACTCTAGGAAATTTTTACATCATAGTCATGCAGAAAAATGAAAAATATGTAATAATAATACATTAAATATTCATGGAATAAAAGTAAAACCAGTTGGTTCTAGGAAACTAACTCTTAAAATTAGATTTGTTTCTACCCACATATTTAAAAATTAATTTGAATGTTCTTGATAGTCTGTTTCATATGTCCGGAGTTATGTATTACCTCATTATGAAATAATTTATTGATTTCCCTGATATTATTCAATTATTAAATATTTCCATGCATAATTTTTTTGATTATGTGAATATTTATAGGTATTTATTTGATCAATATCATTTTCTATGATATTATGCTCAGGATTATTATAAAAAATGGAATGTGTTTCAGTTATTGACCATTGTATGTTGATTATGCTTATTTATTCATAATATCCTCCTTGGTACACATATCTTCTCTAAGAATCTAAGATAACACCTTTATAATGTTTTCTTTTTTCCGGGATACCAATAAGTGATTTTTGATTGATATGAAGGGATACACATAGAGAAATAATGGGATTATCAATGAAAAAACATTGTGTACTTATGTTTTAAAATGTAATTTGAATTTCAAGTATGTATCTATTTTACCAAGACTAATAAAGAACCCAGTCATTTGTTATGTCATATATTTTATCTTATTCCAATATAATTAATTAATAACTAGGTCTGAGATACTAGGGTTAGGTTATTTGTAGTTAGTACTAGAGGAATTATAGTAGAAACCTTGGGAACTAGATTTCAGTAAACATAGATTAGGGAATATAACCCTATGACTTACTTTAAGAATGTAGACACATAGTTTTTCCCATGTAATTATTTGATATATTTATATATATATCCAGATCTAGGTGTTATGAATACATGTGATTTCCATGGCATTTGTGCCAGGAATTAATCGTATAAAATATTAAATATATTTTATATTATGTGTGTTCACATTCATAAAGAGTATGAGATAAATCTCAAACGATTAATCGGATTGGAAAACTGAGACCACACTTGGGTCCATGATACAGTGTTTACCCCATTTGTGATGTAAAATGAGTTAATGTAGGATGATCGGACCCCTCTCTTATTGTAATTGCATTTGATGAATGAATGAATTAATTATTTTCATAATTAGTATTTTTTAAAACACAATGGATAAATATTTAATAGTTAAACAGAGAAAATTCTACTAGGGTTGGACTCATAATCAATAAAAAATTGTGAGAGGTCTCTTCCTCCTTTAGTTTTTGGATCAAGATGAACAATGATAAAACTCTGGATTAGATAATATCTGGACACAATGAACACAACATCTTCTTTCGAATCATTTTTTAATGTGTTCTTCATTAGCGATCGATTTGAAATAGAGGTAGGACTCATCAATTGGTGTTTTTATTCCCTTTTGATAAAATAATTGAGTATATCCATATTTATTTAGATATATGCTAATTTCATACTTTTTATGCACCCATGTACTAAAATTTAATTGATTTTAGGTTTTTTTAATCTAGAATTTCTATTCTTGATCGATTGGCCAAGAATTCATTGCTTCAATCAATTAAAATTTGTTCTTGTTCCTTTCTCCATATTTTTCTCCACATTATTCATTGTTAGGACTCCTTTGGTCCTAAATTAACTTTTCTAGGAGATACCAAGCTCAATCAGACCCTTATATTCAGGGAGGATAAATGAAACATGAATAGATTGATGATAAAGGCATAAATCTAGTATCGTTGTGAAGTAAGGATGACCATTTAAATGATCATTAGATGTATTGTTGTTGAACAGAGGTATGCTAGTATGGGGAATGAATGGAGAAACCCTCAAATACTTTTTGTGTTTTTTTCAATAAGAAACGACTAAGATTCATCATTTTCGGCTAGATAAACAATTTTTAGGTAGATTGGAGGTCAAAATTGAAGTTGGAAGAGTAGATCCAGGCATTAAAATATGATCTAATTTTACTAGCTAAAACCCTATTATAGTTCATGTTTAATGAAGAACATACATCATGTATCCCCTCTCATGAAGGTGCTTAGGGTTTGGGAAAAATTATGGATGACACGATGTATAGCTCATCCTATATGTCGTGAACCTACTTCCCGGTTGGATAACTTTTGTGATGGGTCACACTGGTGGGAACCCGTATGGAAGTACATTAGTTTAGGTACATAATCGTTTAATATAGTACATGGGTTCATTGTGAGTAGCACATGGCCCATGTCCATGTTATCTAGGATGCACCGTCTAGTCCTCATACACGATGTGTACAACTACCCGTACAAAACGTTGTGTGCCGATCAGGGACATGGACAGGCTTTGTATTGGGAAAACCTATCGTGTGGGTCCCATCACTTGTCGTTTACCACTTGATATCTTCTTATAAAATATATAACATCTATAAATCCTTCAATCGTACTCAAATATTGTCTTCTGAGTAGCCTATCATGTGTTTTCTCAAATAGAATGTGATGTCTCCCTCTGTTGTGGATTTAGAGATATGATGTGGAATTTTCCAAGTGTGAAACCTTCTGATGAAGATTTTGGTTAGGTGGGATTACTAGAGGGAGACCCCCCAAGTGGAACCTTCTAGCTAGGCTGAGCATGGGCCCTTTGTAGAGTACTAAGTGGAACCCTCTAACTGGGCTGGGAATGGGTCATCTATGACCTAGTGAGTAACCCTCCATCTGGGTTGGGCAAGTTTCATCTAACATTCATGTGGAACCCTCTTATGGGGTAGGTCATGGGACCTTAATGATTTAGAGGGAACTCTCAAGATGGGATGGGCATAGGTCCTTGACCACCAGAGAAGAACCCTTATTTCATGTCAAGTCATTATACATATGCATACAAATGGTGTCCCTCAAGTTGGATTCACAGCGACAAGATGTGGTTTTACATAGCTTTGGACTCATAAGAATGAGGAACGCTTTCCCCACTGAGATTCATTTTTGATACATGACCAAACTCATGTGGGTGAGTTAGTGCCATCCAAAGTGGATAGTATCATGGTTTGGTGAACAAGTTCATTAGAAATTTGGGTTTAGGGTAGATGGATGATATGTTGGGCATTATTTTCGTCCTTTCAGAACATTTGGAAACTCTTTTTCTTGGGATGAGATTTAAAATAGAGATCCCCTTACTCTCTTGTTTGGATTTATTTTGATTGAGTATATTTATATTCTTCTTTTGGATCCACACATTGTATTTGGTACCTCTCCTTCCATGAGAGTTGATGATGTGTGATTTATTCCATGTGATTTTTTTGTTTATATTCTAATGGTTGTATTATTCTACTCTCCTATTATGGGTGGTGAAGGATCGATGGGTAGTACATATACTCTTCATGTTTATCCTCTTGTAATTCGATGATCTTACTTTCACTCTTTGTTGGGTTGAGTTTTAATATTTCCCTTTACCTTATGTATATTCTATATTTAAACTCTATTTGTATCTTATTTATCACGCTTAATCTTTCAGGAACACGTACTGGGTATGTTTATACTCACTCCAATATGGTAATTTCCCGCACATTTCATATCTAATACAGATTATGGAAAAGTTATTGAGACTACAAAGGAGATTATGAATATTGGGTTTTGGACCACTTTCAGTTGTTATAGCTTGTGATTCAGAATATGGACTCCCTTAGATGTTTACTTTTATATTTTTATATTAGTTTGGTACCTATTTATTGTTGGACATGTATTTTTTCTCGTTACATTTCATTTTACACTATCATACTTTTTCACTGTCTAGTGGTTCACGCATCTCTGGTTTACTTTATAGAAGTGTTACATATTTTGTTATTTCCCTAAGAACTTTTTCATCGATATGGTCATGTGTGTCTGCATAGGTACTTAGGAAAAGGCCTCCCAAGGATAGTTATGTCTTCGAGACTTGTCACAACCCTGGGCCTAAGGAGGTGGGCTTGGGGTAGTTGTGGCTCAATCCCCGACTTGGGATGGGTCATGATAGATTGGAATTAGAGAAAGTTAATTCCTTGGGATGTTTATTGGATATATCCCCTTAAATAGGATAGGTTGGGTGTATTAAAACAATGTTGAAGCATCTTGAGTGTAGATCTTAGACCAGGTAATCCAATGATAGTGTGGAGGGCAGCGTATTCATTCACTAAGACTATGATTTCATTCTTGTCAACTTGTCATGTTGTGAAATTTGTTATAGTGTTAAATGGTACATAAATAATATATTATTGAGTCTTTCATTTTCTTTCTTGAGTAAGATTCCCATTTTTGTTGATATATATATATATATACATATATTCTCATCTGACCATGGTACTCCTTGATAACTTTTAGGATGCCTATACGACGATATCCATCCAGGATACCAACTATGATTCTTGAAGATTATCATATGAGTAACAAGGCCTCAGTTAAGGGTCCATCCACATATCCCCTCCCTCTAGGTGGGAATGTATCATCACCTCCCCCTGTTGAGAAACAAATCATTCCAACAGTGTATGCTGAGGACATGCGCAAGAATAGCACACTCTGAGAGTTCTAGTGTCAGAGACCACTAAGGAGCCATCAGGATCTTATTCCTCATAAAATATATGATTGTCTTGAGTCATTGTTCCATTTCTTTAATATTTTTAGGACTTTGATGGATCATGTGGTTTTACTAGTATTTATTATCTTCCTTGAAGCAATGGGGCATTGGTGGATCCTTGTTACATAGATGCATGATGAGTTTACACTCTCATGTATTTACTTCTAGAAGCTATTCTGTGAGGATTAATACAACTACATATTTCAATAAACCATGGTCTAGAAGATTCTAGAGTTGTATCAGGGAGGGATGAATATGACTGAGTATGCAGAAAGATTCATAGACTATACACGTCACTCCCTTTAGATGATCTAGGATGGATAATTATGAGAACAAAAGTCTGAGAAGGGTCTCCATAGAGAGATTGATCTAGTGTTTTACCCATGTTCATCCCCACCTATATTGGGGCACTAGAATAGAATATTTTCATAGAGATATTTATGTCAAAGGGACACCAAATAACTGGAGTTGGCACTGGGTGCCACAGAGCTGAGTCATCTACAGCATTTAGAAAATGCCAGATGCCAATATATCAGCTTAAGAGATCCTTCCATGATCAAAATCAGGAACATGGTCCAATCCAATGTGGACGAACTGAGAATCCCAGAGAGGGGAGGTTCTTTACTTATAATGGTATCCATCACATTGAATGGATGTTCCTCCCCAGACATTCATAGAAGCCTAGGAAGATAGCTGATGGACATCCACGGGAGAGGAAGCACCATTTTTAGGGATCTCCTAGGTGTGGGCATAGTGTTCCCCAGGGAGTCAAGATAGTAGAAGAGAAGGAAGAGATACACGTGGAGTATGACTCTATGGATACTTACATTACCACCATCAGGCATCCCACATTGGGCTTAGGGAGCTGGTGGCTAGGGTCACAGATAGTTTCATGATTTGGATGTCTACGACCCCACATTGAATGATATGACAAGAGGTATGATATATGTTTATTCTAACCATGTAGAGTACTATAATACATAGGATCCAATAAAGACATTATCTCTAAACACATAGTTCAAGATATAGAGTTCCCATTAGAGGCTCTAGCACAATGATATCGTCATGAAGTTCATATGGGGAACAATTATTCTGTATCATTCATCTGCCAATAGTTTGAGTTATCACATAGATAAGATAAATCCATGTGGTCCCTATTGGTTATCATGATGGAATTCTATAATTTCATCTTGGATATGGATTGTTTATCCCTTTTCTTAGCCCATATCAACCATCATCAAAAAAATTCAAGTTCCTACATGATGATGGGAGGAGATTCTCATTTTCTGGCGAGAGAGATCTCCTAATAGGGTAAGTGGGTTCTTCTAATTGGAGGTTGCATCCCATTACCCATAATTTAAAAATTATATCCCTTAGTGTTGTAGGAACTTTAGGAATATTGATTATTTCAATTATAGAGTATTATATGGGCATCTTCTCCGTGGACGTTTTGGACCACCTTCGAGGTGGGTGTTTAATTTTTGTATTGACTTACATCTCAAAACCAATCCAATTTATTCTATGGAATATCTAATGGAACATACCAAGATCAGGAGCTATAGTTGTAGTTAGAGGTCCTTCGTGAGAAAGGTTTCATAGAACTCACTGTGTCCCCTAGGGAATCTCCAGTCATGTTTGTCAAACAAGTGAATGGTAGATTATGGTTTTGCATGGATTATTGTCTCGTGAACAAGGGAATTATAAAGAACAAGTACCCATTTCCAAGGATTGATGGCCTGTTTTACTGGTTTCAAGGTGTGAGATAATTCACTAAGATTGATCTCAGATCTGGGTACCACCAGTTTAGGATTTGTGAAGCTAATATTCCAAATATGGAATTATGATGTCTTTATAGACACTATGAGTTCCTATTGATGCCATTTATTTTGAAAAAACCACCCACCATGTTTATAGATTTGATATACCTAGTTTTCTATCTATACATGGACAAGTTTGTTGTCATCTTCATTGACAACATACTCATCTACATTGCAAAAGAGGAGGATCATGTAGAGAACTTAAGGGTGGTTCTTGACATTCTTCGAGAGCACCAAATTTATGGGAAACTCTCAAAGTGTTAGTTCTACATAAATGAGGTTCACATTATATGGAATTTAATTATTGAGCATTGTTTTTTCATGTATCCCACAAATATTGAAGAATTTATTTCTTGGGAGTCACCAAACAACATGTTAGAGTTGAAACGATTTCGTGGGTTTATAGAGTACTACAAGAAGTTTGTTGTAGACTTCTCCAGAATTGCATCGCATTTGACTACCTTGACATAAAGTTGGAATCCATTTGCCTAGTCTGAGTAGTTACATAAGGCCTTTAAGGAGTTGAGGTAGAGGCTATAGAGTGATCCAGTTTTGAAAATACTAGAGGATCATGTGGATTTTCTTGGGTATTGTGATTCTTTGAGAGCTAAGCTCAGCTATGTGTTGATGTAGTGAGAGGAAATTATCAATTACAGTCGAGGATATTAAGACCCCATGAGAAAAACTATGTGACCCATGACATATATCTAGAAGAGGTAGTATTTTCTATGAGGATGTGTAGGAACTACCTTCAAGGATATCTATTTTTGGTTTTCTTCGAACACCATAGCCTCAGGTACATCTTCACATAGAGATACTTGATTCTGAGGTAGGGATGCTAGATGGAGTTCTTGAAGGACTGTGAATTCAAGATATTATATACTAAATAAAATGTAAACATTATAGAATGTTCCCTATGCATGAAGTATCATGATCTCTTAGTGTAGGAATCTTGATAACAGTTAGCTTCCCTGCTGATGACGCTATTAGAGCAAGAGGGTGAAATTTTTCTTCAGTTTATGGTGTTGAATCCTTCACTTATTGAGAATGTGAGAGATTCAAAATTGAGAAACATCAACTGAGAGGTCTTAAATGATCATATATCCATAGGTGACTCAACAGATATATATTCTAATGGTGGTAGTCACAGAATCTTATTCTAGGGGTGAACATTGGCATTAGTCATGTTGTAGGAGTAGGTGATCTGAGAGTTTCACACTTCTACCCTAGTTGTACATCCTAATGTGGGGAAGATATATGGTGATATTTAGATATATTTTGGTGGTCAAAGCTTGGGATTCTTTATATGGACTCTCTCAGTTGTTTACTTTTCTCATTTTCGGTCAATATGGAACAGATTTCTAGTTGGGCATGTATTTTTCCCCATTACATTCCAATTAACACTACCGTACTTTTATATAGTCTAAATGTTCATGCATGTTTGGTTTAATTTATAGTAGTGTTTCATCTTTTTTGTTTTCCTCTACACTTTTTCATTGAGATCTTTCTGTGTGTGTACTAGTACATAAGAAAAGGCCTCCCTGAGTTAGTTATGTCTTTGTTGCTTGTTTCCACCGCTGGCCTAGAGAGGCAGGCTTGGGGTAGTTACTACTTGATCCCCAGAATGGGTAGGGTCATGAAAGAGGATAATTCTAATTATATAATAAAATCGTCAAGTTTTGTTATGCTAGATATTATGTCTTTTTAATAAGAATACTTCTGTATCTAGATATTAAAAGTGGACTTGGTTCTTACATATATGAAATTCTGGGTAATAAATCCAAAAAAAACACATCGATCTTGACTCAAGCAGTACCTGGTACTTGATAATGGGACTTATTGTGCACATATATTAACAATCCTGAGTGTCATACGTTGGATAATTCATATTTTCTTCAAAATACATTATCAAGGACTCGAAAATATTTTATTATTTAAAAACATTCCCAAAGAAACAATGTTTATATTTATGAGATTGTCCATGCATAAATTTTTCAATTTAAGTTAATTATTTAACTAGTATTTATATTATAAAATATGTATCATAATTTTATGATCTAATATAGTGTATTCCATTCTTTATAAAGTGTTCCTAGTGGAAGGAATGTGAACTATATCAATGCACATACCCCATGTATGGATTTCCATCCAATGAAGAATAATGTATTTGGAGCTAGAGATGGAACTAGAACTAAAGAAATTATTATCATATTAGTGCATATGAATTATGTTATGAGTAAAAACCTTTCTCATATAGATAAGTATATTGATCTACAATGTATTGTAACATTTTTAGACCACTTTATGCATCAACAACCCCCATAATTCAATAGGACAAAAACAACATTTGTAGCTTAGAAATTGATAAATTCCTTAGATAAGATATTTCTTAATTTATTTAGTAACGAAATGGAGAATGTTGTCATAGTAGTTTTTTGTTTAATAGAAGAATAAGATCAATGGTGGTCATTGATTCAAAACAATAAGAATGAAGAATAAATAGAAAACATGTCATTGAAGGATTTTAAGGTACAATTATTATAAAAGTATTTTCTTTTTAAGAGATGAGGGAATTTGGAGAAAAAATTTATGAGTCCAAGAGAAAATGAAGATAAAAATGTAGCTAATTATGAATCCAATTTTACAAGGTTAAAAAGAAATTACAAGGACTGCACATTTAATCAAAAGATAAATATTGATCATTTATTTAATGGTATTAAGAATTTTTTTGGGGGGGAACTACTCCCCAAAACTTTCACATCATATAAGGAAATAATATCATTTTTTATTAAGACATAAAATAAATTACCCAAGTATTATGGATTAAATGGAAAAAATAGATAACCATGATGGAATAAAAATATAATGATAAATCAAATAAAGAAATAAAATATTTCCCCATGTGATAATTGTGGAAAAAACACCCTATAACTTTCTTGAAGGGAATGGGAGTTTTGTATGTGTGTAGAGAAAATTCCACCATAACATTCAAATCATTAACTATAAGGATATGTGGATCTATGAAAATGAATTACCTATGTATTAAGGGAATATACCATAGAAGAATCCAAGGGATCAAGGTAATTATAATGGTATTATAAAAGAAAGCATGGAATTATTAATGTGCTTGTGTTTGGATTAAGGAATTATGTTATAGGAGTATTTTTTTCAATTATATTATGGTTATAATAATTATGAATTTGGTAATGATTGTACTATAGTACTTTTTATTTTAAGGATTTCATAGCATGTGTTAAATGGTACTAATGACCAAGCAAAGTCATCCAGTTGATTAATACTTTTGGAAAACACATGATTGAGGGAAGATAGCCCTTAAAATATTCTTGATGTTGAGATAATAATATTAAATAGGTGTTTATAGAATATTATTGGTGATAATGAATCTTTTTAGAAATTTTTTTGTCTATGTTATCTTTGTTGGAGTTTACTACATGTGTAGATTTATGAAATATATTTGACAACTAGATATTTTATTTTTTTAATAATGTATGTTTTCATTAAGGTTTTATGGTAATCAAGGTATTCACATATTTGGAATGTGAAATTTATAGCCGCATTATATGTTTGCGTGAATATAATTTTTATTTAGTTACATTTTATATAAATTTTTAAATTTTGAGTTTGATTAGACATATTTTGGATGATTATAAATGATGACAAATTATAAAGTGGGTTATGTTAAATTTTTGGAGTTACAATTGAGGTATTGAAGATTAATATATTATGTTGGATACCTTTTTCTAACCATACAAGTTTTAGTAATGATATGAGGAATAACATTTTACTATTTTATAGATATTATACCCCTTAATATTTAATTTATGTGCTTCAGACATAATAAAATTCATCTTCGATAGTCATTTATTTGAGTAAGAAATGAATTAAACCCAAAATATTAAATTATTCTTAAAATGATATTATGTAGGTATATTTTTTGATTTCATCTATGATAATAGTAAAATAATTCCTCAAATTTCAGTGAAGGATCTTAAAAAAATGTTATCCTATTTAATTCATATTTAATGAATCAAATTACCTTTAAAATCATTAAATTTTTATTTAGGTATACAAATTTCCATTAATCACTCAAATTCTTATTATCAATGAAATTTACCACTATATACTAATTTATGATTTTATTCCACGTCTTTATCTTAACACACCACTAATGATAAGCTACTTGGAAATATAGTTTTGTGTTATTCCAGAAGACATTTATACTTATTTTCAACTAATATGAAGGGGATTCTTTATTAATTGTTTTATTATGTGTGGTTTAAATAAGTGTATTTTTAAATTTCAAACCCCTAATTATTGAGATCAGGATTAAATCTCAAGGACACTATTTATTTAAGATGGGTAGAATATAATACCTCAATATTTAAATAGATGAACATCATGTCTGATAGCATGTATGTCACATAAAACCTAGATTATAATATAATATAACACCTTACTACATTATGATATATTAATTTTTAAAAAAATTCAATCTATTGGATATCTTGGGATGTACATGTCCCTATATTTTTAATAAAAAATATAATAAAATCATATATGGTATGAAATAAATTATTGTGGTTTATAATAGATTTATAATGAACCTATATTTAATATTCTTACTTTTAATTCCATGATATATATTCCATATTCACCAATTATTCCTATATGTAGGGTATATAAATCCCTTTTTGAAATTTTATATAATGAATATATTTATAATCATGATATTTATATTTTCATTTTATTTTTTTTTTATTGGATCTTATGATTCAAAAGTCACCAAAGTTGTAAGGGTTTATTTAAGAATCTCATTATTATTAGGGATTGTTTTTGTTTAAGTATTCCTTGGGTGAATTAATATTTATTAGTAACATAAAACCGATCTATATAATTATAATATAGTTATTTATGAACATTTCAGGTAATACTATAATTTTCTCACTCTTTGTTTTTTAAAATGATTGAGAAGATTTTTCTAAGAGATGACTACATTATTTTACTTTTTGGTAAAAAAAAATTTCTGTTCCAAAACCAAGTTTTCTATATATGTATTAAAAAAATAAATCATTTTCCTGATGTTTTGACAAAAAAATTTATCTAAGTTTTAATTTTGACAACTAAATTTTAAATGAATTTTCATGTCTTTTTCAGACAATACCCATTTGTATTTTACTAAAAATGTGAAAGGAATCATTATTGTAATTTTTAAGGTATGAAAAATATTTACTTCCATCATGAGAAATCAATGTTTTAAAACTTCTTTTATAGTTTTGAAATATTTTTTAAAATGAAAGTTTCTTAAAAAATATATTTTGATCTTTTAGTTTAAAAAAATATTTTCAATGTAAAAAAGGTTAATTTCCTCAAAAATGTTATTAATGACATTCTTATGGAATTTATATTCATCAAAGACATAAATAATTTATTGTACATATCATCCACAAATGATATGTGGTATTGATATATTCATATTTATTTATCTGGATGGTTTATGATCCACATTATTTAGTATGTACAATTTTATTAACATTCATCCTAATAATCTGGGTGGTTTATGATTATGTTTATTTGATTGGGGTAAGTATTAACATTTCATATTGTTTTGCAATATAAATATTTATATTAATTATGGGTCACCCCTTTCATAGTAAGGAATGCATTGGACATGGTATGTGATGGGTGAGGCCCAGTTATAGATATCCCCTTGATGTATCAATGTGTCTCATGAGACAAATTAGTTTTCCAAATTAGATGTCTTTCTACCCATAGATTTAAACTATTTTGCAATATTTATTGATAGTATATTTCATATGTATTTAATTATGAATTCCATTATAATGATATCAGAAATTGTTATCCATGTGATTATTTAATTAGTCATAATCTACATGGATAATTTTCAAGAATATGTGATTTTTTATATGGATTTATTTGATCTCCATTTATTTATTCCTTATTATTCTAATTTTACTGATTAAATGGAATATGTTTTAGTTATTTACCTTTATATATTTATTATTCTGATTTATTCATAATAGTTTCCATTGTATTCTTACCCTTATTGAGAATATGATTTCAACCCTTTATTATGTTTTATTTTCCCCTGGACACTTGGAAGTGTTTTGTGATTTCTATTATGAGGTACACTATGAGGAATAATGCAATTCATAATTAAAGAACTGTTTGTATTTTATATTTTAAAATTTAATAATAATTTCAAGTATGTATCTAGTTTTCCAGGACCACTAAACTTCTCGATCCTTCAGGATGTAATACCTTAAATCATATTCTAATGAAATAAAGTATCCATTGGGTTTGGGCTACTAGTTTTGGGATCATTACACAGAAATACATAACCAAAAACTCAAAATAGTTACAACTAGATTGAAAAATTATCTTTAGCACACTTTATGCTCACTCTCTAAGATAGTGATAACTCAAATGGATGTCAATCATAGAAATACAGTGATGTAAGAACAAAATTATTTTTAATATTAAATAAATATCATGCATTATTAATATTGATGATTTAGATTTTATAGAGTTATATTCACTATAATAATATTAGGTAATTTTCAATCAAAAAGAAAAAATATTTATTCATAACCAAATTGTATTTTGTTGTACTATTTGGATTTATTTAAAAATAATATTTTAGAATTTTAGAATTTTAGAATTTTAATTTGATGAAATCATATAAGTTTTTTATTCAAAATAATAAAATTATCTTACAATTATACTTTATAATTTTTAAAAAATATTGGTATTTAGAGAATAGTGAACAATACCCATTTTTGTAAAGTTTCCATTTAATTTAAATAAAAAGAATTATTAGGCATTGAATTTGATCTAAAAGTAACATAGTTATTATTTAGGTATATATAATATAAATAATTAATTTTTAATCATCTTTGTACTGTATTTTTTTTATAAGTTTATTTTTGTACTTATAAACTAATATTTTATTATAAGTGTTTTTCATTACATTATACATTTTTAACTAAATTTAATCTCTACCAATTTTAGAGATTGAATCATGAAAAAATATATTCCATATTTATAGTCTATATGATTAAATTTTAAAAATAGTTCCCTTTTATTTTTCTTCATTAGGAATAATAACCATGGTAAATAGTTATAACCACAATAACGGGTATATGAAGTAATTAAGGTTAAAAATAATATTATAAGCACTAATAATAATGATGAAATATTCTTTTAATATATTTTATTTTTGGGGTTCAATCATAATCATCCAATATTTTTTTATGTAAAAAATATTTTTTTTACTTTTTAATGACATAAATACAATTTCATGTAAATAAAAATATAAAATGTCACTCACTTTTTTTATAAATATATATTATATGATTATATAGTGATAAAAATAATTTTTTAATGAATATTATTTTTTATTTAGAGAATAATTAAATTCTTTTTAAAAAGTTAATTTCTTTTTAATTTTTATGGTTGAAATAATTATCATAAATTCTTATGTAATTTCTATGTATTCCTTGTGTAAGAAGTATAGTAATTAAATAAATGATATTAAAAATGAAAAAATAATTATTTTGTGTGGGTTTCATTATCCCATAATTTTTTAGATATATATAACAAAAAATAAATGTTTTGAAATTATATATTATAATTATATTCTTATCCATATAAATTTAAATTCAATGTAAATGAATATTTTAAAAAATTGAATTAATGGTATTTTATAATATACAATATTTTATAAAATAAATTAACATTCATAAAACACAATATTCATCTGTGTTGATGGAAAATGGTTAAAAATATAAAACATAGATTATTTTTGGGTCACATTTTATTTAATATTTTCTATCTTGATCCATAAAGAGTAGAAAAACATTGAAATTCTGGTAATCACCAAAAAGGGTTAATGGGGGATAAGACAAAGAGATAATGGTGAAAACATCACCATAAATTGACCAAATTTTATTGGATTATAGTATTTTTAATAATAAATATCCTATATTCCTAATATTTTAATTTTTTCCACTTTTATATGATTATTATTTTATATTAATTTAATACTTTAAGTAATTCTAACAGTTCCCCACCCCTCACTTATAAAATGGGTTCTACTCTCCTCTCTCGCACAACTGGAGAACTCTAGTTCATCCTAGATCTATCCAAATACCTTAAAAAATCCTTATAAATTTCTTAGATGTCTTATCTTGGGAATATTTCAATCCTAATTGATGTTAAAGTATAATGAAAATGATGTTGTCTCAAGAAGAGGTAAAACTTTTAACCAAAAGTTTTAGTTTTATTTCTTCTTCTACATCACTCAAAACTCTTATAAACATTATGATATAATATAATAATTATCTCTTATAAACATATATTTTATCGTTATTATTTAAAAACCTTTATCAATCTCCTCTTCCATCAAATGGTAAGTGTAACCATCATTTGTGTGTTTGATGATCTACCTCCTCACAAACCGATGTAATTTGTTTTCAATCAACACCCCTCAAAACTGGGTATAAGGATGATTTTAATGTATGTATATGTGTGTGTATATATATTATTAATTAAATTATTATTATTATGGAAAGATAATATATCATATAATTTCTTACCTTTCTATCTATTGGAAAATGATAACATTGTTAAGGTCTATTAGTGGATTACCACCCCCACAAAGCAATGTCATTTTTTTCCCATATTCTTCTTTCTTGGATGTTTATAAAATTGTTTTTAATGTAATTTTTTTGATTATTTCATGATCATTATTTTGTAGATTAATAAAAAATGGCCTATTTGACAATAATAAACCTAGAAAATTCATTTTAGACTTACTATATGAATATCATTATAACATTTGACATGAACATAAAGGATTAAATAATTAAACATAACATAGTTAAAAAAATTATAAATAATAAAGTTTTTTTAATCTCGTAAATTATAAATATATTTTTATTATTCCCAAATATAAATAACTTACATGACAATTCGGGCTTTAGTGAAAGGAAATTTTAACTTAAACCCTTATTTTAACTGTTTTAAAATTTTTTTTTCGAAATATTTTTCTTCAATTTCCATATTAAAAATTTTATTTTATGAAAGTATTTATATGAAAATAAATAAATTATAAGTTAAATTTTATGCCTATTTTTAATTTCATAAAAATATTTTCAAAATAAATATTTTTACGTATTTGATAAAAACATTTGGATTTTATTTAAAAAACGAAAAAATAATTTTCTATTTCAACATATGTGTTGTTAATAAATTTTCCCACCAACAAAATTATCATATAATTTTTTTACTCCTTTATAATCTTCCATGTTTTTTTAGAATAAAAATAATTCTTTTCTTTGTTCTAGGTATTTTAGTTTTGAAAATGGGTATTTAAAAGGAATGGGTATTATGATATCTGAAAGTTCTTGGCATAGGGGTTCAAAAGAGTCTTTAAGTATTATATAATGAAATTTATAAATAATAAAGATGTCTTATTCCTGAAATATTACTTTATAATTATATATTATGATTGGTGGGATCGATATACTTAATAAAAATCCTTTAGAATGATATATATTATACGAATAGATGATCCTGATACAACTTATATAATATGTGAGCCCAAAATAACTCCTTAATGAATTTGGTAATTTTACCTGTATTAAAAATAAATAATGAGGAGTTAGCTGATTTTACTTCTCCTATATTTTTAATTGGGGTCTAGTTATTTCTGACATGAGTGAAACTATGTCATAAATATGATGATTTAAGTTAACAAAAAGTGCTTATATTTTATTGTTATATTTTCATAATGTTTTTATTTTGAAAAAATATTTTTTTATGTAGATATGATTTATTTTATATTCTACAATAATAAAATGGAAAATGTAAAATTTTATAGGTGTTCATTTTTTTACTAGACTATCATATTTCTTATTTTTATACCCCTTACTGAGTTTTTTTCTCATCCTACATTTTCAAATAATTTTTTATATTTATTATAGATGGGTAAAAAAGATAATAAATTCATAGTTCCATATATGGAAGTTACCATGAATTAATAAATCATGTTATTATAAAGAACTTATTTTGTGGGAAAAATAAATAATTAGTTGAAGTGTTCATATTGATGGAGTCTTTCATAACTCTCTAAAACTATAAACCAATAAGGTTCATGGGTATATAAGTGCTTGAATATTTATGTTTGATATTATATATTTTGGATAACTAAAATTAGTTTATGTTTATGAGTATCAAATCCATCAATTTAAATATTATGTTTTTATCATCGGATCTAAGAGTTTGGGTTCCAGGTTATTATAGTTGGTATTAGAGGAGGGATTAGATAAATTTGGGGAATTAATTTTTTTCATGTGTGGTTAACTTATAAATTATGGATACCATGATGGGTATATAAGTTTATATTTGATCATAAGTTTAAATGTATAGACAGCCCTTTTTAGATTTTAAGTGATGTGATTTTAATGTGACTGATGATATTTTGGGAGATTTTTTATTGGGTTTAGGTATATATAACCCTTAGCTTTAACATGAAGGATTACTTTGGAATAATTATATTATTATTTTTGAGATATATGTTGAATGTTATGTGAAAACATTTATGGTTAAAACAATATTTAATTTTGATTTTATTAATGCTTTTTTAGATGTAGGGTTATTTATTTATGGAATGATCTATATTTAAAATTTAACATTATTGTTGAATTTTGGAGATTAATGTATTATTTATTCATATAATTATTTATAAATTTTATATGTTATCATAAATTGTACAGAAAATTTTAACATTAGTTAATATAAAATGATAATAGGAATATTATTTTATCACTTTATGGGTTATTTGGTTTGTTAAAAGTTAATTCTAATGTTTCAATCATGAAAAGATCATCTTGAAGACTCATAGAATGGAGTAAAACAAGATATTGTGGTGGAAATTTATTAAATGATGAAATTATACATTTCAAGTAAGTATATTTCCTTATTTTTTAGACTATGTATTAAATTAATTCCACAATAATTGTAAAACTAACTTGAAAATAAAACATTGATCTCATTACCTTCATTTCTATTGAATTAATAGTATTTTTTTCATCCCATTGGTTTATGGTTTTATGGTCATTGAAAATTTCATGATCATTTATTGTATTCTGATCAATGTTCTCTTATACTCTTCTTCATTATTTAGAAATTATAATTTTCCTCCTCATTCATATTTCAACTTCTCACTAATGTTCTCATATTTTGAAACCTAGTTATGTGTTATTCAAGTTGACCTTCATTTTTCCCTTTTAGTATTTTAAAAAGGAATTTTTATTAACCCTTTTTGTGATGTTGTTTTTCAATAAATTAATTTTTAAAAATTAAAATGTTTTTCTTTTGGTGTTCATATTTTTTATATTCCTCCCCCATGGAATTGATTAGGAAACTGATTTAAACCCTTTCAATCAGGCATGAGATAAAACAGCAAGGACACAATTTCCAAAAGGGGGTTGAATAGAAAAAACCTTTTATTATTAATTTTAAATTAATTTAATGACTTGTTAATATTCATTAATTATATACTATATATTCTTATTCACCATACGAATAGTTGGTAATTTTTCTATCAAAAGGGAAAAAGATTTATTCCTGACCAGATTGGGTTTTCATGCATTATATGAATTTTTTTTAAAATATAATTTAAAATTTTTATAATTTTAATTAGATAAAAATCATATTATTTTTTAACTCATCATATCAAAATTATCTTACTGTTAAATGTTTTGTATTTTTTTAAAAATTCTGTTTTTTCAAGGAATAGTGAAAAATAAATTTTTTGGTAAACATGTTATTTATTTTAATCAAAATGTATCATTATTATTTTTAATTGATATTAATGTAAATTATTAATTATTTAGTAATATATAATATAATTAATTATATTTTAATCATCATTATGCATATTTTTTATAACTTCATTTTTGGGCTTAAACCCCCAATTTTTCAAAAAACTATTTTTCATTGTGTTTTGTGTTTCTATTTTAAATTAATTTTTAAAACTTATAGATATTTAAAATATGGAAATTTATTTCATATTTTGTGTCATGGAGTTAATATTTTTTAAATTAATACCATTTATTTTTTTCATTATTAACAGTAACTATGGTAAATAATTATAACCACTATAATGGGTAAATTGTGTAATTAAGGTTGAAAATAATTTGATAATGACTAAAAATAACCCTATCACTACACATTAATCTATTTTATGAGTGTTTCTAAATCATAAGTATGTAATATTTTATTTTTAGTATTCCTTTTTTATTTCTATTTGAAAATGACTTATAAATTTTTTTCATGTAATGAAAAATAAAAAATGTCACACTATGGTGGTTTTATTTATCTTATATGTTCACATTAGGATAAAAATTTGTTATTAAATAATATAAAAATATATTTTTTAATGAAAATTTATGTGTGATGGTAATTTATTTTTAATTTTTATTAATGAAACAGTTTCCTTAAATTTTTACACAACGTCGACATAGTCCATGTTCGGATAGTACTAAAATCAAGGAAATGATTTGACAAACATTAATAGTAATTTTTTTCCTGAGTTATAGTATCCCATTAATTGTATAGATAAATTTATAATATTAGAGATTTTATAAAATTTTGTATTATAATTCTATTTTTATCTTGATAACATTAAATTTAATGTAAATAAATAGTCTCAGAAATGACATTAAGGATATCTTATAATAAATAATATTTAATTAAATGACTTAAAATTCAAAAAAACTTATATTCATCCAATTAAATTGTATGGGGTTTAAAATATCATTCATATTCTATTTATTTGTCTCTTTTCTTTTATAGTAATTTTCTAGACCCCTAAATAGTAAAAAACATTGATATCACAATAATCATCAAAAGGGTTAACGAAGGTTAAAACAAAGAGATAAGGTTGAAAAAATCAGGTAATCATGTCAAAATATTATTTTATGATACTTTTTAAACTCATAATCTTACCATATTCTAAATATATCAATTTTGTGTAACCATTAGATGAATATTTATTAATATTAATTTATTACGTTATATAATTCCAAGAGTGTCCCGCCCCTCAATTATAAAAGGGTGCCTCTTTTCCTCTCTTAACCACATCTTTTTATAACTCTAGTTAAAATAAGACTTATCCAAATCCCTTAAAAAATACCTCCAAAATATTATTTAGGTATAAATTTCACCCATATATGGATTAAGGAATAAAGAAAAGGATGTTGTCTGAAGAAGAGGTATAACTTTTAACCAAATTTTTTAGAATTATTTCTTCTTATACCTATGTAAATTATTATAACCATTGTGATATAATAGAATAAATATACCCCATATAATTATATTTTAATATTTTTATTACATAACCATTATGTATCTTATATTTCATCAAAGGGGAAATTAAACAATTATTCACATGTACGACATAATATCACCTCGTGAAATGAGGTAATTTTCTTCCAACACCAAATCTCACATGTGGTTATAGTGATCTATTTAATGTATATATATGATATCTGTGACATTATTATCATTATAGGAAGTTAATATATCATCTAATTTCTTACCTTTCTATCCACAGAAAAATGATAAAGTCATTCATGTGTACATGTGAATTACCACCTCCATGAAGTGATGTGATTTGTTTATCCTCTATTCCATTTGGGGAAAGTTATAATTTTTTTCAATGCATAAAAATGATTATAATTTTTTTTATTATCATTCTTTATTTTATGGAACTATAACCTCTTTGACCACAGTTAACCTACCAATGTAATATTGTAAAAACGATCTGAATATCATCTAAACACTTGACATGAACTTAAATGATTAATTAATTGAATATAACATGTTAATAAATAAAATAAAAGTAATATTAAACCAAAAACATTAATCTTAACAAAAAAATAATAAACAATATTTTATTTTTTAGGAAGATAAATAATTAATGTGATAATTTATACTTGAGTTAAGGGATACTTTAACTAAAAACCACATTTTAAATGTTTTATAGATTAATTTTCTAAAAAATTTTCTTCAATGTAAAAATTATTAAAATTATCTTATAAGAAGTATTTATATGAAAATAAATGAATTATAAAGGAAATTTTTTTTATATTAAAAATTTCTAAAAAAATTCAAATTGAATATTTTTATGTGTTTTATAAAGAATGTTTTGACTTTATTTAAAAAATGAGAAATAGAATTCTCTATTTTAATGTATATTAAAACAATAGATTTTCACACCACTATAAATTGTATTTTATATTTTTATTCCATTATATGCTTTCATACATCCTTCAAATAAAACCCTTCTTCCCTTTATTAAGGGTACTTTACTTCTAAGAGTGGGTTATTCATAGGAATGGGTATTAAGATATCCTAATGTATTTTTCATATGAGTTAAAAATAGTTTTAATCCTTTTATTATGAAAATGTGATTGAATAAAATGATTTATTTATGATATAATAATTGAGAATCATTAAGGATGAAGGTTTATCCCAATACAGCTTATACTAATGGGTGATCCCAATACAACTAATATGATCATGTGATATCGATTCCAATTATACGACGGGTGATATTCATATAGATCTCTAATACATTGGGTAATGTTTCTTATCATAAAAATATGGAAGGAGTGAGTTAATCTGTGTGGTTTCTCTGATGGATATAACTAGGTTTCAGTTATTTATGAAATGAGTCAACACAGTTTATGAATAGGATGCTCTATATTACCTATAATGGTTGCTATTTTCATGATATGGTTTTTAAAGGCTTTAATTGAGAAAAAATTGTATCTTATAGGTGGATTTTTTTATTTCATATCCTCAAAAAATAACAAAGAAACGGTAAAACTTTTATAGGGTTTTATTTTTTCACTATACTTATAGATATCCTAAATTTAGGGCCCTTACTGAGATTTTTTTTTCTAATCATATTTTTTTAATTATTTTTCACAGATATTAAGGATATTTACAAAAGATAATAAATCTAAAGTTCCAAATATGGAATTACCCTTGAATTGAGAAAGCATGTCTTTATAAATAACTTATTTTTTGGGAAAATGTATATTGTGTGGTAGTGTCTAATTTTAATGAGGTTTACCAAATTATCTGAAACTATATAACTAAATGTTTATTGGATATATAATTTATCCAATATTTAAATTTGATGTTATATTTTTTGGATGACTAATATTGTGTTACATTTACTGATATCAAAGTAAGACATGTAAAGATTATATTTTAGCACTAGATCCAAGAGTGTGAGTTCAAGGATGTTATAATAATGATCCCCTTATATGGTAAAAAATCATTAATATATTAATATATTAATATCGTTACTTATTTTTTATTGTACTTGGTTCTAAATTTGATATTAAATTAACATGCACAAACTCACTTTTGAATTGTAATTGAAAAAATACAACAACACCAATATATGACACAATTTACATAATTAATCCCATGGATTCAAGATATTTCAACTAAATTTAAAATTATTTATTCTATGGTGTATCCATGTGTTATGGAGGTGTAAATATAGGTTCAATACCTAATAATAATTCATTTATAAACATAGCATCTCTTTCTGGTAGAAACTCTGTCCTATTTTTAGGAAACATATCTTAATATCTATCAACCGTAAAAGGAAAACCCACAATATTTTCACAGAAAACTAATCCAAAAACCTTGAATTAATTATAATATTTTAACATCCTTAGTTTCCCCATATAATTTTCATTCATTTAATAATTATAGTTATACTCTACAGAAAAATCATTAACAAAATAGAGAAAAAAGTCACATTCCACTAGTAAGAAGAGATATGAGCTTGAAATCATGTCAATCAATCCATTCTAATAACTATATGAAAAAAATATCTCCCAAATAAATACATCCAAAATATATCTAAATAAACTATTAATAATTTATTAATCTAAGAATCTTATCTGGACTCCTCTCCTTTTCCCAATGAGGAATTGACAGTCAATAATATAGATAATAAACAAAAAATCCTAACCCAAAGTATATACTAATCAATAAAAAATATAATAATTAGGAACAATTATATATTTATAAAAATAATCAAGGTTTAATTGACCAACAAATTACATTTGGATATTGAAACCTCCAATCTATTATTAATTAGTTCCAAAAACATATAAAATTAATAGTAAATTACTACAACTTCACCAAAAATAAAATTAACCTGACTTCTATCCTTTATATTTCACCACTTATCATATACATTGGAAACTCTAATACCCCCATGATGAAACCAAAAATATATTACTAGAAATATACAATGATATACTATCCCATAAAAGATATTCCTACGTATAAAAAGAATTCAAACACCATTCTTTCAATACCCCATTAAATAAATTTTTTAATATATATTTTTTTTCTAAAATTACATTATTTTTTATCACTAACAAATATTTCATAAGTGTTACCTTTTAAAATTTTCTAATATCTCACTAAAATAT
The DNA here is from genome assembly GCA_963277665.1 of Viscum album. Lineage (NCBI taxonomy): Eukaryota > Viridiplantae > Streptophyta > Magnoliopsida > Santalales > Viscaceae > Viscum > Viscum album. Next base: position 282,690,849 of record OY728142.1, read on the forward strand.
CCTAAATCTATAACAAAGGGAAAAAAATTACTTTTCAATCCCCTTGGTCACCCATTGTCCATGTGACTAACATCCATTTTCCTCTTCTTAGTTCCTCCAAATTCATTGGAACCTATTTATTTCTTCATTTCTTTATTAAAATCATTATCACACATAATATCATGATATAACACTTTCACTAAGGGATGATTCTAACACTCAAATAAATCTACTTCTTTAATCTATAATCAAAATAATTATATTTAGAGATCTTGTCACCTCTAAAGGTTAGATCATGTCTATAAAAATACAAGTGTAATAAATAATAGATATATTTTCAAACATCAAATCTATAAATTTCTAAAATTTATCTATTAGAAATTTATATAGAGAAAAATACATAAATAATAGATCCGAAAATCATACAAATTCAATCTTCATGTACAATTTTCTTGGATTAGAATATACAAATAATGTCAAGGTGGTCCCCTGACTATGAATTTTTTCAATCTTCACATTTTTCTTATAGATTATCAATATATAAAAAATATCATATACATTATTTCATTCCATTGTTTAATACAAAAAGTCGTAATATCTCCCATAAATATCAAAGTTGTCATGTCCATAAATCCTAACTCATATCAGTTGTCCCTAGAACTTCATGGGATTCTCTTCCCTCTATATTCTGAATCACATTAATAATACTATTATTAATATTCTTCTTTATAAGTGTCTTGATCTCTCATTATGGAAAAAAATTATTTTCCACTAACTCTATATTATCATCATCAGATCACTCATGCTCTACATCATTCAATCAAGTCTCATTAATATACTTATTTTGTTATATATTTCAAAAAAAACCGACACAAAAATTAGTAATCAATATCATTAAATTAATATAGCTAATTAATTTTTTGTAGTTTAATAATATTTAATTTATTTTAATATGTATTATTTATTAATAAATTATTTAGGAGGTTTTGGAATTAAAGGATTGTTATATATGATTTTTTAAATATGGTTAAAATAAATAAAATTTTGGTTATAATTGGATTTTTAAATTTTTTGAATTAAATGAATATCCAAATTCACATAATCCATTTATTTTTTTATATCAATGTAAATTTTTTTACTTGTATGTAAGAATATATTATGGGTTATGTTAAGGGATGATATTTGGAGGAAGTGGGAATTTGGAAAATATCTTAAAAAATATAAACCCTGAAGTATTTAAAGATTATGTAAGATTAACTCAATTAAAACCATGAATGAGTAAGAAACATTTATATTCCACTAATGTTTAAATATTGATAAGTAATAGTAATATTATTATATATCAAATTGACATTGGGGAGTTCATCTGATATGTAAGAATCAAAAACAAATTATGGATATACAAGGATCAGATCTTACTATAATAAAAAAATACTAACTGTAGACCATCTTATGGAAAGACCCTGACCCAAGTATCCTAGAGCCAGTGGTTAATTTATTACACTGGTATTAGATACAAGTTATTTTGTCCCAAAGTAATGAATATATTAGTGTTATTTAAAAAATATATACAAACATAAAAATGACACTATATTTGAAAATACAAAATATAACATAGTATTTCCTTTGAAAAAACCATTATTATCACTAGAATATCTCTACATATAAATCATAATACTCTTCAGTTATCTTGTGGAAGGGAAGCATAAAATGGGTTGATCTCATATGCTTAGTATGGGAATCCATATAGTTAAAGCTAATAAGAAATTAAAAATATGGAAAGAATAAATTATGATCAAATAATTCCATATAAATAATCACATGAGATTGAAACTTATCCATGGATATCATAACTATTAAAATAATCACATAGAAATCAATAAAGTTTTTCAAAATGATGGAATTCATAATGTCAGACATCTTAAATATACCATTCAAGCCTCATGAAAATACATCTACATAAATGGGTAAGGCCCGCACCAAATACCCAACCCTTTTTGTCTTATGAGACTTAATGATGCATCTGTTGGTCTCTCTATAAGTCTCACGATAAAAAAAAGGATTGGTATTTGGATGTGACCTCACCCATTTAGATATATGTTTATGTATGAGGCCACAATTGTTTTTTTAACATATCCACCATTATGTGTTCCATCATTTTGATATCTTTTATTGATTTTAATGTGATTATTTTAATATTTATGATATAAGTGCATATATTTTAAGATCGTGTGATTATTTTTATGGAATTATTTGATCATAATTTATTTATTAAATATTATTGATGTATTATTAGAATCTATTATATTAATACCCTTAATAATCACCTGATCTCACCCCTTTCTTATGTTTCCTTTCCCCATGACATCAGGAAGTGTATTATGATTGATATTTATGTATTTCCTAGATGGAATAATTGTGTTCTCAAATTAAATACTATATTATATTTTATATCTTCAAATATAATGTAATATTTATGTATGTATCTATATTTTCAAGAATATTAAGCTATTTAGTCATTTTGGATGTGATCACTTGTATCTAATACCAATAAAATAAATTAACCAATGAATCTGAGCTACTACGATTAGGGTATTTATAGTTGATATCAATGAAAGTTTACCAGAAACCTTGAGAACAATATTTAGGAAAACATATATTAGATAAAGTGACCCTATAACTAACCATGATGATAATTCAAATTATAGGATAACATCATAAAGTTTTGCTAAGGTGTAAATTATTTAATTTTTTTATAAATACATCCCTTTATAGAAACAAAAATTATATGTAGTATTTTCCCATATGCAACTAGTGGTAATAACCTCAAAATGATTCGGTTAGTTATATCTCATCCACCATTATGATTCATAGTGAGTGTTCCCTTATTACGCACCTATTTTGAAATAATCAGGTGATATTCATCGGTTAATTCATATTTATTTACAAACCATTATGAAAGATTTGAAAATATTTTTTGATTTGAGAATTTTAACAAAGAAACCATGTTTATGATTATAATATTATATATGTATAACTTTTAAATTTATATTAAGTTTTTAACTAGTTTTAAATTTATATATTATAATTTAAAATATTATATAGTGAAATCCATTATATAGAAATGGTGTCTAGTGGAAGGAATAAAAACAATATCAATGCGCATAATCTATGTATGTGTTTCCCTCCTAAGAAATATAATGATCCTAGAGTTGTAACTGAAAATATCATAACTATATTATTGTAGCTGACTCAAGTTATGACTAGTAACCTTTCCTGAGTGGAGTAGTGTTATAACATATAATGTGGTGTATCAATTTTAGATCATTTCATGCATTAAAAACCTCCCTCATTTAATAGAACTAAAAATATATTTTTTATGTAAAGTCACGACTTATGTTCCACACACTGGTTCCCCAAGCTAGTTAGTCACATGACCTTAGGTACACCGCCCTGTATGCCAGAGGCTAGTGACAAGAAGCGATGGTCTGATATATCGAACATGAGGATACTATACCATAGTTTATCATAGTAAATACACCAGTCGAATATAAGAAATATTAACTGAAAAACATTTCATCATAATTTGAAAGAACTTGTATCACATGATGGCCATAATTAGAAATACAATATCAAAAATAAAGCATAAAATATTCCATTCAAATGTAATTTGAAAGTTTCTAAATTGAAAAAAAAATAAAGACATTGATATCTCTCCTAAGAGGTCCATGAATCATGTTTAGATCTCTGATCCCATATTTTCTATCTAACATAGGGTTCTTTCCTGTAACATGTCCATAGAACCCAATGTCTATTCGATTATCGATCAGGAAGCATGAGTAGGGTGTGAGTAAAACATAGTAGTCCACCACCAATGGAATCTAAGACAATATTAAGTTAAATAATACTATACGAAGTAGTATAATAAATATAATTACAATGCATAAGTAAATACTTATCACATTATTAATTAATATTTATTTAACCACTTAAACCATGCAGTTCTCATAGACACCCATACCTCAATCCCTTCTTTGGATCATGATAAAGCTCAAAGTATTTCTAAGGTATATAATATCTCATAATGTCATTATTATCATTATTTAATGAATACTTGAATTCCCATGTTACCATTCATACATCACACAATAGAATGACCATGTTCTCATCCATTAATTCAAAACTCAATGACCATGTTACCATTCATACCTCACACATTTGAATAACCATTTTTCCATTATTTATATCACAACTAAATGTCCATGTTTCCATACATACCTCACACATTAGAATGAACATGTTATATTTCATTATATCACAACAAAATTAACATGTTTCAATTCATAACTCACACATTATAATTACCAATGTCTCATTCTTAATTTCACATAAAAATAACCATGTAACCATTAAAAGCACGTAATTAATTAAACAATTAATTATCCACATGATTTCCATTTCTAAATCAATATTTTGTTAAAAACAACAATTCCATTAGTTAACCCAATAATTACTAATCAAAAACTCTCCCTTAATTAATTCCTCAATTAATTAAGTATATCAAACCCATTAATTAATTCATAAATTAATTAATTAATATCCATAACTCAAAATCCCATAATTAATTCCACAAATAATTTTCTCAATTATCTATCTGAATACCTCAAAATTAATTTTTCAATTAATTATCTCAAATAAATAATCTCTATATCTCATAATTAAATCTATAATTAATTACCTCCAAATCCATAATTTTTGAAATCCACAATTTTACATCTCTTTGATTAATTAATTCACCAAATTAATTAATTCAATAACGAAAACTATTTTTAAATATCTTATAGAAATTATATAAAAACATTTAGACAACTTAAATAAATATTTTTGTATTTGAATTATAGAGCACCAACCTTGATTCATTGATGAGTAATCACCCAACATAAATCCCAAAAATTTGAGTGGAACAATGATATAGAACGAGATCCTAATTTAAAACCCTAAATCAATATTAAAAAAATAAAGATCTCATATTTATAGATCTATATATACTATCTGATATCTAGATCTATAAGACTATTTCTAGAGTCAATCAAAATAGGAATAGTTAACCTAGTCTATAATAGGAGAAGAAATGAAAAGGAATAGGAAACCAAGTGGGATGATATCCTCTAACAGGGAGGGGTGGTGATCTTCAATCTGATCATAGTATCACCAATAATGAGGGTCGTGAGGGATTAAAACTTTTCTAGGAGGCTCTGGAATTTTTAAAGAACATCAGGGGTCTAGTGGGATAAATTTGAGTGAGTTTTGGGGGTTCGAGTGATTGAAAAACTAATTTTTAGGTGACATAAAAAGTTGTTCATGGTTAGATGGGTAGGGGCACACAGTTTTCCTTACCCGTGAACCTAACCATGCACCTTCATTATAAGGGTGAACAATTTCTCCTTAGAGGTTTCATGTTTTGAAAAACTCTATGCCAACCCTGTAAGTCCCCGATGTACAGGATTGCATGGTTTGCTGGGATGTGGAACACGATTTGGGAAAAATGTGTACCAACCATGCACTACCCTTTTCCCTTCCAATTTTCTAAAACATTCACCCAAACACACCCCAATGTAAAACCCTAAAAAATTAATCAACATAAGGAAAAAACGTACCCATAAAAGATCAAGAGACATCATCAGAAAAGGTCAGGGTTTTACAGTCTCCCCACCTTATAACAGATCATAATTGAGCTGCACTCCCAATCATATATAAGATTATATGTCAAAAATATTTGTTCATTGATCCATAATATCTATTTATTTTACCAATTTTCACCATTCACATGTTTATGTTTCCACAATACATGAACTATCAGTATGTCCTTTTCATCACAACACTTTTTCACTTTGATCAAACAGATATACCTGATGTCCCTCAAAGGATACATCTATCTCAAGCTGAAATTAATCCAAATATATCACATGATAATGGTCTAGGTTATACCACCTATGTTTTTACACAAGAAAAACATCTTGCATATAACTCTATATCTATTAAAGATATAATCGGTGTGTTATCAGCCTAATTCTCTCCATGACCATAAACGGTTCAACAAACCTGGGTGCCAAATTTTCATGTCTTTATATCCTATGTGGACCAAACCTAGGTTCCACAAAATGGAATACATTATCACTCTATGTTAACTCAAGGGGTCATCAATATCTATCAGTATACAAATTGTATATACTCTGATCTATATCCACATGTTTTCTAATGAAATATGCATTCTATGATGTCTCCTACTTGATACATGATCCAAATAACTCAGAATCACCTACCATTATCCATCATAGAAGTGATCTGTATGTCCTAACATGAATAGATTCATATGGTTCTATAAGATTTTTTTAAAGATAACTATTAGTATATAAAAAATTCACTAGTTCCAGGTGCTTCTCCGAAAACCCATCGATGTCTAGAACACTAGAGCATAGCATATCCTCATGAACATGTATAGTATGCTCTAGATGCCCATCTATTTATGCGTGGATGGAAGTCTTAAACAAAACCTATGTACCAATTAAATTCTCTAAGACCTACCAGAAGCAGAAATTAAAATGAGATTTATAGTCTAAAACAATAGTTGATGGCACCCCATTCATTTAAAATATCTCTTGAACATACATTTCTTCGAACTGCTCTACTACCAAAGTCTACCATATCCTTAAGAAATGATAAACCTTTTTCAAATAGTATAAAACCACCTAAATAGCATCATTATTCTAAGACTTTGTCGAGAGACCCACAATAAAATCCATAGTAAATTTTTCCCACTTCCATTTTGAAATAGTCAATGGTTGAAACAAACCTCCAGGTTGTTGATGCTCGACCTTCACCATCTAAAATGTGTAAAATCATTTCATAAACCCTTCTACATCCATTATCATGCCTATCCACCAAAACTATCATCATAGGACATAAGATATTTTAGTCACACCTAGATGTACAACATGCTTTAAGGAATTAAACTCACGCATTTCCACCTCTTACATGCTCATAGGTAAAAAAACTTGATTCCTGACATACAAGATGTCATCCTCATATATTCTTCAATATAAAGGTTAATCCCCACCATCAAGGGTTTATTTCATGTTCAAACACCCTAGACACTTATAGTTTCTATCCTAGATCCATCTCAAAAGTTTATACTCAAATAAAACTAATATAGGGGTCATTTTCTTCTAACTATCTTGATCCACAATGTGCATCTCATACAGCAAAGTCATCATATTCCACTCATCACTAGACTCATGAACCTCCCAATTCTAAGTATTCCTACTAAAAGAATCTGAAACACTTTTCTCCTTTATATGTCTATATGATATGTCAAAATTGAATGATTCCATATACTCAACCAATATCCACTGCCAAAGTTTCAAGTCTCACTCTGAGAAGATGTAATTTAAGATATTGTAATTACTATACATAGTAAAAAAATCCCAATAGATAATGCCTACAACACATGACATCATATATATCCATCTTGAGGTCTTATGTATGGTAGTTCTCATAATGAGGAATCAACTTTCGAGACCCATATTTGACAACTTGATCTACTTGCATCAAAATAACTCCAAGTTCAATCCTAGAAGCATCAAATGAAAAAGTATACTCATCACCTTCCTCGGGTAGGATCAAGATTAGTGTCAATTAAAAATGATTATTCAGCTCCAAGAAATAATTATTACAAGCTTCTAACCATTTAAACATTATTCCCCATTTTACTAAAGCCTAAAATTAGTGCTAAAAATGGAAAAAAAACATAGATGACCCTCCTATAAGATCCATTAAACCACAAAAATCTAAAGATATCAAACGCGTTCTTTGGATGCTCCCAATAAATAACTGCATGAACTATCTCTAATTCTACCGAAACACCTTCCTCTAAGATGTTGTGACCCATTAATTGTACTTGATTGATCTAAAACTAGTACTTATATTTCTAGGTGTATAGCTAGTGCTCTGTCACTGTACTCGTGATGATGTCAAGATGTTGGAAATTTTTATCATGAGTATTGGAGTACATCAAGATTTAATCAACAAACACTATCAAAAACATATATACGAACTTAAGGAATCCCCTGTTTATAAGGTCCATAAACACTGCTAGTGTGTTCCTCAACCCAAATGGCATTACGATGAACTCATATAGGTCATAGCATCTTCTGAAAGCAGTTCTAAATACACCAAAAGTCTGAAATCTCAACTGATAATACCCCAATATAAAGTTTATCTTTGAGAGCACAAAATATCCTATGAACTAGTCAAATCGATTATCGATACTTGGGATAGGGTATCATTTTTACATCCATTCTATTTGAATTTAGGTAATCAACACATAAGTGAATACTCACATCAACCTTCATGGAAAAAAGAACTTATGAACACCTTTGTGACATACATAGAAGGATAAATCCCTTATCCTTTAACTCTTGTAGATAATTATTGATATATTGAATCACTTTTTGATCCATTATATATGGTGGAAAATATGTAGTCACTACCCCTGACATGAGATTAGTGGGGAATTCCACATCTCCCTCAGGTGGAAGCCCGAATAAATCTTCAAAAAAGATATCCAGAAACATTCCAACTAAGGGTGGAAACACATATCGCTTTACACCTCCATCATCCAGTAATAGACTCAAAACATGGGCTATGATCACTCCAGTTGATGAGTGATTGTCCCTACTGGGCCCACCTAGATATCCCACTCTCCATGGTGAATATAGTTGTCACCCATAGGAGATATGAAGGTCAATATCCTACGATAAAAATGAATGTGGGATCAATATGTTACTAACCAGTACATACCCATAACGTGGTTGAATCTCAACATATATTGGATATAATATACCATAGAAATTGATACTCTCTGACCTTGAAAGAACACCCCTTATACAAGAAAATGTATCTCGATCTTACTCCTAGTGGTGTATCTGTCCTCAACGCCCTGCTCACCAAATCCACCTCCAGGATCAATACATTAACAATTTTTTCAAAAATAAAATAATTAGAGGTACCAGTATCAAATAATTCACTAGATATCTTGGAATATATAAGAATAGAACCTCATTGTCAATGGTCCATCCTCTCTAACCGTAAGTGTAGGTTGAATATAATGCAACTGTCCTACCCCTCTTCCCTACGATATAGTATGTGTCCCCTATATAGTATTACTATATTGATTTGTGAGATTCTGCCACAAATCTATATATCTATGGCCTCTACTTACTTTTTCAGTATAACTTCAGCTGTCATATTTATATGGTGCGGAATATACCCATCCCACACTCTGATTCTTCCTAGCTACACCCTCACTACCCATCTATCACAGGATCCTATGGACCTATGTAAATGTTCCATCACACTGAGTGACTGAAACTCTAATGTTGGTTGGGGTAACTATCTCTGGAAGTGTCCCGACCTACCACACTGATGACATATCACTCAAGTAAGGTCTCGTTCAATTGATCCCTCTATTTGCGTACTATGTTTCCCACTACCCTGAATGACACTTTCATAGAAATGTTTTATACTCTCTAATTACATACCATCCTAATCATCTAGGAGTAACCACCTGTACTAAACTAAAAGAATCTTTCAGATTCCCCACATCTATGAGAGACCGATTCACCACCTTAGAAAACTTAGTTAACCAAAAAAGTTTAAACGTGTATTTAATCTCACATTTAATCCCATCCCAAAAAGGTCTCACCATGGTTGTCTCCTCCCATGCCAATTCTGGAGAAAATAATTGAAAATATGTAATTTTTTCATCATAGTAAATCATGTACATACTCCCCTGAGTCTACAACATGAACTCAATATCTCTCTCATGCCTCAGCATCTCAGGATAGAAGTTCTCTAGAAACTTCTCCAATAATGGCCTCCATATAATGCCATAATCTTTTCTAATCCATGCTTGAACACCCCACCAGTTCTTTTCTAATCCTTATAGAATATAGGAAACCATCTTGACCCTCCTCTCTATAGGATTCTCTATGTAGTCAAGTATAGTTTCAGTGTACTCAACTAGAACTCATCTCCCTTAGGTCCACCCTCTCTAGTAAAAGTCAGAGGGTGTTGTAACTAGATCTCTCTCATCTGATCAGACATACTCTTTCAAACCCACCCTGGGTCTCTTCCCATGAAATTCATGAATTGGGAAAAATTCCCCTATAACTTTAATCTTTCTTTATCACCTGGTATTATCGGTACCTTAGGTTCTACTACTGGTATATCACCTTCATCCATAACCTTATGTCATCCTCTCAATTAAATCATCATGGAGGAATCTCACTATAATTCCCAACACATGTCTCAAGACACATAACATCACATTATCATATTTACATAAGATTAAATCACAACAATTCACAACAATTCTTTTCTTCAAACCTTTCCAGACATTCAAAATTGATGTAGTATTACTACCCTAAACCATCTTACACCTAGATCCTAGGTAACAAGGGTAAACCCATTCTTATATCATGTTTCTCATTAGAGAACCATTTATTTTTAGCTTTCATCATTTTACAATCTTTCTTAATTTCATATTAGAAGTTATTTCCAACTCAATTCCCCAAGAAAATAAAATTAATAAATTTCAACAATATACCCAAAAACCATTATCCCCATGAATTCCTAAAATGGTGCATGTCATAGTAATTTTCAGTTCCTAGAATGATGCATGAGGCTAAAATATCACACCATACCTTACCATGATTCAATTATAAAAAAATCATAGAAACAATAATCACATCACATAATAATGTTTTCACCCAAGGTGAAATAATATATAACTGTAACAGCAGACAACTATAAGAACAATCCCCACCCAAGGTACTTGGGTTATCCCCTATACATGGGTTAGCTACTCCAATGAAAGAGCTTATAAATAAGGCATGAATCATCCTATTCTCTTTTCTAACTTTCCCAAATATTAATATAAAACAAAAATAAAATAAAAAATCTCTGATACCACATTGTAATGATCCGACTCAGGTTCCACACACTGGTGCCCCAAGTCGGTCGATAACATGACCTTAGTTGTCCCTCCTCACATTCCAGAGGCTGTTGAATAGCAATTAGGGTCTTTTATATTGATAAAAGATATAATATACTCTCATTTATTACAATAAATACACCAGAATAAAATAGGAAACAATAACTTCATAACAAGTAATCATAATCTCAAAGAACAAGAATCACATGATCACCAAAACTAGAAATACAATATCAAAACTAAATCATACAATATAGCATTCCCATGGATGTGTAAAGTATCTAAAATTAAACACAAAATAAATATGCTAAAAATCATCAAAGAATTCCCCAAATTGGGTCTTGTTCCATCATCCATACTCTATACCATATCATCCATCTAACATTGGTTCATTGCCCTCAACTTGTCTTTAAAATACAATGTCTATTCAGGTACTGATCAGGAAACCCAAGAAGGGTGTGAGTAAATCTCAGTAGGACCCCACCAATGACATCTAAAACAATATCTAGTAAAATAATAGTGTATGTAGTTGTATAAGAAAATCATAATTCATAAGTAAACAATTATCAAATTATCAATTAATCTTTATTTAACCACATAAACCCCTAGTTTTTCATTGACACCCAAACCTCAATCCATACATAGGCTCATGTTAAATACCTAAGTATGTAATATGGATATCATATAATATAATTCCATTTTTACCATTATTTAATTGATACATGAAGTGAAATGTTAGCATTCATACATCACATAATAGAATGACCATGTTCCACTTCTTTAATTCAGAACTAAATGATCATGTTACCATTTATATCTCACACATTAGAATGAAAATGTTACCATTCATTATTTCACAACTAAATGAACATTTTAGGATTCATACCTCACATATTAGAATGAACATGTTCCCATTATTTATTTAACAACTAAATGAACATGTTATCATTCATTGCTCACACATTAAAATGACCATATTCTCAGTATTTATCTCAAAACTAAATGACCATGTTACCATCCATACCACATAATTAAGTCAAGAATTAATTATCCATATAAATTCAATTACTAATTCAACAATTATTTGAACACAAAAATTCCTTTACATAACTCAAATATTAACTAATTAAATAAACACCCTTATAAAATCCCCAATTAATTATGTACGCCAACCCCATTAATTAATTCATCATTTAATTAATCAATGTCCATAACTAAAAATCCAATAATTATTTCCATAATTAATTATCTCAATAATAAATCTCAAAAAATTATAACTAATTGATCAATTAATTATCTCAAAAAAACAATCTCTATATATCATAATTAATTCTACAATTAATTATCACCATATCCATAATTCCTGAAATATACAATTTCAAATATACTCAATCAATTAGTTCACCAAATTAATAAATTAAATCAAGGACACAAATACTAAATATCTAATAGAAATATTAAAATAAAATACATGTAATCTAAAAAAATAATTTGGTATTTTAATTATAGACCAACTATCTCTATTCGATGATGATCAATATCCTAATAGAAATCCCCAAAATTTGAGAATCCAACAACCCATAATGAGATCAGAATATAAAACCCTAAATAAATATTAAATAAAAAAATTCACAATTATTAATAAATATCTGTAATCATAAATTTAGATCCAAAAAACTAAGTCTAGATACAATCAAAATAGGAAGAACAAACCCTTTCCATAATAAGAGAAGGAATTGGAAACCATTCAGGATGACATCCTCTTACCATGAGGGGTGAAGTTATTCGATTCCAGATTTGAATTAGTAATAACACAGGGCAGGATGGATTAAAACCTTTTCAAGAGGCTTTGAAGTCAATAAATAGTGTCTAGGGGTAAGTGGACTTCTATTTGGGTAATCCTTATAGGTTCGGCTGATTAGAAAATAAATTTTCTATTAAATTAAAATTCACACACTGTTATCTAGGTAGGGTTGCATGGTTTTCCATAACGATGCACTTAATCATACACATATATTACAGGGGTGCACAGTTCCTCCTTAGAGGGCAGATGATTTGAAAAACCATGCACCAACCATGCAAATCACAACTATCCAGGGTTGCACAGTTTGACACGTTGGGCGCACTATTTGGGTAAACCATGCACCAACCATGCACTTCACTTCTCCATTCCAATTTTCTAAAATTTTCAACCAAACACACCCTAATGAAATATCAAAAAAACAACATCAAAACATACGGAATATTTTTTCCAATAAATGATCCCAAGATATCTCTAAAAAAGGCATGGGTTTTACATTGTAGCTGAGAAAAGGATAAGTTCTTTAGAAAATAAGTTTATATCTTAGGTAAAAAATAAAAGTGATTTGGTTTTCATGGTACTTTATCATATCATGGGGTATTTGGATAAATTTAAGTCATTGATTTAAAACTCTAAGTATTATGATTGAATACTGAGCATAGAGTGGAATGATTTTAAGGTGCTTCTCTTGGAAAATTATTTTCCTTTTTAAAAATAAGATGATATGGAAAGATAATTCCTAATTCCAGGAAAAAATGGAGAGAAATTTTTTTCAAAGTATGAAGGTGAATATACAAGGATAGAAAGTTATGTTTTGGACTATGTATGTAATCCAAATATTAATATTTTATATTTCTTTTTCTGGATTAATAAAATTCTTTAAATGGAACTAGTCTCCCATAAATTCTCATCATATAAGAATAAAATATCATGTTATATCAAGATTGATATTGAATTATCTAATTATTATTCCTAATAAAGAACGTAATAGAATAATAGGATGGAAGAGAAAATAATAAGGTTTATAAGATAAAGATTAATTTTCAAAAATGTGTAACTAATGAAAGGAAAAAAATTTGAACATTAATAAAAGGAAAATGAGTATTATTTAAGTGGACAAAAAGGTCACCATGTTCATTAATGTTAGAGTAAGGGAGAATACATCAACAGTATACTTATCGTCTACTCCATGATTATAAATGTTTTATTTCATTCTAGTTCTACACACTCTTTTATATCTGATGAATTTTCTAAACATATCACATCACCACATCAATTAATTGATATTGAGTTGGAAGTGGAATCTTATAATGATAGTATGTACACATATCAATTCTATATCTCTACTCTGATAGATTTTTTTTGGGAATGTTCTTCCTTTGAGTCTTTTTATTTTACCTCTAGTTAGATTTTATGTACTTTTGGGTATAGAGTATCTCTCTCAATATAGATCCCATATCAATTTTAGAGGAAGGTAAGTTATATTTTATATTCATAATCAAATTTCAGTCATCAATTACTAGGAGGATATAACTAAAAACCCAATTTAAATTACATCCATTATAATGGTTTTTCTACCTAATCATGAAGGATATATAACTAAAATGATTGGGTAAAAACTCAACATTTAAAATGTTCTCACTGTTCATGACTGTGTTGATGTATTTACTGAGTAAATCCCAAGTCTTCCCCTGAATCATTAAGTTGGGTATTCAATTGAACTTACCGATGGTGTTTTTCTTATTACAAAGACTCCATATAAAACATCATTGATTAAGTTACATTAGTTAAATAAGAAACTTCTGGATAATACTGATAAGGTATTCAATCAGCCAAGTTATTTTCCATGGTGTGTACCTATTCCTTTTATTAATTATAAAGATGGTTCAATGCATATTTACATTGATTGTATGTAACTTAACACAATCACTATTAATAAAAATTATCCTCTACCACATATCTATGATCTACTTGATCAACTATGAGGAGATCCATATTTTATTATAATTTATCTTTAATATGGATATCTTTTTCTAAGGATAAGTAAAGAGGATATACCTAAGATAGAATTCTATATGAATTATGGTCATTATGAATTTATATTAATTCCATTTGGATATACCAATGATCACACTATCTTCAAGGATTTAATGAATAGATTCAATATTGATTATCATGATCAGATTTTTGTAGAATTTATAGATAATATTATTATACAGACTCTCATTCCATAAACGATGGAATTCGAAGGATGGGGGAACCCTTGGATCCATCCCCTCCGGTGACGACGGCGGCCGCCATGACGGATCCTCCCCCCTTGGTGGGGGAGGGGGAATCGTCGTCAGATGCGAGATCAGGGCCCTTCCAGTGATTTTCCAACCCGGATTTTCTCCCTCCCCTTCCAAAAGCAATGATAAACCCTAAGGTTGCGGATCTAGTCGACGGGGCTCCAAATCATCACCTTTCCACTTCTGAATTTTCTGAAGCTGAGGGTTTATTAAACCTCACTCTGGTGGCTCGATTCAATCAAAATAGGCCCTCAGTTGATGCCTTCGACCAGTTCGTCTTCGGGTCTTGGGATCTCCAGGAACAAGCGGTGGTAGGCCTGCTGGATAGCAAGCAAATCATGATTCGGTTCAAGATAGAGGCAGATCTGATTCAAGCATGGTCGAGACCCCTCATGTCTTTAATGGATCTAGTTTCCTTCTGCTTCGGTGGTCCTTTGAGCTTCACATGAACTGTGACTCGCCTTCCATGGAGGTTTGGGTAAGTTTTCCTAATCTCCCATTACCAATTAAAAATCCCTTGATAATTCGTATGTTGGGGGGATTTGGTTGGTCGTTTTCTTTGGTTTGATAGCCAAACGGAGGCTTTTTTCCACACAATGAATCATCGGGTTTTAGTGGAGGTTGATGCTACTCGCATCCCATTTGATTTTTTCTGGATTACGATTGGAGAGGAATACTGTTGCAAGTAAAGGGTTATCTATGAGAATTGGACAAATTTTTGTGGCTCTTGCAAGAGGATGGGCCACTTTGTTTAGTTATATCGAGGTGGTTATCCAGCACGATTGAGGGAGGATCACTGTAGAAAAGGGGATCCTATCATCTGAGGTGTTGATGTTAGAAGCAAAACCGTGGGGGCTGATTTGGATATGGACAGGGACAAGAATCTGGAAGGACCTAGTGTAAGAGGGAAGGTCTCATGTGAGTCTGGTTTGGCTATGGAGAGTAAAACTACATGGCCTAGTAGGGATGCTTTGCAGGATGTTATAAATCCTCCTAGGTTAATGGTAGAGTTGAGTTCAGAGCAGGCTGGGCTTGAAATGGATTCAAACATAGAAGAATTGGTTGTCATGACAGGTGAATGGAATATTTCTGGTTTGGATCCTTTGGCTACTCCTTTCATTTCAATAACTATCAGTTTCAATGGACTGTCTGAGGATCTTTTGGTTGAAGAAATTGAGGTGGAGGATACTGCAGGGAAGGGGGATGAGGTGGTGGTCCTGGAGAATCAACAGACTGATGTGTTGGGAATTGAACAGGCTAGGAAGGGTAGGGAGCTGGAGGAGGTTCAAACGGAGGAGGAATTGGGGCGGAATCATGATATCCTGAACATACACAGTATGGACAGTACTGGATCTCTGGTGGCAAGTGCAGACCAGAGGCCAGGAAATTCCTAGGCAAGTGGTTTAGGGATGGAGTCACAACTCACGGTTGTGGCAAATATTCCTATGGAGGAGGTGTGTCTCCCTTTGAGAGAGAATAGAATTCCTGATCAATGGAGGGACTACAATGTTGAACAATTCAGGGTTTTAAAGGAAAATTCTAAGGGTAAGGAGATCCTGAGTGCTCCGGTTGGCCGGTCCTTCTGTGAGATTGGTCAACAGCGGATTCAGAAAGAAACTACAGGAGAAGGACTGTTGACTTCAACTGCATCTAGGAGATCAAGGGAGGATTACTCCTATCTTCTGCGACCAATGCAGACCAGGTCTTCTTGAAAAAAGAATAACCAAGTGGTTCTGGTAGTCAAGAAGGGTAGTGAGACTATGAATACATCTCTAGACAAGGCTTCCCTGGAGCAACTTAGAAATCGTGTTCAAAGTGTTAGTTTTTGGAGAATCCCGGAGTGGGAATCAGCCACTGGGGAAGAGAAATCCAGTTTGGGTTGCGGCGACGAATATGGGTATTACGATGTTTAGCTTTTTGTTGTTTATTTTTCCTCTTTGTATTGTTTTGCTGGACCTTGTTTGTTGGGCACCAGACACCCCTAAGCCAGCTATTTTAAAAAAGGAAAAAACATTATTTGTAGTCAGTTATTATACATTTTATTGTAAAGGAATCACATGAACAAGATTTCGGAATTATGATACAGACCCCGAGGAAGAATCAATTTTATTCTATATTTACTGAGTTTGAATTTTAGCTTTATAAAGTTTCATTCATGAGTCATATAATGTCAACTTATCGTATATAGGTATATCTTTCAATGATATATGTTACTCTAAAATATCTTAGAGCATCCACGGTGACTGTTAAAAATAGTTTAGTTAGGTTGGTTGGATACTACCAAATCTTTGTGAGAGATTAATCATAACTATCTAATCCAAAAACCTAGTTGACTTAGTGGGGGTTTATGTTCTTATGGAAAAATGAATTTCAAGTTACTTTAAGGGAAATGAAGATAAGTTTGTTAGTGTGTCTATACTTACACTACTCGATAGTAGAGAAGGTATTGTAATATATTATGATTCATCAAATAGGGGAATGGGATGAATACTCAATAAAAAAGACATGGGTATTTTATATTCATATATCTAAATAAAAATTATTGAGAAAAAATAAATGACTGATGATTTGGAGTTTCTGACAAAAAAATAATTAGAGATATAGAGGCATTATTTTTATAGTGAAAGGTGTGATATATATACTAATAAAAACTCTTGAAGTATATATTTACATGAAATTTTTTGAATATGATCCAAATAATATGGTTGGAGTTGATCAATGATTATAATTCCTCAATACATTACCACTCGGGAGAAAAAAAACAAGGTTGATAATTCTTTCAGTTTAAAAAACCATGCTAGTTTGTCCATGATAAGGATTGCAAGAGATCCAATATTAATGAATTTATAAAATATGGATCTTTAAATCATGATAAAAGGGGATTGATCTTATTTTTATCTAATTAATATTCAAAATCCATCATTGATAGTGTTATGAAGGAATAAAAGAAATATATATAGTTATACAATAAAATGAGGAATGTTTTGAAGTTCAACCATGATCATATTGGAATGATCAGGTTTAGAAACTGAGTATGTATCCCATCAATACCAGACATGAAGAAAGAGATTTTGGTTGAATCTCATAGTTCAATATTCTCTATTAATCCTAGAATTATAAATATATATATATATATATATCTAAAAGAGTATTTCTAATGGGTTTATATGAAATGAGATTTTTCATATTATGTATCTTGGTGCCCATTGTGTTAAGAAGTTAAGGATGAGAATATTAATTCGAAGGGGATTTCATAAACACTACATAAACCATAACATAAATTGGAAAACATCACCCTGGATTTTTTTACTAGAATTACAAACACATCAAAAATACATAATTCTATTGAGGTTGTAGTCAATTTCCTTATGAAGTTAGTATAATTCATTTCAATTAGAAAATATTTCTGTCTTGGTCAAATTTGAAAAATATAAATCAAAAAAGTGGTAAGGTTTCATTGAACACTAAATTCTATTTTATCAGATCATGATTTTAGGTTTACCTCAAGCTTCTAGTGATGTATTTAGTAGACTCGGGATAAATAATTTGTTTTAGAAAATACTTATCATCCTTAAAAAATATCTATTCTAATAGGTCCATTCAAACTAAAGAAGTCATGTTGTGATATTTTTATAGGAATTCTATATGTGGTTGGGAGAAATACCTATCTTTAGTGGATTTTTTTTACGATCATAACATTAACTCAAGTATTGATATGGATCCTTATAAATCCCAATAGGGAAATAAGTGTAGAAATATAACGTACAATAATAAAGATGGAAAAAATAAATCTATTAGGACCTAATATAGCTTGACAAAATATAAGATAAGTTCATATCCATTCAAAAACAATAAAGGTAATCTTAGAGTTGATAAAAAAGTTATTATAACAATCATTGATGAGATCTAGAGTTTGAAGTTTGTGAGAAGGTATTTCTATTAATTTCCTAGTGGAAAAAATAAAAATATATTGAAGGAATGAAATAATACACCCTAGGTACATAGTTACCTTTGAGATTAATTATTGCATCGTGATGGTAGCTTATCTATTGGAATTTCCATAAAATCTCTTAGATGTTCATGATTTGTTCCATATATCTCTCCTTATGAAGTATATACATGATTCTTTGAATTTAATATTCTCATAGGTCATACCTTTTTATTAAGCTATCTCTTGTGGGTAAAAATAAGTGTAGATTATAAGTCGTATATTGAAATAATAATGAAATGATACCATTAACCATGTTAATGTTTTATAGTGAAACCATAAATTTTTTAAATATATAAGGGAATTCTAGGATGTGATTGGGAAGAAGTATCCTCATTAATTTTTATTGAAGTGACATAATTATGAGGTAAAAATTATATTAATGTGGGTATAATTAATCAACCTTATATTTTATGATATAGTTCTATATAAATAAATTTTATTTCTTTCATAGCATGCTTAGCACTTAACATTGAGTCTAAATAAACATCGATAAACTATTGAAATATTATTATTTAATGTGACCATCATTTCTTATTCCTTGAATTAGAGGTATGAATAGGAATAAATGAATTATGAAAAAATTATGGTTTACACCTGATTAAAATGAATGAATTAGTTTTCAATGATTGGAAATGAAAATAAAAATCATTGAGTGTGGAAGATATGTTTTTATGAAAAAAAAAATTTATACGTAAAATGTTTTTTGATATTGATATATTTAAATAATCACTATTAATAAATGATTTTAATGAAATTAGTATATTATATATTCAATAAAATGTTGTAACATTAATATAAATCTTTTATTATCTATTGGATATGAATAAATATATTTTTATGCTAAAAAATTACAATTATAAAAAAAATTCATTTGGTTATATGAATTTATGATAAAATTTATATATTCTAATTATAGAGATTGAATATTGAAAATTGATACTATTTTTAATTAGGAGTTTCAAGTTTTTAAAATTTTGCCCTTTAATTTTTTTCATTATGAATATTAACCTTAGAAAAAATTTGTCATCATGGTGTGAATAAAATTGGTAAAATAGAGATAAAACCATGAGATAAGGTCTCAAAATCAACCGAACACTTTTATTTGTCCTATTGTATGGTTTTTATTTTTTTCATTTCAATCAAATTATTGAATATATATGGAAATAATGTGCTATTTTTCTTGGATTATTACCATTATATAAATTTAAGGGAAGAATAAATACAAAATTTCACTCTCTTGAAATTAATATCTCAAAAAATTTACATGAGGACAAAAATAGGATAATTAACTTTATAAATATCTATTTAAAAGATAAATTTTTTTCATTTAATTTTATTTATAATTTTTAGTGATTAATAAATTACCTTTCATGCTTATTCAATACCTATATAGTATTTATTCAGTTAATAGAAAAAATAAATGATTTTTAAAATATTAAATGCAATACAATTTTTGTGAACTGTTTTTATCTAGAAAATTTTATATAAAAATAATATAGTATATTATATTTAAATTTTTGGATTCTATTTCCACTACATCCATGTTTTTTTCAATGTCGAATTAATTAAATTATGTAAAAAATGATAGAAATGATATGTTATGAAATATAATATTATATAATTTTTTTTTAAATCATAATAATATTTAAATCGGAAATTAAATATGTTAATTGGCCTAAAATCTATTCCCTTGTCCATTTTTTATCTAATTTTTAATTTATAATTAAAATTACGACCTATTAATTTTAAAAATTCATTACAAATATTAAGATTAAAATTGATTAAGAAATAGATTAAACTAAAATAAAAGATTTTAAATGACATAAAAATATATAAAAATTTATTTTTATGGAGATAATTTTTCGTTATCCTATTTTTCATCAAATATATGGCCATTTGGATGTATTTTTTTGAGAATTAATTAGATATATATTCATATTTTTAGTAATTACTAGTGTATTTTCCCTTCCTTTTAAAAGGGTTCCCCTTCTCTCCTTTCTACACACGACATTGATCTATATATCTCAACCAAAAACATCAAAACATCCAATACAAAATACTTATACATTTTATATATGTAATTTTATTCCTAAAAAACAAACCCTAGGGTCCTTAAGAGGATATCTAAATATGTTCTTTCAAAGAAGAGGTAATCTCCTTAACCGGTCACTTTCTTTTCACATATTCTTTTACCTCTTTTAAAAAAATATCATTTATCATAAAGTAAAAACATCAGTAAAATAAAAATATTTACATATTATTTTTATTATTATGAAACCATCAGTATCCACCCTCTTTTCCATCAACTGAAAAATGATAACGTCACTAATGCATATGTGTGGACTTACACCTCAACGAAACGACGTGTCTCCTTAATCATTTCATATATGCATGGATGGTAATAATGATATATTTAAAACTTATATATGATATATATGATATAATAATGATTTGGTGAATTTAAATTATTATTTACCTATCTATCATTCAATCTATTGAAAATTTAAAATAGTATTCAAACATACGTATGACTTATGACTTCCATGAACGAGGTAATTCTTTTTTATATTTCTACCTTTTATAGATTACATATATATATAATATTTTATATTTATATCATAATTAAATTTTTTTAAATTATTTACCCAAGATCACATTATAAGAACCAAAACTACTGAACCAAAACACACCTTAAAAATGAAGTACTTATAACCCTAAATAGTGTTTTTAATAAATAATTTTTTATAAATGTGTGATAAAATGTTGTAATTAAATAATATATGGTATTATATATGTGATTATGGTTTTCAAATATATTTATAATAAATATATGTTCATTATTAATTATATTCAAACATATATGAATGAAGTGAGACCTTTGGTAAGAATTTATTTCAGAATCTCATCATTATTCGAGATTGTTTATTTTTTGTCTCCTCAAGGGAAATTTTTTGACATTTATATATTAAACCCAATATATTTTTTTCTCTTATAGTTATTTCTACAATTTAATTTTCTTCCATTAATTTTACTCTCTTTAAATACTCAAGATATCAAAGTACTATTTTTTTAAGAGAGACCAATTATATTTTTCTACTCAGTTGGGAATATTTTTCATCCATGTCCATATATTCTATAAAATTTTTTAAAGAATATATTTAATCTTATCCAATGGTTTAGTAAATAAATTTCTATCCATGTTTTAATTTCGAAAAAAAATTTAAAACTAATATTCTTTTCTTTTTCTGAATGATGTAATTTTGTCTTTTTACCAAAAATGAGAATGGGATATTTGATTTAATATACATTGGATTAGTAGAATTTTCCACCATCCTGAATTCAAAATGATTTAATTTTTATTTTAAAAGTTTAAAAAGTTTATTTTAAAATAAAATGTTTTCATTAATATTTGAATTTTTTTTATATTTTGAGTAAGTAATTTCAATGTGAAATAGGTATTTTACTCAATATATGTTCCGATAATATTTTTAGAGAAGTTTAATATATTTAAGAAAAATATGTTAAATATTATCCTTATGATATAATCTAATGATACCATCCACTATATTACTATAGATGGTTTATGAACAATTTTACTAGGAAATGTATTCTAATTCAGTATTCTAGTTCTTACAATACATACATATATTAATTATTAATGTATGTGGATTAAGTTATATTTTTTATTCATATGATGAATGAATTTGAAAAATTAAATGATGTTAGGGGTCATAGAATTACATATCCTTTTTACTCATCAATAAGATTTCTGAGACAAAATTTGTCAAGTAATTGGTCAAGGCATTTCTCCATTATATAGATGACTTGGCAAGAGGCCTTGGTGGTATGCTTATGTTTTCCACCATTATGAATTAAATCATTTAAAAATAATTTATTGATTTCCATTTGATTATTTTAATAGTTATGTTATACATTGATATTTTTAATATCATGTTATTATTTATATAGAATTATTTTATCATCATTTTTTCGTTACATATTGGTCATTTCATAATATCTCCTTCTCTATACATACCCTTACTGAGCATCTCAGCTCACTCTTTTCTTATATTTCATTTCCCCATGATAATAGAATGTGTTTTATGATTGATATAAGTGGATATTATAGTGGGAATAGTATAATTATCGATGAAATTACTATATTTTATTTTATGTTTCTTAATGTAATGCCAAATTTAAGTATGTATCTAGTTTTCCAATATTTATAAACTATTTGGTCTTTTATGAAGAGATTTTTTGTAGCTAGAGTCAATGTAATAAGGAAACCATTGACACTAGGAAAATAGAGTTTTGGTATTTACAGATTAATATGAATAATATTAATTTCATGGTTATTTAAAATTAACGAGGATCTATTAAGAGATATATAATATTAAATGTGAACTCATGTAAGAATAACCAAATATTATGTAAGAGTATATTTGATATCAAGACACTTATGTAAAGATTTTATTTATTTGAAATTTTTCATGAATTATAATAATTAAGGATATATAAGATTTTATCCTCTTCGAAATCTATAGAATTTTATTTCAGGTAAGAGTATATTCTTTTTAGTCACTCTTTAGAAACTTCTACAATTATGATCATCTAGATTATATATATAATACCATGATTGATAAAGGGGAAAATATTAAATCTTTATATTTCAAAAATTAACAAAAATTGGAAGGAATGAATCACATATAATAGGTGTTATCAAATCTTGTAAATGGAATATTCAAAGTGTGGATTTGTAGGAAACTAGATATCTTTAAAAAATATTCAAAATCCATTTGGAGGAAATATTGAGAATCTTGGTACATGATGATTCATTATTAAAATCAAGGATGTTTTGGATAATATATTTAAATAAATTAAGTAAATGAGGGAAGAGGGTTCTATTTTGGGTTATTATTTCCTCATTTTATATTTTATCCATTGTTCTTAGATGGTTATAATCCTCCACGTGAAGGGATAAAATATTTTTTCTAATTATGTTAGTGGGTAGAAGAACCTTTTATTTTATTATGTATGAACATTATTAAAAAATATTTTTATATTATTTAATATCATATTTTTGTGATATGACATTTTATTATTTTTCATTGTATTCGTATGTATATTTAAATGCACTATTTACTATAAGGGTTGATAAAATCTATACTCCCTCTACATTATTTTTCAAATATATTATGGAATAAAAATAGTTGGGTTTCATATATATATATATTTATTAAATTTTTATATAATTAATTTTATCCCTCTATAGTTTCATAGGGATGCCTTAGAATGATTATGAATTTCCTAAATAATTGAGAGATAACTTATTGATGAGATTTCATGAATATTTTCTAATATAATTTCACACATATATAAAGGAGGATCGATCAAAAGTAGTTATTTCTTGATCAAGACTGATATATAATATAAATCCTTGGTATGAGATAAGATATTTTGGATTCTCTCATTGATCAAGTAAATATAAAATGGATTACTCAATTTTTGACTTGGATAACATGATAACTTGTGATCCAACCTATAGAAAAATAACTAAACCATATCATAATTGTCTTAAATTGTTTAAATATAGCTTTAATTATATAAAATAAAAAATCATTGACAGTTTATACTAACTATGAAATTTATAAATTTTCACTCCTCCATGGAAATAACCCTAGGTATCTATGATACTATATTAAAACCAGTGTTTATTAATTTATATTTTCAAACCTATAATAGGGTTGTTTCAATAACATAGTTCCAATACCATGGAGGTTATATCAACTTCATAAAACCTAAACCCAAATTTAATTTTAATAAAAACACCCCACATTATCCATCTATTAACTCTTGATCTAGAGATTGAGAAAACCCTACTTTCCAGAGCTAGAAGAAACATTAATTACCTAGAATCACAGTTTCAAATTGTTACATTGACATATTCATGTGAAAAAAAATTGCCTTCAATAATAATCCTCAATTTAAATCTATGTAGTAAGTCCTTACTAAACTATAAGATGTATTTTTGTACATCATTTAATAAAACAGAACAACCACAATATTATTCTTGTATTATAAGCAGGTTTTGATCTCAAAAAATGGTCTAATTTAACTTTTTTCTGTGTTTAATAAACATAAAGGAGAAGAAAAATAGAATACATAAAGCCCATTAACATGGAGTGTGCAACATTGGATCTAATATGATTTGATAAGGAATAGATAGATTGGGTAGAATTTCCCTTCTCTCTTGAATGGGAGTTCAAGAAGTGGTTATACTATCTACATCTTAGAAAAATAAACATCTGGAATAAAATTTAAAGGAGCTTTCTCCAAATGTTATTTTTAACTTCATGGATAACTACTTTAAGGAAGGATATAATTGTGGTTAGATAAAACATTGATGAAACATTGTATGTGTACTAGGAAAGATTTAAAAATTAGTTTTCATGTTTTTTACATAAAGAAATTAAGGAACATCATTTCCTTGTTTTCTACTTTCAGTGGCTACTTAATAGTGATTGAAATATTAAAGATGCATCATCAAGAGTATCCTTAATTGAAAAAGAAATAGTTGAATCCAAATTCTTGATTGAGAAAATAATTCAAAACTATCAACAATTTAGTACAAGAGTTACATGAACAGGAGTAGTGAATGAAGTACAGTTTTCAAAATTACATTTATATTAACGTAAACATGAGAAACTAACCACACTAGTTAGATAGAGGAATCCAAATAATAAAGTGATAAAATCACACTAGTGAAGGTATGTAGTCTTTTATTTTCAAATTCATTACACTTTACAATGTGAATAAGTTTAGCATACTAAATTTTGTGTTATTGGTTATCAGAAAAACCCATTACAAAATCAAATCAATGTTACTGATAAAACTATAAAATATAATATGGATTTGAACATTAATATAACAATCACTAAACTCCCATTACATAATTTTTTCATCAAATCTTAACTTTAATACAAAATTTCAATGAACCGTTCTTTAAAACATTCCCACCACTACCATTTCAAAATAAATTTCAAAAACATCCTTCAACTAGTTATCAACTATAAATATATAATCATCCAAATCCAGGAATTATATAATTGAAAATAAATAATAAATAAATTATTTTTATAAAAAAGTTATTCATTAAACCTAAAAACCTAACCATACTTCCACTTCCCAAAAGAAAAGGTAATGTAAGTATGTTAAAGACCCTAAGTGGAAATTAAATTCACCCAACTACCATAAATGATTCCAAAAATCCAAGAAAACATTGCGGAAGAGGTGGAATAAATGTTTTGAAAATACATAGATGAAAATAGAAAAATAATTTGAGAAATAACCCATGAAAAAAAATATACCCCTATTATTTCCCCCAATAATGGTACAATCAATGAAAATTAAAGCGGTGTAAATCTAAAAAATTATTCTAGAAACTTTCAAAAAATATTAAATCAATATACCCCTTTTGTAATTTTTTAAAACTTACAGAATATGTTGAATTCCTAGAATAATTATTCGCTAATAATATGATACTTCATGGGAATAAATTATTAAATTTATGGATGAATGTATTTGTATTGATCACACCACAACTTCCCAAAAAAAGAAAAAATCTAGTGATATTTTCTTTTACTAACATCATTAGAGAAATATCATTACAGATGATTTATGTGATCATAAATATTTCATTAATTTTATGCCTCACCTTATTATTATATGTTTGAATATTACTAAAATTAAGTCAACTAGATTAGTTTTTTTCTTAGATAACAAATACACTACAATCTCAACTAGAGTTATAAAATAGTTAGGAGAATAAAATTTGATCTTTTCATATTACTTTTATGTGATGAACATAGAGGAAAATGAGATAGCAGATTATTCAAAAATAATATTTGTAATACCATTCTTGAAAACAACAAAAACAATAATAAATTTTCATAAATTTACTTTTGAAATGGAATTTAGTGAAAAAAAAATCCACTTTAGAAAGAATTTATTCAGTTAAATACCCTTAATAAGAACATTCACTTTTCACACATTTACACTTTAATGAATCTAATTTATAAGGAGAAACTGGGTTTTTAAAAGTGAATTTTAAATTATAAAATACAATAATATTTCAAAAACATTTGAATAATGTCTATGAGCAACCTAATTTCACTAAAAACTCATTTTAGGATGATTTAAATTCTTATTTCTTTGATTTATTTGATTTTTTAGTCATTAATGATGAATATAACAATAAAATTTTCTATAAAATTTTTTTTAAATGAAGGCATGTCATCCCAATATGATGTTATCATTATTTAAGCACCAATATATAGATCAAAAATCACTACCACTATTTTTTAATTTTATGCTTCTAATTAGAGAATAAATGTTCCCAATGACAATTTCGTGTAATGTTTTGTCTAATTAGAAATATGAATTAATCAATCAGGTTAGGGAAAATGAAAAACATATAAGGTTGAGCATAGGATATATTCTTGGTCTTTGTTCCAAAATTTTCATCCATATATTTCTACATGAATATGATTTATAAAATATTATTAAACATCTATGAAGGCTTATCCCAAAATTATAAAATTGGTTTAAAATGTAAGTCAAAATAAATTAGATAAGAATATTATAAAACCAATTTTTTATTCATAGTGGATAATCCCAATTCACATAATTCCAAAAAATTATGGAATCACCTTCATGATTAATTAACAAAATGAATTAATTTTTTTGGATTCCAATATAGATGGAGGGTGTGCGTTGACAATAGGAAATGGAAGCCAGGTTTCTATAAATATCTCTTCCAAATAAATTTGTTGACTATATTCTAGAGAAAAAATCTAAAAAAATACATTACTACTTTTAAGATATATTCATAGGATACATGAATATTCCCACACTTCGATCTAATTTTTTTGTATTTATCAATTAAACCAGTTCTAAGGGTCGAGTTTAACCATTATAGACTCAAAAAACAAACCAACACCGACCATAAACCATAAAAAATTTAAAAACAGAAAACAAAAAACAATGAGTGAGTTGTAACCGAATGTTGTAGAGGATAAAAATAATCATCATCTAATATCCTTGATCTCAGTGCCTCTTTTTAACATGTATTGACAGGATTAACAGCTATTAGTTATCGCCAAACATAGAACCTTCATATGCATCGTAACTTGAATGGTGTACAACCATCTCTTCCTAACATGGTTAGTGCATGGTCCAACAGATCATGTGACCTTAAAAATCTATTAAGAAGTTTGAAATTATGGTTTTTAACCTCACCGATTATAACCCCAAAATTTCTAATTTTTTCTCCCATTTGACTCCCTATCCCTAAGAACCTCCCCCTCTCTTCGCCTACTCCCTTATGATCAAAATATTAGGTCGATTTTGGTTGAAACTTCAGGAATTATATGTGTAATCTCTTATTATATTATTCTCCTTATCCTTCTTGGTATATTCTCTTTTTTTCTCTCGTGTTCTCAATTATCTAGCATATAGGTTGACCTAATGTGGGTTCAGTGTTGTTTCTTTGGGTTATATATTTATGGATGTGGTGTGATCCTTCCTCTAAATTGTATCTATTTGGTGTGGTTTTTCTTTCCTACTAGTTTCAAGAAGTTTATAATTAAAAGGAAGGTGTTTCCATGATTTTGAGTTAATTTTTACATTTTTAAATTCCTTATTTCTTTTCTAATGGGGTTATAGATTTTTTTGGATGGTGTGAATCGTTTTTTTTTTCAATATTTTTAGTGTGTTTGAGAGTTAATATTATTCATACAACAAAAATATTTTTTTGGCATGTGTTTTCTAATGATGTGATTGGGATTTTGTAAGAGGTGGTTCATATGATATTTTGAATAATATTATGTCCATGAATCCTAGGTATCTAGGTGGT
The DNA here is from genome assembly GCA_963277665.1 of Viscum album. Taxonomy (NCBI): domain Eukaryota; kingdom Viridiplantae; phylum Streptophyta; class Magnoliopsida; order Santalales; family Viscaceae; genus Viscum; species Viscum album. The sequence continues at coordinate 282,719,874 of OY728142.1, forward strand.
TAGACTAGGTATAGTATGTTACGTGATTCGGAATGGCTGAGGCTTGGTCTCCCTAACCAGTATTAACAAACTAAACATATATGTTCTGGAATTGGTGGGCCTAAGAAAGACTGTTTAATCTGGGAGATGGCTTGATCACTTATAGCATGAGGACCCTAGGACGCCACTAACCCAAGTGCCTTGGGAATTTCCCATGGTTCTCATGCTATACATACCATTAATATTATTATAATATTTTCTTTCATTTTTAATTTCAAATAATGTACTTTTAAAAATTCAACATCTTTTTTAATAAAAAACTATCATGTTAATTTTTATATTAATTTTAATGCATGTAATCTATTTGGGTAGTATCTTAATGCATACATTGGGTCACACCCTACATATAACCTTGGATATATCTAGACCATTTCATGTTTGACCTAAGTAAATGAACATATTCTTTTGGTTGAGATGTTTGATCTATGTAGTAGTGGTTCCTATTTCGATAGGTGTTAGTGGAGGTGGAATGTGGGTGTTGATACTCTTTTTATGTAAATTCTTGTGGTCTAGTCAGTCCCTCTTATAATTTTAATTATTTTTTGTCTTTAAAAAATTGTAAAATTATTAACTAATGAAATAGTATGATCTTGTGTTTTATCCTATTTGGTTTATTGATTATGATTTGAGGTATCATTTTTGTGGTATTTTAATGGTTGGTTATCTTGGGTAATATATATAGTGACCCCGACATAACATTCATGTATATTACATCATTAAACATTAATATTAATCACATTACAAAAATATATTCCCAAGGATCGTAATTTTTTGTCTCTTGAAAACCTGGAAAACTAATATTCTATCATAGTGAAATATATTTAACATATCCCATAAATATCTTCCTAATTAGTACTCCTACTTAAAAAACGTTTCTTCATAATATAGGGAAAGGAAACTTAAAAATTGTTGATCTTAGATGCTCAGTAAGGGTAGAAAAGGGAGATATATAAACATAACACGAGCATAAGGGTATGATAACACGATCTTAATGTTTGAATATCATACCCTATATATCATATATAATAATCAAGAGTCATGTAAAAAAGATTGGTATTTTATAAGACATGAATAATAAGGGAATCAAGAGTATAATTCAGGAAACCGTAATAGAGGAATAAGACATGGAATTGAAGAATAATCATAATAATAGAAAATCATATTTTAAGGCTACCTAACAAGACTTTAATAACATGATATGATTTGGAAGATCACCTATTTACTTTCTTTATGGTTAGTATTATATCTTTTGTACCCACTTGTTTTTGGATTGGGATAACCACCCATGTACACTCTTTTTTCGGGCTTGGGATACACTCCCATGTACCCTCTTGTTTTGAGCTTGGGATTACATCCCGTGTACCATTATGTATCAGTCTTGGGATACCCACCCATTTTACCTCTTTTCTGAGCATAGTATACCCTATTGTTTTGGGGTTTAGATTCTCTCATGTGTACCCTCTTATTTCTGGCCTTGGATGCCCACTTGTGTACCCTCTTATTTTGGTATTAATATAGCCTCTTGTTTTGGGATTGGGATAACCTCCCTTGTACCCTTATAACACATAAAAAATTTATCATTAACAATTAATTTTAGGGAGTTATAGATCCCACCCTTCACATAATGAAACCATGCATGCATGTTCCACATGATAACAAAACATCCATCATACCATGAACCATAAAAAGAGATCGGTTTCATAAACATTATATAATTACCCAATAAATTAAATGGATATTATAAAATTTTAATCATATCCAAACTTGTGAAAAATGGGCATGGGTCCTAATAATTTCATCACAGAATAACCCATTAAAGGAATCGAGTTTCATAATCGTTTTATCAGGGTATAACCCATGGAAAAGAAATGAGTGTAAAGACCCAGATTTTTCATGTAATTTTTTTAATATATGGGAATTTTATGAGTCCGTGAAAATTGACAGCACATGATTCCAAGGCCCAGAGTTCCCGAAATTAATTTCTGAACTTTTCTTCTGGTACATTTAGTAAAGGTGTGAGCGGATTTTTCTATCTTTTGAACCGGTGCTAGGAATTGAAATCTGAGGGATTTGATGATCTCGCAACACCGATATTCTCTTAATAATACATTCACCTCGACGACAGTTGGTCGAGGGTGAAAGATAATTTTTGGATTTTTCGTGGAAATAATAACATAAAATAAAATTCATTTTATTTTATTTTGAGCTTCTATGTGGATATTTCAGGTGCGGACCACACAAACAAAACCTCCCATGAGAGGTTATGGTGGTGGGGACCACCTGAACTAACCTCCCAAGAGAGGAAGTGGTGGTGGGGACCACCCGAGGATAAAACCTCTTGAAACTCCCTATTAAGTTGGGAGAAACCTCTTGAGATCCCCACTTAATGGTGCCACCACCACCATTAATTAATGCCAACCCTTTTCTTGATTAATTATGCCATCCACCATAATTAATTAAGCTTTTTAAATTCTGACCACAAAATAATAGATTGTATAATCTATTATTTTGGCACACATTGCATTTTCGTGGAATTGGGGAGAGTAGGAGTTTGAGTGAAAAGCTCTCCAACGAAGAACTTCTTCTCTAAACGAAGAACGCCGACCTCCTTCGAAATTCTTCCTCGGGACTTCTTTCGACGTGGGACGTCCTCATCTATAGTGAATAGACGTCTGTACATATTCCCATGCCAATGTCAATGATCAAGGAAGGGGTTTTATTTGTGTGATAATACATTCCTTGATTTCTTGTGTGGTTGGGGAATGAATAGTTGTGGAGGTTGTAAAATTTGAAGTTCATAATTCTCCTTTATTATTGAGCCAAATGCTACCACCCTAAACACAGAGGGTGTGGGACAAACCAACATGGCTCGACCCCTCCGCCATTCTTCTTTGATGTACTCTTCGAAATGGAGGAAGGTGACGAAGGTAACAGCACCACCACCAGTGGGCACCGCAACCCATGCCGCCCTCACAGCGCTCTACCATCCCGGAAGAACCAGCCCGCACCACCCACGGTGCGTCGGCCGAACCGGCCCACACCCCTGCGGCACCCCGGCCGAACTGGACCACGACCCCGTAGCGCCCCTTCCAAACCGGCTCGCACCCTCTATAGCACCCCAGTTGAACAGGCCCGTACCCCCCCCCCCCCCCGGCGCCCCGGCTAAACCGACCATTTCCCCTCGTGAAGCCCCCACCGAACTGGCCCATGCCCCTCGTGGCGCCCTGATCGAACATTACTTCACCCCCGCGGCACCCTGACCAAACCAACCCATGCCCCTTAGGTGCCCAAGCAGAACTGGACCGCACCCCTCGCGGTGCCCCAACCGAACCGGACCCACGCCCCGTGGCACCCCCGCGGTCGAGCCGTCCTGTGACCCCCGTAGGCTCCGCGGCCCCTCGCGGCCTGCCGGACTTCCCTGTGGACTGGGCTGCATCACGTGTCGGGCCAGACCCAGCGGGTCGAGCCTTGTCGACTTGAACTGAGTCGACCCATTCTAGGTATAGTCGTGTGGGTCCGACTGGGTCGGACCAGACCCAGGCCCCCTATGACCCTTTACGCTTTTTTTCCATAACTTTGAAACCAAACTTCCATTTGATGAACCTTCAACGGCACTGAAAATATTGATGTGAGATGGTCACTTTGAGTATACTCCACTGGAATTTTGGATTGAGATGGGAAAGGGTTAGGTTGGATCGAGCACAAATCCAACTGGGCCCCCATGACTAAAAAGCTAATAACTCACAGACCGGGTTTCCGTTTGACTCTCCGTCTATTGCGTTGAGACCCTTATTACATGAAGGATCTTTGAGATAATTCTTCATGAGAATTCTTTATAGTTGTATTATCGACCAGTAGCTCATGGAACAGATCCTCCCGGAGACGAGCGAGCATAGTGCACAGACCTAGTAGCTGGCTGAGACCTGATGACTGCTGACTGTTTCGACTCGGATAAACTCGACTAACCTTCTGGAGAGTTCCTTGGTGTCCTAGAAGACCCGCAGTGGGGAGCGCCTTGGTGTCGTGGCAGACCCACGGTACTCGACAGGAGGAGTACCTCGACAGACTATGAGGGGAAGCGCACTTGGTGACGCAGCAGATCCACGGTGGGGAACACGCTTGGTGACGTGGAAGATCCACAATAATCGACATGAGGAGTACCTTAGCAGTCCATGGTTATTGGGAAGTGCGCTTGGTGTCATGGAATTCCCAATGTACTCGATAGAGGAGGAGTTCTCCAGCAGCTGAGGTTTCGTTAATGTGATTGGGGATGTTACTAGATACTACCCCTAGAATAAAATCCTAGTTTGAGATGAGTCATTTTTTCTATGTTTTCTTAAATATTGAGATAGATCACTTAATAAATTAGGTGTATGTATGGTCATATACCTAATTTAGGTTATCTATTGATTTCATTCTTTGTGGTTTATCCATTCTGTATTTTGTGAAATCCTTGAGGGTCTCGGGGTCCCTATTAAGTATCATTATACTCACCCCTGCACGGGCTATGCCCGCACCTTGTTGTCTTGGATACAGATGGTGTGCAGTGCTGACTAAGGCTGAGAGTACCAGGACTGGACTGTACTTGGAGGTGGACCATACGACGAGTCGGTATACAGAGGAGACGGTCAGATGTGGAATGTTGAGGAGACGATCTGTACCTACCCTTCAGGTAGGAACCACAGTGTATGATCTAGTAGTTGTCTTCCATTATCTTTTAGTTGTATTGTATCACTATTGTACATATACTTTCCAATTGGGCTTGTATTCTGGCCCATTTTACTTTCAACGCTATTTTGTTATACAGTTTACGTGGTGTTTCATCCAGTTGGGTGCTTGCTTGTGTGTGTGTTTACAGGTTATAAAGGTAATGCCTTCCCATATTTAGGGAATTACGCCCTTTGTGCTAGTCGCCAGCCCCTGGCCTATGGATGATAGGCTTGGGGTAGTCAAGGCACAGGCCCTGGGGGACCGGTCGTGAAAAATTGGTATCAGAGGAGTCAGTTCTGTAGTAGAACATAGGACTCTGATATTTTTTATGAAACAATAGTATTATTTTTAGTGATTGTGGTTTTCAGTTCAGGGAGTCCAGTGTTGGTGCGGCGGACGTTGTATCCATACACCAGGACCCTGACATCTGATTTCTAACTCAATGCATGAAAACACTGATTGCATGTGTGTTTTGAATAGTTTTCTTTATGTCAGCTCACCAGGTCATCTTACCAAGTATAACTTTCAACCGTAGCACACTTATTTCTTTTCAGGATGCCTCCATGCAGACATCTAGCTAGAGTCTGAAGAGTTGTACGCACTGATAGCCCACCGAGTGACAAGGCCTCAGTGTAGGCCCCTCTTCTAGAAGAGGAACTAGTGGAGGCACCAGTGGTACCATTACCCATTGGGCCACCGATGCCACCATCCCCAACAGTAGACGGCGCATTCCTATTGAGCACGTTGCACGAGTTCCAAACCAGATGACACATAGGTTCAAGGGATAGAGGGACCTACATGCGGTTAAGGATTGGATGGAGGCTGTGGTGAGAGTTTTCCGACTAGTAGGGACACCAGCATACCACATGGTGATATTTTTTTCTATCCTTATACCGGAAGTAGCAGGCAGATGGTGGAGAATGATACTCCAGGTTCACAACAAGGTGACGCTTCTCTGGGAAGACTTTGAGAGCCTGTTTCGGATAGAGTTCATCCCAATGACTCTCCGCACAGTGCGCATTTAGGAGCTACTTCATTTTCAGCTGGGCAGCATGACTATAGATTAATACTTAGTGAGGTTCATAGACCTCTCACAAAACACTACTAATATGGTGTGAGACCCATTCTTCAGGTCCCGAACCTTCGAGTAGGGACTCATGCATGAGATCAGGGCTTCGGTTATTTAACTCATCATCCCGACGTAGGAAGGGGTGTTAAAGAGAGCCCTCCTAGTGGAGAGTTTCCTTGCTGAGCAGTCTCCAGCATCGAGATCCACCACCAGTCAACATGTAGCGGAGTCTTCTGCAGCTAGCAGTATACAGATGTTGCAGAGGCCCAAGAGGACCAGACATACAAGTGGAAGACCGCATGATTCAGAGTCAGTTGTGTGGGGAACCTGATGTAGAGACAGACATGCCAGGAGTGGGCAGTGTTTCACATGCGGCGTGCAGGGTCACATAGATCAGTATTTTCCCTCCCGTCGTTCGGATGATCAGCAGACAGTGGAAGGACCACCCAGCTAGGGATAGAGATTCGATCGAGGTGGTCCTCAGGGATCAGGCGGACATGGAAGAGGATATGGTTGTGCAGATGGAAGTGGGCAACAATTTGAGATATTACCGCCACCACCACCAGGATGTCCACCCCGACCACAGGGAGATGGTGGACAGGGGAGAGCTCTACTCCGGGCAGCTGAGTCCTATGACCACGACGCTCAGGAGATGATATGAGTTACGATCTTTGTCTACTCCACCTTAGCTGCAGAACTTATAGACACAGGTTCCAGTCATTCTTTTATTTCCACTTCCCTTGTTTAGAGCTCAGAGATTCCAAAAGAGGTGTTGGGTTGATCCTTATGGCTAGAGACTCTTGTGGGAGCAGATTCGATGATTACACACTAGTGCCGACAGTGCGAGCTTACTCAAAGAGACGAGAGCCTCAGCTGGGATCCCCTAGTAGTAGCGTCGATGCCTTACAACATCATCTTGGGTATGGACTGGTTATCTACAGTCCATGTTCGGATTGACTGTATTAGGCGCAAAGTGAAGTGTGTCCGCACGGATGGGACCAGGTTTACCTTCACTGACGAGAAGGGAGCCTTTGCAGCAAAGGATGGACTTTCTCGGAGAAGATTGTAGCTAATCACTCATCAGTTGGCTAGCCTTACCCTCAGAGATGTTGACGTGAAGAGTCCGATTTATCCTGTAGTGGTGGACCAATACACGGAGGTTTTCCATGATGATGTCCCAGATCTACCTCCTCACAGATAGGTGGACTTTTACATTGACTTTTATTCTGGGACGACACCGATATCTACACCAGTATATCAGATGGATCCCACAGAGCTTCATGATCTATGGGTACAGCTAGAGGACTTACAGGGGAAGGGATTCATTCAGCCTAGTGTTTCTCCCTGGGTAGCCCCGATTATGTTCGCCAAGAAGTTGTATGAGAGCTTGAGGCTTTGTGTTGACTATCGACACCTGAACTAGGTGAAGGTGAAGAACAAGTACCCACTTCCAAGGATTGAAGACCTCTTTGATCATCTGAAGGGAGCATGGTGGATCTCGAAGATAGACCTCAGATCAGGCTATCACCATCTCAGAGTTTGACATGGGGATGTGTAGAATACAACCTTCATGTGTTGATATGGCCACTATGAGTTCTTTTCTATGCCTTTTGGCATAACCAACACTCTAGAAGTGTTCATGGGACTCATGAATAGGATCTTTCAGACATAAATTGATCACATTTTCATAGTCTTTATCGAAGACATTCTGTTTTACTTGACTAATGAGGAAGATCATTCCTACCATTTGCAGGTAGTACTGGACACACTCCGAGAGCACTAGATTTATGGTAAGCTCTCGAAGTTCCAGTTATTGATCCGAGAGGTTTACTTTCTGATACATGTCATCTCAGTGGCTGGAGTTGCATTGGATCCAGCAAAGATTGAGGTGGTACTTGCTCGGGAGCCACCCAGGAGTGTGATGGAGGTATAGAGTTTTCGGGGTTTGGCTGGATACTACTAGAGGTTTTTTCCAGATTCTCTATAGTTGCATCAACACTATCAGCCTTGAAGAAGAAGGGGAACCCTTTGGGTGGTCGGATACATGCCAGTAGAGCTTTCAAGAGCTGAGTTAGAGGGTGACTAGTGCCTCTATCTTAAGGCTCCCAGAGGAAGGCGTAGGGTACGTAGTCTACTACGATGCATCAGGGACTAGACTCGAATGTTTCCTGATTCAAGAGAGAGAAGTGATCACATATGGTTCTCGACAGCTGAGACAACATGAGAAGAACTATGCTACCCATGACGTGGAGTTAGCAAGAGTGGTCTTTGCCTTGAAGATGTGGCAACACTATCTGACGGGAGAGCGTTTTACCGTATACTCTGATCACAATAGCCTTAGGTATATCTTCTCCCAGAAAGACCTAAACCAGAGACAATGACGTTGGCTTGAGTTCCTCCAGGACTATGACTTCAAGATAGTATATACTCATGGGAATGGGAACGTTGTTGTAGATTGACTCTGTAGGATATATCGAATAAAACTGCTAGGTAAGGCGATAGAGTAGCTAGCTGGTTTGTAGATATCCTTTGCGGAACATGATGGAGTATCTTTTCTTCAATCCCTTACAGTCACTCCCCAACCTTTTTAGCGAGTTGGGGAGGCACAACGTGGGGATGATAACTGTGAGGCTCGACGTGCTCAGATATCCACAGGGCAGACACCTGATGGATTTTATAAAGGTGGGGAGCATGTCATCCTCTTTAGAGGACGTACCGTGGTACCAATGTCACTTCAGGAGGAAGTGTTGAGGGAGTTCCACACATCCCCTCTAGCGGTACATCTAGGAGTCGAAAAGATGTACCAGGATCTCCGAATACATTACTGGTGTCCGGGGATGAAGAAAGAATCAAGTGAAGGCAGAGCATCTGGTACCAGCAGGCTTGGTTCAGCCTTTAGAGGTCCCATAGTAGAAGTGGGATGGGATATCCATGGACATCATGATAGGACATCCACGTACATCCAGGGGACATGACTCGATTTGGGTGATTGTCGACCGACTCACCAAGTCGGACCACTTCCTACCAATAAAAGAGAAAGGTTTAGTAGTGAGCTTGGGATGCCTTTATGTGCACGATATTGTTCGTCTACATGGAGTTCCCATGGAGATTGCCTCCGATTTTAATGCATGTTTTACTTATCGGCTTTGGAAGGGGTTGCAGGAGGCTTTCGAGACGCAGCTTCGTCTGAGCACTACCTTCTATCCTCAGACAGATGGTAAGACTAAGCGAACCATTTAGACCCTTGAGGACATGCTACATGCTTGTGTCCTCAACTTCGTTCATAGTATGGAGGATCACTTGCCTTTGGTGGAGTTTGTATAAAACAATAGCATTCAATCCACCATTGGGATGACACCTTTTGAGGCGTTATTCGGGTGACCTTACATATCACCCTCATGCTAGACTGACCCATGGGAGTCAGTACTAGAGGGACTAGAGATGGTATGGGCTACTATAGAGAAGGTTTAGGTCATCCAAGAGCGGATGACAACAGCACAAAGTAGGTAGAAGTCATACACCGACAGGAGACGGAGATCTCTAGAGTTCGAGGATGGCGACCATGTCTTTCTACGGGTCTCACCTCAACGAGGTTTGTGGAGATTTGGCCAAGGCGGAAAGTTATCTATGAGCTTCATCAGACCTTTTTAGGTCCACAACAGAGTTGGCGAGGTGGCATACCACTTAGCTATTCTACCTCAGTTGCACCGGGTGCACGACATCTTCCACACATCTGATATGAGGAGATACGTACATGAACCTTCTCACATCATCGACCATGGTGAGCTGGATGTCAATGATGGAGAAACTTTTACGGTGGTTCCAATAGAGATTGAGAATCGACATGAGCTGGTCCTTCGTGGACAGTTGATACCTTTGGTGCGCGTTCACTGGAAGCCTGGGAACCTCCAGGAGAGAACATGGGAGCGGTAGGCTCAGATGCATGCTCAGTATCCCCACATGTTCCTTTAGTTTGAGTTTTGGCTTATGGGGACGTAATTCTTGAGGTGGGGAGAATGTAAAGACCCAGATTTTCCATGTAATTTTTTTTAATATATGGGAATTTTATGAGTCCACGAATATTGATGGTGTGTGATTCTGAGGCTCGGAGTTCCTAGGATAAATTTCTGAACATTTGTTCAGGTACGTTCAGTAAACATGAGAGTGAGCTTTTCTAACTTTTGAACTACTGCTCAGAATTAAAATCTGAGGGCCCTTTTGAACTCACATCACCGGTATTCGCTTAATAAAACATTCACCTCAATGAAAGTTGATCGAGGGTGAAAGATAATTTTTGGGTTTTTCATGGGAATAATAAAATAAAATAAACATCATTTTATTTTATTTTGATATACTATGTAGATATTTCATGTGGGGACCACCAAAACAAAACCTCCCATGAAAGGGTATGGTGGGGGAGACCACCTGAACTAACCTCCCATGAGAGGAAGTAGTGGTGGGGACCACATGAGGTTAAAACCTTTTGGAACTCCCTATTAAGTGGGGAGAAACCTCTTGAGATCCCCACTTAATGGTTCCGCCACCCCCTTTAATTAATTCCAACCCTTCTCTTGATTAATTTTGTCATCCACCATAATTAATTAAGCTTTTTCAATTCTGCCGAAAAAATAATAGATTGCATAATCTATTGTTTTTCCACACATTGCATTTTTTTGAAATTTGGGAGAGGAAGAGTTTGATAGAAAAGATCTCCAATGAAGAACTTCTTATCCGAACAAAGAATGCCAACCTCCTTCGACCTTCTTCGTCGGGACGTCCTCTGTCATGGGATGTCCTCATATATGAAGAATAAATGTTCTTACTTCTTATCGTGCCAACATCAACGATCAAGGTAGGGGGTTTATTTGCGTGATAATACTCTCCTTGATTTCTTTTGCGATTTGGGAAAGAGTCGTTGCAATTTTTGTAAAATTTGAAGTTCATCGTTCTTCTTTCTTGTCGATCCAAATGCTATCACCCTAAACGCGGAGGATGTGGTCCAAAACAACATGGACGGACCTCTACGCCATTCTTCTTTGGTGTACTCTTCAAAATAGAGGAAGGCAACGAAGATGACGAAGGCGACGATGACAACGGCGTCACCAACCGCATCCACTACGACCCGTGCCGCCCCCACGGTGTTCTGCCTTCCCGGCTGAACCAGCCTGTGCCCTCACGAAGCCCCAGCCAAACAGGACCGTGCCCCTGTCGCACCCTGAGCGAACCAGCCCGCTCCCCCATAGTGCCCCGGTCGAACCGGCCCGCACCCCCGCGGTGCCCTGGTCGTACTAGCCCGCTCCCCCCATGACGCCCCAACGGAACCGGCCCACCCCCTCTTGGGCGCCCTGGACGAACTGTCCCCCCCCCCCACGGTGCCCCAGCCGAACCAGCCCACGCCCCTCATGCCACCCAGGCCCCCGCCCCTCGTGGCACCTCGTCCGAACCGAACCACGCCCCCGCGACGCCACGGACGAACTGACCCATGCCCCACACAGTGCCCCAGCCAAACCGGCTCTACACCCTTATGGAACCCCCGTTGTCGAGCAGCCTTATGACCCTCAGGGTCTCCGTGGCCCCTTGCGGCCATCACGGTCTGTCGAACCTCCCAGCGAACCGGGCCACATCACAGGTCGGGCCGGGTCAGACCAGACTCAGGCCCACTATGACCCTTTACGCTCTTTTGGCCATAACATTGGCACCGGATGTCCGTTTGACGAACCATCATCAGCACTGGAAATCTTGGTGCGAGATGGTCCCTTTGAGTATACTCCACTAGAGTTTTGGATTATGATGGGAAATGGTCAGGTTGGATCGAACACGATTCCAACCGGGGCCCCGGGACTAAAAGGCTAATAACTCAGAGACCGGGTGTCCGTTTGACGCACCGTCTGTTGCATTGAGACCCCTATGATGTGGCTGACCTTTGAGATAATTATTCATGGTACTTAATGATAGTTTGAGTATCGACCATTAGCTGGTGGAGCGGGTCCTCCTGGAGATGAGCGAGTGTAGTGCGGAGACCTAGTAGCTTGCTGAGAACTGATGAATGCTGACCGTTTTGACTCAGTGTGACTTGACTATCCCAGTGGGGAGCGCCTTGGTGTTGAGGAAGACCCACAGTGGGGAGAACCTTGGTGTCAAGGTAGACCTACGGTACTTGACAGGAGATGTACCTTAATAGGCTGTGAGGGGGATCACGCTTGGTGACGCGGTAGACCCACGGTGGGGAGCGCGCTTGGTGATGTTGTAGATCCACGATACTCGAAAGGAGGAGTACCTCAGCAGTCTAAGGTTAGTGGGAAGGGCACTTAGTGTCATGGTAGGCCCACTATACTCGATAGAGTAGGAGTTATCTAGCAGCTGAGGTTTCGATAATTTGAATGGGGATGTTACTTGATACTACCCCCTAGAATAAAATTCTAGTGTGAGATGAGTCTCTTTTTCTGTGTTTTCCACATGATTGAGATGGATCACTTGATAACTTTGGTATATATATGGTCATATACCTATGTAGGTTTATCAGTTGATTTCATTCTTTGTGGTATATCCTTGGTGGAATTTATGAGACCTTGAGGGTCTCGAGGTCCCTAGTGAGTATCTTTATACTCACCCCTGCATGGGTTATGCCCGCACCTTGTTGTGTTGGTTGAAGACGACGGACAAAGATGACTAAGGTTGAGAGTACCAGGACTAGACGGCACCTGGAGGTGGACCATATGGCGAGTCGGTACACTGAGGAGACGGCCGGATGTGGAATGCTGTGGAGGCGATCTGTACATATGCTTCAGGTAGGAACCCTGGAGGATGATCCAATAGTTTTCTTCCCTTATGATTCAGTTGTATTGTATCACTGGTGTACTTGTACTTTCTAGTTGGTCTTGTATTCTGGCCCCTTTTACTTTCAGCACTCTTTTGTTATATAGTTTACTTGGTGTTTTTCCCAGGTGTGTGCTTACTTGTGTGTGTGTTTACAGCTTATAAAGGCAATGTCTTCCCAGATTTATGGAATCACACCTTGGGTGATAGTCTCCGGCCCCTGGCCTATGGAAGGTGGGCTTGGGGTAGTCACTGCACGGGCCCCGGGGGATGGGTCGTGACAGAGAGTTTCCTAAAAAACTTTTCATATTAACATAAACCATTCAATGAAATAATAATAATGGTTTCTTTGGATAATATCCCCAATAAAGAGTAAACTATATCAAAGGATGAAAATATAGATATGGAAAGATTTTAAAAGATCACTTGAAATTTTCTAAAGGAAAATAAACTTTCCCTGAAAATAGGTTTTAAAAAATGAACCATTTTCAAAATCCATTTATCTAAAATAGAATTTGAAAAAATTATAGTGGAGGATTTTATAAAACTTCTAAAAACTTTCTTTAGTAAAATATCCTTTCTTCTATGAAAAATTCTTTTTAAAACATAAAACCCTTTGAAACCATTTTCATTGAAAATAACCATGAAAACTTATAAAGGAATCTTGAAAACCTTATATTTGAAAGTAAATTTGAGAACTTATAAATTAATCTTGAAATAATCATAAAAAACATTTATTCTAAAATATATTTTAAAACTCATAATAATTATTTAAAAACATTTTTATAAAACATGGTTTTTGAAGAATGTGTATAATCGATCGGGAAGATAAATAAAGTTATATTTTATAAAAAAACATTTTCTTAATTATCTTAAGTACCATAAATTGGGAAATTGGTACCATTACCTGAATATATAATAAATAACCACATTAGAAGAAAATTAATTATGCTTCTTGCGATATAGATCATAATATTTTATCAATGGAAGCATAATCATAAACAATCCTGATTAACATTTAGTTTGTAGAAATAAAATGTTTCCACTTTGGTGGATTTGAATCATAATACCCATGAAATAAAATCATTAAATTAATCTTAAAATATAATACAAAGAATTATATTCATGATATAAAATGTAAAATTTCAGTATATACACCCCATAAAAATTATAGTCACATAACATGGCATATATGTCAAAGAAGGAAAATTGAGAAAAAAAAATACTTTACCGATTTGATAACTTTTGAACCATAAAACAAATTAAAGAAAGATAATAAAATAGAAATATAAATACCCATAAATTTAAGTATAATATTCATATAATAAATTCAATGGAATTATATACACCACAAAAAATAAATTATTGTTGAATAATTCATAAGTCTCATAGAAATAAAAGTGAGACGAGAAAACCCTTACCTTTAGTCTTGAATTTCTTCACAAAAATTAAAACCTCCAAAATAATAATTATAATTTTATTATAATTCAAAAATATAACCATATTTTTATATATAATAAGATAAATTATTTTATTATGACTTTATGTTACCAGTTTATTAACAATTTCTTGTTAATGTTACGTTTCATGTAATATCTGCTTTGTTCTTCGCATATGTTTTGACTTGTTATTCTTAAACCTTTTAATTAGATAATTATTTAATTATATATATAATGTAAAAAATAATATAAATATCATATAAATTGAATATATAAATATTTATAATAATATATAAAATATAGAAACATGAAATTTATTACACCGTTCATAGAGGCAGAATGTCAAACATATGTATGAACCATGAATCTATTTTGTTGTCAGATTGAATGAAATAAAGTAAATAATATATATATATATATATAATATAATTATATTAGAATTATTATTCTATATATATCATATAAATTTATTAAACTCATCCTTAATACATTTCATCAAAATGGTGAATGAATCTCATCACATTGAGGAGGTGATGGTCCACAAACGAAGTTGTCGTATTTACACAAAATGGAAATCATGAGGGTATATTTTATATAACAATTACTAAATCATAAAAATAATATAAAAATATTATGTTTATCATAATTTATAATCATGATAGGTGGTAAAGAAACAATGAATGGCATCGTTTCGTGAGGCGGTAGTCCGACGTTCACATGAACGGTATGTTCGTTACCCATTTGATAGAAGTGTGTGTAGGTGTAGGTAAAACCCTTATAATAACAAAATCTAAGTATATTTATGATAATTATATCATTATATAATCATTAAATAAAAATAATTGAATTGGCGTAGAATGAAATAGAATATAAATGTGATTTGAATAATGTTTTCTCTTTTTCATCTAACTTCTTTTGGTTTGCATAAAAGGGCTTCATTGGCTACATTTAATCCAAAATTTAGGATTACAGGATTAGAGGAGGAATTTTGCGAGATTTTTTGAGAAGATTTTCTGTGATAAAAAAATTTATATGTTTGAATATGTGAGGGGCGAGTTCCCATTTATAGTGGAGGAGGAGTGGAAATCTTGTAAATATAAAAAGGTAAACACTATGGAGAGGTCTCCCTTACATAATGTTCCTCCAATAATTTTACATTTTTTTGATAAGGAAGGATATGGTATAAATGCTTCCATAAAATTTATTTTTTACATGTTTCAATTTTATTTGTCTCCTTAAATTAAATTTAATTACTAATAAATATTGTTTTTACCTTAATCGATGTAATTAATTTTAATTATTTTCAAAAATAGTTTTGGAAAAAAACTATGTTGAAATAATTAGAAAACAGAAATTATTATAATTAAAAATTTGGAATCAATTTTTATAAATTATAATCACATAAGTATCAGAAATTAATGTACAACTAATCCCGCAGACAAGACGAAACGATAAGTTTTTTAAAGTGAAGATGTTCAAAAGTATCAATTATTTTTATATCCAATTTTATTGTGAAATTGATTCCAACGATCTAAATTTTATTAAATTAATTAAAATTTATCTAAATTAAATTTTAAAAAAAAACTAAAAATATAATATTACTATACAAATAAATTAGATGAAATTGTAGATTTCAATTAAAATTCATTTTTTCACTATTCATCAAAAAATGAATCTTTGTACAAAAATTCCATAAATTAACCTAGAGTAAATTTTGGTATTATTATTTCAAAAAAAATTATATTTTTTAATATAATAAATATAGAAGTGTTAAAATTTACATTAAAAAGGGTTCACCATTAAAAGGCGGTAGAATTTCCTTTTTGAAAAGTAATTTTTTTTATTTATAAAATTGGATTTATTCTTATCTTATTCCAATAAAATATATTTAATGAGTGTTATAAAATTATTTAATATATAATATATAATTTTTTTATAACATTCATCAAAAGTAATTTTTTTTAATTTATGGAGACAAAATTGGTTTTTACAAAGAATAAACAGTTTTGATACGAAAGGAATTTCATTATTTTAAAATAGTTCTTACATTCACTTATAATTAGTTGATAAAAACAGGATTAATATTATATACATGTGTAAAATATATTTTCAAAATTAATTAAATGTCATTCATAACATCCATTCTTTCAGCTAGGTGGTAATAAAAATAATATCTTAATAACCATATTTATAGTATATTGTAGTTCGGAAAAACTCAGTCTTGTGTGCATCACAATATATCAAAGGAACTAGGAATTTTTTGGTAACATAATAAAAATAGAGTTTTGTTTACCTCATTATAATGTATTTGTTTCATGTACTTAAATTTACCTTGGTGTTGCGTGAAATACAATTCAAATATAGTGATTTCATATAAAACAAGTTTTATTTAATGATACATGAAATGAAAAATATCAAAATTATTAATTTAATTCAAAAAATATATTTCAAAAAATCACAGGGTGTTAAATTATACCCCCCTTAAAATTAATTTCTTCCTCTAAATTCATTATGTTTATGAATGGATTAACACATGAAAGTTCTATTCATATAATCACACAATGTAAAAAATAATACTAAATCTTTCCTTAAAGAAGAAATGGTTGGACCTTAACAGTTACCCAAAGTAACTCATAACTGGGTTTCTGAATAGAATAACATATTTTGGTAGTGAATATTTGACATGAAAATAAACATGAATAATTATATAGCATTATTGAGGACATTAATCACAAGAAAATGAATTGTCAATGGAATGTTAAGGGCCTCAAACCCATAAATATATGATTATTCATAAGACCATAATTTCACAAGAAACTAAGGTATTAGGATAAATATTTTTCAATTATCCTTTTCCTAGAGTTTGTGTATTATTTTACTATTGAGTAACATAAGGAAATATATTTACTTGATTTCATTCATTTTTCATATGCACAATCTCACCCTTTGGTTTTTCCTTGATCAATTCCCACTTCATTTCTTACTCCATGAAATGAAGGTGAATATGTTATCCCTAAAGCACTGTTCGATCATTAGAACCATGGAGGTAATGACAAGTCTTTCCTTCCATCTTCATGTGTCATCAAAACAGAAGGTTATCACAGGTTATCCAATATGGATAAATACTCATATGGACAGATAAAACATTAAATCTCTAAAACCTCATATAATATTTAACATTAACTATTCTATAAATGGTTAAACTTATAACCCATCTAAAATATAATTCACCCTTTATTCATTAAATAATCTCTAATCTTATACTAAAAAAATTTATTTGAGGCTTGGGTTGATCCTTTAACTTACAAGATATTAAATGAGATTTTATTATTCCAAAATCCATGTAAAGGGAGTAAATCACATGAAACTTCCCTAAAGGATGAACAATAAAATATTCATAGGGCTTAATCATATAAGATCAAACATGAAATTCCCAACTGAGGAGGGAGGATTAGTGTTCCCAAATGATCATGAATTACTTTATCCATTATGACTACATAAGTTTTAACTTTGTCCATTGTCCTCAGAGGCTGTTGTGTATTATCATCCACATTATTTATTGGGTTGGGGAACATGTTAGTATAATGGAAAAACTACATTAAATTGAAACACCAGTGTTTGGGAGGAGCATTTTATAGGGATTTCTCACTGTTCTCATCATTAGCTAACTTCTTCTAATTACATGGACATTCATCCAATTAATGACCTTCCCTTCAACACATAAAAAATTTAGTAGTTTCTTTAATATAATTCCCTCTATGTTTATTCCCACATTTTATTCATAATGTAAGGCTTGTTTTTGTTTCTCCATGGTTGATAGATGTTCTTTTAACTCTAACATACTTTTCATTTCAGAACCAAGAGATTGATATAAAACTCCAACCCAAATTTCCACCTTGATATCACATCGAATAACTTCTTTGTTGCCTATAAAGTCACTTATATACACATAAATTAAAAGGCTAGATTTTTTGCCACGAAATAATCAATCAATTTTGATTTTAGTTTGGATGATAATACTCAAAGAGTACCTCACAGGGCTTATAAATGTTTCCTCCTAGGAACCTACCAATTCGTAATCCTTCTTCTAAATCTTAAGGAATTAAATTTTCCATATTCAAATGAAGAATACGAGGAAAGTAATTATTGAAAAATAAGTTATTGAACTCATCCCAATCTATGGATTAAATTTCATCTTGTATCCTTGTATTCTAAATAATATTCCACCATTTATTTGTGCCAGCTTCTAGACAGTAGACCGCTAGAGTGACTTTTTCAAGCTCTGATCACTGGATAATGTAAAACATATTTTTTGTGGTACTGATCCATTAATCAGAAACTAATGGGCCTTTAGAACCACTGAATAAATGTGTTCATTTCCTTGTGATGGAATCAATATATTGTTATTCCATCCTTTACTCATTATTATGTTCAACATTACTAATTGCATCAAAAAATTATGTTAGAATGGAAATGAGGTTTTTCTTTAATTCTCTCATACCATTTGGTTTCTTAAGAGTGCAATCATTTCATTGTCTATTTAATTCCCCAGTAACATGGTTCCATTAGGTTCCAGTAATTGACTTAAACCCAAAAACATATTGTAAGAAATAATAATCACAGTTTAGAACCACATAATCACGAAAAAAACATTTATGATATATAAGTCATGACACCATCCTTTTTTAGTCTATAATGCCACATTTTTATCCTATTTAATTTATAGTAATCATATATTTAAATCTTTCATATTGGTCCTTAAAGAGTTTTTTAATTTATAAAGAATATCTCTAAGAGTTTCAAACCATGTGTAAACCCAATCCTATTCTCATGCACCATCTCTCAATCGATTCTAGCATTATATGATGCTTTTGGGGTTGTTAATCCTATCTATATATATACCATATCCATGTATACTTGTATTATACAGACATGGATGTATTTTTAGTAAACCTTATTCCATATACTTTACCAAAATTCTAGGACATTTTCCTACTCATTAACACATCCTTATACTTATCCTTAGAGAAATTCCGAGACATATCCTTATAAATATTCCTAGGGATCTCAGTAAAGTTTTCTAATCCTAGTTTCCAATGGTTGACTAAAACATTCCATTGGTACTAACTATAGTGAACCATGCTTTACATATATGGATATTAAATCATTATTGATTAATATTCAACACATTGAGATAATACATTCTTAAGGACCATAATAGTTTAGGGTCTTTGGAAACATGGAAATATGATCATCTATCCTAGAGAAAGATCTTCAATATCTCCCTTAAGGATCTTCCTTATTAGTAATCTAATTTAAAAACATTCTTCAAAACCTAGGAAAATGAAATATAAGAAATGGGTAAACTTAGATGCTCAGTAAGATTAAAATGGGAGATATGTAAGTATAACATGAGAATAATGGTATGAGAACATGATCATAATGTTAGAAGATCATACCCTATATATCAGAGATCATAATCAAGAGTCACAAAATACAGATTCGAAATTCATAAGACATGAATCATAAGGAAATCAAGATCATAATCCATGAGACTATAATAGAGTAAAGAGACATGGAATTGTGGAATAAACATAAGCATAGAAAAACCTATGTGAAGGCCACCATCTAAGAACTTCATAACTTTATAGGCTTAAGATAATCATTTGTATACCTTCTTTGATATGATTATGCCCTCCAATGCACCATCTTATTCAGGATTGGGATTCCCTTTTGTGTACCCCCTTATTTTAGGATTGTGATTCCCTCCCATATACCCTCTTGTTTTAGTCTTACGTTTTCCTCCCACGTACCCTCTTATTTCTAGATTATGATTCCCTTCTATATACCCTCTTGATTTGGTCTTAGGACTCCCTCTTGTTTTGGACTTGATATGCCCACCCATGTACCCATTTTTCAGGCTTGGGATTTCCTTCTATATACCATTTTGTATAGGGATTAGGATTACCTCTTGTTTCAAGCTTGGGATAAACTCTAGTGTACCCTTTTAGATCATAAAACATTTTTCATTACAAAATTCATTTGATAGAGTTATAGGTCTGACCCATCATAAAATGAAATCATACAAGAATGTGGCATGAGATAAAAAACATTCATCATATCATGACCCATAAAAAGAGATGGATTTCACAACCATCATATCAAAACCCATAAAATAAAATGGGTATTATAAACATTTCATCATATACTAACTTTTGAAAAGGAGGTAAGTTTCATAATCAATTCATTATATAATAACTCATGAAAGAAAAAGGGTTTCATTGTCGTTTTAATATTGTATAACCTGTGGAAGAGAAAAAGGTTCCCTAAATAACATTTCATCTTAACATAAACCATTAAAATAAATAATAAGAATGTTGTCCTTAGATAATATCCCTAGCAAAGAATAACCTACATAAAATGATTTAAATTTATATAGAATGTATTTTAAAAGATTACAAGGAACATTTATAAATGAAAATAATATTTTTTAAATCAATTTTTAAAACATGAAACATTTTCACAATCCATTTCTTTGAAAATAATTTTAAAAAATTATAAATGGTGATTTTTAAAACCCTTCAAAAACATTTCGTGATTAAAGTATTCTTTCTTCTTTGAAATTTTATTTTTAAAACATATAATCTTTTGAAATTATTTTCTTTGCAAAAAACATTGATAACTTATAATGGAAGATCGAAACATTTTGAAAACCATTTCATTGAAAAAAATCATTAAAAAATATAAAGTAAGCTTTGAAATGTTTTTATAACCATTACATTGATGGTTAATTTTAAAACATATAGAGAATATTTGAATGTATTTATATAAATCTTGGTTTTAGAATAATATAAATTTCGGACTGAAAAGACAAATAAAGTAAGATATTCTCTATAGAAATTCATAATTATATTAGGAACCAAAGAGTGGGAAATGTTATAATTAAATGAATATATCATAAATAAAAATATGAGAATAAAATTAATGATTATTATTGAGATATGGATCCAAATATTTCATTAATGGAAGTATAATCGTAAACCATTCCAATAAGCAATGAAATTGTATCAATAAAATGTTACTTCCTTAGTATCTTTAAATCATAATATCTGTGAGAAAACATTAAATGATACTTAAAATATCATGAAAATAATTATATTCATGATATGAAATTTAAAATGTAATTATATACACCCCATAGAAAAATATAGGTGCATAACCTGACAAATATCTCAAAGAAAAAATATTGAGACCAAAATTACAAACTGATTTGTTAAATTTTTAACCATAAACCTTATGAAGTAAATATTATATAATGGAAACATAAATAGACATAAATATATGTATATTAACCATTGAAAACAATAATGTTAATTATATACACCATAGAAATGAAATGTCTGGTGAATAAGGCATAAGTCTCATTGAAATAAAATTGAGATGAGAAAACCCCTACCTTAAGTCTTGACTTTCTTCAAACACATTAAAAAATATAGTATACTGTGTATAAGTTTATTATAAATATACCAAAATACCATATTATTATATATAATACCATATATAATTTTATTATGAATTCATATTATCCTTTTATTAACAATTTTATGTTAACGTTACGTTTCAGGTAATATTCTCTTTTTTCATATATGTTATGATTCGTTATTATTGATTCCATTACATAAATCATTATATACTTATTTTACAGAATGTAAAAATTATTTAAAAATTATAAATATTCAGTAGATAAATATTTATAATAATATATAAAATATATAAATTTTAAATGGAATACACTATTCAATAGAGGCGGCATGCCATATATACGCATGAACATTGCTTCCATTTTATTATTGTATTAAAATAAAGAAAGTAAATCAAATATATATATATATATATAATTACAGATGAATTATTACTTCCTATTTATCATATCTATTTACTAAATTCAAATATTATATATCCCATGTAAATTGGTAATGGATAACATTGATTTGAGGTGGTAGTAGACCACATGTCCACAAAAGAAGTTGTCTTATTTAAAAAATGGAAATAATGAAAGTATGATTTATATAATAATTAAATAAGAATAAATAAATAATATATATAATATAAAAATAATATTTCCATCCTCATTTCCAATCATGAGATATGGTAATGGAAAAATGAACGACATCATTTCGCGAGGCGGTAGTCCTCCATACACACAAATGGTAAGTTTGTTAACCATTTTATGTAAGTGTGTGTAAGTTTTGGTATAAACCTTATAATAAAAAAAATCTTAGTATATTAGGGATACTTATGAAATTATATAAGCATTTAATAAAAATAACTAATTGGGTGTAGAAAGTAATAAAATAGAAATGCACATTGAATAACGTTACCGCTTTTTCGGTTAACTCCTTTTGGTTTTCACCAAAGGGATTCCTTGGTTTGATTTATTCCAAAAGTGAGGCTTATGGTACGATTGGATATATTTTTTTATCTTATTTATATAGGAATTGGGTGATCTAAATGGATATATATATGTGAATAAGTGAGGGGTGTGTGCCATTTTATAGTGGAGGAAGCATGGTATTCTTGTAAATATAAAAAGGTAAACATTATTAAGAGTTCTCCCTTACATCATGTGGCTCTAGTAATTGTAAATGTTTTATAAAAGGTATAATATGTTCTAAATATGTCTATAAAATGGATTTTTTACATGTTTATAGGTTATTTATCTTCTTAAATTATATTTTAACTACTAATTAATTGGGTTTTTATCTTAATCACTATAATTAATTTTAATAACATTCATTAATATTTTTGGTAAAAACAATTTTGACCTTATTAGAAATTTGAAAATATTATGAATCTAAATATTGAATCCTTTTTTCAAATTTAGATCACATATTTGGTAGAAATTAATTTAAAATTAATCTCACATACGAGACGAAATGGTTGGGGTTTTTAGATGAAAATGTTCAAAAGTTTGAATTGTTTTTATATCCAATTTCAATGTGAAATTGATTCCAATTAAAAAAAATATATTAATTGATCTAATATTTAAATATAATAACATTAAAATAATTCAATATAAATTTTTACTATATAAATACATTATGTTAAAAAGAAGTTCTCAATTAAAATTATGTGTTTTCACTATTCATAAAAAAATGAAACTTCTCAAAAAAATACTAAAAATTCACCCAAAGTAAATTTTTATATTACACATTAAAAAATGAAGTTTATTTTTTAAAATAAAAATAATAAGAGTTTAAAAAATTATATTTAAAATAGTTTCTTCGTTTAAATTTGGTAAAATTACCTTTTGGAAAACTATATCTTTTCATTCATAAAATCTAATTTATTCTTATCTTACACCTAAAATATATATTAGATGAGTTCCTAAAAATTTATTGAATATATAACATATATATTTTGTTGAAAACATTCATCAAAAGTGGTTTTTTTAATTTATTGAGTTAAAATTGCATTTATACATAGAAATGAATATTTTTTGTAGGAAAGGAATTTCTTTATTTTAAAATAGTTCATTCTTTCATTTCTAAATAATTGATAACCAAAAGATTAAATTTATATACATGAGTAAATAATATTTTCAAAATTTATTTATTCTTTTTTTAACATCTATTCCAATGGCTAGGTGTAAACTATAATAATATTTTAACAATGATATTAATATTATATTATAGTTTCCTAAAACATTATCTTGTGTGTTACGCAAGATATTGAAGGAACTCAGCATTATGTGTAACACAAGACCAAAATAGTATTTTGTTTATTAAAATCTAATCAATATATTTAATGTATTTCAATAATAACTTGGTGTTTCTTGAAACTCAATCCAAACGTAGTTCTTTCATATGACACAAGCTATATTCAGTGTTTCATAAAATGAAAAATATAAAAATGAATAAATTAATTCAAGAAAAAATATTTCAAAAAATATCAGGGTGTCAGAAAATTGTTCCAAAATATGTTTCTTGATGACTAAGTACTAGTTTTTATCCTATGGGAATCAGTAATACGCTTCAGGTCATGCCACAGGCTAGGTTGGGTGTCCTTTTTGATGTCATTACAGGTTGGTTCATGACAAAATGGTATCATAGTTGGGTTTTCACTATCTCTGTGTCACGTTATTTAGGAGAGTTTTTATAGAACGTAGCAATGATTTTTTACTTGTTAATTTTCTTATTTTGGTTTTTTATTTATTTATAGAAGTATTTGAGAGTTGTGGATGCATAAATGTTTTTGAACAATGAATTGATATTTTCCTTATTTCTATCGATTATTGTAGCAACATGCCACCCTAAAGACTTCCTTTTCAAATGTGGGAAGAGTCTAGAGAGAGTTATCCCTCACCAGTTGATCAGAGATTGTTGGAAGTGGAGGTTCAAGTTGTTCGAGTTTTGGATTAGGTAGAAGGATTTGGTCCTATACATGCTAAGGAAGCAGACTCAGGTCCAAAAAAGGAAAAGGATCAATAGTTCCTCAAGAAAAGACCTCATTCTTTCAAGGGTAGTATGTACCTCCAAAAATCAGAGAATTTTATTGAAAATATTTCTAGTTTTTGGGGTTTTAAATAGACATTGATTTATTTAATGTTACATGTTCTTTGCTCATGTTGTACGGTTCTTGTTGGAGGTGGTGGGACTTAGTGGTCTAAGATGGGAAGCATGCGCAGATAGGCTAGAAGAAATTCAAGGTTGTCTTCAATGAGAACTATTTCTATGAGAACAAGACTCTTTCCAAGACCTAGGAGTTTTTTTTATCTCCATAAAGAGGATCATACTATGTTCAAATATGCTAACTTTTTTTTGAATTGGTCTATTTTTTACCTAAGGTGGTTTCTAATGAGTAGTGAAAGGATCATCGTTTTGAAATGGGGTTGTAGCTGGACATTATGACCCATGTCTTCTTATTCAAGATGAAGACGTATGATGATATAGTAGATCGAGTCTTGATGGTGGAGATTTATCATTCTGGGAGGTCTGGTTTTTCTAGGTAGTTCTAGTAGTGAGTTAGATTATGGTAGTTCATCTAGAATAGAATGGAGGCGTGACAATAAGTTGAAGAGGGGAGCTAGTAGATTAGGCCACCCATCCTGCCCTCATTCATCTGTGTCCATTAGTGGTTGGTAAATTGTATGCTAATATTTTGAACTCTTGGGGAACATGTAGGAAGCATGTATAGTCCCACCTAGACCCTAGGACCAGTGTGGGAGCTTAAGACATTTTCATAGGTTCTGTAAGAGTTTTAGGCTGACTCAGAGTGGTATAGGTTCCATTACCCATAAGGAGTTGTTGAATTAGTTTGGTTAATTTGGGGATACTTTTTCTTTATATGTTGGGTAGGTGTTAAGGGAATATTTTTTTATGGGTAGAGTTAGATCTATGTAGATCTGAAAGTCAGTAATCATTCTCAATCTTTGGTAGAGATTAATCACCTTCATGTAATGGAGTAACCACCAGTAGAATCAGATGCATGGCCTGTGACTATTTGAGGTACTATTCTTATTTCATCCTCCAAATCTATTATTTTACTCAGCAAGGGTTCTTATAACATTTTTATGTCTTCCCTTCTTGTGGAATTTTTGAAATTTCTAACTGATATTATGTCATATTCCATGGAGTTTGTGAAACCACCAGGCAGAAAAAGAGATTTGGGTTTTAGATGTCTTCACTGCACTCTTACTATGTCATAGGTTGAGTTGGAAGGGGACTTAATGGTTCTAAAAATAGACCTTTTTCATGTGATTCTAGGTATTAATTGGATATTTTTTCTGAAACCACACATTGAATTTTATCATTCATGAATGAGATTTGCAGAACCCAATGAGAATACTCAATTTTTCAAGTTGAATGGGATCCTCGGTTAGATCATGTTGTACCTACACTTCCATTGTTTATAATTCTTACATTTTAAGAGACTTCTCTTATGTTTGGTAATTATGGTAGGTTTTATAAGGGTGGTTTACCTCTTATGGTGGATGAGTTCCCAAAGTTATTTCCAAATGACTTCTAAGGGTTTCCTCTATAATTATATGTGGTGTTCGCCACCAATTTTTCATAGGTAAAATAGCCAATATATATTCAATAATATCATATGTCCCCAATTGAGTTTATAGAATTTAATATATAGTTAGAATATTTGGAATCTAAATGATTCATTTTTCTATGTATCTCACCTTGGGTCGCCCTAACGTTGTTCTCTCTAAAATCCAATGGATCACCCTAGTTGTGAATTGACTACAAGAAGTTAAATAAGATAACCATCAAGAATAAATACACATTTCCCACATAGATGACCTATTTTATTATATAGAGGGTTAAATTTAGTTATCTAAGATCAAACTTCATTCTGAATATCACTAAGTCGGGGTATGGGGGGAAGATGTTCCTAAGATAGGCTTCTGAAGTAGATATGGACACTTTGAGTATTTGGTCTTGTAATTCAAGTTGAAAAATTATCTGGTGGTTTTCATAGTGCTTACGAATTTTTTATTCTCTCGATAACTTGACTCCTTCATTGTTGTGTTTTTGGACAACATAGTTGTTTACTCTGGGATCGGGAAATAGAATGACCATCTCTTGAGGGTTTTGTTGGGAACACATTGAGATCACCATCTATATGATAAGCTCTCCAAGTGAACTTTATGTATCATATAGGTAAATTTTCTTGGTAATATAATTTTAGAATATAATGTTTCAGTGCACCATAATAATATTTGAGTGCATATGTCATT
Source organism: Viscum album (assembly GCA_963277665.1). Lineage (NCBI taxonomy): Eukaryota > Viridiplantae > Streptophyta > Magnoliopsida > Santalales > Viscaceae > Viscum > Viscum album. Next base: position 282,746,695 of record OY728142.1, read on the forward strand.
GCAGAAACCAAGAAATATCTTTGATATCAATAACTTTTTTAGGCCTCATAGGAAATTAAAGGCATTTTTTAGAGATTTATCTCAGTTTTCTTCACCCATGATGGAAATTACTTGGAAAAGGGTATGATTTGAGTTGATCCCTCAATTTTTGACGTATTCTGAGGATATTAAGTAGTTTTTGACCCCTGATCCTGTTTTGATTTTACCAAAACAAGGGAAGGGATACGTGGTCTTGTATGATGCTTCAAGTATGGTTATTGGGTGTGTTTTGATGTAAGATGAACATATTTCGCTGTATTTATCTCAAAAACACTGACTACATGATAGAGATTACCCAACCATTGACCTAAAAGTGGTAGTGATGATGCAAGCTTTGAACATGTGATGTCATTTTCTCTTTCAGGAGAGATTTGTGGTATACTCAGATCATAAGAGCTTGGAAAACATTTTCTCTTATAATTATCTGAATTTAAGGCCATGTCGATGGGTTGAGTACCTTTAAGGGTATGATTTTAATATTTCCTATACCCCAGGAAAAGGTAATGTGGTATCAGATGCCATAAATAAGAATATACCAGTGAAAGTGGTAAAGGAGTTCAGTGATGACTATAGATTGATGGGTATTTTTTCCTAGATGCACCTTGAAACTAAGGATCATAGTGGAGGAATGGTATTTACCAATTTTCAGCTAGAACACTCCCTTATAGAACTAATTTTGGAACATAATCTGAGTTATGAGTTGTGAAAGCATTCTATGATGTTTTTAAATGGTGGGGAGGTTTCTAGTGAGTTTTTTTGTCTTTTGAGGGAGTTATTTTTTTAAGGATCTCTTTGTGGTGTCATTGTATTTTTATAAGGTGTTGTTGCAATATATACACCATTATCATTAGGTCATTCATCTTTGTACTAAAAGGATGTTTTATTACATGTGTCACTGGTTCTAGTGGATAAGTATGAGATGGGATATACCCAAATTCATTCAAAGTTCTATAATTTTCACTATGTTAAATTCGAGGACTAGAGGCCCTCTGGTTTAATTAAACCACTCTATATTCCAACCTAGAAGTGGTATGGGGTATCCATGGACTTAATCCTTGGATTTAACCATACACCCCATAGAAGAAATTCCATATGGGTGGTTATATAAAATCTAATCAAATCATCCCATTTTGTTCCGATCAAGGACTCATCTAACGTGTATGAGATGGGTCAGTTATATATTTATGACATATTGTGTATTTAAGATTTTTTATCAACTATAATTTCATAAAAATACCCCCTTTTAACCTTTTTGTTTTTCAAATACATTTATAATGGTAATGGGGTTATTGGTTAAACATAGTACAACATACGATCTTAAAATGGATAGTTAGATAGAGAATCCAAATCAATTCTTAGAATACATACACCAAGAATGTTTTTTTTATTTTGGAGGCTCATGGGATAACCAAATGTTATATTCCAAATATTTATATAAAAAAAATTTACCATACCTCAATAAGAATGGATCCATTTGAGGTTCTTTATTGTCATCCATGTGAGATTCCTTTTTAATAAATGGATGTGGGTAGGCCTTTGATGGGATTGATCCTGGTGCAAGAGAAATATGAAAATATTAATTGATAAGGTAGTTTTTATTTAGAACATAATGGTTCTATATGTCTTATTCTAATCAATGGTGCTAAGAATTAGAGTTCTTAGTCTGTGATTGTGTGTTTCTAAGGGTGGCCCTTCACTTGGGTCACCATTGTCTTGGTAAGAATTGGAAGTTGATGTTGAGGTATGTCAAACCATTTGATATTACTAGAAGAATTGGTAAAGTGACATACCAGTTAGCTTTGATAACCCATTTGACATCAATCCATGACGTTTTCCATCTCTCAATTGAAGAATTGTGATCTAAACCAGTCTCACAAGCTAAATTTGTAACATTTGGTTCCGGAATCTGATTTTTCACTATTCGAGTGACTAGTATGGACTATAGACTCCCAAGAGAAAGTGATATATGGGAAATACATATCGTTGGTGTGAGTTCCTTCGAAGTATGGAAATGATGAACACAAGACATGGGAGTGAAATTATTGGGTGTAAGAGTAGTATCCACATTTATTATCTGATCATATATTCTTTTGAATTTTCGAGGGAGGAATGTTTTAATAGTAGTTAAAATGTTCACATGTGTGGTTTCATTTTGAGGTATTTTCTCTTTTATTTTTGGTATTGTATTTTTTTATGTATTTAGGGTATTTATGCGAAAGAAGTGGATTTTGGGAAATACAGGAGGTGGATCATGGTTGGAAAATGGTTAGTAGAAACAATTCACAAGCCAGTGCAAATAGAGTTTCCTGGACAATGGCACTATCCAGGTCACATAACCTAGTGCACGAACATGCAGGCTAGCCATGTTCCAAAGATAGTGGCACTATTTGAGGTTCACATCTAGTAACATAGGTGTGAGCCCTCCCCTAAGAAATTGTGCAGACATTTTTCTTATTGGAATAGAATCGTAAATGTTGGTGCATGGTCTAGTAGACCATGTATCCAAAATATGAAACCTACCAAATCTTTAAAAAGTCCAAACTTTTGATTTTTTCCCTCCTCGGTTTTAACCCCAAATCAACTATTTTATTTTCCCATTAGACTCACCAACCCTACTAGCCTCTCCATATACTCTCCCACTAACTTTATATCCAAATCTTGGGTGGAATATTCATGAAGTATCTAAGTTAGATCCTCATTTCATTCTTCTTCTTGGTCTATTCTCCTTTTTATTTTGTGTTATCATTTCTCCAATGGATAATTTGACCCAATTTTGGTTCAATATTGAGTATTTTGGTTGGATATTGATGGATATGGTGTCATATTTTCTCTATAGGGTCTCTATTTGGTGTGGTTTTGGTTTACAACTAGGTTTTAGAAGTTTATAAGAAAGAGTTAGGTGGTTCCATGATTTATCATTACTTGATTATTTTATTATACTTGATTTGTTTTCTAAATGGGTTATAGAATTGTGTGGGTGGCTTGAATCATGTTTTCCAAAAAAAAGTGTGTATGGTTTTAATATTTTTTTTTATTAAAGCTATGTGTGTTCTAATGTTTGAATAGTGATAGTGTAAGATTTGGTTCATGTAATATAGGTAATGAGATTGAGAATAGGGGAATACTAGGTATATAGGTGGATAGAATATGTCGAGTACTTTAGGTGAGTTGGAGGTTCACGTTTTAGACTCCCTAATAAGGATTGACATAAAAAAATAACTAAAAATATATATGATGGGGATTAGTGTCTATAGAAGGATCGTAGTGTCTTGGAGATAGTTTGATCACTGGGAATTTGTGGACTCTAGGCCACCACTAATCCCAAGTCATTATGTATCGACCGTGGTTCTCTTGTTATACATAACATTCACATTTTTATCATATTTTATTTCCTTTTTAATTTAAAAGAATTATTTTTTTTAAATTATATCTTAATTTTAATTAAAAAGTAGCATTTTATTTTTTATTTTAATGTTAATTTATGGAATATCTTTTTGTGGTATTATACTAGGAATGTTCTCTCACACCCTACATACACCCTCGGGTGTATGCAGTCATTGTCATGTTTGACCTAGGTAAAAAAAGTTCTTCTCGTGGTGGCGATTTTGGATCTATGTTCTACCTCTACATCTTTTAAAAGTGTTAGTCATGGTTCATTAGGGTTTTGATCTACTTTTAAAATGGAAACTAGTTGGCTAGTTTCTCACTCTTCCCATTTTGGTTATTTTGGGTTTTATTAAAATTCTAAAAAATTTATCTCATGATGTACTATGATCTTGTGGATTTATTTATTTTTTATTGATTAATATGTGAGGAATAATTCATGTGGTCTGTTAATGGTTGTTTCTCATGAGAAATATAATTCCCAAACATGTTTCTAGATTCCCAAACATTAGTTTCCAGCCTATGGGGATCGAGAAAACACTTCGAGACATGCCATAGGAAAATATAGGTGTTGGGTTTGATTGAATCTTGGATGGGTTTGTGATAGAGGCCATAAAACTTCAGACCAACATAAGATCAATAAAAAACCTACATAACAATATTTTAGCCAAACATTTCCATCACTTCCTTTATAACATATTTAGGTGTGTGGGGCTGCCTTCTAAATAACCCTTTTCCTTTTATTACTAAATGTTAGTCATTAACCAATTTATGGAGGTTGATTCCATCAATAAAATCACACTACAACACAAAATAAGCCATGTGACCACAATAACCACACATATCAACCACTACACAAAACATATACCCCACACTACAATCCACTGTACATCACAACCACTATACAACACTACCATATCACCTCACAACCACTGCAAAACCTCCCACATCACATCCATTTCCAACTAACCATCACATCACAACCCCATATATTCCACAACTCAATCAGTCACCACCATCACCAGCAAATAGTCTACAACACATAAGGAAACAAACCAAGAATAACCACATATAGGATTACATCCCAAAATTCATTATTCATATTCAAGGTCTGACCTTAGTTTTTCATCATTTAACATGATTATTCTCACAAAATTACAATTATCCATGGGGAACCAGTTTATTAATAATTTATAATTGATTATCATTTTCATGTATAGTGATATTAATTAAGAAGTCACATTAAGGGTCTCAAAATCCACAAAAATCCTAGTGAAATTATGGTTTCCAACAACTGTTACATTCAGAAAGGCATATAAAAAACATCAATGAGATGATTATAATGAAACCATAGAAAACACTCATTATTTCCAAGTCATTTATTTTAAATTATCACACCTTCCATTTAAATATCTCTAACATATACCCAAGTTAAAGATGAAACTACCCACACATTATCTCACACATCATATTCAATATAATTAAACAGCACATCCTAGGTTCATCTCATTTCCAAGGAAATACACTTTCAACTTCTTTTGTAAAAATGTTCATGATAGGTTCTTGTACACAATTAAAATAATGCATCACACACACAACATGATTTTAGAATCCACATAATAAAACAATTTCTTCTAGCCACAAAATTAATACTTCACATGTAATATTACTCTGCCTCATTCTTTATTTGGCTTGAACTAAAAATTATTTAATTATTTCATTTCTCAAGAAAATATGATTATATACTGTGATAATAGTAACATGATTCTAATTCAATATTTAAATATATCATTTAAATCATTTGATATTCCAATATATCATATATTATAAATTCCATAACTATGAAACAAATGTTTTCAACTTTAGAAATATTTCCCATAAAAACTAATTATTTACCAAAGAGGAAAAATAATTTCAGCACAAAAAATCTTATCAGTCATAAAAGAATAATTTTATTTATTTAAATAGTTTCAAGTTTCAATAGGTTATCCTAAATTATTCTTATAGTTTTTAAAAATTTAGAAAAAAAAATTCACAATAATTTTCATACTAACACATGCTTCAAAAATACGATTACATAAATACTATAGGACTACAATAATGCCCAAAAAAATTATATAGAAATTTATTCTTTTAAAGGTTACCAAATTAAATGAAATTATTAATAATCTATATGGTTATTTTTCCGAAATTTCAGAATTTAAATGTCCAAAAAAATTACAAAATATTTTGTAAAACATGCCCATGATAAATCATAAATGGAAATCAAAAAATTCAATATTAAATAACAAGTGAACCAAAATACTTCTTAGTGTGGTTTTAAAATAACTCATTTTACAATTCTAGTATGAAATCTACTTGAGGTAAGATGATTCATAATGCTTTTTAAAATTCAATATCTATTCACAAAAAATGTAATATAAGAATGATTCTCTATCAATTTATAACATTAGAAAAACAAGTTGGAATTTTATACATTTTAATAAATAAAATTAAATTCAATTAAATAAGAAATATACTATAACATTCCATGAATGAACACATTCAAGACTCAAAAAGTTTCTGAACAAATAGTGTAAGCCATTTGAAAATCATTTTACTTTTTCCATTCTGGTAATTTGATTAATTTAGTAAACATTTAAAATTTATAATAAACTATCGAATGGATAAATGCATAGAAACACACATAATATAACATGATTTATTTAATTATATTTAACTTCTATAATACTAACCAATTCTTGTAGGAACACAATTCTTCATGATTCATGTACTGCTCTCATTTCTCTAACATACAAGCGTCATCACCTCACATTTTATTAAGTTGGCTCATATTCTTTACAAATGATCATGGGGGACTTAAAATCCATGGTCCTAATTATTCCTCCATTGCCTATGCCTTACACGAAGATTAACAGACACCATTTCCTTTCCAACCCATACAATCCTCACTAATCCTAACTCAAAAATCCATCATATCACTCAACCATCAGAATGGATACAACTTTTTCATGACCTCCTCCCTCCAATGGTACCCCTCCTAGGCTGGTAATGATGTAATAGATATAATAATAACCAAGTATTACCTTTATTAGGGCTTGGGTTGTAAATTAATGTTGAGGGTAAAAAATCATACAATTGGGAGGCATTTCCATCTATAATATTAGGATCAGGAGATAAGATATCAATAATCAATCAACTATATGATATAAAATAAGATGAAGGAAAATCAAAAAATTGCAAAATGAAAGTATAAAAATATATATATAAGGAATCGCCAAATCAAAACCCAAAATAAAATCCAAGTAAATGCCATAATAATAAATTCAATAGTTTAATATATTAATGTCTAGAACGTTCCAAATAATCCCTCTAAAAATATGAAAATAGTCTATATATATGTGGGGTGTCCATACATGAATACTCAGTATTATTATACCCAAATAATCTCATGTACATTTGAAAAGGAGAATATTAATGTGTCAATGATCAAATGGAATAACCATGATCACCTAAACAAGTCAACTAACTAAACACATCCAAGCATAATAGAATAATAAGAATAATATTGATAAAGGGTACCCATATCACTTTTCCATAATGGATACATTATCAGACACTAATGACATAAGTCCTGGAACTCGCTTATATCTTTATAACATTACATCACATCACATCATTCACGTGGAAACTTGATCCATAACATCACGTATCATCTCATCTATAGACACTTGGGACATTACATCATTTGTATAGCAGCATAAACAATGAAGTAGGGTATCATGATCATGAAGTAAATCAACCTCATTCTCTGATCCTTCCATGCATGACCCCTTCCATAATTCATTTCTTTATCCCCTCACAACTACCACTACAACAATTTGGAATTATAGCCATCACAACCCATGCACATCTCATCAAACATTACAATAGTGAACATTTGAGTTTTGGACATCACAACGTGTGCATATCAACATCTCCTGGAAGAGAGAGAGATAATATGTGGTTATCCAACCTTCCATTATCACCATCGGGATATTAGAACCCCCCCCCAAAATATATGGGTGTTTGAACATGGTACTTGACATTATTGGGGTGCATATACAAATCCAAAGGGAATAAAAGGTAGAGATATTTATATATCTACACAAAATTCCAAAAATATGTTTTCAAAAAAAAAAGATTTATCCCAACTCACAACTTTACTTCCAATCCTCAAAACATCGTCAACAATTTCTATCACCACTAGATGTATAAAACCACACAACAAGACACAAGCCACATTTCAAATTTCACATTTCATATTCTATCTCAAATTATCCATTTTCCATATTTACCATTGCTAACATCATTTAATTATCCATCCAACTTATTTTACATTAAATATCAGAATAATTTAACCACAAATCCCATTTTAATTCATTAATTCATTAACCACTCAACCCATTAAAGTTCATTCATTAATGACTTCATTTTTCATCCCATTCGTTTCATTATTTTAAAGTATTTAATTCAAATTTAATCACAACCATTTATTCCAAAAATTCAAATTTAATTTATTCAAGAATTAATTATAAATATCATGTTAATTTCATTTATAACTAGATAACTAACATGACATGACACATTGAAACAACAAAATGGCCCAACTTTACCATTACAAAAAAACCCACATTACAACAGTTTTACATACAAAATTACTTTCTAAATTTCCAAACCATTTTCCAATTCCAAAACCAATTTCCATATTTTCAAATATTCACACATTATTTATTCACAAATAATTTTCAGAATTATCATGGGGGATTTCCATTATATTATTTTTCGTTATTTAAGGGAATTCTCACACATTCAATAATATCCATGTGTCTTCAATTCATTATCTAGATATAAGTAATTATCCTTTTTAATTAAGCTGATAATAATTAATCACACAATAATGTTCCACACCTTATTAACTAATTCATAAAAAAATATCCTAATGAACTTTATTTTTAGATGGGCTTCAAGCCCATAAAAACAACATCAAATAGTTAAAAAATGTTATTCTACCCCTTCCACCTTCAATTTCAATTAAACAAGTTAATTATCTTCATTAGGACAGATGGAATCCATCCTACCAAGGTTGAAAAAATCATAACTCATACCAAATGTTACACTATGAGATATAAAAAAATTATTCTCTACCTCAAATGGATATTTATGTATCATTAAAATAATTGATCAAGAATAAAGACCACTACCAAGCACCATAATGAATGAGAACAGTAATACTTTCCTAGAAACATGAATGGTTAATATCTTAAGTCCCTAATTCAAATCCATTTAAAGGGGGTGGAAATGATAATGGAGATGCAATTGGAACTACCAAGAAATTATAGATAGAGATAAGAAAGAATGGGGTTGAGTGGATTTTATTATTTATAAGTAGTTTGGACTTTATAAGACCACGTCGCAACACTTACCACCAAACTATAGTATGGATGAAAAACACCACAACATAGAAAAGTTCAAGGGGGTATGATGAAGTTGGGAATTTAAGGAACTCTTTAGTAAATAAAGCTATGTCTATTCTATAGATCTGATAAAAGGGGAATGGGTCATGATGTTGGTAGGTAAACTACCTCAAAAACCCCCAAAAATAGAAGAGCTAAGCATAGTACTGTGAATGATGCTATCCAGCAGGACCCTGCAACCTGGATGGCGGATATGACATAAAAAAATCTAATACACAACTCCCCCAAGAAATAAAGAACATATCAACACCAGATGATAATATTGTCAAAACCCCAATGTAATATCCACTCATGTGAAGGCTCACATCCATGTTATAGGTTCTCTCATTGTCATAACTACACCAAAAAAGTATTGGAACAAAACACATCCTCCTATGACCCAATGTCACAGAAAAACATTCCTAACCTTAACCTCCTACCCTTACAGTACATCCCCAATATTCACACTACAAGACTCTTTTCTCTGCTGGATTTTCCATCCAACTCATCCCCATACCTCTAAACTCCCCTGGAATCCCCATGGAAACCTCTACCACCAAATTCTCTATGAAGTAATAGGCTAGAAGGCCTGATACATCACATGTATCATTACATGAATTGTAATTAAGGGTGGTTAGAGATAAATAATAATGTTGTGGGATTGTTCATGTGATGATCCACTTGTCAATAGGTTATGGTTAAGAAATAGTGGTATGTTGGTATTTAGTAATCATTTTCCATTCTTGAGTGGAAGTGAGAAGATGTTACTATGAATTTATTGATGTGGTTTCTAATCATTTACCAAGTTAGTAGTGTGCTTTTGGGTATTATTGGCTCAAAAAACAAAGGTTTCTCTTGTTTTTTTAAAGAGATATATAATATTATTGGTATGAAAGTTCACATAATAACTACCTATTATTTTCAAGTTGAAGGATAGTATGATTAGATAATATAAATTTTGGAGGACATGTTGAGAGATGGTGTCCTGGATTTTCATGGTTCGTGGGATGACCACTTATGCTCAGTGTAATGAACCTATAACAATTTCTATCAAGTGATGATGTTGAAGAAACCTTATGATGTCATATAAATTAGACTATGATGATCACCTTTTTGATGGTTCGAGGCTGGGGAGGCATCAATGATTAAGTCACGTCTCAAGAAGGATATCATGGAACACATTTAGATGATTCGGATGTGGATGGTGACTGCCCAGAGTAGGTAAAGATCTTTTGTGTTTAGAGATGCAAACCTCTTGGTTTTGATGTTGTTATCAAGGTATTATTATGAGTTTCACTAAGATAGGTACATAATTATGTTCTTGGATAGATGATATTTTTACCCATGTATTTGGGGTTATTTTATAAAGTAGAGAGAATAGGTACAGTGGAATACCAATTTTCTCTCCCATAGTATTCCAGCCCCATGAATGATGTATCCCACATATCATAGTTTTGGTATTACTATACTAATATATCTCACATGATTAACATTGAGGATTTAAAGATTTAGGCTTACACACTTTTTAAGGAGCATCTGATGTGTACCGTTGATCATAGTGAAAAGTATCTCAATAGAGAGCTATATATTTTAGTGTGTGGGTGTCTGTGTGTAGTGGTATCATAGAAGAATCCAAGAGGATACATAGGATAATGTTTTTAATATGATATACAAATTTCTAGGGTAATTTTACAATAAGGCATAATGATTCATATAAAAGAAACTTAAGTATGGGAAGTTATATGGTAGACAGGATGTAAAACCCTAAACGTTTTATGTTTTTAATTATTATAATTTTAGATGATAACACAAGTATTTTAATCATTTAAGAAGTTTTAGGGGGCCAAGAGTGTCCCGGTGAGGTAATAGGAAAATAGTGGTATGTCATCAGCTCGGAACTCTGTGATGTAGTATTTTTATGGTGGGAGGAATTGCTTCACACTATGACATTGGTGGGAGGACATGAAGAATACCTTTCCTCCACTTATTTTAGTATTAAACTTGATTAAGGTTTTGATTTATTAATATATATATTTTTAGTGATAATTAATTATTTAGGGGGATTTTATAAAAACAAAATGGAATTTATTTATGTAGTTGTGTGACATCCCCCCCCCCTTTGACTCTTCACACTTTTAAGTGTTTTATCTCATTTCTGCACAAAATAAAATGTGTTTACTTTTGATAAGAAATTGAAGTGATTATAAGAGTCCACCTATTTTCATCTTAGTTTTATACCATTTTCATGTTTTGTATCGTGTTTTTCACTTAATATGTTATATATCTCGGATATTCTTTTTATTTTCTGATTTCAACTAGTTTTTCTTAAAATAAATGGTAATATTGGATAACTAGTTACCTATGGGTATAAGGTAATTGGTTTTTAATTTATCACTTAAAAAATATATGTTTCTATTGTGTTTATGATGTGTAATATTAAATACATTACATTTTATTGACTTAATTTTATAAATAAATACTTTTTTCCTTATGTTAGAAACATGAACCACTATATAGTAAATAATAATCATGTTGGTGACTATAGAAAAAGAATGTAACCACCCATGGGGTGTGTTTGACTTGAGTAACTTGTTGAGTAATTAAATGGGAGATCATATGGGGGAAAATAAATGAATAAATAATTATTATTATATGGTTGGAAATACCTAGAGCATGATATAGGAGCCTAGGTAAGTTTTATTATATGAGACATATTGAACATAAATGTAAATAAAGGTTAAATGAATTTTTAAAGCACTTGTTTATTTTTATTTCTTTTTTGTAATGCCTTGTGTAAATCCCCCTTGGATTCATGATGATAATTAATTTTTAATTTTTTAGTGTAACACCCAAGATTTTTGATGATGCCCAGTTTTTAATTTCATTAGGTAAACCCCTTAGATTCACTGTAACACTTAGTTTTGAATGCATTGGGGTAAAACACATTGAATTTTTAATGAAACTTTATTTTTAATTCCTTAGGGTAAACCACCTTGGATTCATGATGAAATATAGTTTGGAATGCCTTGGGGTAGACCTTAGGTCTCTTGATCTACCAATTATTGAGAAAGTGATCAATATAGTATAAAATATATTTTCCAATATCTAAAGCTCTAATCATGAAATGTTTGTTTAGTTGTATATCATTTGGAAGGTGAATATGATCAATGGTGGAGTGTAATAAAGAGCATGAGGTCAAAGTAATAAATCAACTCCCTGAATTTGGAAGAGTTTAAAGAGTCATTATTCAGTAAAACAATTCCATATACAATATATATATAAAAATAGAGAGATATTTCATTAATTTTAAACAAAATAAATATGAATCTATTAATACCTAAAAATAAAACATCACAACACATTCAAGGTATGCCTCTAGTTTTGTCATTGAATATGAAAGTATGTTTAATCATTTTAATAGTGGTTTAAAGATGAGTCTATAGAAATCATTGGATATAATGTATTTTGGAATCTATGAAGAGAGTGTTTTATATACACTTAATGTGGAAATGGAAACTAGATAATCTAATTATTCTCATAGTTTATGGGGTAAGAAAATAAAAATGGATTTTCATGGAAATTCAAGAGGTAAAAACCATGGAGGAAAGAAAATTCTCCTTTTGGAATTTATAAAATGTGGGAAGAAATATATGCGGATTTTATTTAAATAAAAACTAAGTTATTCATGTTTGGAAGAGAAGTTTTTCTGGCACATGAATTCTAAATAGAATTGAAGAGACTATGTAATGAAATGAATAGAGGGAATTCCTAATTTAATTAAATACCATGTACAATACTTTAATTTTAAGTAGAATACACATTACACCAACAAGTGAACTAAACCAAGGGTTAATGGAAATAGTCAACATAAATATCCACATAAGAAAACATAATAAATAAACACTGTGAAATCACTGCAAATATAGTATATTTGGATAAAAAAGTGGATCATGAAAATTAATAAATAAATATTCTCCACTCCATATTAGTAGATGTATTGTTGGATTCTAATTCTAGTAACTCTAGTATATCCAGGTTGGTTTCTAAATTTATCAAATCAACACCCTAATGATTTGTTATTATCAAGGAAAAACTTCACTTATTATAATATCCCAAGTTGTTTATTATAGAATATTCTTTATAAAAGTCTTATGGTCCCTCCTTTAGATTAATGAAATGTGATTTTGGAATGCATTTTTCATATCCATATAGGATCCATAATAATCAAAAAAATAATAAAATCGCATTTCATATTTAAAACCAACCTATTATCATATATTATTGAAAGTATAACTATTATCTCTATAAAAAACTATACCTATTACAGAAATTTTAACACCTTGTCATGAGGGATGTTTGGCTCAAATGATTGGAAGAAAACTGCATATTAGGATTCACCTATTTCTGATGGAAATGATTTACATAATGAGTTTGTCGATAACACTCTAGAAATTATATAGTCAATCACTTATATATCTTATATACCCTTAGATACTTTCACTATTTTTTTATAATTAAAATTTTAAGGATACAATTTATTTATAGTAGATAATGTAACACCCTGAGATTTTGGAATATATTTTATTAAATAATTTTTTCAACACCTTTCTCTATACACAATGTCGAACTAAATAAATTCATGAAATATTTATTCTTAATAATATTTTATAATTAAAAACCTCTAGTAAATAAATAATTATATAATGAATTATAAATTCATACAAAATATAATTAAGAACACTCAATGATTTGAAAGTCTATTTTTCTATGAAATCAATTTTTCTTTATATATTGTACTTTTATTTAAAAGATAAATTCATAAATTTTATAATTTTCACTTTATAAAATTAATAAAATTTTTTAATCCATCATATCAAAATTATCTTAAGATGAACTTTTCAGATTTTTCTAAAATATTTTATTTTCAATTAAGTAGTTAAAAGTATATTTTTTACTAAAATCAAAGAATTTATGGTTATATGAGGAATAAATTATAACATTACAACTTATGAAATATTTTTCAACATCAAATATGTATTTAGGGAATTAAAATGTACGTTTAAAAATACTATTATAAATTTTTAAATCCTATGATTAACATTTTTGGAACTTAAGTAATTTTTTCCAATAAAAGATATTTTTTGTCTTCAATTTTAATTTAATATTATGTTTTTTCAAAAAAATAATTTTTTCCATTTAAATACACATAAATTATATTTTTTATAACAATTCAATTTATATTATCAATTTTATGATTAAAATACACTTTTTATAATAAATGATTTTTTATGTTACTTATGCTGATGTAAAAATACATTTTACTTTCACATAGATACTTTATCTAGGAAAATGGATTTCATATATTGAATTATTAGTTTTATATTATTTAATAATTTCCATTTTACTTATTGGGATTAAAATTAAATTTCTTAGTTAAAAATTAGTTACCACGGAAAAACAAAAATGGTATAACTTAGAATACTAAAGGTAAAGGACATAAAAACCAATTTTAAAATAAATTATTGAGATAATATTAGCTTTATCTTATCATCCACTCCATTATTTACCATTTTTTAGTATTCTTAATGTGATAATCATTTTCTCCCTTTAAATTAAGAAAAAATATTTTCAAATATGTCATTCTCACCACTAATAAAATGGGACTCTCCCCACCGAATAAAGACCACTAAAATTATTCGTTTTAAACATGAAAATCTATATATTTTACTTAAATTATAGTAATTTTCCTTTTACTTGAGCCTCTGGTCACAATATTTTGGCTTAAGACCTCTATTTTCAAAGATTCTTTCAAGGGAAAGCCCAAGTCCTCAACGTGAGTGCCTTTTTTCTAATATTTTTTCATTTCCTTCTTACCTTCACAAACCTAATTTTATAATTCCTATATAATGAAATAATTATTAATTTTATAATTAACTTTACTATGTTAAGGTAATGACAATTAACCACCATTAACTTTTTCTATTAATAAAAATGAAACTATCATTGGTGTGTTATATAGAATACCACCTATACGAGGCAACGACTTTTATTTTTTCAAAACCACCTATATTAACTAATTATAAAAGTTTAATTTAGTAATAAATGTGAAATATGTAATACAATTAATATTATGAAGCGAAAAATTATAAAACACCTTATTTCCTACTCATTCTTCATGAAATGAAAACATTAATTATGTGTTGTGAAAACTATCTCCTCAAAAAAATTCCTCGTGCTTGGGAAAGTATCTTGTTGGAACACTTATATGGGTTTGGATTGTCCCGTTTGTAACTTTGATTTTTATCCCAAATGGCTACCTCACAGTAGAAAATGGTGCTTCTTATTCCAACGAATATATCTCGATGTATCTCATAGATTTCGGCTGAACAAATCAAAATTTCATGGTTTCATTGATCATAGACCACCTCCAAAGTTGTTAACCGGTTCTTAAATATTGTCATAGCTTGAAAATGTTGAAACAGAATTTTGGAGGGTTCATCATTTGAATTATAGCGGAAAACAGGTCCGAAGTGCATCGTCAAGTGAAATCAGAATGCAACAATGGAAGAAAAAAAGTATATTATTCAAACTTTCGTATTGGGAATTTAATTTTTTGCGCCACAATCTTGATGTGATGCATATTGAAAAGAATGTATGTGATAATTTGATTTTCACATTACTTAATGAGCATGGAAAGTAGAAGGATCATCTTAATTCTTGCAAAGACTTACAAGTAATGAACATAAAATGTGATCTCTGGCTAGATGAGAATGAAAAGTATGATCTGGCCATTTCGCAATGAAAAATAGGGATAAAGATACGTTCCTTAGAATTTTAAATAATTTGAAGGTATCTGATGGGCATTCGAGTAACATATCGTGGTTTGTTGAATTGAATAATCATAAGTTACATGGATTGAAAAGTCACGATTCACATATTTTGTTACAGCAGTTACTACCATTGGCATTGCGTACATTATTACCTGAAAAAGTTACTACTATTATACTCCAATTCTGCACATTTTTCAGGCAATTATGTGAGAAATTTTTATATCCATTTCATCTTGAAAACCTCCAGGAGAGGTTTTTATTGACTCTTTGTTCAATGTAGATGATCTTTCCTCCATCGTTTTTTACTATCATGATGCATTTAACTATACATTTGGTTGAAGAAGCTAAATTAGGAGGCCTCGTTCATTATTGATGGATGTATCCAATTGAGAGGTATTTTATTTTTATTTTTCCAGTTAAGTAAAAAAAATTGACATTTAAATAAATGCATAATATTATTATTTTATTTCACAGATATCTTGGGCATTTGAAATCATACGTGACAAATAAAGCTCAACCAGAAGGCTCTATTGCTAAAGGCTATTTGGCCGAGAAATGTCTTACCTTTTGTTCCAGGTATTTAGATGATATTGAGACAATATTTAATTGATTTGGACATGTTGATGACATATCAACTCAATCTAAAATGCATCAAAAATCAAAAACATTTCCTACTATTGTCCGATCAGTTGGGAGGACCTCAAATGTGACACTAGCAGAATTGGAATTATTACAGGCACATAGATATTTGCTGCTGAATAGTGAAATTGTAGATCCATTTATTGAAGAGTTGAGGATACAAACAAAGAGATGAATGAGAGGCCGAACACGAAATGAGAAAGATATAACTAAATCTGTGAATAAAGAGCTTGTTGAATGGTTTGCACAATGTGTAAGTTCATAAATATTGCAATAAATATGAATATTAGTTTGACACATACAATTTGTAAATCTATTAAATTATATTTCTTTTTTCAGATCATGAATACTAATACTCAAGTAGACTTGTTAGAAGATTTTAAGTTTCTTACTAGAGGTCCTATAAAGAAAGTTATAAAGTACGATGCTTATAATGTGAATGGATTTATATTTCGTATAGTCGATCGAGAAGTGGGTTTGAAAACATAGAATAGTGGTATATTTACATTTGCTGAAGTGGGATACTATTGAAAGCTGCATGATATTTTTGAATTAAACTACCATGGACATTTTTTAGTTTTTTTATTCAAATGCAAATGGGTCGATATTATCCGAGTTGTTAAAAGAGATTCATTTCAATTTACTTCTGTGAACTTCTCTTGCTTGATGGATGTTGGTGATCATGAAATGCATGATCCATATATCTTAGCATCGCAAGCAAAAATGGTATTTAATGTGAATGATGTTGTGGATGAAGGGTGGAGTGTAGTTACTCACGTAATACAAAGAGATTTGTATGATCTAGGTGATGAAGTGGAAGATTTGACCTGTGAAATTGAATGTCATAAAAAATAGAAAGCATAATTATTTTTCCATCATGATATTGAAAATATTAGTCTTGCAAGGATGAATGAATTGGATGAAGCAATGGAGCAGGAAACTGACATGGTTGAAGGGGAAAATGATAGTATGTACAATTATTCATTCATGCAGCAACCACTTGTTTCATTTCTGCAGTCATTCATTATCATTGTTATATATATTTTGTTTGTTAGTACTGGGCATCCATTATTATTTTTAATTTTTTTTTCTGTATAATTTTTTTGAAATATATATTCTGAACTTAATTTTATTTGATTAAATGACAGCAATTCCAAGGAGTAAGCGGTATACTATTTATTCTACTTCTTCGATGGATGACAATCCATCTGGGTCACTCCCCACGACATTTGAGGCACTAGCTGCCTACACCCCCGCACTATCTCCCCCTACACCATCTCTCGCACCATCAGTGGGCCTCCCATTAAGGGCTGAGTCGTCGAATCCCCCTACAAGTTCCTCATCAGTTGGGCGGCGACAGACCCCTTCCAGTTCATCCCAGACATACTAGAGGGTCACAGTCATAGGTATAAATTTTAATTAAATAAATTTATTGCATTTTGATTATACTAATTTTTTTCTCATTGAAGATGACAAAAATGAAACCGTGGAGAAACACTTAAAAAGCTCAGATGTTTGGAAATTGAATGGCGAAAAGAGAGTCGTGCCATTTGATTCTTATGGGGTCCCTACGGATGATGTCGCGGGGTTACTTGGCCAGATTATAGGTCAGTTGGCAGCGGAGCCCATTTCCCTTCCCATTTCATATGATGATTGGAGACATATGCCTCCAAACTGAAAAATTGAAGTTTTCGATTCTCAAATAAAGGTAATTTTTTTACATTATGTTTTAATTGAATGTCATGTTACTAAAATGTTCAAAATGAATTTCTGTATACAGATGTTCTTCCACTTCACAGTTTCTGATGTGATAGCATAGAAGTGGAATTTGAAAAATCATGGTAAAAAATGGAAAGATTTCAAATGGATATTGTGGTGTGATGTCAATGATACTTCGTTGACCTTGAAACAAATGTATGACAAGCTACCCAGTGGGGTACCGAAAGAGCAGTGGAAAGTTTTTGTTGACAGGCATCGTGATGAGAAGCGGATGGTATTGAAATATATATTATTATATAATCCTCATTTTACATTAATACATGTATATGAATAGGAGATGACATTGGATACATTACTATTAAATTTCATTTTATTTATTTCAGGATCTCTCATGATAGAATGCATCAAACAGGGCGAAGCAAGTCATCCCTCACATGGCGGTCTCAAAAAGCTTTTCTAGAAGTTGAATGTCATTGGTAATATTTTAAATAGTTTAAATATTTATAATACAATATTATCTATTTAATATATTGAATTTATTATTTATCTTTGCTTAATGATATCATAGAATTTAGGGCACGAATCCTCCCGGACTGAACAGTGGTTGGATGTTCATAGAAAATCAGATAGCTCTTTTTTTAATGATCCTACCAAAGAAGTTGGGGCATGAAGTCAAATTTTTATTATAATAACTTATTATCAGTTTTTACTGTGTTAATATGTATTGATATTTGATTTATAGGTAAAAATTAAAGAACTATGGGATGCCAATCCTGGGCAGTCCTACTCAGTCTCCCAGGATGACCCGGTTGCTCAAGTCCTTGGGAAGGAGCATCCTAGTAGAGTGTGCCAGATGGGTTTGGGACCCGTACCATCTGAGGTCTTTAGCAGGCCATCCGGGATTCTACTGCATCTACTCCTAGTTATAGTCAGCCCATACCTGAAGATGTTCAGAGGGAGATTTCTTCTCTACGAGCCACAGTTCAAGACCAAGGGGATTAGATATCCGCTATGCAGAAAGTGTTGACTGATTTATATCAGCAGATGAGCAGATATGCCACCATTGGTAGTGCACCGAGTGGTGGTGAGCAGGTAAATCACAAAAAATAAAAAACATTTAGTTTTCAAATTTTTATTGGTTTTAAGTTTAATTATAAATATGAAACAATATTTAATATTCAATATAATGTTCTTACAGGTGATAGCAGGAGATGGAGGTGGAGAGGGTGACGATGCATCATCGGACCATGAGTAGTATTGTTGATGTGTTGAACAAATATGGGAAAGGTTGGTTTCTGTATATAACATGTCTGGTGTATGGAACCTTTAAAAACCATTGGTCTTGGAGGAGCTTCAGTGGATAACCTTGAATAATCACAATAACCTCAGGTGGTAAAGAGAATGATGTGTTTGTTTCATTGGTTAGATGATCTATGGTAATAGGCTCTTTGATGTTTCTGTTGTAAATTCAGCATTCGGAATTGGACTCATTAGGGTGTTTCATGTCCAAATATCCATGTTTAATGGATATCACTAGATCAAGATGGTTTTCTGAGGTGATTTTCATGATCATTAATAGTTTTTATGAGGCACATAACCACATCACATGAAAACCAATGCAACTCCCTTCCCATGAAGCTTCCCTCTTTTCTAGATTTTATTTTATGAACATATTGGGAGATTGTTAGATGACATGTCATATGATAAAAAAGAATAATCAGAGGGGTTTTACATGATTAATTGGGCTATTTGATGGGGCTTCAAATGATTAGGAACAGATCACATGAATTGCATGACCCCTCTGCATGATGTTCCTAGGGTCATGTGATTATGAGCCTCATTGAAGTTCACATGGTCTTTGTGACCTAGGTGGTTAATCTATATGTATAAATGCTAGAATTTTCTTTCCTTTGGGAATATATTAATACATATTCTTTGGGTATTTCGTTGTTCCTAAAATATATAATTCTCATTTGGCTAGCGTCAAAAACTGCACCACCCCCCCCCCCCACAAAAGTGATGTTCGAAGGAACAAGGACTCAGTTATGAGGTAGGAAATGACTTTATGAGTCTCTTATGATTTCTCTAGTTGGAATTAAAAACATATTTTGGTCTTCTATAATTCCATTCATATTCCTTGAGGTTACCTATAAATAGGGGTGAGAGGCTGGTCATTTAACCGGTGACATAAAGCTCCATAGCTCTCAAAACCTCCTCTCTCGTGCGATTGTTTTGCAAGACAACTTTGCATGACCTCATCACAAGAACCATACAAGAGACCTAATCATGTGATAATGTCACTTGACCTCTTTGTGTGATCACCTTGTCTAAATATCTCACTTAATCAATCCATGAACTAATCAATGGTAATTTATTTGAACTTTGATGCACACCCTTGGCCATTAGTCTATCTTATGTGATTCGGTTGTCTCTTGAGGATTTTTTCATGATCTACTAATCTTTATGTGATTCATGTGACCTTCACATGGTAACATGATTATATTGTATTAAAGAAAAATCCTGTGATCAAAAGATGTTTTATGGGTTATGTGAATTTCATGACCTACAATGGATCATGTGGTCCACATAATGTTTTCCATGTTATGCACTTATTTTGTTTGATTAGCACTACTAATTCTCTCTTAATGGTTACATATCTTCTAATATATTCTATATTCTCTTTAAATATGTCCTCTATTTCTCAAATGTCTTCTTATGTGGTAGACTGGAGAGACCTTATTTCCTAGAACCATAATGTCAATCATCGATACAAAGTATTTTATAACAATGATGTTTTAAATGTTCTTATTCTGACTGAACATCAACCCGTTTAATCCTCGTTCCTCCTCCTTATAGGAAAAACGACTTGTAGTGATCCCTCCCATCTTATCTTTGGCACATTTTGATCCATACACTTTAATCCTTTATGGAATAAAATATTTTCAATTTTGATCATCTCTAAACTATAAATATAATCCATGTGACCCCCAATCTCTTGTTTCATTTGATGTTATCTTGTGTTTCATTATAAATCCATAATTTAAGGTATTTTGTATGCTTTAGGTATTCTTATTGAATTGGATCAACTTTTTCATCAACATTAAATGAAAGTGTGTTTATGAATATTTAGTAGGTGGTGCATAAATCCTCTCCTTATTATATATATGTTGTATGTGTTGTTTGATGCACAAGTGTAGAAGGGAAGGTTACAATGGATCAGGATGGAACAAAATTAGATTTCCTCATAGATAAGATTCAGGAAAGGTTTGTTAGGGCTGTGTAAGGTCCTCTGGTTTATAATTATTAATCATGTACATCCATGAATTAAATTGAAATTGGTTGTAGAACTTGTAATGATAACCAAGAGGGGTATGTATTAATGTGAAATGATAATATCTTAAAATTTATTTAAATAAATTCCTCAATGATGGTGAATTATATAAAACATAATTGATAGTGGAGATCTTATCCAAGTAAGAGTGACTTGAGTAAAAGGATGTATATTTTTGGTTGGGTGTAATTAAATTCTTATTATTACTTGGTGCTTTAGTTGGGTTTCATTCCAATGATGTTTCTATATTGTTAATTAGGTTTGGAATAATGAAATCCATTTCTTTAGAATGCTATATTGGTTGGATATTTTTTAACAATGTTGAACACTTTATAATAAGTTGTATAAGATGCCAACTATCATTCTTATTGGTATATGGTTGGGTGTGATTCCAGCCAAAATTTTGTGGTTATGTAGGTTTTACATGATTCTGACAATTTATCTTGGTTTTTACATAGATTGGGCATAATTCCAAATATTCCTATGACTTCTTATATGGGTTGGGTGCAATTAAAACTAGTATTCTTGTTAGTTACATGGGATGAATGTAATTCCAACTATTGTTATTATTTATTATATGGGTTGGGTGTAATGTTAACCATTGTTATCTTCATGTATATATGTTGGGTGTAACAACAAACCTTCTCTTCTTTGATAGTTGTGTTGGGTGTGATTAAAACCATGAATGTTTTTAGTACTTGTGTTGGTAGTGATGTTAACCATGTTGGGTGTAACACCAAACCTTACCTTCTTTGATAGTTGTGCATGCTATTCATCATTATAAGGAGACATATATTTTTTAGTTTATCATGTACCATAAACCATAATTCAATAGTGAGTTGATTATTTGATGGTTTATAGGAACCAAAACTATTTATCTAGCCCATGGTGAGGTAGAAATTGGCCTATGAAATGTTTTTAAGCTTGGGGGAATACTTCTATTAGTGGAAACTGATGATGAATTCCTTCCCATTGAGAATGTTTGGCATGATAAATGGTTTCTTGTTTGGTTTGTTTTTCAGGGATGTGGTGCAATATAAGCAGAAATGCTATTTTTTTTAGGTCAGCATTTCGCGGCGGTTTTAACCGCCGCTAATGTTTTACAACTTATACATTTACAGGTGGTTTAAATCGCCTCTAAATGTAATTGGCAATACACTTAGTTGTGTTTAAAACAACCGCAAAATCACGCCGGCATTAGCGGCGGTTTTAACCGCCGCTAAGCAGGCGTATGACACGCCTGAATTTCACGGCGATTATAGCCACTGCTAATTAAATAGCCCGTAAAACTGCCGCTAAATTTACCAAAAACCTCCACGAAATGAAGTACTACGATGCTTTTCTTTGACCACTACGAAATGCATAAAACCACCTCTAATAGATTGCCGACACCCAGTTTAGTAGATGTTTCTGTAAACCACTTATAATAGGTGGTTTTCTTGTTGTGTTTCCACATTGAAAACAACCAAGTGGAAGTTTCCCTTTAAACTTTCCTTTTCCTCTTTGAAGGTTTGAGGAGAGGAATGACATCACCCCATCTATCTCTTCTTCTCCATGATAATATTCAATGGTGAGATTCTTCATGGCCTTTAATGCCACCTCTTTGGATTTACCCTCTTCCACAACATCGTTATCATCATTTCTCATTTCATATGCAACAAGGGTGTTGTGAAGGTTATCCAATGTCAGCTCTTTCGGGTATTTATCTTCCAAAACTGAAACATTCGGATTTAACCACGGTGCAAGTTTCCTTAAGATGTGATTCACAATTTTTATGTATTCAATAACATATCCAAGACCTCACATGTAATAAACTACAAGATTTACCCTTTCAAATAATTCATCAACAGATTCATTCAGTTTCATTATCAGATCTTCATACTTTTTCCACAACACTTGTAGCTTCGCTTCTCTGACCTTTGTAAATTCTTCATATATGTTCAACAGATTTTCCCACATAGAATGTGATGTTTTTCATGACATCACCTGGGTATATATAGCATTGGATAGGGATCCCACTAAATCCTTGATTCCCTATATATCAGCATCCAATTATCTTCACTCATCTTCTGATAATGCACCACTATTAATGCCAGTTGTGATACCGTGAATTGCTGTTGTAAATACATCCATTACCAATGATAAAAATTAGTATTGCATCTGATTCTTCCATATATTAAAATTTTTCCCATCGAATATTAGAATCCCTTTATGATTGATGACCTTCATTTGAGAGAGAAACTGATATCAAACTTTTCCTCTGATACCAATTGTTAGGTCCCCTAGGCTAGATACCCTGAGAGGGAAGTTAATCAGGGTATGAAAGATTAAAACAAATGCCCATTTTGATCTTGTTTTGTTGTTAGACAAAACCCTCTTCTCTCTAATTCCCATTGCAGAGTATGAATAAACATTAAAGCATGCACATGACACAATAATTTTTACTTAGTTCACCCTCACTAGGCTACGTCCGAGGAGCATACAACAGTAGTGTGACAATGTACCAATTCCACTATAATTGCATTGTTGTTTACAAGTTCAAGACAGACTCACTGCCCCTCCTGGTTTACAACCACTGACAATTTTGAGAACTCACTTCTCTCTCAGCTGAAGTGAGCTCACTGCTTCTTCAAAAGATCCACTCACTGTTTAGAGACCTATAGGTCTATTAATTAGCACTAATGAATGCATCTTCCATTGTTTGTAGATGCTCTATTGAATTCCAAAGTTCATCCACGGATAAATACCACTTTCCCCTGAACACTGGGCAACAACATTTGGAAAGTACCTTCACAAAACACCCTACTTCAGAAAGATCACAATTTGGAGAAACTCAAACAAGCCTTCGTGAAGTCCCTGCCTTTTTGTGAAGATTACACCTTCACAGAGATCAGTCCATGACAGAGCTCAAGTCATCACAGAGCGACTTACCTCACGAAAATCACAGATCCAATGCGAAGCACCCAACTTTTGCGGATCTAGATTACCCGCTGTGAAGCTCTTTCCTTTCGCAAATCAAACTGCCTTCGCAAACCACATTCATGAATCAAGAACAAAAGATTTTCTTCGAAACCTCTCTACTTTTCTCGAGGGGGTCGAGGTCTATTTATATGTGATTCCACGGACCCTCAAACCTTACATGAAAAGTCAATGCCACATCATCTCAAATCGTGATGCTCCGAAATTCTTGTTGAAATTCTCTTCACATCGTAAAGCATGACGATGATTTTCCAATCGCAGAGCTCATTGTAATCACCGAGCATTCCATAAATTCCTTTGTGTTGCCTCTGCGAAGCTCCCTCGCAATTCCCTTCACTACTGTAATGCTCTTCAATGCATCCATTCACGAAGCTTTTCGTAATCACGAATAATCACCATCATCATTTTTCATGTCTTCGCGAAATCCAATTCATGAAGCCTATATTCGCGAAATTCATTACCCTGCCATATTTTGATGATATCTTCAAGGATATCCACTTTTGAGGATTCTCACGAAATCCCAAATTTTGGACCCCAAAAATTTGGCAAACCCTGGAAAATGGATCCACCTTGTATCTGCTTATTTATACCACCTCCAAATCATTTGTTCCTGTGTCATGGTTATTTGTCAACATGGATTGTCAACAACATCTCTCAAACTCAACAATCCACCATAGAAACCTTCATTGTCAACAAACACAACCAACCCAAAAATACTGCAATGTTACCTTTAGGGATTTTTTTCCCAATATTAGTGGATGTCTCGGTTTGACTCTGCCCCTTGGGTCTTGATTTTATGGGATGTCTCAGGCCTTTCTACCCTATGGATCTGTCTTCCTTGTGCTCACATAGTACTTGATAATTCTGTGTTCCTAGGACCCCAACTAGTGCCTAACTGAGTTTACACTAGGTATTCCCATGGGACTTTATGTTATACCTTAGAAAAATTCTTTGGATCCAGCCCTCCATGATATAGATATTTTATGTGGATGCCTTGTTCTTCTAACACCTTGGATCCAGCCCAAGAGGTTTTCTCTTCATTATACAATGAGGACGTGGGATACTAATTTCACTATATAGCATGGTTGGGGGATACTTGACTTCTTTATATAGTCTGGATGTGGTTACATGATACAGATGAATGTATGGTGTGGTCGTGTGACTTTTTTTACTTGGTTATTTCTACCTTATTAAGAGATGAGTCTCTTTTATTGGTATCCTTGAAGGCTATTTGGTGTTATGTATTATAGTAGACTTATTCCATGGGTGTACACACTTACATTACTGGTTGTTTAAACTTTCTATCACTCTTGTATATTACTGTTAGAATTTTATAGACATGGGTGGTTGCCTACTGGGATGTTTATCTCATACCCTATTTGGCCTTCCTCTAATACCCAAAAATATTATATGGTTATAGATGATGATAGGGGAATGTTCCCTAGTACATCTTGCTGATTGTGGCTTTAGAGCAGGGGAGCATAAGATCAAGGTGAGGCTAGTGATATTGGGATTCCTTTTTTGTTTTTTTTCTTTTTGGGACTTTTATTGTATTATATTTATATATACAAATTTGGGATTCTTTATAGATACTTGTACCATTTGATGCCACTTTGTAACATCCTAGACCCTGATGCCACCATATGTTACCTAGAGCTAGATTTTCCACAGGCCACAAGCGCTTCTCACCAAACGCCAGTGGATGTCGACTAGCAGTGAGGGCCTAGGTGAGTTAGTGGGGAGAGTATGCCCTCATTACCAGAGTATCACAGTGGAATTTAAACATACAATAAATAGCGGAAGAGAAATAAATAGAAGAAAACTGAAGAGAGTCAAGTTAGTTGCATATCGGTTCTTGCAACCACATAGGTACAGAGCTATACATGACGTCTTAAATGTATCTCAGATATGCCTCTACCATTCAGAACATTCTCTCATTTTTCATCCTAAGTAGGTTGAGCACCAGGTTGATACATCCTTGGTGGAGCACCTGATTTGTGTCATTGATAGGTTCAAAAAGGTTCTCCGGGGACATTTAGTTCATCTTGTATAGCTATGGAAGAACAACTATTTTTATGATGAGACTTGGTAGATGGAGGCTGACATATGTGCTCAGTGGTCAGATTTTTTCTCAAACAAATCTTGTCCACCCTTCAAAGAGAAATTTGGGGATAAATTTCTATAAGGGGGGAGATTGTAAGAACCTGAGTTTTTGTATGATGTATTGTTATTTTTCTTTTCAGTTTATTTTCCTTTTTATGGCCTTATGTGAATTCTTAACTTGATCATAGATTTTCAGGAGGTGTTGGGGGCTTTTTTGAAGGATGGAACCAAGTTTCAGTTTGAAAATGACCTAGAACACAGTTTGTGTATGGTTTTCACACGGTTAGTCCAAACCGTGCTAGAGGTATGAAAACTTTAAGTTTTTCGTAGAATTCTTTTACATGGTTACCATATGGTTATTAAAACCATGCAAGGTAACCGTGTAAAATTCCACTCCTAAGTAGTGAGGCGTGCATAGTTTCTGAATGTTTTTCACACGATTTCAGAAACCATTTGGGTAAAATGTGTGACCCTACAATGTGTTTTTTTAATTTTAGATTAAAACTTTTTTTACCAAATTTGGGTTTTGTCTACTATGCAAAGAAGCCCCTCCGTGGAGCTCCATTGAGGTGCCTAACATATGCTTTGATCCCTATAATCCCCATGATCTCTGGTTTGATCGTTGATCGTCTCATCAGATCTGCAATGGTAAGTCCTTGATTATTTTTTAGATGTTCTTTATTCTTTGTTACAATGACAGTGATATTTCTATTTATTCTCATATGACTTAATATCTTGTTCTTCAACTATTCTTCATATTCCTCCCAAAAAAGTACAAATTATGACTTGATACTGGATGATCTATCTGTTATTGAGGAGAGGTAGGTAGTCTATACTTTCTTTTGGCTTTTCCTTGGTGTTTTTCAGGCATTCAGCCTTTAAGCCATCCTTCGAACATTCCGACAGGGTGTCTTTTTGGAGTGAGTAGCATTTAGTAGCTTTAGTTGGACCTAGTGAGGTTGACCATAGGTTCTGTTTAGGTTTGTGGTACCTTTTTCTCGTTTCAAGGTCACTCGAGGGGTGTTCCTTAAGGAAATACCTTGTCTATGCCTATTTTAACCATCCAATGGGTGTGTTCTTGTACTTTACTAGTTATAAGAATCCTGTTAATTCCTTTATAGCATGAATAACCTATTTGGAAGATATATTTCCTCCTTGCTTAATGAATATCATGTTATTCCTTGTCTAATTTGATATCTTGGGATGTTAAATGGATAATATGGGTTAGTATACCTATATGAAATGATAATGGCATGTTAAATGGTTCATATGGGAAGTAGGGACATATGCTAGTAGTTCATAAATGGTTTCCATAAGCAGGAATACACATGGATTGGGTAGGTTGGTGAGAGTGGGTATACTCACATGGAATGTTTGTTTAAATTGAATGTTTTAATTGAATGTTTGAATGAATGTATTTGGAATGCGGTAGTGGATGCCTTGGGTTGACTCTAACCCTTTGGTCTTGATTCTATGGGATGCATCGGGCCTTTCTACCTCGTGGATCCATCTTGCCTGGGCTTATATAGGACTTGATATTACCATGCTTCTAGGACCCCAACTAGTGCCTAACTATGTTTCCACCAGGGATACACATTGGACTCGAAGTCATGCCTCTGACAAGCTACTTGGATCAGACCCTCTAGGGTCTAGATATTTTACTTGAATACCTTGGTCTTTTGACACCTTGGATCTAGCCCATGAGGTATGTTCTTCACTATATGGTGTGTTCATGGGATGCTAATTTCACTATATGGAATGGACATGGGATACTTGACTTCTTTATACAGTGTGGTTTTGGTTTCATGATATAGACAGATGTATGGAGTTGTCGTGTGACGTGTTTACTTGGTTATAGCTACCTAGTTAGAAGATGACTCTCTTTTACAGGTAGCCATGAGGGTTGTTTGGTTTTATGTGTTACAGTAGACTTATTTCGTGGGAATACACACTTACTTTACTGGTTATTTACACTTGATATCACTCTTGTATATTACTATTAGAATTGTACATAATTTGGTGGTTTTCTACTGGGATGTTTATCTCACACCATGTTTGGGCCTCCTTGGGGACCAAAACAAATTGTATGGTTGTAGGTGATGATAGGGGCAAGCACCCTAGTACAAGTTGTTGACTTTGTATTTGGAGAAGGGGAGAATAGGACTGAGCTAAGGCTTGCAATGTTGGAATACCTATTTGGTCTTTTTTACTTTTTGGTACTTGTACTATATTACATTTCCATGAACCTATTTTGGCTTCTTTCAAGATACTTGTACCATCGACATCAATTTTTATATAATACACTTATGGTTATTGATATGTATTCTTTCTTGAATTACATTCTATTGTCTGTTGTTTATTTCACTTCTGCTATTTATTATACGATTAACATCAATTGTGATACTCTGGTAATGAGGGCATAGTCTCCACGCTAACTCACCTAGACCCTCGCTTCTAGACGGTAGCCTTTGGGGAGATACACCTGAGGCCATGTGGCCAACTGGGCTTTGGGAACCATAGGGTTGCATCCAGGTCCTAGAAATTATAGTCACCCCGATGTCTTTGTATCATACCTCAGAAGAGTTGCGATGAGTACATTCCAGATATGGTGGGTCCCAAACCATCAGAAGAGCCCCTTTTAGTTCCTCCTATAGTGTTACATGTAGTGCCACCCGCGGTGCCTCTTGTGGTACTGCTTCCTACTGATCTTCCATTGGGCCATGCTGATCAGTTCAGTGATAGTCTCCTCAAGATTATGTAGTCAGTTCAAAATTTTCCCAAACATGCCCCATCTATGGAAGAGCTTACACGGAACATTATACAGTAGCACCCTCCCACCTTCTTGGGGAGTGGCAGCCCGCATGCTATTGAGTCGTGGATTGAATCCATGAAGTCTATCTTCCACAATCATGAGATGCTTCCGGAGTGGAGGTTCAAACCTGTAGTCTACATGATTTGTGACTCTACCAAGCATTAGTATGATGTTATTTCTTAGGTGGATCAGAACAGAGACATGGTTTGTGTATACTTCTAAAAATATTTATGATCACTTATTTCTATAAAATCTGAGATATTATCATTTTAGGGAATTCTTTCATCTTTAGCATGGATCTATGAAAGTGTTAGAGTATTCTACTCATTTCAAAGAGCTTCGAAATTTTTCTCCATCTATGATCGGTGATGCATTGACAACTAAGATACACTTTAAGGATGGACTCAGATATACTGGCCACTTAGAGGTGCCCATTTTTTGTTTGACCAATGCTACAGAGATCATGAATCAGTCCCCAATTTAGGAACTAAATTTCAAGGAAGCTAAACTTGTGAGCCAGAGTGGTTCATTTCTATGAAAGGTTAATCATTTTTCAAGTAGTTGGGAGCACCGCTTTGAGGGTGAACATTAAGAAAATTCTAGCCATATAACACATAATGGAAGTAGTGAAGTATGTCATTAGTTCATTAGGATCTTCCATAACAATCCCTAGTGCATGAGGAACCCAATAGAGTTCTGAACTTGTGGAAATATGGGTCACCATCAGTGTTTCTTCCGATCTTTATCATCAGCATCCAGTGGTAGAGGATCTGTACCAACACCTCTATCAGGTATGGGATCTATGAATCCATAGAAGTCTGGATGTTCTTTTCCCACCATATAATTAGACCAAGGTAATGGTGGAGGTTGTGGTCAAGGAAATAAAGATCCAGAATATCAGCATCAGTAGATCGGACCTACTCAGGCCAGTCAGGAAACATCTTTGGGTTGTAGTTTAGGTCTTATGAATGTAGTGCAACCAGCACCAGAAGATAAGAAAGTAGGACTATCTATGGTTAGAGGTACTATTTTGGTAGCCTCTACTTTATTTTATGTCTTTTTGATAGTTATTCATCACATTCCTTTTTATCTGTTATTGTGGTTGAGAGTGTTTCCTTTACAATCTAGTACCTTTGCAGCATCATGTCATGTTACACATCTATAGTGGTCAGGACAGGGGGCATATGCAAGGGCCAATAGTTCCCCATTGAGATAGGTGGGTATTATTTCCTTTATAATTTTTAGATCCTTGATTTGTCTGGTATCGACATCATTCTTGGTATGAATTGGGTCACTCCATATCAAGACCAAGTGGATTTTGATCATCCTCGGGTATCCATAATATCCCCTAAGGTTGAAACATATCTCTACAAAGGAAAAAGAGAAATGCAGGAAGATTGAGCTATACATAAATGTGCATGACTGGGAAGAGTGAAATATCAATTACAAATTATCTTCATAAGAGATTAGGGAATGTAGCTAGTTGACATCTATCGTATTGTGGATCGTTTCAAGGACATCTTCGCCGACAATTTCTCTTTCTTACCTCCCATGAGGAATGTGGAGTTCACTATTGTGATAGTTCCATGTGTGGCACTAGTTTCTTATTCCTCCTTATAAGATGACACCTGCAGTGCTACAAGAACTCAAAAATTAGCTTGAAGACCTTGAGGCTAAAGGGTTTTATCAGACCAATCACATCATCGTGGGGTACAACAATTGCATTAACCAATAAGGTTGATGGTACCCTTATATTGTGTGTGGATTATCGTTGACTCAATCATCTTATGGTAAAGAATCGATATTTTTTTCCTTGTATAGATGACCTATTCAACTAGCTCTACCGAGAAACTATTTTCTCCAAGATTGATCTCAAGTCAGGATATCACCAGGTTCTTGTGTGACCATCTAACATACCATATATGGAATTTCGAAGCAGGTATGGATTATATGAGTATCTGGTTATGCCATTCGGCCTCAAGAATGCACTAGTAGTCTTCATGTATCTCATGAATTCTATTTTCATGCATACCTTAATTCCTTTATGGTGGGTTTTCTTTATGACACCTTGGTGTATTGTCATTCCAGACATGTCCATGAAACCCATATTAAGATCATGATGAGTACAGTGAGAGGGAACTATGTATATGAAAATTTAATAAAATACCACTTATGTATTGATAAGGTTCACTCCATAGTTCAAATAATATCTGAGGTAGACATATCATTGAACCCAAAAAAGGTGAGCGACGTAGTTTCATGGGAACATCCCATGATTGTTTTTGACATACATATTTTCTTGGGGCTTTCTGGCTATTACATGTGTTTTCTATAGGATTTTTACCACTTAGATGTTCTTATTAAGGACCTGACTAAGAAGGGTGTACATTTCATCTAGTTAAAATCTTGTGAAAATTATTTTCAGGAGTTAAAGGGAAGACTAACCTCAACGTCAATCTGGATTTTGTACAAGCCAGATAGAGGCTTTACTATTTACTATGACACTTCCGGAATAGGAATGGGTGTTGTTTTAATGAAGGGAGATTTAGTTGAGAATTATGTATTCTGATAGCTGTGACCTCATTTGGATAACTATCATGAACATGACCTTGACTTAGAAAATGTGGTTTATGCATTACGTTGTTGGAGACACAATTTATTGGGTGAGAGGTTCTTTGTTTGCATAGATCGTAAATGCTTAAAATATTTCTCTACATAGAAAGAATTGAATTTTGAGGTATCATAGGTGGGTCAAATATCCACAGTCATTTGATTTTGAGCTTTCTTATACCCCTGGTATGGGAAATTTTGTGGCTGATGCTTTGACCTTCAAAACATATACACCAATCATTCAAGAATCTACCATTGAGTGGAAGATTATGGTTTTGTTTTCTAAGAT
This sequence comes from Viscum album, assembly GCA_963277665.1. Taxonomy (NCBI): domain Eukaryota; kingdom Viridiplantae; phylum Streptophyta; class Magnoliopsida; order Santalales; family Viscaceae; genus Viscum; species Viscum album. The sequence goes on from OY728142.1 coordinate 282,778,925, forward strand.
TCATCTAAAGGTTCAGGAAAAGTGTGGAAAAGCAGTTTTAATATCTCTTACAGTGACATCCTTTCTTATAGAGAGAGTCTATATGTGACACTTATTTGATCTAGAGGGACTCATTTTTAGGGAATGCGTCACAGGAGAGAACCCTTCTCCTGGTTGGGTTGTTGATGGTTGTGAAGCTTTACTATATTTTGGATGAGAATGGGTACCTTTAGATATATGGGAAGAACTGATGAAGTAATATCATACTTCTATTTGGGAAGTTCATCATGGAATTTCCAAGATGTATAGATAAATGTGTCATCAGTACTGGTGGATGGGTATGAAGAAGAAGATAACAGGTTTCATCACTCGGTGCTCCAACTATCTGCAGGTGAAGGCAGAGCACGAATGACCTTTTGGACTTCTACAGCCTCTATCCATTCTTGAGTGGAAATGGGATGACATCACCATGGATTTTATTTCATTCATTCCAATATCTCCTCGAGGAAGTGATGTGGAATGCATTATTTTCGATAGATTGACCAAATTCATGCACTTCTTATATATCTGGGAGACCTTATCTATTGAAGATATAGAAGGATGTATATCTGAGAGATAGTGTGATTTCATGGCCTACCTCATTCTATTGCTTTGGACAGAGATTCCCACTTTACTTTGCGGTTATGGAAAGGGTTGCATAAATTGTTGGGTTTACAAGTAATCTTGAGTACTTCATATCACCCTCATACTGATGGGAAGTCCAATCTAATTATACATGTGTTAGAGGATATGCTACGAGCATGTATCCTTGATTTTGGTGGTTCTTGGGAGGAAAATATTCCTCTTATTTATTTTACCTATAATAATAGGTTTTAGGGGACAATTCAAATTGCTCTGTATGAGGCCCTCTATGGTAGACTGTGTCGTTCACCATTCTTCTGACTCGAAGTAGGTGAGGAAACTATGTTGGGTCCTCATCTCGTTATAGAGACATCTGATAATTTTTAGTTGATTAAAAAGTGTATGAATATAGCTCATTCCATATGAAAAAATTTATACTTATCATCACTGCATAGCTCTCGATTTCAAAATTGGACAATGCGTCTTTCTGCATGTTTTACCAAGGTTGGGTCACAAGTGGATTATGAGATAGGGGATGTAATCACCGAGATACATCAGTACATTCGAGATAGTGGAGAGATTCGGTCTGGTAGAATATTGGTTATGGTTACGATAGAGGTAATGTTCCTTGCATGATGTCTTCCATGTATCTCATCTTCGACAGTATCATCAAGACCTGTCTCATTGGTTTGATCCTAATGACATTGAGCTCGAAAAGGATGCATCCTTTAAGGAGAAACTGATCTATATTGTCGGCCATAGCATGATGGTTCTCCAGGATACGTTAGATCCTCTAGTCTAAGTGTTATGGTCTCATGGACGTGTTCAAGAGAGGGCAACCAAAGTTCATGCTCAATGGATGATGCTTTTCAAAGATGGAATTACACTACCCTCGGAAGGGAAATACAAGAAAGATTTTTCTTAAAGAGGAGAGGTTGTAACGTCCTAGCATTAATAATGGTATGGACCATTTAAATTTTTAGTCTAAATCCCTAAAGTGTCCCAAGTCGCACTCTTGTACACCCTATTGCGGATCCCGGGCATCTATTAAAGTTATTTAAATAATTTCACATGTTTTATGTAAAATGTTACATCTTACCCTAGTGTAGCGCTTGGGTTAAAAATATTTATATGAAATTAAAAAGGAATAAATATTAATTTTAAGTGAAATTAAAATAAATTTAAAGGGGATAAAAATAAATTTTAAAATAAAATAAAAAGGTGGTTATGAGAAAAGAAAAATAATTAAAATGGGCATTAGCCCATTTTTATTATTTTTATTTTATTTTCTTTTATATCCCTTTTATTTTATTTTATTCCTTTTTATTTATTTTTTATATTTTTATTTAATTTATTATTTTTCCATTTTTTTTATTTTTTTTCCTCCTTTCTTTTTTTTCTCCCTCTCTTCTCCCTTGGGGATTCACCCATACACCCCCCCACCGATGGTGTGCCTCCTCCTCCTTTATAGTCCTGCTGCAAATCCATTACTCCTTTATTTTCATCACCATCAAGTTTGAAGTAAAGCTCTAGGTAAGGCTAAAATTATGCACCAATAATCATAGGATCTCGTCCACTATCCATCTGAAAACCTACCTTGGATTTTGTTTACTTGAAATTGGATTTTTTTCCAAAATCATATGTTTTCTTCTATTTTAGGTCAAAAAAAGATCAACACTGAGAATAGGATCCTATATAGCTATGAAGTAGGGCATCTAATCTATTTCCTATCATTTCATTGTTTCTTTTAGATCAAACGTTGTTCCTCTCATCGGTACCTATTGACGATATTAAAATTTTCCTATTCTAACTTAATTAAATTTATTGTCTTGACTATTGAATAATTTTTTGAGATAAAATATGTTGTTTAATTTGTTTCAACATAATTAGATACCTCTTTGGGTGTTCTAACGTTATTCATCTATTTTTCATTAGTCGTGAATAATTAATTTATTAATTGCATGTGTTGCATGACCCCTATTTAGTTGTCTTTTAAATAAAATAAATTATTTAGGATATATTTAACCATTAATATTGGTGTTTTTTTGTTGTTTATGCTTAATAATTACCTTAATTAAAAGTCTTATCATCTTATTCCATTATAAAAAAGTAAAGATCCTTTTTTTCTTTTGCTTAAAAAGTGTTTTGACTGTGACTATTTGTCTTGAATGATCAAGAAGTAAGTGGATCTTTGTTTCATAAATAGTTTTTTTGCAATTATAAATGAAATCTCATTGATATCTACTTCCTTTAAATATAATTAAATTCATGGTGGTGAGACAATGTGGGTTCCTTATTAAGGACCACACATAGACTCTTCATTCCATATTGGTAACCACACTATGCGTCGGGGAGGTGATGTCTTAGGCTTTTCCAGATGAGGGTCTCCTTGTGTATTCTATATACTCAAGAGTGATACCAGTTCCCTAAATGAAAATAGAGGAAATACCTATTGGAAAAGTGGCTACACTATTCCTTGGGTGATACTTGATCCCTAATGTGTAATACTTGGGATGGACTCAGGACAAAGTCATTCCTTGAGCGATACTTGGTCTTTCGGAAGATTGCCTTGGATGGGATTGGTGGTATTGGATAAATTGTTGGATGTACTATATTGATACATTTGGGATTGGCTCAGACTCCAACTCTAAACTTTAACATAATCATAATGACATTTAATAGAAGGTTTTTATTGTTGCATCATTAGGTTACTTATGAATTTTGATACTTTTCTAATGCCTTGAAGCACACTTTGTTGACATATAAATTAGACCCAAGATAAATCACATTCTTGGGGGTTTGTTTCCTTTTTGTCTGCCTTCTTTTTCCTTACAGTTATATATATATATATATATGCACAACCTACTTTATATAGGTACCTTACTTATATTTCTGGCTTATGTCGAAGTAGGTGGTATGGGATGGGTGTCGTTGAGAAGCCAGACCAAGTTATACTTGTTTTTATTTTATTTAATCAATTTATTACATTTATCATATATTGTAACACTACTTTTGATCACATCATGAAATAGAATTGTCTATAAACTGTGGGGGTCAAAAAAAAGATTATATCTCACTCCCTGCTTGGGCATAATTTGGTACCAAATTAGACTTTATGATTGTAGGTATGGATAATGGGAAGCATGTTACTTCCTTTTCTTGAGTTTTTCTCACTACTTATAATAATGATTACCGGTAGATGAACAAGCCATGCTTGATATTATATTGTTTCACTTTGTGTCATTTTCATTAGAGTTTGATAGCATGCTTGTATTCTTGTCTTCAGTACTTTTATTTTAGTATAGAAATCTTAGCATGAAATCATTGTTTAGCTGGATTGATTTATCATCTTATTCACTCTTTATTTATTTTTTGGGGTTATTTAATTTCTTCTTCTGTAGTTTGATTATTTATATGCTTCTGATACTTGTTATAAACTGTATTTCTTTCACTGTATATTACCTATTACATATGAGGGAATAGTCTCTCCCAAGAACATGTTAAAACTGCCCTTGATGCTAGTCAGCAGCATCTGGAATTCATGGATAAGTTTTTGAGGTCATGTGTTTAACCTGGCTCGGAGCACCCTTCACATGGCTCTCGAGATGGGGATGTTACAATCATGATATCTAATTTTCTAAAATCCATGGAAATCCTCTCTAACTAGTCAATGGTTCAACAAGAGCACCATAAAGTGACGAAACCCCAAAATGAAAAACCTAAAAATCATTCTTTTAGACCTTCATGGCATGATGGGTATACTTTATTCCATGATTAGTAATGTTGAAAAGGAAACACATAGTATTTTAAATTGATACATAATTATTTCTTTATAAAATGTATGTTTAATCACTTTAATAAAAATATTATTCACAAAACTTCAAATAGTGACCTAATATAGTCACATCATGACCATAAACCTCCCTCGAGATAGCATAGAGCCTATCTTTCAAATTTTATACCCCTCAATCAACGATACAATAACCATGTCATGAATATAATACCAATCTTCCACTAATAGTGTGAAGAATATGTCCACATCAAGATTCACCACTTATAATTGAATTCTAAACTCTAGAAACACCTCTCTCTCCATCCAACCTGTCCATAACACCTAAAACGACCAAAATATTCAATGTAATAGTCTTATAAAATCTGGTCTATTACATTTTATGCCTCTCAAATGATTCTCATTAACATGAATCAAACCTAGACTCAAATAAATAGAATCTAAAACCTATCAGCCTATGGGAGATACCTATCAAATATATTGAACACTCTTTCAGCAAATTTAGGGAAAATAATAAGACAAAACACTAAAAAAACCAAAACAATATCCTAGTGGGAGATACCTCTAAAATAAGAACTTTGCTTTCCAAAGTGACTTTAATCTGTACCAACCACCTAAGATCAAAACTGAATCCTCACTAAGAACTCCCTTTTACTAAAACGTATTTTAAAATAGATACCCTTGGAAAAAAATCCCCTTTTCATTTTAATTCTTTTTGAAAAAAATAATCCCAAAATATTTTTCATGAAAAAAACATTTAATTTAAATTTTTAAATATAAATCATTATACACATTTAAAATTGGTTTAAAATTCAACACATATGTTTTACTGAATGGATCATATTCACCACCCATTAACATTCAAATAGATAAATTTCCACCAAAGAGTGATAAGTAAGCAGAAACATGGTATAGTCATACTAATGTTGCCACATAGCTTTACATCAAAAATAGATCAAATCGCAAGACCCAGAACACTTAGATATACTAAAATCCAAGTCCAAATTCCATGATATAGCTGTTTAAGATCACATAAATATTATCTTCTACAATCCCTGAGAAACACATCTCAGAGAATTCATCTCATCCTTTCTATCCACTCAAGAGTTTCCATCATTGGAATCCTCCATCATAGATAAAACCATATCTATAGTGTCTACTCAATAGAAAACCTCATTCCACTAATATAACTAGAATGACATGAAAGATAACTAAATCCCCAAAATCTAGGAGGACACAAAATGTTTCACCTCCTCTTCCACACTGGGTTGAAAACATGGAAACTGACTAATCTACTTCAGAAAAGGATTCTAAAATCTATGCACACCCTTTGACCCTTGTAGAATCGTATAAATATACTTTAAATGATCAACCATCAATAATTAAGAAATGATAAAATTCATGAAAAATAAAATAAACTCCTTACGTGACATCCTTTATGGGATTCCATGCTTCAGCACACACTACTTTTTAACAACCTTTCAAAATAATCTAGTTGCTGAAGTAGCTCTAAATCAATCAATAGTAATCATTAAAGAAAAAGAAACTTTAATTAATTCTAATAAATATTTATATTAGAGGAAATATTAAATATCATGTAACTTTTATGATTATTTCTGTTTAAATTTCAACAATCATATATCCCAATATTTTTTTCCCATTCATATTCCTAATGTATCTATAGAATTTTGTCACTATATCATCCAATAAAATAACAATAAAGATAAAATTACCCATAAAAATCACATCAACATCATAGAGTACAAAAACACTTCTTTATAAAACACATCAACCCATATACTATTATTACACATAACATCATCCATGAAATACTTCACATAGCCACATCCCCACTCATTATATCATCGATCCTCTATCCAACCACTATTAGAAGCATTCTCCTAACACCAATTCCACTCCATCCACCAAATTTATCATACCATAATCATATCCCTACCAGGAAATGTCATTGTCAATACCCTCCAAAAATAGCGACCTCTTCATATAGATTGTAATGAAACAACATAAAACATCCAAGAATAAAAATATTATGTATTGTTGAAAACAACACTTTCTCAACAATATCCCCCATTTTTATGATCACGAAACCCATAAAATAATAAATGAAATTATATTCCAAAATTAATAACATATAGTTTATAATTTTTCTTAGATAAGGTAATTTTTTATTTTAACAAGATTACATAAAAAAATTGTATTATCTATAATCATAAAAATAAATTTCTCCCTCTTTTTCTAAAGTAATAAATAAAAAAAATTATCTAAATTTCTCCCCCAATAAAACGATTTTTTTTAAAAAAAATTTAAAAAGTTGAAAAAAATTATCCAATAAATTTAAAATAAATATTTCCAACATTTAAAGTACTATGTGAAATACTTAAAATAAAATGATGTGTTTATCCAAATTTCTCCCCATTTTGTGATATCAAAAAGAATGATAAAATATGGAATAGAACACATTTTAATGTAGCACTTGAACTTAAGTAAATGCTATAATAAACTATTTATCAATATGTGAATCTAAATAACTGGAATATCTAAATAATGATAGTGAAACTAATAGAAACTCACAAATATAGAATGAATCAAAATTTCATAAAAATATGTAATAGTTACAATCATGATGAACACAAGAATCAAGGTGTGGTAAGGGTATGAGATAGGGTCTATCTCTTCTGAACTACGGCCTTTATTTCGGTCAAATATTCCCTCATCCTTCTCATCATGCCATCTCCCAGCTTGATAATAAGATATATAGTCTTCGGAGACATATGAATATCTTCTATAAAAAATTTCTGAAAAACACATGCAGCCTTTCTTCCTTCTCCATAAACAGAGTCAACTTCTCTGTGAACTGATTCCGAAAAGTTCTAATACTTGGTTCACTTGAGGTCAACTGGTCAACCAAAAACATCTGATTATCTAACAGTACTGATAAAGGGGCGATATTTCATTGAAGGTCCTTCAATATGCCATTCATATTCTCTATGGCCACTCTAATATCCAAAAATCTTCAAATTAAATCAGGTGAAGTACCTAATGTACTGACCTCACTGGTTCTTAAGAATGAAAATTGTTTCTCCATGAAAGATATAAATTCCATTAAATCTATCTTTGTAGCCATCTCAGATTTCAACTTCACAACTTCATTTAACATGTCCTGCTTAAAACATTCAACTTCTTATTTAGAAATAGTACTTTCTTTTAACCTTCAAAAATTTAAAATTTCTTTTTCTAATGCTCTCCGTAGAGCAGCATTCTCTATTTCAGCTTCAGTCAAATTTCTGTTCAGTTCTTCCATATCTTTATTTACAGAATTAGAGGCACCCTATTCTTGACTCTTATTTTTAGCTTCCGCTTGATGCAACAACACTAATGGAAAGGATTCAGCATCTGATTTTTCATCATTTCCTCCCTATACTGGTTTCTCAAGAGATTTTTTCTCTGAGTCTTTCCCAGACTCATCCATAGAAAAATGATCATTCAATACCTCATTATGAATCTCAGAAACATTCTCTTCTTGGTTGTTATGTGCTGGAGGTTTCTCCTCGTGATAATCATCTACATGGTTTTCCTTTATCGCTGGATTTTCCAAAACAATATTTTCTTGATAAAACTTGACTTGATCAATTTGAGTTTGGGCCACTGCTTCTCCTTCACCAGGAACTATCTCAGTTATATTTTCTGTTTGAGATTCTGGTTCGATCACTTCCTGATCTAAACATTCTTTCTCTACTAGAGGATTCACCTTATCTTGAGAAAATTATCTCTGTATCATCCCTTCAACTGTAGATTCTCTCAAAAACTTATATCTTAAGATATGACCAGATGTTAAAACATGTGAAGTTGTAATAGGATCTTCAACAGGATTAGGACCGTTGGTTTTTTTTGAACTGATTTCCTTCCTAACTTTTTTCTTCAGAAACCTCTATAGCCTCAAACCTAAGTCTTATTGATACATCACTGATTCTTGATTTAGCTTGTCTTTCCTTTGATGTTGTTGGTTGGGCCAGAGAACCTTCTTCATCCTCTTTAGCTTCAACATGCAGTATCTTTCATTTGATAGTGCTCTAGATAAATCTATTTTTTCTCAATGTACCAGCATTGAAGATGTTAATATGGTGTAATTTCACCCAAACATCCACTTATCTTACCATATCTATCTTAAACAGAATTTTTGAGATGAACCTTCCAAAAAGATAAAAATTCAATCTTGCTTCTGGTTGGCAACAGTAATGTAGGTACCTTACCATGTACCTAGGAAAATTTACCTTGATATCACTCATTATCTGAAACGTAACATACATATCTGAATAAAAAATCTTTTCCATCTCATACATTCTAGGTTCAATATCAGTTTGGACAAACTTAAGAAATATTTTCTAATCTGGTTCCAAATCCTTCACAAAAATAATCTTTATAGATGTAGTTCCAAAAAAACGACATAATATCTTTTGACTTATTTATAGAATCACCAATATTCTTTAAATCAAAATGAAAAATTCCCTCATGAGGTAAGTTAAGAATTCGAGCAATTTCATTAGATGAGATTGAATAATCTTTGTCTTCTATTATCACTATCATGGAATATTCTTCTTCCCCTAGACTAAACTGAATATATTTGAAGAAATAATGAAGCTCCACCTTATATAAAAACTTAGTTTTCTCACCATTAAAATTATGCTCATGGTTTTGAAAATAAAGAGTTTTTTCAGCAATATATTCGTCTGATATAACCATTCCAGATCTATGACCTTTCCTTGAAAAAATTCCCTTCCTGCCGAGTGCTCCCTCATGGAGGTCATGGTCTCAGCCTCATTGGTTCTTTTGGTTTTGGCCATTTCTATCATAAATCACTGAAGGTTCGAAAGTACTAGGGTTTTGAAGGTTCAGGGTCAGAAGAGAATATCAGTAAAATTTTTCAAGGTTTCAAAGGGTTTTGGAATTTGAAACAGTTTCTGACATCCTTGATTCCCGTTTCTTGACGTAGATACTAATAATTTCATAAATTTTAAAACGAATTAAAATCACACATGGAAAAGAAAAAATAACATAAATAAACAAAATTGAACAATATAAAAAAACATAACTAAACCATTTTTTAAAAAAAATTACTTAAAATTAAATAAAACTAACTCCCCCTTAATAAAATCAAACCTTCATGTAGGAAGTGGTTTAGTAAAAATATCAGCTAATTGAATTTATGTACTTACAAATTCTAATAATATATCATTTTTAAGAACAAGATCTCTTAGAAAATGATGTATGATTTCAATATAATTATTCCTAGAATGATTAATAAGATTTTTTGAAATATTTATAACACTAGTATTATCACCTAAAAGAGATGTACTATTAAAACATAGTCCAAAATACATAAGAGTTTTTTTCATCCACAAAACATGTGCACAGCAACTGCCTGCAGATACATATTCTTCCTCAACTGTTGATAAGGAAACTGAGATTTGTTTCTTACTTGACCTCAACACTAAGGATTTTTCTAAAAAGTGACAAGTTTCTAAGGTGTTCTTTCTATCCAATCTACAACTTCAAAATTCTGCATTTGAATATGAAATTAAATTAAAATCAGATGTTTTGGGATAAATAATTGAACAAAAAATAGTTTCTTTTAAATATATAAAAATTATTTTAACAGAAGGTCAATGGGATTCTTTAGGATTTGATTCAAATATTGTACAAAGACACACTAAATAAATTATATATGGCCTGCTAGCAGTAAGATATAATAAAATACCAATCATACCTCTATATAACTTATTGTCAACTGATTTTCTAGTTTCATAAAAATCAAGTTTTATATTAGTACAAATAGGAGTTGTATATGTCTTACTATTTTCAAATCCTAATTTCTTTAGTAAATCAGTAATATATTTTCTTTGATTCAAAATATTTACAAAATATTTTTGAAAATTTTGAAGAGATAAAAAGGTATTTAATTCTTCCATCATACTCATTTCACATTATTTTTTTATTAAATTTGAAAACTCATGATAAAAATATTTATTAGTTGATCCAAAAATTACATCATCAACATAAATTGGATCTAATAAAATATTAGAATTGACAGTTTTCTTAAATAGTGTTGGATCTTCCATTCCAACAGTGAAATAATTTTTCAAAAGAAAAGAGGTTAACCATTCATTCCAAGATCTAGGTGCTTGTTTAAGGCCATAAATAGATTAAGTAAGTTTAAAAACAAAATCTGGTTTTTATGAATTTTTAAAACCTGGAGGTTTCTCAACATAAACTTCTTCCATTAAATAACCATTTAAAAAGGAAGACTTAACATCCATCTGAAATAATTTAAAATTCATATGAGATGCATATTCTAAGAGGATTATAATGGATTATAATCTTTCTATAGGTGAAAAGGTCTCATCCTAATATATACCTTCTTCTTGATTATATCCTTTAGCTACTATTCTTGCTTTATTCCTAGTTATTATTCCTTGATCATATTTTTTACATCTAAAGACCCATTTCGATCCTATAATTGGATAATTCTGAGGTCTTTCAACTAAGTTCAAAACTTCATTTCTCTTAAATTGGTTTAGTTCTTCTTTCATTGCTATCATCCAACTTTAATCAACTAAGGCCTCTTCTATAGTTTTGGGTTTTGATTGAGATAGAAATGAAGAAAACTCAACAAGATTTCTTATGTTCCTTCTAGATTTTATTCCTATGTCTAAGTCTCCTATTACAGTTTATAAAGGGTGATTCTTTAGGGTTCTTGACTGCCTAGGTAGTACACTTATAGGTTATTCAGTATCATGTTCTTCTGGACTGGACTGAATTTCACTTATATCTTTTTAAAAAACAATTTTCAAATTTTCATGTCTCATATTATCATTAGAGTCATATTCCTCAATTTGATCTATCCTTTTCTCAAAGCTATTAGATTCATCAAATTTCAAATGAATATATTCTTAATAAATCTTTTAATTTTTATTAAAAACTCTATAATCATTAGAAGTAGAAAAATATCCTAAGAAAATGCCTTAATCAGATTTTGAATCAAACTTACCAAGATTGTCCTTGGTGTTTAAGGTGTAATCATTTCATCCAAAAACATTAAAGTAATTTACTTTAGGTTTTCTGTTATTCAATAGTTCAGAGGGTGTCTTTTTGAGAATTGGTCTAATTAAAACTATATTCATTATATAGAAAGTTGTACTTACAGATTCTACCCAAAAATGGGTAGGAAGACTGTATTCATTTAGCATAGTCCTAGCCATTTATTTAATAGTTTTATTTCTTCTTTCAACAATTCCATTTTTTTGAGGTGTTCTTGGTTCAAAGAAGGTGTGTTTAATACCCATATTTTAGAAAAATTAATTGAATTCCAGATTCTCAAATTCTCCACCATGATCCCTTCTTAATGAAATTATTTTAAAACCTTTTTCATTTTAAACATATTTGAAAAAACATTCAAATAATGTAAAATCATAATTTTTAAATTTTAAAAAGATAATCTATGTAAATATAGAAAAGTCATTAACTGAAACATATACATATAATTTACCAGAAAATCTTGCTACCCTTGAGGATCCAAAAAGATCCATATAGATCAGTTCTAAAGGTTTAGTTGTAGCAGTTTTGTTAACTGATTTGAAGGATGATTTGTGCTGCTTGCCATGTTGACATGCATCACAAAATCTATCACTTTTAAACATGAGACTAGGAATATCATAAACTAATTTTTTCTTACATAACTTATGTAATGCATATATATTGCAATGTCCAAGTCTTATATGCTAGATCCAGGATTCATTTATCTTAGTAATTAAGCAGTTTACTTTTTGTTTACACAAGGGATTTAAATCTATAGTATACAAATTATCAGTTTTAGGTGCTCTAAATTTAAGAAATTTATTTCTGAAAACATAACTACAATTGTGAGAAAAATCAATATCATAACCATCATCACAGAGTTGAGATATACTTATCAGGTTGTGTTTTAATCCTTGTACATAGAGTCTTTATTGATTTAGATATCTTCTAGATCTCAAACTATTCCAATGTCAATTATATTTCCTTTGGCATTGTCACCAAATGTGACTAGACCACCATCCTTTTGAGTTAGAGTTCTGAAATTTGCTGAGTTTCTACTCATATGCATGGGGAATCCACTATCCATATACCATATGGTCTTTTTACTCTTTTGACCTGCTTCCTGGAAAGGCATTTAAATATATTTCTTTGGTACACATATTCTATTGGTTCCAGTTGTGTTATCCATCAATGATATGGGAATCTAGACTTGCCTTTTTTTTCTAAAATAAATAGAATCATATAAATTGTTTGAGACAAAATCTTTCTTTATTCCACTTATACAGGGTTTCTTTAAGTAACAATTCTTAGGCAAATGACATTTTTTAACACAATATTTACAGATAACCTTTCTAGTTCTTGGCACAAATTAATTTTTGTACCATTTAGGATTTTCACCTTTAGTGGCTATTCCATATCATTCATTTTTAATCACATTATTTCTAATAATTTCATTTAGTGTATTTTCTCCTTTTGTAAAAATAAGAGCAGCTCTTTTATATTTTTCTACTTTAGTTTGTAGTGTTTTTATTTTAGCTTCATGTTCTGTATTATTGGTATTTATCAAATTATATTTTTCTAGTAATTCCTGATATTTTTTTTAGCAGAGTATCTCTTTCTCCTAAAATAGCATTATGAATATTCCTTAAAGACTTTTGTTTCATAAATAAACAATAATATTTATTTTCAAGAATATTGCAGTAAGTTTCAAGTTTATCATTTGTATAGGTTGATTTATAATTAGAGTTAGTAGATTAATAGGATTGTACCTCATCAGTTTCTACCATAAAGCACATATTTTCTTTCAAATTAGATTCCTCTTTTTCTGAATCAGACATTGATGAGATACTGGAGTCTTCAGATACACTCCATGTAGCTTTCATTGCCTTATTTTCTTTCTCCTCATAATTATTTCTCTTAAAGAATTTCGTCTTCTTTTCTTACTTCAATTGAAGAAAGTCAGGTCTGATATGACCCATATTCTTGCACCCATAGCATTTAACTTCTTTTTATTTTTTTTAATGTTTTTCTAAATCCTTTCTTCTTTCTGTATAATTTATTAAACTTTTTGGCTAGCTGAACCAGTTCTAAAACAGAATTTGATGAATCAGAACTTTCTAATTTCACCTTTACTTCCTTTTTCTATATCTTTTTTCTTTTACTTTGTGATTACACTTTTAAGGCATTGTCATCTTTCTTGATAAAAACATTATGCCCATTTTCTTGATCTTGCATCTCGTCTTAAAAAAACATAAGTGTTCCAATTATCTCTCTCATGGTTATGTTTCTGATAGGTGTAGATTGTCTGATTGCAGTAGAGATTCCATTCCATTTAGTAGGTTGTACTCTCTGTACTTTAAAAGCTTGATCAGATTGTTTGATTGGGTCTCCCAAAGAAGTAATATTGTTGAAAATTTCTGTCAATATTCCATTCATTTGAGTATTTATTTCACCATAAATCATTCAGAATGTATCAAATTTAATATTAGCAGTAGCATATCTCATTTTCCTGACATTTTCAGTTCTTTCATAAGAAACAGAAATAGTTTTCTACATCTCATATGTTGTCTAGAATTGAGATACTCTGTTGAGTTAATCAAGTCCTATACCACATATAATTGAATTCATTTCCTTTTAATTGATGTCATACTACGATTCTATAGTTGTACTCCATGTTTCAGGTTTCTCTTGTATTTCATATGGAGTCAAAATCTTAGAATATACTTAATATCCAAGTTTTTTCAAATAAATTATCATTCTCGACTTCCAGCATCCATAATTTTCTCCGATGAAGTACAGTGATCTAACCATAGACATTCCCTCTATTGTATCAGTAATAATTCTCTATGTATAATTCTTAATCACTTTCATCTTGTTAAGACTTTTCCCGAAAAATCCTCCTTTGATACCAATTGTTTGATTGGGTTATACTAGATACGCACAAGAGGGAGGTGAATTGTGACTTTTTCAATTTCATCAAATGATCATGATTTTTCCTTTTATCTTTATATCAAAGATTCAGTAGAAGAAATATAAATAGCATAGGACACATGTTGTATAGTGGTTTTGGAAACAGAAGGCCCCTAGTCCACTCCACCAATGCTCTACTCCACGAGCTTGGTGATTTTCACTATCTGTTCCTCTTATCAACAGACCACTACACAACTGAGTACAGGCAGTTGACACATTTATAAACTTAAGGCTAAACAAAGACTTCAAGTTGAAATGTAGAACCTAATACACATCTTAGTATGAGAATCTGATCACTCAATATAAAAGAGTATTTGATCATTGAAAATAATTTTCTGTTTGTTCATCCCAATTTCAACAGAGTACAATCGAAAGTAGATGGATCATCACCTTTAGAGTTAATGGTCTTCATCTAAGAGTAGTTTTGAGTCAATACAGTTGCAGTACATATAGAAATATAATTAGAAACTTTAGAAGCAGTAGATTCACAATATATCTTTGATGTTGAATGGGGGAGTCTTATATTGTGTTTCTTCTTCTTTAATAAATAGAGCTCTATCGCTCTTCATAATAAGATGATCTGTAGATCTTGATTTTTCTCTGTTTATCTATTACGTATCAATGTTATCATGCAGAATATTTTGTATATCGTTAGAGTATCTTCTCTCATGATCTTATTTTTTTAGACCTTGTACATTGTGTGTTATATTGAATTTCAAAATAGAACAAATATATCGAGTGATTTATCTACAAAGTCAGATAAAAAAAAGTCACCATCTGACTCACGATATTCAAAAATTTGAATTAACATAGGTGTCATAACTCCCCTTGAAATTCTCCATGAAAAGATCCTTTAATTTGAATCCTTTAAATCATAAATAAGTGGGTGTGAAATCATAAAAGACGCACATTAGAATCAGCTTTTAATCCAGTTTGAAATCAGCCTAATAATTATCTTGTAGACTATTTCATAATAATATCATATTTAATTCTTCGATGCCAAAAGTAAGGTTGAACTGTATGGAATGCATCTTCTGAAGGTAAGGTAGGTAACAAAACGTATGGTTGAGGATGCATCCTTCAAATATAATGATGAATACAAATGTAGGGTTGATCATCCATACTTTTCTTTTCAATATTAAAATGAATGATAAATGATCCATAATTTTATATGAAACATAAGGTTTTTCACAAAAGTAAGGTTGATGAACCATAATTTTGAGAAACAAACGTAATGTTTAAAACATACATACGGTTCTTATTCTATACTTTTCCAATAACCCAAACATATATTTCATTTCTTTACATAGGGTTCTTCTTCCATTATTTTTCAAAAACGTATGGTTGTTCAACCATACTTTAATGATAACTTGTAAAGTAAACAGTGGGTTCCATTCTTTATGCTACGCTCCCAAATATAGGATATGAACAATGTTTCTAGAATACTTTGAATTGATTTATGAACACTTTAATGATTTTCCAAGCTGTCTAAATACTTGAATAATATTCCAAAAATAATAATATATAAAATATTTAATTCCTAAAATATAATTAAAGTAAAATCATTAGAAAACAATTAAGGGTATTTGTGATCATCAAAATCATCGTAATGATATAGATTATTGTTCTCAACAATATCCCCCTTTTTAATAAATATATTATGTATTGTTGAAAACAAAACTTTCTAAAAAAATATCACATGAGGTAAACCTTAACAACCAATATCAAAAAAATACCAATTAAATCCATGACCTAAAGAAAAAAAACTAGGACTTAGTTATTGTCACATTCTATCCAAATAAGAAGGGATGAAATAGAATCTCTAAATATTGGAAGAGAAACTCACCTCATATTAAAAACTATTGATTTCCCTAATAAATGTTATAAATCTAATCAAAGGAAACCCAAGGGTCCCCATGAATGCACATTTGGTTTCCTAGGTGTTGAGAGAAATAATATAATTAATAAGAATCAAATTAGGCATAGAAATTTATACTAGTACTCAAAATTTTCATAGTCATGGAATGAAACGACATGGTCACACTGTCATAGAGATAAATCAAATGAACCTTTAAAATGTAAATTTTGATCTACCTATCTCAATGTATCATTAAAAAACTAATCAAATATCATAATTCTATATAATATATGGAGGATAAGGTGTGATTATTATCACTATCCTATGACATCTAATTTACCAAAAGTAATAGTGAGGCCCTCAAACCAAGCCACTAGGAAATAAGAGCATTGTTGAGTAACAAAAACCCAAAAATAAAACCTTGAAACTAGTCATATAGACCTTCATGGTGTGACAGACATCCTTCACACTAGCCAAGAAAAATGGAAAAGGAAATATGTAATATGTAATATTTTAAATTTTTACATAGGTATTTCTTCATTAAATGTAGGGGATTTCACTTATCTTAAAATCCTCCTGATGACCCTTCACGTCATGACTAGATACCACCCTCAAAATACAGAGGCACCAATATCTCATAACCTATACCCCCAATACATGACACAAGAACTATGACATGATTTTCATCTAAATGTACAACTCATGGAGTGACTCATATGGCCACATCATGTTTAACCCCTTCCAACTAAATTAACTTCTCTAGAAACACCACTCACAGTCCAACCTTTTCTTGACACCTCCAATTCCTATAACAAACAAAGTAACAATATGAGAAAATAAATTTCATTATATATGTGATTTCTAAACCATAAATTCAAGTTTCTATCTTGGTCACTATAATATATTTTTAATATGGATATATTTTCATGAATACATGGTTCATGTGTTTTTGTTCAATGAACAGTTAAGGAGATGGCTCAAAATCAGTTCACTGTCTAGTGTGTGGTGGGAAGTTAGAGACCATGGGTGCTAATATGGTTCTGAAGTGAGATAGGATGGTAAGTTAAATGGTTATTAAATACTCTAGTTGTTAAGTGTTCATGGAGATTTTTTTTGAGTCAAGACAATCGTATATGGAGTTATTAAAATTGAATTATATTTTGTTTTAACTACTATATAAAGTTATAGAACATAAATTTGGAGATAAATATTGATTTTTCTGCTACTTAACTCAATTTTTTTGTATTATTAGTTCGAAGTAAGTTAAAAAAGGACCATAATTATTCTATTAAATATTTGTTCAGTGTGAACCAAACTATAAGTATTCAGTTCATTGAATCCTTATTAATACTCAAGTGTAACCAATTAATTTAAATATGAATAGACTTAAAGTGCATATAGAAACATCAAAATAAAATCATATAATTTGGATCTAAGATGGAATCATGTGGTAGACTATATTTTTTTAGGGAGTTTCTCTCAATATACATGTATGTACCCAAAAGATATATGAAAACGACTATATACCTACCACTTGGATGGATTAATATTTGGAAGAGGTAGACCAAATGAATTTCCATTACTACTTATAAGTTTAGGTCAAATTAATTCTAAAATATATGATCCCATTTTTTATAATAATTATACTATATTGCCCGATTTTATTTTTATTTTCATTATGTGAAGTGTTTTTTTATTCTCTCCATGTTATATGATCTCTAATATCCATGCTTATGGAGAAATATACTTTATTTTTTTGTCAAAATAAGTAATCTACGGATATAGCTTTGAGTTTAAAGATGTTTCTCTTACTTATAGTATTTTTCATATACAAATTTCAATTGTAGTTATACAGATTTCATGGGTGTTTTCATTCCCTTACCTATCATGTAAAATTCTCTTCATTATTTGCAAAAATTATCTTTCCCGACATCATTATAATCCATCATATGATTAATTTGGACTATGATATTAATGTATAGGATAATAAATCCATATTAAGAATATTTTTACTCTATATGTTAAAGTTTTCATTATAAAGAAAATCAATTTTTAAATATTAGATGTGATTGATAATTGGTGTAGATTCATTCACTAAAAAGTATATTTTGGATGATCAGTTATAAGTTTCTGTGGGAATACCTCTATGATAGTAGTGTATTTCTAACTTCTTTTTTGTTTTAATTTAATTGATTATGATTCTAATTTTTCATATTCATATGAATTTTATATCATTAAAAATGCATCATTTATTTTTTTAGTATTATATTTTAATTATAATAAAAAATCCATAAATAACTAGTGAATGAGAGTGATCTACCTTGATAGATCAACCTCGTGGTCATTTCACTATGGTAAATTCCTTTGGAAAATAGAAAAATATTTATTATGTCTTCATGGAATGTTGCTTCTATTTAATCAAAGGTTCTATGTTCACCCATGATATGGATTTGTTGAATTTAAGTATAAAATTCATCTTGTGATAAAAGAAATATTTATATTCATACATCAAGAACATAAATTTACTATAAAAAGTATTATCCTTATATTATATTTTTAAATTATTGATGGGGTCTAATAAAAAATTATATTTCAGAAAAAATAAATTTATTAAAAATTTCACTGAGTATTTAGATTTGTATAATATTAAAATTGTTCATAAGACGAATCCAAATTATTCTCTTTCTCTAATAGATACATATATTACTAAAGATACTTTTTGATTAATGGTTGATGGTGTATCTATTAATGAATTTGAAATAATGTATGATATTTTAAATAAATATCTCATGTAAATTGATGGTGTTAAAGAATAATATAATGATGGTGATGGTGATGGGAATAAAGATGAAGATAAAAATGAATAATGTGGTGTTACATGATAATAAAATCAGGTTTAGTATAAATTAATTTATTTCAAAAATTATTAATTAGTTTAAAATTTTGGATTCTAATTCTAAATATTATTAACATTTAATATTATTTTTATTTTAGGTTTATGGTTCTTTAAGATGACTTTAATGATCTATTTTGTATCTTTTTTTAGGATTACCTCCCTTATGATGACTCCCCCTCCCACCACCACCACCACAACCACCACTCTATTTCATCATCTGATCTAAATAGTGGTGAATTTATCATTGAATTCTTAACTAAAAGGTGATGAGGGCCTACCTCATTGATGATTTTAAACCATTTTCTTAAGAAGAATATATATATTAGTTTTGATACTTGTTTGATGAAGTATGTTAAAATATATATTTTATATAATTATCACTACTTTATTTCATTAATAATTTGGTTGACTTTAATTTCTTATTTTCCCAATTTTTCACATCTAGTCATTAGTTAGGAAACTGTACAACTAAGGAATTACTTTTATTCACCTTAGTTTTCATGGGATTAGGTTCCTATCGATAAATGTCATTTCATGTCCACTCTATGGATTATATATAAATAAATATTTATTATTATTTAAAATATACATAATTTGTAAGCTGTTTTATTGATTATATATAGGTTTTATGGTCTCTAATTGAAGACAACATGAATCCCTTTATATGGAAGGTCTGGGAGGCTTACATGAAGGAGTGATATTTTATTTTTTACATTAAATTCAATATATATATATTTGAGGGATTATATGATTGTATTTAATGAATCTTTCATGTCACAATAAACCAGTTATATTCCCTAGTAGGAAAGGTATGTGTTGTGTTACCACTAGATTGGAGAAACTTTCAATAAGAAATTGTAACGACCAAAATTTTTATCAATAAAAATTAATCTTGATGTAATTAAATGTATTATTATGTAAAATGGTTATATAACATATGAGATTCTTTGGTTTTATGATTTTGGATTTAAAAATACCATTATGAATTATTACCATTGCTAATATAGTCATTGAACAGTGATCACATGATTAGTATAAATATAGGGTTTTAACAAATCCAATTTACTCAGACAAAGGAAGCGATGACCACATCCAATACAATTGCTACATGTGAAGACCATTTTTCAGAGCTCGGAAAGGAGGTGGCATCATTGTGCTTCTCTCTTGACCAAGCCCAAGCCAAGCTTGAACACGTTAATCTTCAACGAAACTGTCGACGGGAGAAGTAGAAGTTGATAGAGATTACCACCTGAGCGATGTTATTCGAGCCACCCCAAGAGTCTATCACAATCGCACACCTTACCCTTCGGTCTTATGTGAGTGTTATAAGGGGTTATGTAATGATACCCTAATATTATGATTTTGTACACTATGTTTTTATATAAAATATATATTCATTTTCTTATTGTTACTTTGTAAATGGTTTTTAAAGAAAAAATAAAATTTTTAGTTAATTAAGACATATATTTTGAGTAATTAAAAAAAATAATTAAATAATATTTTAATGAAAAATTCTCAATAAATTACTTTTTATTAAATATAAATGATCGTATAATTATTATGAATTCAATTGTAATTTTTATTAAGGTTTGAAAGCTATTTTTGTCAAAACCCATGAATTTTAGATAAATGTTGGTTTACATTTTAAATGTAAAAATTCACATATTGAGAAAATTATTTAGATAAAATGAGTATTATTTTTGGGATCAGTATTTCAAAATTATTCAAAGGGGAATTTTTCATAATTTTCTGAGACGGTCGAATTTTTGGGTAAAAATTAAATATCTTTTAAATATATAATGTGTTTCATGATATCATGATGATCCAATAATGATGTAATAAAATAATATAAACATTGTGTTTTGAAAATATATTTTTTACTATTAAAATAATGTGATTTTATGTTTGTTTTTTTTACAAGGCCTTAGTGGACCTTCCAAGACATATAAAACATTTTATCTTTTAAAATTAATTTCCTTGAGTGTGACTCACATACACATAAGAAAGCCTCATATTTTAAAAATTTAGGCCATTTTACATATAAAATAGTTTTTCCACTCCCCTTTTGAAAAAAAAACATGGGCAAAAACCGTGGGTAGGTTTGTGGTTTTGGTTAGTTTAATGTGTGGTGCCCAAAACCTAAATAATAAATAATTCCCTCTTCTTTCCAATATAAACTCACCCAAGCTCCCAATTCCTCTTCAATAAAATCCTTTTAATTTCATCCAAACTCCTCCCTCCCCTCTCTATAATCCTCTAAAAGGTTCCCCAAGCTCCCATGAATCCTCTCTCAAGCCCCTCCCAAGCCTTCGGAATCACACTTCCTATTAGGGGATTTCTTCCCCTCTCATTTTTTCTAAGTTTCTTTATGTTATTATACCCTTGTATTTTCAATTAAAAATGTTGGTTTATGATTTCTCTCATCCCCCATACTTCCCTCATGATTTTTTATGATTATAGGCCTTCTTTTCTCTCATTAATTCCACCTATGTACACTCGTTACCATGCCAAAATTCCGTAGTGGATTTCATCCTTTCTCATTTTTTGTCCAAAATTCTTTATGTTGTTGTATCCTTTTAATTTCAATTAAAAATTATGGGGTATGATTTAATACCTCCCCCATACTTCCCTCCTTATTTTTTAATGATGATATACCCCTTTATCTCTTATTAATGCCTCCCATGTACACCCGTTACCATGCCAAAATTTTGTAAGGGATTTCTCTCTCCTCATTTACATTCAAGAAATTGTTTTGTATTATGAATCTAAATTCCATTAAATATGTTGGGACATGTATTTATATGACCCCAGTACTTTACATTACATGTAAATATGATTAGACACCCCTTTCTCTCCCATAAACCATTTTTATGAATTCTTATGTCACGCAATTATGCGGTCAAAATTATACCGTGATTTTTCAAGCCAAAGTCATTATGTCATGAATACCATGCCCATTTCTCTATCAAGGTTATTCAACTGTATGAATGTTTACTTATTGATTATATATTTTCATTAATAAATTCTCCATTCCGTTATCATGTAATAAATGGTGATCTTTAATGATTCCATGTTGTATGATCCATGTGGCACACATAAGCATGAAATGAAATGTTTAAGGAGGGTGCATCTTGATAGCACTCTAATGCATTGGGTAATGATTAGTATCATGATATTTCAAGTTCAATGAGGGTTTACTCATGCTAATTCAAGTACAATGAGGTTTTACTCATGCTCCATGGGCAAGGGGCCTTGTCTCATGCTAATATCATGCTAAATGTTGTTGACACATTTCTAAGATATGATAATCATTATATATCATGCCTTTATGTTAATGTTTATCTTATGATCCATTGATATGCATGTTTCCTAACATGTATTGTATTCTTCATTTTATTCCTTGTTTTCTCCCTAACTGGGCTTTATAGCTCGCCCTTTTCACATGTATTTCCTCAGGTTATCCCATGCAATGCCATGTACTAGGGAATGTTGTGGTCATGTAAATGATGTTTTCAATAAAGATGTTGTGTTTTATGTTTTAAGTTGTTATGTAATGTTACTAAGCCCCAAGGACACTATACTTTTTGATCTTCTATGTTGTAACAAGTGAAGTTTTTATGTAATAAATAATGTTTAAGTGTGTAATAAAAGATCAGGGTTGTTATAATTGGTATTAGAGGATAGGTTTAGTTATACTTGGTATTAGGATCAGAAAACCCTAGTGAAATCCATAGGGATAAGACTAAGTATAATAAAAACATCCCTATGGTGAGTATTGATTAAGTGGTTTATAATGAAAATACATTTGTATCTGGATACGACCAGGTAAAGGTGGCTCTGGAACAGATATACCTAGGAGTGAAATATTTGACAAGGAGTTTCAGGCTTGACCCAGGGTATCCTGGTATATGACAACAGGCCTTCCTACACTCTTGGTTACGACACTCCTGGGGGATATTCTTTGTTAAATTCATAATCTTAGTATTATCCATTATTAAAGGAATAAAAAATTACCCTAAGAATATATGTTGTGAAGTAGATCATGGATAACATAGATTCAAGCTTATAGATTCATAAGTTAAGATAATAAAAGTAATTTATAATTCATTCATTTTTGTACATGGACTACCCTTTATGTGTTACACCTAACATTATTTTTATTCTAGCCAATGGCCAGTAATAAGAGGACTCCGGATAACAACTGATGCGGATATCAATGTGTCGACTATTCTAATGAGATTCTCAATCTGATGGGAACACGAATCGCAAACATTTTCATGATTCTATCTCAGTTAACTCAACTTTGAATATAAACATGGGTCAAGAGGAATGTTCACCCCCCCCCCTAAGAAAGAAGAAGTCACAATCGAGAGCTTCATGAGAAAAAGGAATCTTAATTTTAATGGATCATTTGATCCCTCAATTGCCAAACAGTAGATCATCTCCATTGAAAATATCTACTCTATCCTTAAATGTTTCAAATAAGAGAAGGTTCTTCTGAATGCTTACCATATGGAGGGTGAAGTTGATCAATGGTGGAAATTGATAAAAAATTATAAGCCTGAGGAGGAAATACGGGAATTTGAATGGAATTATTTTCGAATGATTTTTTTCAATAAATATTTTATGTGCACCCTCTGACTTAATATGGAAAGGGACTTCCTTTCCGTCAAGAAAAATTATGAAGAATCCATCGGAGCGTACGAGAAAAAATTCACAAGGCTTGCATGATATGCCTTTGTATTTGTCGTTGCCCCTTAATTCAAGGTTTACCGCTTCTTTTTTCGGCAAAAACCTAGCCTACAGAAAGCGCTAGCGATCTGTGATGTCGATACCTTTGATAAAATTGTCTGATGTGCCCTCCAAATTGAAGTAGAGATCAGAAAATCTTAGGAGTATCATGGGGATAAGAAGCATAAGGTGGAATTTAATTCTGACATTCCGATGGATAAATCCAATGGTGCTAAAAAGATCCAGCACCCCACTTTCTGAAGTTGCAGAAAGAAGAACCCCGAAAATTTCATGAAGTGGGTGAGGAAATGCTTTTGGTGTTGAAGAGAATTCCACCTAGCCATTAACTATCGACAAGAAAAACCTATGGCTATGAAAAAGGATAGAAATGATCCATTTGAACCTAATTCATTGTTAATTTATTCAAAATTAAAGAACAAGGGAACCTTGAAAATTAGTGCCCTAAGCCAAGGGTTTTCGGAGTCAACCAAAAACCTCCAAGGAAGAAAGGGTGACATTTTTCCATCACTACTGCCGAAGTAAACCTCGAAAATGAAGTGGGGACATGTACTCTAGTTATTCATTCAATAATGGCGAATGTAATTTTTTATTCTGGTTCTATTCATTCTTTTATATCTTTAAAGTTTAGTAGAACAATATCAACACCACCACAAATCATATAAGTAAAGATGTCGGTGAGTATGGAAAATGGATAAATCATTGCAACCCATGAATATAACTCCTCCCCTATCATAATTTGTGGATTTAAATTCTCTGAAAACCTCGTCAAACTCCCTCTAGTAAAATTTGATACAATTCTTGGAATGGATTTTCTTTCCTTATATAGATCCAACATAAATTTCCGTGAGAGGTAAATCACTCTCCATATGGAGAATCATCCCCTGATTCTGTACAACTACAAGGAGGAGGATAAATCTTATTTAGAACCATCATATCAAGCATTGATAATAATTCACTATGAGTACATTTATCTGGCTCAGATGATTGAGTCTAAGGTAGCAACCATCCTTGAAGACATGCCTATTGTGAGGGAATTCGCTGAAGTGTTTCCTGGAGAATTGTCTGGTCTTTCTCCTAGAAGAGATGTCGAATTATCAATTGATCTTATACCTAGGGATTTTTCAATATCCATGACTCAGTATAGAATGGTTGTTTTTGAGATTGAGAAGTTGAAGAAACAACTACAGGAGAATCCAGATAAAGGGGTTGTACGTCCAAGTGCTTCACCATGGGGTCAACCAATCCTCTTCGTCAAGAAGAAGGATGGGTCAATGCACCATTGCATTGATTATCGTGATCTCAACAAAGTCATGATAAAGAACAAGTATCATTTTCCACAAATTTATGTCTTGTTCGATCAGCTAAGTGGTGAACAATACTTCTTCAAGGTGTATTTGTGGTCGGGATATTACCATGTAAGGGTGAATAAGGAGGCTATCCCCAAGACTACTTTTCGTACAAGGTACGAGAAATATGAATTCGTAGTAAATCCTTTCAGACTTACTAATGCTCCAGCAATATTCATGGACTTGATTAATAGAGTCTTTAGATATTACCTCAATAAATTTTTGGTAGTCTTTATAGATGATATTCTAATGTAATGAAAAACCTAGGAGTATCATAAGGGGCCTCTAAGAACTATAATAGAGACCTTAAAAAAGGAGAAGATCTATGAAAAGTATATCAAGTGTGAGTTCCGGTTGAAGGAGGTCTCATTATTAAGTCATATTATCACAACCAATGGGATATATATGGATCCATCCAAGAAAACATAAATTGAAGGATGTATGAGGCCAATATATATAATTGATATCCATAGCTTCTTGGGGTTAGCTGGATATTATCACTGATTTGTGAGAAATTTCTCACAATTGTCAAACCCTCTTACCAAGATAACTCGGAAGAGAGTCAAATTTTCTTTGAGTGATGAATGCTAAGAAATATCTTAGTAGTTGAAAAGTAGTCTGATCACTGCACCTGTGATCACACTACCCACAAGTGGATAACTATTTGTGGTATTTAGTGATGCTTCAAAGAAGTTCTTGGGATGTGTGTTAGTGAAAAATGATAGAGTCATTGCCTATGATTTAAGGCAATTGAAAGTTCATGAGAAAAACTATCCAACACATGATCTGGAGTTAGATGTAGAGATATTCTCTTTAAAATATTTACGACATTACCCCTTTGGGGAGAAGTGTGAAATATATGCAGGTCAAAAAGTCCTCAAGTATATATTCACAGAGAAAAAGTTGAACATGCGCCAATGAATATGGTTAGAGCTGATCAAATACTATGACTGCTCAATCCCTTACCACCCTAGGAAAGCGAACAAGGTGGTTGATTATCTAAGAATAATGGACCTAGAAATTATATCATTGATAAGAATTTAAAGGGATCTAATCTTCTTAGATTTTATTAATATGGACAAGGGAATCATAAAGAAGGGGACATCATCAATCCTTTAACAAATGATTTCTCAACCATCTCTTTTGGAAAGGCTAAATGATGCTCAAAAGGATAATTTGGGATTTTATAAGAAAGTGGAAAATATAAAAAATGTTAAATATCTGTAGATCAATGTTAATTAATAAGGAATTGGGAGATTTGGTTCAATACTATGTGTTCCATCAAATCTAGAGTTAAATAAAGAACTTTTGGAAGATTAACATAGTTTTAATTTCTCTATTCACCCAGTAAACACAAAGATGTATCGAGATCTCTGAAATATTTATTGCTAGGATAACATTAAGAATGAGATCACTGAGTATACATCAATGTGTCTGGTATTTCAACAAGTGAATCCTGAAAGGTAGATGTCTAAAGGGATGATGCAACCATTACCCATACCAGCTTGGAAATAGGAGAACAACACCATAGACTTTGTCACTGGTCATTAGAAGACATCCAATGGAAACAATGCTATCTGGGTTGTTGTGGACCATGTTACAAAAACTACAAACTTCATTGAAATTCAAGAGGATTTCTCACTAGATCAATTGGAATTAATATACATCAAAGATGTGGTAAGGCTTCATAGATTATTACTATATATTGTATTCGATCATGATCCAAGATTCACCACTATGTTTTGGAAGAGTCGTTAACATGCTTTAGATACTGAGCTGAACTTATGTATGGCCTATCATCATCAAACTAATGTCCAATTTGAACTCACAATACAAACACTTGAAGAAATTTTGAGAGCATACTCAATGGACTTTAAAAAAATATGGGATCAACATTTTCCTCTAGTTGAGTTCTCTTACAATGATAGTTTCCACTCAAGCATCCAAATGGATCGTTATGAATCCTTGTATATAAAGAGGTGTAGAACACCAGCATGTTACGATGAAGTTGGGGAGACAAAACTCCAAGGTCTATAAATGGTCTAAGAAATGGTGGAGAAGGTTATGACCATCCAGTAGCATATTAAAGCTTTTCAGAGTCAAAAAATGAGCAATGTTGATAATTGTCGATTAGACCTAGAGTTTGATGTTGGAGACATGGTATTCCTCTGCATATCACTGTGGAAGAGAGTTCAGAGATTTGGGAATAATGGAAAGTGTAGTCCAAGGTACGTCGGACTTTTTGAGATCCTTGATCGCATCGGAACAGTGGATTATCGACTAACACTGCCACTAAACATATCTCAAGTAAATAATTCTTTCCATATATCACTCTTGAGGAATTACATACCTGACCCATCGCATGTACTCAATCCCAATGTGGTGCCATTGGAGAATGACCTCTCCTGACTGAAAATTACTTTTTTATTTCAACAACACTTTTTAAAGGAAAAGTGAGAAACTGTGGAACAAAATACAACCATCAGACACCAAAATAAAAAAAACAAGTCCAGAACAAACAACCAACTCAGCCCCACCCTAGTAAATAAAACCTGACCCCAAGTCTTCTCTTATTAATAGAAGCTGATGGATGTATTATATCCTAGGGAAAAAGTTCTACAAAATAAGATAATGCCCCTTGTAAAGTGTTGTGGAGAAATAAAAGTTTGAAGAAGCAACGTGGGGACTGGAGGAAGTAATGAGGCAGAGTTACCCACATCTATTTTAGTATGGGAGAAAGAAATTTCAGGGGAGAAATTTCTTAAGGGGGAAGATTGTAACAACCCAAACATTTATCAATAAAAATTCTTCTTGATCTAATTAAAAGACTTATTGTGTAAAATGGTTATATAACATTTGAACATATTTGGTTTTATGATTTTGGATTTCAAAATACCATTAAGAATTTTTTACCGTTGCTAATATAGCCATTGAACAGTGATCACATGATTAGTATAAATATTATGCTTTAACAAATCCAATTTACTCAGACAATGGAATCGATAACCTCATCCAGTATAATTGATCCATACAAATCCTATTTTTTGGAGCTCAAAAATAAGGTAGAATCATTGGGCTTTTCTCTTGACTAAGCCCAAGGAAAGCTTGAACACGTTAAGCTTGAGCGGAACTGTCTACGGGAGAAGTAGAAGTTGATATAGATTACCATCTGAGCAATTTTATCTGAGCCACCCCAAGATTAGGTCACCATTGCACACCTTACTCTTCGGTCCCATGAAAGTGTTATAAGGGGTTAGGTAAAAATACCCCAGTACTATGATTATGTACATTATTTTTGTATAGAGAATATATATTCATTTTATTATTGTTAATGTGTGAATGGTTTTTAATGAAAAAATAGCATTTTTAGTTAATTAAGAAATCTATTTTGATAAATTAATGTATTTTTGAATTAATAATATTTTAATAAAATATTATCACTAAATTAATTTTTATTAGATATAAATGACAGTATAATTATTATGAATTCAATTGTGATTTTTACTATGTTTTGAAATATATTTTTATCAAAACCAATGAATTTTCAATAAATGTTAGTTTTCATTTTAAAATTAAAAAATCACATATTTATAAAATTATTTAGATAAAATAAATATTATTTTTGGAATTAGGACAT
The DNA here is from genome assembly GCA_963277665.1 of Viscum album. NCBI lineage: Eukaryota > Viridiplantae > Streptophyta > Magnoliopsida > Santalales > Viscaceae > Viscum > Viscum album. Next base: position 282,807,866 of record OY728142.1, read on the forward strand.
CAAAATTATCCAATAGTGAATTTTTCATAATTTTCTGCGACAGTTGAATTTTTGGGTAAAAATTAAATACCGTTTAAATATATATTGTGTTTTTTGACATCATATTGACCCAATAATGATAAATAAAATACTATAAACATTATTTTTGTTCAATATATGTTTTAACATTAAAATCATGTGATTTTAGGTTTTTTTGATTTATTTTACAAAGCCTTAGTGAACCTTCCAATACTTATAAAACATTTTAACTTTTTGAATTAATTTCCTTGAGAGTGTGACTCACCACCCCATAATCAAACCTAATATTTTAATTAGTTATTACATTGTCCTTATAAAATAATTTTTTCCATTACCCTTTGGAAAAAACAATGGGTAAAAACCATAGGTTGGTTTTTGGTTTGTATTAGTTTAATGTGTAGTGCCCAAAACCTAAATAATAAAGAATTCCCTCTCCTTTCCTATATAATCTCACCCAAGATCCCACTTCATCTTCACTAAAAGCCTCTAGATATCATCCAACCTCTTCCCACTTCTCTCTATAATCCTCCCAAGTCACCCCAATCTCCCAATAATCATCTCTAAAGCCCATCCCAAGCATTTGGAATCACACATCCAAGTAAGGGATTTCTTCCTCTCTCATTTTTGTCCAAGTTCCTTTATGTTGTTATACCATTTTCTATTCAGTTACAAATGTTGGGGTATGATTTTTCACATCCCATACACTTACCTCCTTGTTTTTTAATGATTATAGAACTCTTTCTCTCTTATAAATGCCTCCCATGTACACTTGTTACCATGCTGAAATTATGCTAGGGATTTCTTCCTTTCTCATTTTTGTCCAAATATCATTATGTTGTTATGACATTTTAATTTCAATTAAAAATGTTGGGGTATTATTTCTCACCTCCCCCATACTTACCTCATAATTTTTTATTGATTATAGACCCATTTATCTCTCATTAAGTCCTCCCATGTACACCTGTTACCATGTCGAAATTCCGTAAGGGATTTCTCTCTCCTAATTAACATTCAAGCAATTATTTTGTATTATGATTATAAATTCCATATATTAGTAAATGTATCTATATGACCCCTTTATTTTCCATTTCATTTATATATGATGATACACCCATTTATCTATCATAAACTATTTTTTATAAATTCTTATGTTACGTCGTTATGCTGCCTAAATTACACCGTGATTTTCTATGCCAATGTCATTGTGTCGTGAATACCACACCCATTTCCCTATCAATGGTACTCACCTTTATGCATTTTTACTTATATATTATAGAGTTTCATTGTAACATCCCCAAATGATAAAGGGTTAGATGACTAAATGATATGACTCATGTCAACAAGGTGCACCTTCCTTTTCGGGAGCCTGTCTGATTAGAACTTCACAGTTAAGCGTGCTTGGCTTGGAGTAGTGATCAGGATGGGTGACCCTCTGGGAAGTTTCTCAGGGTGTGTGTGAGTGAGGACAAAACACACTGGAAAGGACATGTGTTGGCCTGTGGGGACTATCATTAGTCATATGACCCGTTCGGGCACGTGGGTGGACCCTGGGGTGGGCCCCACGTGTCTGCGGGGGCAACTGGTGGTACCTGGTAGGCCAGGACCCGACGGCCATGTTAAGGCGGGGTGGTTGTGCTGTCACCAGGGACTCGGTTGTCACATTTGGTATCAGAGGTGGTACCCAGCCTTAAGTGCGTGGTGCACTGCCTGGGTTGAGATGTAGGGCCCACAACGAGGGCGTTGTGCCCTAAAAGGGGGGGTGATTGTAACATCCCCAAATGATAAAGGGTTAGATGACTAAATGATATGACTCATGTCAACAAGGTGCACCTTCCTTTTCGGGAGCCTGTCTGATTAGAACTTCACAGTTAAGCGTGCTTGGCTTGGAGTAGTGATCAGGATGGGTGACCCTCTGGGAAGTTTCTCAGGGTGTGTGTGAGTGAGGACAAAACACACTGGAAAGGACATGTGTTGGCCTGTGGGGACTATCATTAGTCATATGACCCGTTCGGGCACGTGGGTGGACCCTGGGGTGGGCCCCACGTGTCTGCGGGGGCAACTGGTGGTACCTGGTAGGCCAGGACCCAACGGCCATGTTAAGGCGGGGTGGTTGTGCTGTCACCAGGGACTCGGTTGTCACATTCATGTATGAATTCCACATTCCTATATCATGGAATAAATGATTATCTTTAATGATTCCATGTTGTATGATCCATGTGGCACACTTATGCATGAAATGAAATGTTTAAGAACAGAGTTCCCAGATAGCGCTCCAATGCATTGGGTAAAGATTAGTATCATGATACGTCAAGGTAAATGAGAGTTTACTCATGATAATTCAAGTGAAACTAGGGTTTACTCATGATCCATGTTCAATGGGCCTTGGATCATGTTAATATCATGTTAAATGGTGTTTCCACATTTCCAAGTTATGATAGTCATGCTATATCATGCCTTTATGTTCACGTTTATCTTATGCTTCATTAATAATGATATTGCCTAACATGTATTGTATTATTAATTGTATGCCCTGTTTAAACCCGTACTGGGATTTATAGCTCAATAATTTTATATGTATGTCCTCAGGTTATCCCATGCAGTGCTAAGTATGAGGGAATATCATGGTCATGTAAAGGAAGTTTTCAATAAAGCTATTGTGTTTTATGTAATAAGTTGTTATGTAATGTTAATAAGCCCCAAATACACAAAACATATCTATCTTATATGTTGTAACAGATGAATATTTTATGTAATAAATCATTTTTAAGTTTGTAATAAAAGATCAGGGTTGTTATATAAATATTTTGTAGGTCAATGGATTTGGGTGAGGTGGGACATCACTCACAAAGTTGAGGGATAACTATTGTAATACTTCATTGGGAGATGGTATAAAACATTTATTGTTATTTTATATATTTTTTTAGTACTATATATATCTATGTGGGTATTTTATTTTATATATTCAATGATTCATCATTACATTATGAAATTTGATGTGTAAAATTGGATATACATTTATCATACTACTAGATTTATTATTAGTGAGAGATAGTGAAGGATCATGGTTAGAATGTTTTACTTTTTTAAACATAACATATTTTTTACCTTTTAAATTATTATTTTATTAGTTATCATATGTAAAACACATTTGAGGGTGATAACTCTCACTTATGGGGTATTCATGATGAAATTGAGGGTAGATATGATGATTTTAAAAGTCCATGTTAGATATAATTTGTAAATGATGTGTGCCATTCAATGATTGGTATCAAGAAAGGATCAATGATCAGTATTAGTTAACAATTGATGTTGGTTAGTTCTTATAGTAATATAAAAATATCATCATCAGTTAAATTAATCAGAACTCATGCACTATTCTCACCATTTTCTTCTATGTAGTATGCAGAGTGGCAGAGTGTATGATAGAACTATAAAAAATTGAAAATAGTTAAAGAGGAGAAGTAGAAATTCTTGTAGTATCAAACTTATTAGATGTTTTAGTATATTTTAAAAAAATGGTGTTTAGTGATATAGTTCCCTCTTCCACCTCCTACTGATTCGTTTATAAGTTATATCACTCCTTAGAGTGATTTTCTTATTAATCTATGATGTATTAAACTTAATACATAATAAATATTTTTTATAATTTTAGTTATGGATCTTATTTGTATAATTTTCTTTTATTTTTATGTTTTTATTTTTTTAATTAAATTTTTTATATTTTTTTCAAAAGATGTATCCATAGCAATTAATTTCAAAAATTATTATTTTATGATGAATTAAAATAGTAATCATTAATAATAACACATCACACACTATTTTTTGTATATAATAATATTTTTTGTTAATAATATCCTATCACAAACATTTTGTGATGGATTATAATTTTTTATGAAGAAAATTTCACAAAATAGTATTTTTTTTATAGACCATGGAAAATAATGGTAGTTATAATAGAGTTTTTATGATCATTTGGTCTGATTTTATGAATGTTATTATATTTTTAGTAAATATTTTTTCTATGAATTTATTTGTGTTTCAGGTAAAAATGAGTTGATTCTTATTAGAATAAGTTTCTTTTACTCCTCTAATAAAGTTAGATGGTTATTTTATGATCATCAAAGTATCTAATATCATGATTTCTAAAACTTCTCATGATTCAAGATAGTTTCATTCCAGGAGAATATGAATTGAGATAGTTTGCACAAAATTGAAGTTATTAAATGATGAAGTGGTAGACTTTACTAATTTAAAAGTTATAAAGTCATTGATCTATGACAGTATGATATTTTTATCTTTAATTTTATAACAAATATAGAAATATTGGGATTAATAACAGATGAAAATTTTATTTTGTCTTCCAGATAGAGAAATCTAATAACCACCAAAAACAAGTTCCACTATATAGAATCTCGAAAGATCATCAAACATATAATATCAGAAAAACACTCCAAGGATCGTTTGAAAAATGAGAACTAGATAGAGGAAATATTATGAGTTACCCAAACAAACAATATTGAATCCATTATAGGAAGAAAATTATAAATATTAACAGATGAGAAATATTGAATCCATCAGAAATAGGTTTCTTAAAATATTGTATCATGATGAATGTGTACCAGATAGAGAAAATATTTGTGAGTATACCACATAGAAAAAGATAATGGTTTACCAAATAAATTCCACCAAATGAATAATACATAAGATCACCAGATGGGAAAATTTGAAAATCAACTCATGGACCACTTCCTTATAGAGGAGTTATTATGAATAAAAGGTAAAAAAAGTTCTTACAATGTATCGGACAAAGTTTTATTAATTGTTGTACACTCTAATCATATTAATGTTGTACATATTTACATTCAGTGGTTATAAAAATTTCAAATATTGGAGAATTTTTTGAAGAGATCATTGACACTAGATTTGAGTAAGTTCTCAAGATGAATGTTAACTTTAAATAATCTGGAGGCTTTTGAGGTGGTCAAACATTATATTAATTTAGTGGTAAATCCAAAATTTGATATTGTGTTTATTTCTTGTTTTATAGATGAGGTATGAGAATATATGGGGGATAAGTGTCATTGTGAAGTGATATTGTTTCTATGCAAAGGGAAATTGTGGATGTTTTTTAGATAGTTTAGTATAAGTAATCGACCACGAATTTTCTTGGTTGAAGTAGAGTTGTACAAAACATAGTGTACCATATAGAGGTTCATTGGACATACGTGAATCATATAAAGGTTCATTAGGTATAGCTAAATCTTATGGATTAACATCAGATAAAGTAAAATTATAAAAAAGTGTATTTGATAGACATGTTATGGACTGACATGCACCAGAAATAGGTGTAATTGATATAAAGGTACTGAAAAAATAATTTCCAGACATAATTTATTTTGAACAGCTTTTAAAGTTTTAATATTACAACGTCTTTTAAGGAGAAATAATCTTTATAACTAGTGGGAACTAGTAATATTGATCAATAGGGTGCAAAGAGATATCAATAAGATTTCACTCAGTTTTCTTTAATTTCATAATATAGTGAATATTTGTGGATCGAATAGATTTTACATAGTAAGGACTAGGTACCAACATTGGGAATAAACATTATAATCACCTTTTTACCTCTCTTTAATTATTTATCTTTTCATATAGATTAGTTTGGGTTTTAATGTTAAGGTATTGAACTTTTAAAAAGTTGCCGAGATTAGTGTTAGGTTAAATTAAATTACAAAATATCATAATTGATTCACCCCAACCCCCTAAACGGTCTACACAATCTTATGAATGTCAATTGGTAGTGGATAAAATATTCCTTGTTAAGATCATGATATTTTTTCTCAGGGATAATATCAACTTGTTCAATAGTATAGTTATTCCTACCTTTTGTGGAAAAAAATATCATGGATTGAAAAATTGAATGATATCATATATTCTGTATTTTGGCATAGAGGTGATTAATAATGTTACTACAGGGTTTTCACCCATAGAGTAAGACTCTCTTATTTCATTTACTAAGAAGAGGAATGTCAAGGTTGGTGAAAAATATTGAAATTTTTTTCTTAAAAAATTATTTTTAAAGTTTTTATTTGGAGGTGATGGGTCTCAAAAAAGAGAATTAAACATGTGAAAAAACTGAAAGCATCATTGAAAAAATGTAAAAGTAAAGGAAGAAAATATTCAAATTTGGGGAAGTGAGTTCAATGATATCAGGATGAGAGAAGATAAAACTATTGTTAACTACATTACATGAGTAAATGAAATGATATTTTTGTAAGATTCAACAAATGTCAAAAATATATATTTGGAAATTTCAAAACATTATTGATCCAAAAGTCTCCACATTATTATATGAATATAATTTTCCCCATGATGAATTACATAACATTATTTTTGTGTATGAAATGATGAAATCTATAGTATTAAAAAATTAAATTATGATTGATATTGATTTTAAAGCTATGGAGAGGCTAAAAATTCAAGAACAAAAACATGAGATAATTGATCATAGTGAATTGGATAATAGGAAATAAGATGCTATAGTGAATAAGAGGATGGTGTATGTTATCTCTAAGGTTTACCAAAAAGGTGGAGGAAATTACAAAATAAAGCTCTAACTTAAATTCTTTGAGTGTGGGGGAATCTAGAATTTTCAAATAAAATATATAAAGAATAAATATAGAGATATGATAATGATGATTTCGAAGAAAATACTTGGAGGGACAAGTTTAGTTAAACTTATAAGGATATTATGAAATCCAAAAAAAAATAAAAAAAAGTTAATTAGAAGGAACAAAATAAGTATATTGAGTAAAAGGAAATAGCTTGACTCTACTGAAGACATCTCATCAAAAATGATGTTCTAAAAAAGTTCATAACCTTCATGGATCATGTTAAAAGAAAGAAGATAAGTAAAAATATAAAAAAAGAATAATGTGAAAAAAACTTATATGGAACATCTTCTGATATCGTAACTTGAGGAATATCTTGAACAAAACACAAAACTCAAAATCAAATATATAATTATAAATAAGGAAAGTGAAAAAAAGAATAATTTCTCAAAAACGAAGATGTTGACATAAAATAAATTTAATACCTTAATATGAATGATGAAAAAAAATAGAAAATGTTGAAATGTATTGATGAAAAACATAATTCTATGTAATAAAAGATATGTGATATATAATATTGATGTTTTTAGGTTGAAATTCCTTAAATAAAATGAATGGTAATTTCAAAAAATCTTCATAGGTAAAGGATGAAATATCGAAAACTGTTGGAAAAACTCATTGAAACAATCATGTGAAATATACATCGACTATATTTAAAATTTCATCTAATTATACTAATGATATGGTTTCTAGAATAAACAATTGGATATCATGGGTTATGAAAGGATGTGAGAAATACATATCATCGATAGAAGTTACAAATAACATCAAGAGGAATGATTGCCCATTACAAGGGAAATAAGATACTATAGCATTCACTAAATTTGAGTAAAATATCCCTATAAAAAACCACACATATATATAATATTTATGTTTAATTGATATTGTTGGTTTTGTGAGATATTTAGACATAATGAATATAATTATTGGCACAACATATCATTCCCCTATAGTAGGGAATAAATGAGGGTGAGGAATAATGTAATTTTGAGAAGAAACTTCTTAAAGCTAATAAAAGAAACAATAGAAAATTCATCAGAAATTACAAACACTCAAGGAAAAACATATTTTACTACTTTGAGGAAAATTTTTTATGGTGTTCCCAACTAGGTCGTTTTGCTAAATATTATATGACAACTCTTTCAAGGGAAATTAATTGTACCTTAAAATAAAAAGAAGATGGAAAACAGAAGATTGAATATATTGATTTTATTTTAGATAATGATATAAAATATAGAAAAAATAATAAATCATGGATTCTCATCAATGATTTTCCCTCACATATGAAATTTTTTTAAAAACATTAAGAATTTTTAAATAATGTGAGGGAAGAACTACCATACTTTTAAATGATAGTTATTTAAAATAATAAGAATTATAATATCTAAGATTTAAGATCCAAAGATAAATTCAAAGGATGTTATAATTATATATATATTGAAACATAACTTACTGTGTGTTAGCTAACTTTATGATGATGAAAATGAATTTATAATTCAAAAATATTCATGTATCATCCAATATTTAAATGATTTTAAATTTTTTACAACGGGATAATGGGTTAAATGTGAACTAATACATATATATATATATATATGATATTATATATATAATTTTCTATTTAATAATATGTATTTAATGTAGGTATTATTATGTGTGTATTAATACACATGATAATAAATAAATGAATATTAATTTATTTCTCCCAAAAAAAATTTATTATCAATCCATTATGAATGGATTGACTGGATTGTTTTTTTAATTGGATTCAATTATTTTATCACAATGGGAATAATTGTATATAAATACATAAATATGGTAGATGTTTTTTATTCAATGAAATATTTCATGGATGGATATATAAAGGGATGTGATCTCTTTTATCATTCAAAATAAACTGTGATCAATCCTCTCAATAATCGCTTCCTCGTATACTCTTTTTCATCATCGGAGATGGGGGTGATAGAAACCCTTTATCATTTGAGTATCCTCATGATAAGATCACATATCTATTTCCTATTTTCCTCTCCCCACTGAGTCAGGGTGATTTTTCACTACCTTTTTTTATTCATTAATCATTTTCATTCGCTAAAGAAGAACAAGACTATTGTTGTTTGTGTTTTCCAAGTACATTATTTTACATATTTATTTACATGTTGACTCATAAAGATATCTCTACCATGTTTTTTGTTATATTCTGTTGTATATGATCATAAATTGATTATTCTAAACCCATTAGTGGTATCGGAGGAAGGCTTCTTTGATGAATCAACATGTTTATTTTTTGATGAAAAATATGTTATAATTATACAATGATATTTTTCAATCCTAAAAATAAAAATGAAAAGTTCATATATATTAATATTATTTAAAAAAATAAATAAATTATTTTTTTCAAGATAATTCAGTTTTGAATTAAATTATACTATTTGTAGTTTTTTATAAATAATGAAAAAAATATTTTGAAATATTTATATAAATTTATAAAAGTGTTTTATAAATTAATTAAATATAAAATTTTATGGTTAGTTGATAAATATTTATTTAAATACCTTTGAAAAATTAAAAGGAATGTTTTATGATATTTAAATAAATGGTTTATTTAGAAATTATAAATTTTAATTAATAAAGTGTTTATAAATTACAAGAAATATGATATTTAAATTATATAAAAATTATATAACAGATATTGAATTATAAAATGTTTATAATTTGTGAAATATCATATTAATACCATTTAATATGAAATGTTATGGGTTCATATAAAAAACAATATAAATTTTTTGTATTCTTAATAATTCATATGATTATAGATATACATAAGGGTGTATGCTTATTATTAATCCTTCTTACCTATGGTTGGTAATATACCTAGCCTGAAAACCTTGATACATTGATACTATTCTTATTCAAGTCAACATATGAACATATGTAATTAGGGAGTGGTTGGGTAAGTTGTTGATCTTTTCATCAGTCAGAGTGAAGCCAAGATGGGATTTTTTTTCATATGTATGACAAGAAAAGACATATGTCCCTTTATTGAATTAGAATGATTAAATTCATGATGTTTCTTAGTTATTTCAAATATGATGTTTTTATATACTTAGATAAATGACATGTGATGTGATTATCAGATAGGAGAATGATCTGTGAATTATTTATCCACTTGGTTAGTATTTTTTAAAGAATCATGAAAATAATGAGATTTATATAACAAATTAAAATGTGTCATGTCTAGTGGTTTCTTGATGTCATGGAAAAAGGGATTATAATATATATATATATTTATTTATGTGTGTATAATTTATATGATATATCTTCTGGTGGACTTGTCTATATAGTGATATCTGTATGCTTGAGTGAGATCACAATACACCCATTAGTAGCTTGAGTAGCATTGATTTTTTCCTAGAGGCTACTCATTATTTACATCTATAAAATAGAGACTTAATAGTTATTTTGAATGTTGATAAGGACCCTAGGGTCATACAATTAGGTACATGTATAAGGCAAAAAATTTTGATAATATTTTTGTTCAAAATGAAGATATTTTTATGAAAACAGAAATCCAAAATAGATTGGATGGATTCATAAAGGTTTTAAAATTATTCATAAATTCATTATTTCTATTTTATTTAAAGGGATATATTTTTAAATATCCACTAATATATATATAAATTTTGATATTATATATATATATTTTTTTTATTTAATAATAATCAATTGATGTAGGTATTATTATGCATGTATTAAATAAATACAATAATACATATATATATATGTGATATATATATTTATTTCTCCCAAACTATTTTTATTATCAAAGAATTATGAATGGATTTAATGGGTTTAATATTTTTTGAATAGGATTCAATGACTTTATGGAAATTTGAATAAATTTATATGGATTAATAAATATGGCCAATGTCTTTCATTTAATTAAATGCATCATGGATGAATATATAAACGTATGTGATCCCTACTATTGTACACAACATATTATGATTAATCCTCTAACTTCTATCTTCCTCATATATTGTTGTTCATCTTTTGAGATGAGGGTGAAACCACCCATTCATCATCCAGGTATCCTCGCGATATGATCATATATCCATGGATAGCCTCCATCAGAGGTAGGGTTCTTTTGTTTTATATTTTTTTGATCATCAACATGCATTCTACTTCACCATGGAATAATAAAAATTCTATTTTCATCATTTTATAGGTATTCTATATTATATATTTATTTATGTATTGATTCATAATGATATATATTCTTGTGTTTGGGTAATATTCCATTGTATGTGATCTTATGATAATTATTATAAACCCATCATAATGAACCAGTGACAATATATTCCATTATATAGATCCTATTAATTATTTTAATTTAATTTCAGTGGATTAAAACAAGTTGTGGAACCGAAGTGATGGGAATATTGGCCATAAAATCACTAGAAAATTTTATAAGAAATATGTTGAAATTGATTTATAACAACTAAAGAGGAGAGATGATTCTATTTTTATAAATTCCTAAAAATGAAGGATGGTTAGTGTAAGTCATAAGATATTTTAAATTCAATTCATTGAACCACTTGATCTAGCACACTTGGATCTTTGTGTTTCAATGTGACATCAATCAAAAAAGTTTAATTTTTCATTTATTACTCTCATGGATGAATTTACTCAAATAACTGGCATAATTTTCCTGAAAAATAAATTTGAGGCTATAGAGTTGTATAAATATTTTAAAAGGTAAGTTGACAAGAATTTGGGTGTGTATATATTGATTTTGAGATAAAATAATTGAAAAAAGAACTCAAATATATCTTTCAAGTCGTACCTGAAGAAACATTTTATTATTCCCTAATATATTTCTCTTTAAAGATCTCAACAAAAAGAGTAACAGAAAGAAAAAAACAAAAGTATAGTTGATATGGGAATAATAATTCTCTCCGAATATAAACATTCAAAATTATTTTTGAGAGAATCGACAAGTACAATTGTACATGTTCAAAATAAATATTTTCTTCAAATAGAATAAAAAATGAATCCAAATAAGATATTGTATAAGAAAAAGATTATAGTGAAATGATTCATGTTATTTGGGATACCTTGATTAATAAAGATCATAAATACAGTTTTTATAAAGTTAGACGAAAAGGAAAAATAAGTTTTTTTCATGGTATATACATCCAATAGAAGAAGCTAAAATTATTATAGTAAACTTGTGTATAATTTGGTTAAAACCAACTATTTGAAATTCTTTGCAAACTATTCCACCTTAATTAAAGATGTTGAAGATGATATCGATGGTCTAACATGTGATATAATGAAAACATACAATAAATTTAATGATAAAGAAGTTGATTTCAAGCCTAATATTTTATAGGTATATTCTTTCTAGTCTAGTGATTAAGAAATAAAGTTTTGAAGAAAAAAACAAAAATATCAAAAAAAAATTAAAAAAAGTTGAATCTGACAATATCATTAGAAATCAACAAGCTCTAATTCAAACCAGACAAAAACTAAGGTATGAGAATTAAATATCAATTGTCTCATATTTGGAAACACAGTCTATTATTAATGTATTTAATCATAAAAATGGTTAAATTTTATGAATTAACAGTTGAATTATATAGAGAAAAAATAACACATGGTGTCTTGTTCCTCTACTATAAAAGAATAATGTTATAGGAATAAAATGGTTTTTTAGAAATAAACTCAATATATAGGTAGAAATTTCAAGGAAGAAAGAACAACTAGTTTGTAAACATTATTCACTGGTGAAAGGTTTTTATTTTTAATAAACATTTTCCCTATTTAAATACTGGAAACTATCATAATGTTTTTGGCTATTAATACTCATTTAAATTACTAAGCATACCTTGGGGATGTCAAGTTATCATTATTGAATAGATCAATTAAATAATAAGATTATATTGAAAAAAAATGGATTCATAATTGATATATATGAATCTTTGGTATGTAAACTAAAAAAATATTAGATTATAATAGCCCCTCATGGTTAGTATGAGAAACATGAAAATTTTATAAAGTAGATGAACATTTATAAATGAAATTTTTATTCAACTTTTACATGGAATAAATGTGTATAGGTACCCCAATAGTCACTTTTTATGAATTATATACTTTTTTCTGGTGATAGGGATAAATTAGGTGATGGATTGACGAATTTGTTTATAGGATTTCATGCTTAGTAAAAAATAATCTACATATTTATATCATAATAAAATTATTACAAAGAGTTATTATAAAAGTTTGGTATAATAGATTCAAATAAATTTTCTTCACCCATTACTAATATTATGGAGATCAGAGAAGATGAATTTTACCAAGGTGTAAATGAGAAGGAAATTCAAAATTTTATCTGAATATTACTTTATCTTACTACTTCCAGAAAGGAAATTTCATACGTTGTAAATTTATTTACAAGATATCAATGTTATCTGAAGGAATCACACATACTGGAAACAAAATCAATCCTCATGTATGTTAAAGAAACATAAAATTATTTCTTAATGTATTTATAGAGTAATGAGTTGAACTTTATTAGTTTTACAAATGTTGATTGGGTTTGATAAAATAATGATAAAAATCAACGTCATGAGAAAATTTATTCTTGGTGGAATGTGTTATGTGTTTTAATAGTAAGAAACAAAGTTCTTTTACTTTGAGTGCATTGTAAGAATAATATGTTTTAATTACCCAAGATTTTATACAAATGATGTGGCTAAATGTTTAATTAGAGGATTTTAGGGTGAATTTTGAAAAAAAGTTGAAGATTATTTATGATAATCATGTTTCCATTAATCTCTCTAAAAATACAATGAGAATTTCATCTCTAAACACATTAATATTAAAGATCACATAATTAAAGAGATGGTTTATATTTGGGAAGTAATTCTTGAGTATATTTTATGAAAAGTTCAAATTTATTATGTTTTCACCAAATCCATTATTAGGGAAATAATTGAGTAATTGAGGATAGAATTACATTTTTAACGTCCAATAGGGAATTAACAATGTTCTTGAGATGACACCCGTGTTTCTTTGGTTCTTATTTTCAAATGGGGAGAATAATTAAAACACATTAATCTATATTTTATTAATCTAAAATTGGTATTTTTATATAAAGGGTAAGTAAAATTTATGTAAGTTATGATTCTGAAAATTGAGATGATTGAAGGGGGAATTATCAATATAATGTAAAAAAATTTCTTATCACTAAGGTATGAAATTCCTTGATAAACATTGCTTTATATAGTATTTTTGTGTCATGTCACTTCTCTATGAGAATTGTTTTGGTTTGATGAAATTTGAGAAAAGAGTTGTTGATGATGATTCTAATAAAACTAAAATAGGATATTTAATATCCTTGGTTTGATTTTTTAAATATTTATTAATTTTTTTCAATATTATTTCTATAATTTATTTTCTGTTTCAAGTGAAAATGAGTTGGGACTTATCAAACTAATTTTAAGTAATTTATCATACCATGTCATATGATGTAATGATAATCCTTAATGTTTTTAATATCATGATCATGAAACTCTATCATGGTTCAATATTTGTTCACTCAGAATGTTTTTTAAATATATTTTTTGTTAAATGTTGATGTTATAAAATGCTAAAGTGGAAAAATGATCAAGTTTTGAAGTTATGAAGTCATGGATTTAATGATTTATGATTTTTTCATCTTTGAAGTAATACCAAATGAATAATTTTATAAATTTATACTTAATGAAGAAATATATAAATTTTATCATATAGAAAAATAATAAGACCACCAAACAATGTTCCATTAAATAGTCACTCAAAAAATCATTAGATAGAGAATATTGAACATTCTTTTGGAAGATCATTAGAAAAAAAATAATTGTATGGAGGAAATATAATGGGTTTACCAAACAAAAACACTTCAATCCATTAGAAGAGGAAAAATATAATGATTAATGGACATGAAATCTTGATTCAGTTGGATATAGTTTTTCAAACATAGTGGATCTGGATGAAGCCGTATCATAGAGGGAAAATATTTTTGAGTCCCTTAGAAAGTGAAACATGAAGGTGAACTAGATAGAGTACACCAAATGAAGAAATAAAAATATCATTAGATAGAAAAATGATAATATCGCTAGATGAAGAACTACAAGATGGAGGATTTCATATGAAGAACCAAAAATATAATTTCTTAATCTATATAAAACAAATCTTCCTTTATGTTTATACATTCTTGACATTATAATGATACTAAGTTAATATTTAAATGATCATTATATATCTCAGTTTTGAGGAAATTTTGAAGATATTGTTGATGTTTAAATTTTAATAGGTTCTAATGAATAATGTTGAATCCAAATAAATTGAATTATTTTAAGGAGGTAAAACGAAATTTGAGTTTATAATAAAATAAAAAATTAGTTTTCATGTTTCAACCATGTTTTTTAGAGGATGTATGATTATATAAATGGGATCAGGGTAATTTTATAGTGTTTTTGTTATTGGGAAGAGTGAAATTGTTGAAGTTTCTAAGTGAGTACAGTGTGAGTAGCTGACCAAGAGTCCACTTGGTTGAAGAATAGATTTTATGAACACAATATAATAGATGTAGGTATATTAAATTAAGGTGAATCAAATATAGGTACATTATATGGAATAACATCGAACAGATGTTCATCAGATAGAATTTTACTAGATATATGCATATAGAACTAAGGATCACCGAACTTTAGTGAACTGGATATAGTTTCAAAAAAAATAAAATAGATTTTATTGTGATTATATTTCAATGTTTTAATATTTCCTTATATATCAAGAATAAGAAAACTTTATAACTAGTGGAAAATAGTAATATTTCCTATCTAGATACAAAAGGATATTTACGGGAGTTAACTCATCTATAATAACTTTCATCATATAGTGAATATCCAGGGATATATGAGAGTCAACATGGAAAGTAATAGGTACCCACATTTGGACCAAACCTTATAAAAATCTATGCTCTCTATATTATTTACTTATCTCTTCATATTGGTGAGGTTGTGTAATTAATTTGAGAGGATCAAAATTTTAACAAGATGAAATGTTTAATTTTAGGAGAAAGGAACTTTTAAAAGTTATCCACTAATTATACCCCCCCCCCCTCTTAGTGGTCTATAAAATTGATGGAACTTCATGTTTTGAGTAATGTATTATTTACAACTATTGACCCCCAAAAATAATAATTAATGACAAAATATAAACCTTTTTTAATGAAGTTCATCTATCACAAAAAAAAATATAATTTTTTCTATAATATTTTTAGGATATTTCCATATCAACTCAGATACTCAATATGATTGGAAATATAAATGACTTGGATATACTGGGGTCACCAATCAGGCTTGACCTAGCTATAAACATCATTCTAAAATCATTTACAAAAAATGCTTTAATTGTTTATTTTGAATTATAGCATGAATTATTTCAAAAATGTTTACCTGATATTCTGAATATTTTAATGATTATTGAGAAGGACATTAGAGTTTTACGATCAAGTGTGACAATGATTATATATAAAGTAAAGAATAAATGTTTTGGTCATAAGGAGAAGAAGATATGTTATAGAGAGTCCACAACAAATATTTTAAACTGATTAAGGGTGATTCTAAGGAAGGTAATTTTTTCACAATAGTAAACCTAGATATTGGAGATAGGATTGTCTAAAATACCTATATAGGTTAAAGAAACAAGATAAACTATCCATGTTAAGTATTTATGTTATAGAAATCAATTAACATATTTTAAATGGTACATAATCCCAATTAAAATTATAAAAATATTTTAAATATATTTAGGAGTTCAAAACTGATGAATCCATAGAGGATGAAGTTTCAAGAATGTACCCAAATGATGAAGCAAATTGTTTTTACATTGAATGTTATTGAATTAGAATACTTAAAATATAGAGTAATTTAAATTTATAAATCATGTTTATTTTTCATTTCATCTTCTCTTATTTGAGAATAGATTTGTTACTTCAAACAATGGTTGTTATCAATAAATAATACAATTTCTTTGATATACATGGTTTATTATTTAATCCAATCTATAATTTGTTTGAAAGTAGATATGAATGAATGGTTTTTTATACATGATAAAAGTGTTTTATACAATATATTTCTTAAAATAAAAAGTAGATGTATCCCATCAACTAAAATTGAATATTTTAAATAATAAAATCATATTTTTATTGTTTATCACTAAAAAATTGAATAAATTATAATATATGAGTGTTGATATTTTATTTATTAAATATTATAATAAATAAAATAAGTGTCATTTTGAAACATGGAAGATTTTTTGTATTTTATATTTTAGAAAAAATATACTTTCTAAGAGGCTAGTGGTAGTATGTTTGAATTATACTAAATTAAAAAATGTAACAAAAAATTGATTTTAGTAGTCTAATTAAAATTAAAATTCAATTTATATCCTAAAATATTTTAGGGTATATTGGTAAAGAATTATCTTAATTTAAATAGTTACATTTATATTTATTATAAAATGATCTCAAACAAAATTTTGAATGGAAATGTACCAATATAGTGATAATCATATGAAATTTTCTAATTATTTATACAAGAAAAGTTTTTAGCATCATAACATTGAATGTTATGAAGTAAAGAAGTTTAAATATTATTTTCATAGAGTTAAACATGATGATTATAAATATTATTCTAACTATTATTCAAACAATATTTCTTTATAAAAGTTAACCCATAAAATATATTTAGTGGGAGGATTAATCAGATGGTCCCATGGTGATGTGATGGGAATTACATGGTGATTAAATTAGTTTAAGAAAACATTGAAAATGTAGTAATAATACGTCATCTCTAGTGATCTATCATGTGGGATATGATTATAATTATTCTTATATATTATTCTTTAGTATTATTTAATAATTTTAGGAATATAGAAAATTTATCATTCTATATAAAACGAAATACTCACTTTATGATTCTTTTATGTTGGTTGAATATAATCATGAAGTGAAATTATAATTGATCTCTCAAAGTATGACTTTGAGTTATCCCTAATAAATCATCATCATGAATAATTACTTGTTATGATAACCTGTGAATATTTTCAAGGGATGGGTTTTGTATAAAGATATGAAATATTATCATAAGACACAAAATGAGTTTTTTGTGATGGATAGCCCCCTACGTATACCATATGGACTGTCATAAACTTTATATTTGGTATACCAAATATGAATGTTTTATATTTAATACTCATTAAAAATGATAAAAATATTCCTATCATTTGAACCTTTATAGATTGATACCTTTTAAACAAATTCCTTGAGGTTGAGCTAATAAAGGTGTGGTTGGGTATGTTGTTGATCATTTCATCAGTTAAGGATTAACCAAAATGAAAATTTTCGTACCATATGATGAGTATGTAATATGTGAAATCAATTATAATATTCCAATTAATTTTATTTCCATACATAGATATGTATCATGTGATGTTATAATCTATTTGTATGAGGGATATATGATGTGATCATCCATCTGGGTGAATGACATATGAAATTTTCATCCTTATAGTCAATCTATACAAATAGAATGAAGAAAATATGATAATGATACTTGGTACTGATATAATCCATGTCTAATGGTCACTAATTATCTTCAAAAAAAATATTATATGATTATTTGTACTCATATATGATATATTTGGAAGAAAAACATTATTGAAATATATGTATTTAATGGAGATCATTCTATATCCCTTTATAGATTGAGTAACAATGATTCTTTTCTACAAGTTTCCCTTTACTGAAAATTGTGGATTATAAATTTAAAAAAAAAAGATCAATTATATAAAGACTCATGGGGCCATAATTTGGTGTTTTAGGAATGGGTATTAATGAACCATAGGATTTGTTGATAATATTTTAATTGTGTTCAACCGATAATTATGACACTAATTGTGATGATTGTAGATGTGTCCTTGAAGATCAAATACATACTTCAAAGGTGTTGACAAAATTACATATTATTTAAAAACATTTTTGAATAATTATGATGACCATAAAACATATTATTTTTTATGATGATTTTTTGAGATGGTGATGTTAAGAAGACTATGGAGGATAAGTATTTCATGAGGTTTTTTAATTGTTAATCCCATGAAAAACATTTTATTTTTTTCATTAAGAATTCCCATGGTAGAATATTGAGTTTCAAAAAAATAACTTTTACTATACATTTTGTGTGGTATTTACCCAAAAAATGTTCCCAATCCATGACCGACCAAGGAACCACCTCAGACCACATATGGGTCCAAGGTCAATCTTGTGGATGATAGGTCAACCAAGAATTATGTGGGTGGTAGTTGTGAGTATGGTAATGCATAAAACACCCATAGGACATGTAATAGCATATATAGGTTGTGAACAGGGCACATGAGTGAGTTACAAGGGGACCACGTAATGGGTTGTCATAGCTTCTACAAGACATGTGTTAATGTGTGCCTAGATGAGAACATTGGTTCTAGACTGAGAGGTTTACCAAACAAGTTTACTTATTAGGCAGTTCTTGACCAAGTGAAAAAGTGATGTAGGATTCAGTTTATGTGTTCATTTTTTCTCCCTTTTAAAAATTTACTCATAGAAGGAGAGATGTGATATCGCATGAATATGTGACATACAATCACTTCATTGGATCATCCTTAAAGTTAAACATGTGAAGGGTTTTTTCACATGATCAAGGCAACAAAAAACTGCACTATGGATGACTCTAGTGATCAAACTGAGGGAGATATACATGATCAATCTCTTCGACCCCATACATGAAATCTATTTCTTACAAGTATGTGATTCTTTGGATAATATTTTACTACTGAGGATGATTCTATGTTTCATATAATTATTCCACTGATACATCGAAAGAATGATGATTGATCGCATGAAACTATACTGAAAATCATCACAACATCATGTAAAGAATTGTGTATATGATAAGGTTCAGTCATGTAGAACTTGCATCACAAGAACTCTTCATCAATACATGATTGTGTTTCCACATTGGAAATTCATGAAGAAGTGGATGCTGTCAGAATTTTAAATTCAATACATACATATAGATATTTATTCATTTAATGATATTTTTCTCATCTTGAAAAAATTATTGGAGAGGTAGTGAATGCCACACTTATAAATAATGTGGTATAGAAGAGGGTTTGTGCTTGTTTCATAACACATATTTATATATATATATATAATTCCAAAAAAGAGCATCAATGGTATACCCTATTCATGTGGAGAAGATACATGATATAACATCCTGACTAAATAACTGATCTATCTTATAATTCTACATGACATTATGTGTACCCCACTGTATGCCAGAGGCTACCGACTACTAGGGAAGGTCTCGAGTGAAATCATGGGGGGAATATACACTCCATTATAATAAAAAATAATAAATAAACAACCAAACATATAATAATATACGATCAGAGTATGCTGATACCAACAACATATCATTAGTAAATAATGAATCTAAAAACAATAATCTCAACATTCATAACAAGATTATCATAGTGACTACCTATCGATCGAATGACGTATACAAATAAATAAAAGTACAAAATTATAAGAGTCTTTGTAACTCTAAGCCTCACCTTATCGCAGTATCTATAATAGTAGTGATCTATCCTACTCAATAATAAACTTGAGCCATATCCCAACCTATACCAAAAATAAGTGAGTGATTCTTGGGTAAACCATGTGTCATAGTCACTTGATCAGGGTGTGAGTATAACGTTTTATGACACTACGAGTATTGTTTAGTACCCACTCAATAATATGAAGTTTATCTTGATGTGATATTCACATCAAGAATTCAACGGTGAAACATAACTTTGGAACATATCACATAATCACCAATGCACAATAAATAAAATAAACAACCATATACTGAGCGTTTGTGCCCTTACCAATCATCCATGAACCCTTAGTTGAACCTGATTTGTCTCTAGGGAATAATGTAGTCATAATAGATTTCATAATTGAATAAGGGATACCTACAAGGTTGTTTCATGATGAATTGATAAAAAGTTTAATTTGAAATCCACAAGTCAGCAAGAAAAAACATCACATGGAATCTTAATGACATTAATACAACATGTCACTCAGAGTCATCATGGAATTGAGGCAAAACACCACTTAGAATACACATGGAATCGAAGAAACATATCACTAGAAGTCTAAATGGAATCAATTAAATCTGTCACTCGACTTACACAATGACATCATACCACAAGGCTACTATCACGGGACATGAATATATTAACCCATGCCACTACCCTATGCTCAAGACCATTTTCACCATCATAGAATGATTTTTACACTAGACTTATAAGGGTTTAGTCATAACATGATGGTCCACCAATCACCAACACCAAATAAGTGCCTCCAAAGGCTATATAATATTTCATAAAATAGGGATGATCATACATGTAGAAATATCATGGAATATCATCATGATTATTTTGTAGTAATTTACTAATACATGTGATCATCATCAAATATGGTGAAACAAGATATATGGGAATAATCCTAGAAAAATAATCATAAGGGTCTCATGGTATACACACTCACCCACATGAGATCACTATTAATCATAGTCAGTATTGTATTCCCATTCAAGTATCACATAATGTAATAAAAGAGTGAACATATAAATATAACATGGCATATCAACATGAGTCATAGTAGTTTTACATGTGACCAAAATAAATCTTTTTTTTAGGATATCTAAGAAGATGTATGGAATAAATCAATATATGTGGTATAATGGGACACTCACACATGAAAAATATTCCTCAAGTTTTCGATGTAAGTAAAGTAGCTATTTAGTTATCAAGCCTTAACCATCAGTGGCCAGTAAAAAACAAGTGTATAGGGGTCCATCGTTTCCCTTGGAAATTTTTATAATTAAATTAGGAATGGTTACTTAAATTAATTAATTAATTAATTATGAAATATATGTTAATAATATAGTTATGAATTTAAGGTTCATTCACCTAAGGTGGTGAACCTTATATCGTATGAAAATAAACCATACATAAACCATAGGGTAGAGTACATGGGACCACTTACCTCAAATAGAGACAACTCCCAACCAAGAAAATCCTAAAATCTTACTCAAGTCATCCAAGTCAATTCAGTCACCAATGATCACAAAAAAATTCTAAATCATACCCATTATTTCCAAAATAGTTAATTATAACTAAATTATAATTAATTAATAAATTATAAGAACTCATATTAAAATTTAAAAAGCACAAATTACTTACGGGATATGAAAACCTAGTCATAACCATAACCAAACATCCATGGAACATCCATCTCAAACTTCTGACTTCATTCCATTCAAATTCCCCATTGTGAGACAACAATACAATGTCCAATTTAAAATTATTAAATTATAAACTTTATAAGAAACCAACCAAATGAAATACCTTATTTGAAACATCATCCAATGTAATTTGAGCCACTCCCATCACACTATTTATTCTAAGTCAAGTAAAATACACAAATAAATTCCATGTTTCGATGTAATATTCAATATAAATTGATCAAAACCCATATAAGGAATTATCAAAGGACATACATTTGTTAAAACACCTGTCAATGACATGAATTTATCATAATGGTGCATATTATAGCCACGATGATCCAAAAATCCATCAAAATGTGATGGAATTGTCTTTTAATTTCTGATTTGGAGACAATATAATGATCAATTGAGAAGCAAGATGATGGAGTGTAAGAAGAACTGAAGAAAATTGTGACATTGAAGGGATAAAAAGGATTAAATTACTAATAGAAAAATCAAAAATGAACGAAAACATGATATACCATCGAAGGAGTAATAATGAAACTATGATTGATTAATATTGAAGGTTATTTCATGAATTCACAATTGTATCGCATCAAGATCCACCCCAGATCAAATGATACTCCTAGATGGAGGAATATAGGAAATATTGGTGGAATGTGTCTCAAACATTTGATCTAAGACTAATAATTCTAAGGGGGTCTAGTGGTAAAAAAATAAAAATATCCTTCCATAAAACCATTCCCAATGTACCCCACCATCTATTTTATCGATTCCAATAAGAAATATGGTGGCCCACCATCTAGTCGAGGTCACCTGTTGGGAAGCGGGCTCACTGTCTTTCCAACTAGAGAGATATTTTATTCTAATCAGCTAGTTGGTGAGTCCTAATGGGTGAAAGGGTCCCTTCCCACCCCACTGGTTAGCCTGTGGGGGATATGGACTATCTAGTACTACTTCTCCCACCCAACTAGATCAGTCAAGAATCTAACCTTCTTCTAATTTCTGATTCAACCTTCATGCTTCCTTTTATGCTTAAAAACATCCCCTCAAGGATCTTCTAATGTCAATTATCTTCAGTTGACCCTCGGTTCTCTGAAAAATAAATACAACTAATTGAAATTTAAAATTCCATCCAAAATTCACACGCATAATCATGATTTCCATTACAATCTGGTTGTCATCCACTTCTCATACTTAAGAAGTTTTGGTATCGTGTCAATCATGCCTCCCAATCTATCATGATTTTCAATTATATGGAGTTCCCTATGTTCCATCCCCAAATGTTAAAAACATCATTGATGTTGTGATCACTCTTAAATTCCCATCATTCTCTCATTATGTGACTCCAAGTACAATTATTGGAATCTGGTCCAAAAGATTTTATCACCCAACATCGATACCATGATCATCGTATTCATTAAACTAGACACCCCATGGTATATTCCACTAAGTCCACCAGAAATATGATAGTTCTCCCCACTATAAGAATCACCATCTAAAATAAGATTATAATTGTCCAATGACATACTTGGTGTGGTTCAACTCCATCATGCTCGATCAGACTCAAATCATGGGTTAAAAGTCAATATTTACACCTCATTCCCGATTTTGAGCTAAACCAACAAGTATCTACCCACCAAATAATACATTAACACACCAAACCTTATAAAAGTGGAAAAGTGAACATAAACATATTTGTGGTATTCAATAAAATGATCTCAAATATGTTTTATCCCACTACATTTATTTTCACATATGATGCCTTAATCCTCATAGGAATCATTAAATTGATTATGCATCCTTACCAGAGTATGAACCAACTTCAAAGTAGTTTTATTGATTTAGTTATCAACCCCTCATACCATACACAAGGCTCTCATCCATACATCAATGAACCAATGATATGAATCCTTCTTGACTCACACTAATTTCCCCTGAGTCTGAAGCCCACATCTAGTCTCCATCAGGTGATAAATCTGAATCAACAATGGGAATTTAATGATAACTAAATACTCTCATGTCCACAATACATTAGTCTTCTAGAGTCTCTACAATCGTTCAATAGTCAATATTACACAGACCACGACCTTTCCAATAAAAGATTTCATTTCACATGTGACCTAGCCAATTATCCCTACCAAAGGATAATCCTTATATTTTCCTCACAAAACATAGATGAGTTTACTCAGCCCCCAACTATTCTATCTCCGAACACAATGGCTAAACATGATATTCCATTGATTCCATATGTCCATGAAAAACACCATGAACAATGTATATTTTTACTACTCATGATGTATCCCACTACATCCAACAATCCATTCTCGATGTCTATACCATTCCATAGACTCCTAGGTATAGGTTATGACCCTGGACCAAGATGGGGCATGTAACTTTATTCAATTATCTATTTCAAACAATGACGCACCCTCCTAAAACAAACTTAGCTTGTCCACACAATTATACCTCATTCCACTGATGTTCTCATCTTCCAATTGAAATATAACTTCACAAAGAATCCACCACTGGGCTATGAAACCATATGATCTTGCCTATAAATGTGTTGGTTGACATTATAAAGGGTTACCTTTAATTTAATTCATTAATGAACTACCATAACTGACATTTATGGGTTAATCAATAGAACTAGGAACATTCACTACAGTCATCTCACTACCTCACTCAACTCATTCAACTAACCCCATGCATTACCACAACATAAATGATCACACATTAAGGTCTTCCCAACAAGGAAAAACAACACCACTCTTTACTCAGATAGAGTTATTTTCTCAGGATTCATGAACCTAAAATATATACTCACATGTTTATTCATCTTTCTGCAATATAAGGCATGAGAGTCACTAAACCAAGCACTCACAGTACTCAGATTTAGAAAAACCAACTCCTTTCTACCACGATTCAAAGTGCACCACCAGGAACATGTGCGTTACTTCAAGTCACTAAGAATCCACTCACACACAATCACACCAAGGTTTAAACACCTAATATCATCACTTATCACTCAACGGGAGTTTAATTCTGAACCAATGGGTCATGAAACCCCTAGTCCCACCCTCGACACCACAAGCTTCCAAGAACTATGAAATATAACATTGTTCATGAGCACTATCATACAAGGTGATATATAGCTTAAGTCTAAAATAAATCTTTCAAGACCTTCCTTTATCCCTTTTTGAGGTTACACTAATGCACAAAGAATTCTCATTAATGAAAACCACCCATTATGTAATTGACCTTGATTATCCCTTTATAAGGAATATTTGTACTCAAATTACCTCCAAGAAACCTAAGAAACTAGGTCACTAGTATCATGATTCGTATTTCTAAGGCCACAAGGTCATATAAAACACCCTAATAAGGTTTCACTAAGGGTTATAGTTCACAGAACATCATTTAGGAATGTTTCCACAAACTTTTCCTGGAAGATTCACCCTTAGACTATCCACATTGATGACCAAGAATCCATTTTTGATTAATCATATTGTCACTAGGTGTTATATGGATCGCTCCACATAGAAAATAGTAGGAACCTAAATTAATCAGTCTTATCCATTAGATATTCTTACATGGTTCTTCACTAAAGAAATTAACGCTTGACAATGACCTAAGAAAGAAGTATTGCATTGTATGTGCACATAGGGCCTATATCATCTTCACTATCATAGTCACTATCATCCTCATAACCTAGGTGAACCACACTACAGTATCACATGACCTTCTATCGTAAATAGGCAAGCATAAGAGTCAGTACTATCACACAAAAGAAGCAGATACGTGTCATGTGAAACCTATGTGTCAAATATGATGCATGTGACACCTCTTTCTAGTATGACCAAGAGATGAATCCATATAAAATCATGAACCACAAAATCCATGTCCATCACATGAGGCAAAAACATATGATCATAAAAGTGAAATCCAACAACATCAAAACCATTTTCTAGTAACCTATACCTCCCTTGATAAAGGTGTTCATGACACACAAGACTAAGTTTCATTATAAAATATTATAGATTCTTTTGGATCTTGTCTAAAAACTACCCAAAATAAGAAAATAAGACATGATTTGATACCATTTGGTAACATCCCAACTAGAATAATTGTGTCTAAGACAGAATTCCACATGACCTCAAGTGTACCTCCCCATATGTCAGAGTTTATTAACTAGCAATAAGGGTCTTGGGTGGAACCAAGAAGAGACTATAACCTTCATCAGAGTACATAATAACAAATAAATAACCAAAAATAAAAAAATATAGAAAGAAATTATCTTGATACAAAAAATAATATCATCAATTATGGATAAATTCAAGAATAACTGACTCATAGTTTATAATAGGAACAAAACATTGACAAACCATAGGGATGATCCTTTAAAAAAATAAAGAAAATGAAATAAGTGCATGAGGATCTACTACTCCAATCCTTACTTCATATAAGTCTTGAGACATGTAGAAAGATATCTTTCTCAATTATTAACCAATTTCTTATCCTAAACTATACTAGAAAAAAGTGAGGTCTGTTCAGGTACCCAAGTTCTATGGCCACCTGAGTAGGGTGTGAGTACTACTCAGAAGGACCCCACCAATGGTCCAGTTTCTAACTAGTAATATACTATGTATGTTCATGTGATAATCTCGGTTAGAAGTAAATATAAAAACATAACTACACAATATATAATGTAATCATAAATTCATATTAAAGAAAATAAATAGTCATATACCGAGAGGTTGTGTAATTAACAAGCCACCACAAATCCTAGGTTTTACCTACTTCAGCTCTAGGTAGGAATGTAGTCATAATAGATGTTAGAATTGAAAATGGGATATCCACAAGTCTGGTTCATGAGCCATCAAGATAATGTTTCATTAATCATCTAAAAGGCATCAAGAATACATGTCACCTGGTATCCATGTGGCATCAAGATAACATGGCGCTAAAAACCTTAAGGCATATAGACAACACTCCACTCGGTATCCACATGGCGTTGAGATGACATATCACTCAGTGCCTATAAGGCATCGACTGAACATATCACTTGACATCCAAAATATATTTTTACCACAAGGTTGTTTTCACAGGAAAAGCCTCTATGTCTTCATGTCCCTACCCAGTGCTCAAGTCCGTTATCACTATTACCACAATTTGGTCACACTCCCCCTAAAAGGGTGTAGTCAAAACATGATAGTATATGTTTCATCAATAATAA
The DNA here is from genome assembly GCA_963277665.1 of Viscum album. Taxonomy (NCBI): domain Eukaryota; kingdom Viridiplantae; phylum Streptophyta; class Magnoliopsida; order Santalales; family Viscaceae; genus Viscum; species Viscum album. The sequence continues at coordinate 282,835,213 of OY728142.1, forward strand.
AATAGTTCCTCCAAATTCATTATGATATATCATGAAGTAGGTTAGATCATACATGTAGACATAATATAGCATATCATTATAAGTGTTTAGTAGCAATATAATAATACATGTTATCATCATAAAACATGGTGAAACAAGTTGTATAGGCATACTCATGGAAAAATAATCATAAGGGTCTTGAAGGCTACACACACACACAAAACCACTATTATTCATAGTAAACAAGTTGTGACAATATAGGTATCACATCAATGTATTCAATATTTTACACATAAATAGAGCATGGATTAACATCATGAGTAATAGAATCTACACATGTGATCAAAATAAAATGTTGTATATGAAGATGTATAAGAATAATCATGGGATAAATCAAAATACATGATCTCATGTTATTCTACCACATGAACAACACACTTCATATTGTATATATAATTAAATAAACTACTTAGTGATCAACACCCAACCGAAAAAATCTAGCAATATACCAATGAACAAGGTTCTATCATGGCCCTTGGCACATTATCCATTTACATAATCCATATTTCCTTATAATTTTTAAGACATTAGGATTATTAATTAATTAATCATTACACATTCATAATACAATTATGAATTTAATTTTTATTCACATAAGGTGGAGAACCAAATATCATATGAAAATAAACCATGCATAAACCATAGGGAAGAATACATGAGACCACCCACCTCAAAAGAAGCCAACTCTCGATCAAAAAATTCCCAAAATCTTATCAGATCCAGCCAATTACATTTTTCCTCCAATTATTTACACATAGTTATAAATCATACCTATGAATTTAAAATTAATTAATTATAAAAAAATTATAATTAATAAATTAATTATAATAATACAAATTCGAAAGAAAAATGTCACAAAAGAATTACTATATATAACCACCTTGTTGAATCATGGACAACTATCCCTGGAAGGTTCCTCTACCACATTAAAATTCATTCTGACCAAAATCCCTATTACTCGAAAACATGAAAATTTCTAATTTAATATAATTTTAATGGAAACATAAGAATAAACCAACCAAAAAAACATACTTTGGCTACACCATCATTTGATGGAGTCTAAGCCACTCCTGGTATAGTAATGGGTCTAATATGAGTATAAAGTCTAAATAAATTCCATGTTTTTATAACCAATTCAACATAAATTGACCAAAAACTAAATAAGGACTTATCAAGGTACATACCTTCAGAAAAATACTCATCAACGGTATGTGTTAATCCTCACAGGATATCCTCTAGACATTTAAATCCAATCCTATGCCAATATAAATGAATCCATAAATATCTAGTGGAATTATTTTTCAATTGTCTATTCATAAATAAGGAAATGATTAATCAAGAAGAAATATCATCTAAGATAATAATATCTAGGGATAATTATGAAAAAAAAGACTGAAAAGCATAAAAATAACAATATGAACATTTATATTGAACATAAACATGACTATCCACCATAAGAGGAAAAATGAGACTAATATTGAATAATATCAAGGGATTTATCCTGAATTATCCATTGGATCACATCTAGATACACCACAGATCAAATGATACTCTTAGAGGGAGTAATTTAGGGGAATCTGGTGGAAAAGTTATCAAAAAATTGAGTTTTGATTAATAATTTTTAAGGGGATACAGTGGTGAAAATACTAAAAGGGACCTCTATTAAACCATTACCAGTCCACCCCACCAGCTAGCCAATCAGGGTCCACTAGCAAGACCATGGACCACCAGCAAGATGGTGTGACTTTCTAGGTAGTACAATCACTTCTTACCACATTGGATAACTGGTAAGTCCTGGTATAAATTAGGGCCTCTTCTAATCCCACGGGAAACCCAGTGGGGGATACTAGTGACCTGGTGTTGTTTCTACTACCCGGATGGCCCGACCAAGCCTCCAACCTTCTTTTAAGTTCTAATTCACCAACCATGCTTCCTTATCTGTCTAAAAACACACCTAAAGTTTTTTTATCTATGAATAATCTTGGTTTGACACTCAGTTCTCTTAATGAGCCTTCCACTATATAAAAAGTTCAGATTCCATCCAAAATTGAAAGCTATAATGGATTTGGTTGTTACACATGAATTAGATGAAACCATTATTTTACCTTCACATAAAGAAAAATAATACCAAAAACCTAACTTTGTTACAAAAAAATAGATGATATACCTTGCACAATTCTTATGATCCTCGCATTTAGTGAGTTGCAAAAAGGGTTTCAGATTCAATGGATATTGAGTCTCATAAATAAATCCAGTTTGAGAAGGATATTAATATCACACAAAGTTCTTTACTTATGTAAATAGAATAAGGTGATTCATAATACTGATATGTGAAAAAAGAGATTAATATGGGAGATATCACATGTGTTATTGTGCAAAGTGGAATGAAATTATTCACCTACATGCATGTTCTCATGAATGAGAACACTATCCTATAATATTGAGAAATAAAAAAATGTGCTTGATACTAATCTAGTATCATCTATATAGTTGAAATATACACAAAATAAGACCTTTCTATTTGATGTTTTTTCATCCTAAAATTCCAATAATATACCATTCATCATTATGAGTGAAGATAATTTTAAAAAAATTGCAGTTAAATTATAAATAATTCCATTTAACTTTTATTGGAAATGGATAATACATTCTAGAAACAATGTATGAAAATAATTTTTCACTTGTAATCACTAAAATTTAAAATGATAATAAAATACATGAAATAATAATAGGTTGATCATGACAAGGAGTAGTTTCTCACCTAGGGACTAAACCTTGTAGAAAATTTATTATGTGTTTCTTGTATTCCATTTTCTTGTATACAGAAATGGTAGTGTTTTTAAAAAATTAATCAATTATTTAATCATTCATAGGGGTTTTCTAAAAAGGAATAAATTTTTAAAAGAAAATTTATGGGTACTACTAATTCACCCCCCCCCCTCAGTATTACCCTTAATTTATTTGGATAATTAATTTGTATTAGAGAAAACATGGTACACCTAAGTTTATACTCATCTAAAGTCCATTATTAATATTTTTAATTATTTCAATAGAATATATGTTTACTTCTTTGATGGTAATAATTTTCATGTGTATAATAATCTAATGCTTCCATATCTTCTATAATAAGGGTTATAAGTAAGTGATGTTTTCAATATGGGATATCCACCAATTTTAATAGATATTTATAATAATTTTTAATACAAGATAGATCTTGAGGTTGATGAAAAATAAAGTACATTTATACTATCACCTTCATCTAAAAAAGAATATAAAAGGTAATGTATTTGCAGATTGATGATGAAATCTAGTAAACACTAGAGAATATATATAAAGAAAAATATAAATATCAAAGATTAAAAATTAAAAATCAAGAGATAAAATTTTAATGATATAAAAAGGATAAATATGATAACATTAATGACTATTTCACAAGTTTAAATGATATTGTTATCCATATCAGAGGATTTTTTAATAAAATAGATGATTCAACTATGGTCAAAAAAACATAGTCAGAGGCTTTATTGATAAATTTAACCCAAATTGAATGTTTTAATTCTTGCGACATTGGACATTTTTCTGTAGATTTTTAAAATCATATTAAATCTTTAGAATCAGATGAATAAGTATAAGGAAAAAACCAACAATATAAATCAAAAAGAAAATCTACTAAGAGCTATAGTAAATATTATGAATGAAAAAAACATATTTAGTAGGAAAAAAGATAATTATTCTGAGAAAAAATGGAGAAGACAACTCTTCCACAATTCATGAGTCAAAGAATGAACATTCTAGAAAAGAAACTATCTTTATAGAACATGTTGAAAGCTATTATGGAAGCTCCAGTAGTGAAGATGGAATAGATAAAGCTTATATTATTTTCATGTTATGAACAGAACTTGAAATCTTTCTAAAAAGAAACACTAGGTTCATAAAGTAAGCTAAATAATATAAGTACGTTGACAAACTAGATGAAGATGGGTTTTATAGTAATGGAGATGAGTATATATATGAGATCAAACTTATAAAGGTAAAATTTTGTAAGGAATAATAGATTATGAGAGAATAAAATAAGAATATGACTACATAAGAGGAAGAACTCAAGATATATGAGTAAAGGTTCCTCAAGGTTGATAAGACTCCCAAAAAAAGATATTGATTATTATAAATATATTTAAGTAAATTATGATTCATATAAAAAAATTTAGGAATGTTTTGTAGATTATCAATTAAAATATGGACATGTTAAATATAAAAATATTAAATCTCTACAGGCTAATAATAAATGTTTCATGAGAAATTCTAGGAAATAATAGGTTGAGAAAAACCCTCAAACTAATTATTATTTAGTTAGGGTGGTAGATAATGATTAGAAAATTTAAGGTTCATTAAATCCAAGGAAAAATAATTCATGAATTATTTAATACTCGCAAATAGAATTTCCAAGATAGACTCATTAGTTTAAAATAAGATAGAACTTTAGGGGATACTATTAGTGTTGTGGAACTTATAGACACAAAGATTTTTTCTACTGGTAAAACATGTCTCTCCCCAAGAATCAAATCATGCCAAAATTTATGGGGATATTCTCAAAAAACATGAGTAATAAACTAGTGAGAATACAATAAAATGAATGAAAACTCATAGGTTATGTCAACCCATAATAGGTTTATGTACTTTAGGAAACTTATGAAATATGTGACTACTAAGTGAAATGTATAGAATAGTGATTGACCATACATTTAGATCAATAATAACAAATTCCTAAAAGTGATAAGATCCAATATAAAGGAAAGTCTTAAAATCATTGATTTTGGAAGTATCATTAAATGATAACAAAAGGTGATTACCCTTATTCTTGATAGTGAATAATATTCACATATGAGAAGTGATACCAAGTTCCTAAAGAATATCAACGAACATGATGGAGGTTCCATTACATATGTGGATGATATTTCACTAAAAATAAAGGGAATTTATTTATATGAAATTAAACCATCTAGACTAAACTCATGGGAGGTTTTATTTTTTGATGGGATAAAAATTAACTTATTGAGATTAATTAATTATAAGCTAAAGGGTAAAATTCAATAAGAACATTTGTATCATTAATAGATCAATTGTATGAATTATTTTCATAATTGGAGAAAGAACTGGTGTAAATTTATTTTAGATTGGATATCTTAATAATTTCTATTATCTCAATACTGGGGAATAAAAAATCTATTATATAGTAGACCTGGTAATATTGGTCGATAAAATATCTAAAAAAATTTTGGTATTTTTACCAATTACTATAAGATATAGATCAAGTTTTTAAAACCATTATGAAAGGGAAAATGGTATGAGGTAAGCACCAGAGAGTAGATACACAATCAATATGGCCTCTAAAATTAATTCACTCAAATTTGTGTTGTCCTATGAGACATAAATCCAAAAAGGTGAATATTATTTTATCACGTTAATTTATGATTTCACACTAATTAAAATAGTATTTTTTTAGTTCACAAGTCATAGGAAATTGATATGTTCAAGATCTATACGAGAGAAGTTGAAAGAGGCCTTGGAATTCACATAAAAAAAATGAGATCTGAAAATCTAAAGGAATACACTGGAAAATATTTTGAATATTAAAATGAAAATTATGGGATAATTCATCAATATATTACCCCTTATAAACCAAAAAATATAGTTTCTAAAATAATGAATATAAATATCGTGAAAATGTGGAGAATAATGCTTGGTGGTTTTAGAGGAACAAAATTATTTTAGTGGGAAGAAGTGTGTGACACTATGCACATTAAAAACTATTGTTTCTATTTGGATAAATTCAAAATATAATTTATATTAAATGTGGTATAAAAATAAATAAATATTTAGATACTTTTTAGCCGTTGGAATCCCTTGCAACATCAAAATTAATGACTCACATATAGTGAAATTTGATGAGAAAACTAATTAAGGTGTATTTCATGGAAAATTATCTAATGGTAAAGGATAAAATTTATAGAACAAGAGAATTAATAAAATTATTAAGAATTGTTAAATATAAATCATTGAGAACCAACCCATAAATCATGATTCAGATTTAATAGCTTTTAAGAAAGTTAGTGTGAATAACATGCATGTTTCTGAACAAGTTAATGAAAAAACAACCAAATGTTAAAACTTATACAAAAAGATTATTTATTTGAATCATATAGATAATGAATAGAATATTTTCTGAAAATAAAAAAATCAGTACCAAATTTTGAAGAAACATTTGAAAATTAAGAGTATCATTGGAAAAAAGATTTCAATTGTGTAGACCAAAATAAAGATAAGATATGATGCACATATGCTAGACCCAACTAAAAGAAGGTTGAGGTTTGAAAATGATACATAACTTATATATGAAGTTGATCCTAATTCTATGAGAGGATACTTTGGACATAAATGTTGGATTGAGTCTATGAATTAAGAGATGAGTAAAATTGAAAATAATTCCACATTGCATCTTTTTCCAAGACCTATTGATAAAAATTTTATCGAGACCAAGTAGGTATTCAAGAATAAAAAAAATGTACAAGGAAAGGTTATCAGGAATAAATATAGACTTATATGTAAGTTATAATCTCAAGTAGAATGTTTTTATTTTAAATATACCTTTACTCCAATTTCAAGGTTGAAATCAGTTAGAATGTTCATTATTTTTTCATCCTATGGTAAATATAACATTTATCAAATAGATATCAAGTGTTTATTTTAAATATTTATCTTGAATAAGATGTATATATTTATTAAAAATGATGGCTTTATCCTTTAAAATAATTAAATAATGGTATATAAATTAAATAAATATCTTTATTCCTTAAAATAATCCCTAATATCTTGGTATTCAAAGCTAAACAACAACCTGAATGTGTTAAAAATAATAAAAAGTTTATAATAAATTGTATATCAAAACAAATTTAGACAAGTATAGTTATTATAATTGTGTATGTTGATGATATCATTTATATAGGTGATAATGAAAATTATATCCAAATTTTTAAAAACAAAATGAAGCATAAGTTTGAAATTCCTATACTTGGTGAGCTTATATACTTCAGGGGACTATAAGTCATGAAAAAAATAAAGGTTTACTTTCTTATCCCAAAAGAAATACTCTATATAACTATTGAAGAAGTTTGAAATCGATGAATCAAATCTATTCTCTATATCAATTCAAGTTTTTCTAAATTTTTCTAAGTATTTTGTGGGAGATAATGTAAATTAAATAGAATTAAGAAGAGTAATTTTGATACAATTTTATCTCATAGCTTTCATACTAGATATTTTTTATTATGTGAGTCTATGTGATAAAAATCAGAGTGATCCCAAGGATTCACATATTATATCTACCAAAAGAGTTCTCAGATATACTAAATAGATTATGAGTTATAGGATACATTAAAAAAATAGTTTTAATCTATATTTTTTTATAGATGTTGATTGGGAATGTGAATTTGATGATATATGGTTCTCCTTATATGGAATTTTCCTCTTAGGAGACAGTGGTGTCAGTTGGAACTACAAAAAATAGAACCCAACCACACTGAGTAAGATAGAGTCCAAATATTTTGTTGTAATATGTTTATTCACTCAAATTATTTGGATGAGGGGACATTTGGATGATTTTAGGGTGTACATTGAAAAACTACTCATAATTCATTATAATAATAAAATCTCTATAGATAATTCTAAAAACAATTTCCAAAAATAATAGTCCAAGAATGTTTATATCAGATTTCACTTCATCATGTAGATAGTGTAAAATAGAGACATAAAGTTGTAATTTATTCGAACTCAAGATAAATTGGTAGATATCTTCACCAAGGTTATCTCAAAGGATATATTTGAGTCACTATGGCAGAACATGGGTGTTTAACCCCTCCCACACCCTTAAAATTCTCGGGAGAGAACCCTATAAGATTTTTTATTCTATAATGAAAGGAAGAGAAAAGGTATACTCTTATAAATAAAGGAGATTAGTTTTTTCTTTTTTTGTGAATCTAAATTTTTGTCCATTGTATAAAGGGGGAGTAACATGAATGAGAATTGAGGGAGAGAATCTAATTCACTTAACCAAAAATTTCTTATCACCAAGAGATTTAATTATCTTAAAAATATTACCTTACATGGTAGTTTGGTATTGGGACATTTCTATTTGAGGAAGTCTATGATTTGATGACTAGTGATGGTTTTTTTTGAAGGTGAAGTATTGGTTAACAACAAATACAAAGGGAGAGATTAAATAACCATTGTATTTGTGGATGATATTGTAATTATTGTCAACCAATAAATGTGAAACTAATTGTGGTGATTTTTTAACCAGTATTAAAGCTCAAAGACATGTGTTAATGGTGTTTAATATTTAAAACATTGAACAACATGTTTGAATAATTATGAATCGCATGAAACATATTATTTTTCATGATGATTTTTTGGGAGGATTATATTAAGAGGACCATGGGGGATAATTTTTTAATGAAGTTTTTTAATTTTGAAGTCTATGAAAAATAACTTATTATTTTAAGGAATAAGTTACATAGAATATTATTACATTTCTTGGTAATTATCTTTTAAAAATTATTTTAAAAAAATGGGCCATCCCTTGATCGACCAAGGACCCATGTTAAACTGTATATGGGACTAAGGCCAACCCCATGGGATGAATGTTTTCTTGGCCAACTATGAGCTATTTCTGTGAGTATGGGCATGAATAGTGCTCCCACATAAAGTTCATAGTCATGTATAGGGTGTGTGTAGGTCACACTAGTGATTTCCTAATGGATTATGCAATGGGTTGGCACATCCCGTTGAAGGAATGTGTGAAAGTGTGTATGGGTTCCAACCCTCGTACTGGATCAAAAGGTTTGTTTCATGGGTTTTATTATTAGGTGGTTCTCAACCAAGAAAATAAGTGATGTTTGATTAATCTTATGTGTGTAATATTTTAATATATTAAAAAGGCATAAATATAATGATAGTTATATTATCTCATGAATTTACACTGTTTGATCACTTTTTTGGATCATCTTGAAACATCATCTTGTGAAGGGTTTTGGAATGCCTTTGAGACAGTCGAAAACCACACTCTTGATATCATCAGTGATCAAACTGATTGAGAAATAAATTCTTGATCACCTCTAAACAGTTAATTCAATATATATATTTCATGTATGTGTTTATTTGAAGAATATTTTACTACTAAGTATTATTTGAAGTTGTGAAGAAGAATTCCACCGATCCACCACAATAACGAGCATTGATCGAATTAATCCATATCGATAATCATCACAAAATAATATGAAGAACCAAGTATATTATATGGTTTCATCATGTATATACTATCTCACATGAACTCTTTAGTAATACACAATTGTGTGTCCAATTCAGTTTTTCTTGAAGATTCCAATACTTTCATCATTCAAAATCCCTGAGCAACAGTGAGATATAAAAGAATTTAATGAGATTTGACTCTCAATGAAAATAAGAGGATAGGTGGTGAATTACTAACCTATAAATAATAAGAGAGAGATTAGGGTTTTTTCTTACTGTAGATTTAAATTTCCGTGAAAGAGCTCTGTTTTAAGAAAATAGAGAACTTGTAGTCCACTCTAGTCATGTAAAAAAGAAACATGAAAACGAGGAAACACATGTGATCCCTTTACATGAAATAGAATAATATCATGAACCTGACATGGTTATGTAAATTATAGGAGATACCTTTCACACTTCTTATGATCCTCAGATTTAGTGAGTTTTGTGAAGAGTTTGAGATTCAGTAGACGTTGGGTCTCATGAAGGAATCGAGTTTTAAAAGGAGATTATATTCCCAAAAAATCACCCTTTTTACATGAATTAGATAAGTTGATTCAATTATACTTATATGAAAATAAGGAGAAGAATATACGATATATCGTGTGAGTTCTTACAAAAATATAAAGGAATTTATTCAAAAGAATTCATTCCCTCATGCATGAAAATACTATCATCAAATATTGAGAAAGAATTTAATGTGAATAATACTAAACTAATATAATTTATTATTTTGAAATATTCTATGAATAAGATATTCAATTTGATTTTGTGACATCCTGGAAATCCAGTAACATCTTATTAATATTTAATGGTGAAAATAATTTTGATTAATTTTATGTTATAATATAAATAATTTCATTTACCATTTACAAAAAGTGATTGATACCTACCTGAAACATTGTGTGAAAATTTTAATTCAATTTTAATCACTGTAATTTATAGTGATAATAAATTATTACTAATATCTACAGGTTGATCATGGAAAGGATTAGGTTATCATATCAAGACCAGACCTTATAAAAACACATTTTTGTTTCCTTTTATAAATTTCTTACATATAGAAAAGGGAGATTTTTTAAAGAGTGGATCAAGATTGTAATCTATCATAAATAATTAACCAAAAGGAAAACATTTTAACTATAAAAATTATAGGTATTATGGATTCACCCCCTAGAAGTACCCTTACTAACTTGGGATCTATAAAGATGATTTTTTTTATTATTTTTTTTACAAAACATTGTGAATTATCCCAAAAGTGTTTTAGAGGATATTTAAAACTATTTTTAGTAATATTTTTCATATATTATTTTATATTTTGCAATATTTATTTTAAATTAATGATATATTTTTACATAATTATATTTATATTATATTTAAAATGTTTTTTGGATATGGTTTCACAAGTTTGTATATATAATGTGGCATAAGGTGAAAGTGTGTAAAATCTATAAGTCTTTAGTTAATGTGGGAGACTTTCAAAAATATTTACTAAATTAAAACAATAGAATAGTGGTATAAACCATGTAATAGTTTGTGATCAGGTAAATTATGGTGTATTAAAGGATTATAAAATAGGGTTTTATGTATATCAATTCATACATTATGAGATAACATGTTCCTCACCCTCTTCATCCTAATATAAGTTAACATGTTCAGTTAAATCATCATGTGATGGTGATTAAAGGGGTTTGAACATAAAAATATTTTTTTAAATGATAAAAAATGATCAAAATGCTGGGTTGAGGATTATAAATATTTTTATCTTAGTAATTTTTTATGAAATAGTTTTATTCAATAGTCTAAATGTTTTGAAAAAATTTGAGATCCTTTCATTCATATATAAAAATGATTATGGTTTGTGAATAGAATGTGTGATAGATATGAGAATATGATTTAATTAATGTGAGACTCTATAAAGTCATAATTTTCTCTCTCTCACACTCTCTCTCTCTCTCAAAAAACGTTTTATAAAACCACGAGGAAGAGGTGATCCTTCCCAAATTTTTAAAGATTCATCACAACCCATGGATTCCATACGAGTAAGGAGTCTCTTTCACACTTCTTAATGATTTATATCATGATCAAGTAGTAAATATTGGATAGATAAGGCTCCAAAAATTTGAAGTATATAATTCATTTATATGGTTTTAATAAAAATTAATGGATAGATCATGAGAAATATGATTTTTGGTTGACTATTTATATTGTTTTTATATTAGAGTTGTACCCTCAAAAGCCTTTTAGATTCATTTATCTTGAAATTTATTTCTCAAACACTCATTATCCCATAAATTCCTAAGTATATATTCATTATATGTTTGTAATTTCAAACTTTATTTTTACACTATGTACTTTATTCTTTTAAATTGATTTATTTATTTTAGTATAATGTTTAATTATGGATTTTCTTTGTATTATTTATAATTCACACCCCCCTACCCCTAAACACATGAAAAACTTCTTGATGGTTTCCCACCATAGTTAACCTCCCTCAATTCTATGGACCAATAAGAAATATCAGAGATATTCTTTAATTTTTGAACTAAATATAAAAAATCATGACTAAATATCTAGTAAATATCTATATCTCTCTATTTATGATGCCAAAACAATTTACCATATACCACACTTAAATGGATGTATCTTTTTTTCTCTCAAAAAACTAGTGAATATAAGATTTATTTAGAAATATTTTTTTTATCTCTCTAACACAAAATCATTTAATATCAAGATATTGATTTTAATTCTTATAATTTTTGTCTATTTTTAGTATCCTTTTTTACTGAAGCCTTATTTTCAAAAAAAACATAAAATTTTTCTTTCTTTTTTTCTCCAACATTTGATGGAACTGATTTTTATTACGGTAAAGACATGATGTAATCCTTTATTATGTATAAAATTTTATCTAGTTTTCTTATCATTTTAATAACCTGTTTAATTCTTATAATGGAGTTAAATTCCATTACTCATAATGACAATTTTAAATTTATATTTAAATATTTATGTTCATAATATTTTAATCTCTACTAGGAGTAGTGATGTTCATAATACTATTTCCTTACATTACACTACTCATTGAATATTGAATTTTATTGAACATACCTTTGACATGGATCTATCATATAAAACTATTAATCATCATGTTTAACACCCTTAAAAGTATTTCATTGGATATTCAAATGATCAAAATCTATCTGAAATAAAATTTGGACTCTCAATTGAAAAATTATGATATAGATCAAATGATATAAATGAAGAATATCTTATTAGTATATATGAACTAAAAGGTTATATAAATTTTATTCATTATTAAATCCTATAAAATATTCAAGTAAGATTAATGGAAAATAATATGACCCATTTATAAACCTAATATGCTTCATATAAAGGTATTCCCCTAAAGATTCATATGATAAAGAAGAATACCACTCATAATATATTTTCTATGGAGATTTAAATATTAAAAATAATAATCATAGTTTCACATAATATATATTTCTACATATTTTTGTACACACAAACACATAAAATATTTTTATAGTGAATAATAAAGCATAGTTTCTGAGTCATAAAATAGATTAATCGTTCTCTAAAAATGAAGAAAAATAATTGAGTTTTGATATATTGAAATTCAGAAAATATTCTCATGATCTAGATTTGAAGCCTTAAAACTTAAAAAAATGAATATTTAATTAGGAAAATGGATTCAATATATGATAAAATGAATTTATTATTTTTTTAACACATCACAATCCATAGGGATCAATCATCCCCATTTAGGGAAGAAAATTTTATCAAATAGACACCCTATAAAAATTCTTCCTATAAAATCAAACTAAAGTAAATAAAATAAATTTATAAATTTATAATCCAAATAATTTTATAAAAATATTTACAAATAGAAGAGAAAATTTAGAAAATTTTCATTTTCACCAGAATCCATCAAAGTATATATATGGAACCAGATATTTTAAAGTAAATAAAAGGACATTTTAGAAGAAACCCTATCAATGATACATTATTTAAAGACCATAGAAAGTGTATTTTCATACTAATTATAGTGTATTGGTGAATAAATGTTCATTATTTTGTATAAATTGATCATTTCTCTTTAAATATCTGCTCAGAGATGAAAAGAATTTGAAATAGATGGAATAAAAGAAAATGTAGATTCCAAAGTCATTTTGTATTTTAAATTATTGACCAAATAAGATATGTGTTCCAAAATTTATCATGACTATCATGTATCATAATAATCTATTATATTATTGTAAAATTATCACCCAGTCGCATTAATCAATGAAAATTATTGGTGAATCACATTTTCATTCAGTTTATGGTGATATATTTTCATGCATGGTTTGATATATATATATATTTATATTTATTTATTTATATATATATATATATATATTTTATGGAAAACCTAATTGATTAGGTAACATTTATCCACTTGGATGTAATATTCTCAAGCTCACATGATATAAAAATTTTACTTTTCCAAAATAAAAACTCAAGGAAACATTTAATATTTAATATTTTATCACTTATGATTTAATTCAATATTGAGATTTTATATAGATTTTTTTTCCATTCATTAATTTATTGCATTATGGGTGAAAATATTCCATTATAATCATATAAATAGATAATTTCCTCCTTGAATTAACTCCTCGAGATATTATCCTTCCCTACATCTTCATATCCTTCTCAAGAAGTCTCCAAAATTCTATCATTCTTAAGAAACCTATTATTATCAAATTTATTCTATTTCAAGATGAGATTTTTTATTCTCAATTTTCTCTTAATGTTTCCAAAACATCTTAATTTTATAATATTTATTTGAAATATTTATAGTATGGTTGAATTTTTAAAATTCCTTTTCTCGGTATTTCTTAGTCATCTCCATAAAAGTTTTTTTATAGAGTAATAATGAAATTCTTAACCGTTATACATTAAATAAGAAATATTTTTAAAACTTTTTCTTAATTATATGAAAGGACCTTAAAAATTAGAATGAAATTAAGGATTACACAGGTGAGTTGATGAGGATACAAAGATAAAAAAACAATAAAATAATAATATAGTTAAATGATGAGAAGAACACCAAATGATGAATTAGATGTTTATATTTTTTCATCATGTATTTATAGGTTTAAATATAATACATATTTTATGTAATTTTTCATCCCTTTTTTTTTACAATAATAGAAAAATATATTTCTTATTGCATAAAATAATTATTTTTAATATTTATTTATATCATTCACTAATTCTACAAAACCCTATCAGTTTTGTGACTATAAATTTTTAATCTTATAGAAATAATAAAAACATTAGAACATTCTAAGATAAAATGATAAATGGAAATTTTTTATGTTATAATATTTTAAAATTAATTCGTTATTAATGTTTTTTCTCTGAAATATCAAACTATCCAGTACCCATCTAAAAATAACTTGAGGTCATTTTAATTAAAATGCTTATGTTTTGATAGTAATAAATATGATAATTCTTTTTCAATATTATTATTTTTATTGTTCAATTTCAATTTACTAGGAATGTTTTAATGAGGGGAGTTATTTAGTTTCTATTTTTATAAAAATACTCTCCTACCATCTCTATAATCACTTATATTTTAATCTATGACTTTTTGTATTGTCAAAATTTTATCTTTTTTTTGTATTAAAGTTAGAATATATAAACATGGATCAATGATTATTGTTTTCCCAATATTTATAAAATTATAATTCCATGGGGGGTTTTTGAGTCTCAAAATATTAACAAACATTTTATTTTTTATTTTTATATTTTTTATATTTCCTTTTCCTATTAAATAAAGGGTATTTCAAAGTTAAAATGTATTACCTTCCAAAAAAAAGGATTTTATGTTTAAAGGGTTACAATAAAGAGGAGATAGAATAGTTAATGGGGTATATTATGCTCAAATGGTTATAATTTATATCAAACCCCTATATTTTTTATTATCCCAGTGGGGGGATATTTAAATCTAATCACAAATGAGAATAGTTGAGTTTTATTTAAACTATAGAAAAAATAGGTTACAACCATTATTATTCTCTTTTTTCAACTGGTATAAAATTATTTAATAAAAATAAATGAATATTTAATATTTTCTTTATGATTTAATGTACTATTTCTTATCATAATTAAAAAATTATATATTTTTGGGTTGTCCTCTAGAAACCATAACTATCATCCATAAAAATCTTGTGTTTTAACAGTTGAAAGGCACTTATATTTTTATCTAACAAATTTTCATCCTATTTTTGAGAAAGAGTTAGAATAAAAAAATCATGGTAGATGTGTGATAGAAGAAAAAGATCATAATATACCACAACTGGCAGAATTTTTATAGAGCATAGAATAATTATATGACATACTAAATGAATAAAACATATGTTAAGTAACAACTTATTTGGAATCAACCTTATCATTCACACTCCACTTACCAGTGAAACATCAAAGAAATAGGTACATAACTAAATGAATGAAAAAGTAGCATAGTAAATTCTATGACATAAACTTAAGACATTTTTTTTCTAATATCAAAAAATATAGATAACATGTTGACTGTCTGATAAAGAATTTGGGTGGGAACTTTTTAGAAATAAACTTTATCATCTATGATTAACTTATTGAAATAGAATAATAAGAACAAAATAGAATAGTAAAATCATGAGATAACTAAGAAAATTATGAATCATATATAAGTGTCATTGATGAGTGGAAAAGAAAGAACAGGACTATGTTTTATCAAGTTCAGCATCACTACATAATGATAATATTTTCACATCCATAGAATACATTGAGAAATATTCATGGTAGTATCAATGTATCAATGTGGAAAAATTATAATGTTTATAAAATAATCCATGTCGACTAAAATGGTTAAATAGATAAATAACCATAATAAAATAAACATTGATAGTAATGTTGACATGAGGAACAACTATAAGAGAATCCATGTAATCTTTAATATCTATGTTCTCCAATGGTTAAATTTTTAAATCTATAAAAAATAATGTGGATAATAATAAAAGGAATGTATTTTAGGGAGGTCTAATAGAGATTAAAAACAAAATCTTTGAGCCAAGAAGATCCTATGAGTCTTGAAACTTCACTTTATCCTTATTTTTAATTACTTTTAATGATTAATCATTTTCTTCTAGTTTATCTTATATTTCTCTTCATACCATATTCCTTATCATTTTCCTTGTTCTTTATTCATTTCATAAAAGTAAAAATCCCTTACCATTATATTTCAATAAATTGTTCTATCCTCTAATATCTGATAAAAAAAATTCTGAGGATAATTACATTCATTCATTAAATATTATAATTGAATAGTTTTGGGGTATAAGGTCTTGAATTTCTATTAATTTTTTTTAATTATGTCTGATAGAAAATGACTTGTTTACTTATCATAAATTGGCAACTACATATACTCATTATTATTTGGATTTGGTCATAAGATCTTCTTATCTCCTTAGGAAAAAATTGAAGAAGTTTCTAAGGATAAGAACTTGTTTTAATATAAAATAGAGGATTTAAGTACTAGTTATCCTCGACCTCTTTAACATTTTCTATGTCTTTTATATTTTTACTTTTTTAATTATTTTATTTAGTTTTTTTGTAACATCAATAAATTTAGTAAAAAAACTATTTATTTTATTATTATTATTTTAATTAAATGATAATTCAATGTTAGTAATATTAATAAAATAAAGTTGTAAACAAATATTACTTTATTACATAAGATTTTTACTATCTAATTTTATCAAATAATTATATCCAAAAATTAACAATAGCTAAAATATGTTTTGATATAATAAATAAATTTTTATTATTCATTGAGGATTTTAAAATCATTTAATAAACTATATATTATTTTTAAATAAGTAAATATTAAAAAAAATTCCTTAAAAATAATAGATAATTTATAAATCATAGAAATTGATTTACTTTTAAAATAATGAATTAAAATTATTATAAGTATATGAATTATGTTTTAATTTATATATGAAGAACATTTTATTAAATAAAATATCCCATTAATGATCATAGTTAAAAGAAATTTATTTAGAATAAATAAATTTTTAACCATGAAAAAAATTCCCTTTAACTTTTTAAGTTTTTTGAATATATGAAAAATATGAAATTATATGAAAATTATTATTTTAAATTATGAAATATTTTTTTATGAAATAGAATTTATATTTTGTATAAAAGAAATATAGTTTATTCTTTTTTTTTTGAAATGTAGAACTTCATTAATTTCTAATATACGAAGTATAATTAAAAAAAGTTAAATAACTAAATAAACATGAGATAAGTGAAAACGAATTAAAAAATTGAAAAGATAATAGAAAATCAGATATATAGGATTTGAGGGTTTCCTTTGAGGATTTTGGGTGATGGTTCATCTTCAGAGAGGAGGTGAGGATATACAGTAGATTCAAAGGCATGGAGTTCTGAGAAAGGATTTGTGGAATGAGATACCAAGTTAGATATGTGGTTCGATTTTGAGTTTCTGCAGCCAAGATGTTGTCCAACGAAATTCTGGGCACAAGATGTGTGTCAATTTGGGAGACCGAACCCGAATTGAGGGGTTAAAATACCAGATCTAAACAATAAATATGTTTGAGTGTGTTCTTTTCTAATTTCCTTCCTCTATTTTGCTCATTTATTGGTAGGTTTCCAAATCATTATGATTCTATTATTCCTTAAAATTTATTCTTGAAACATCAATATATAAATTTTTTTTGATTCTTCTTCCAAACCACCTCATTTAATTTATTGATGATATTCAATGATATATTTAATTGATTTTGTTTTTATTTTACCAATTTTTTAGTTGTCCTATTTTCAATTTAATTTTCTTCTTCCTTAAACCATAATCACTTCATCTTCGAAAGTATAGATAATAATTTAGTATATTATTTTCTTGTTCCATTCATTTTATAAGTATATTATAGGTCGATATACAGACTAGAACCAATCTGTATTTATTTTTCCTTCTGGTTTTGGTCTTCAAAAATTAATTTTATTAGTTGATGATTGAGTAGTTTGAAACAAAGTCTACTTCAGCACCAATGAATTGAAGTTGAACGCACTTACTTTTTCTCTAAGTGTATATATATGTATTATCACATTAAGGATGGATACTGTTCTGGAATGGATATAATTCAATATTCTCTATTTTTTTACCAATGAGTATGAGATTAGAGAGAGATTTGTCAATATTAAGAAGAAGAATTCAAAATAGGTCATCTACACATAAAATTGTAAGGGACTACTTTAAATAAAAATATGGTTTTTTAAGATGTTTTGATTGGAAGGGAAAATATTTATTTTCAAAAATTTATTGATTTGAAATTTTATTTCTATAATTGAGATTAATTCTTATTTTATTTTTTCCATCATAAGTAAAATTATGGGAAACTCTTATTTCCAAAAACTTCATTTCTCTTATTATCATAAGAGAATTTATTTTTTTTAAATATCTTCTAATCTTTTGATTTCAAAAGGGATTTCATATTTATTTATATATTATTGATTTCAAAGAAATATGATTTTGTTTATGTAGTATTGAATATATCATTATTTTCAAAATTATAATATTATTATCATTGAAAGAAAAAAATGATGAACAATATTTTTAAATTTTACTTCAAAATAAATTTTATTAAATTATGATACCATTTTATATTTATTATTTATAGTATCAAATAATAAAAACTATTATTTTATGTGTAAAAATCATTTAAAAATTTATTAATGTCATTTAAAATATAAGTTATGTCCATTATCATTTAACTATGACATTTCATTCATGCACTGGCTTTATTTTTATTGAGTTTTTATTTTTTTACTTAAGTGAAAAAATTAATTCTGTTAAAGGAAATTGTTATCAAAGATGATGTTAATTATATTTTAACTAATATTATATGTATTAAATAACTTCCCCATAGAGATTATATTTATTTTCTTTGATTTTTATTAAGAATATATATATATATATATACTGGTAATTAAATGAAATTATGTTGACAATATTTTAGAGTAAAAAACTTTAGTGATTGTATATATACATAAGTAAGCTAAAAATTATTTAATAAAATATATCACCTGAACTTTTTAAATATGATATAGAAGTGAGAAGTGAATCCATCCTTCAAGAGGTTAATCCTAAGACATCCTCCAATGTTTCAGGTGGCCTCGGTGTTTTTTTCAAGATCATTCATATTTTTTTTAGAAACAATAACAGGATCATTTTTAAAGATATTTTTTAGAATAAGTATTTTCAAAATGTTTCTAGTATTTTCAATACATAAATAATTTCAATATTATCTTAAAAATAAATTTCCAAAAGTATTTTTATGGGATTATCAAAATAAATTCAAATAAATTTATCAAAATTAATTTTTAAAAGAATATTCCGTAGAATGTATTTCAATGATTTTAAAACCCCTTACTTGGTAGCTAAATGATCATCCCATATTTTAAATGTGTTTTATACTTATCTTATAAGTTCTAATTCGTACATCAATACTTTTGGAGTTAGCACACGCCAAGCGAAGTAGTCATAATGTTTTATTTTATTTCAACTCTGATAAATTCTAAGATATTGTCTAATTTTTCATAACCATGGCCTAAAAGACACCATTTATTGTATAAAGTGTTGTGTATTGTTTTAGTTATCTTTTATCGAAAATAATACACCACATTTTTAGCACTGAATTTAGAAGCATGGGTTCAAGGTGCTATATTTAGTATCAATGGAATTCTATAGATAACATTGGATGTTAGACATTATTTTTTGAGGTAGAAAAAATATTTGCGATTGAATGTTTTATAAAAACTTTTAGATGATTAAGTTTTATGAGAATTTTGGTCATTCTAATTCTGGAGATAGAAATTCAGAATTTTCTCAAGTTCGACAAATGAATTGTGAGTGTTCTATACATTTAAAGGGTGTAGAATGTAACATCCTGAATTTTAGTAAAAAAATATTTATTTTATTATTATTATTTTAATTAAACAGTAATATAATGTTAGTAATAATAATAAAATAAAATTCTGAATGAATATTAATTTATTAAATAATATTTTTACTAGCTAATTTTATCAAATAATTATATCTAAAAATTAACAACAACTAAAATATGTTTTGATAGAATAAATAAATTTTTAGTATTCATTGAGGATTTTTAAATCAATTCATAAAATATATAGTATTTTAAAAGAAATAAATATGAATAAAATTTCTTAAAAACAATAGATAATTTATAAATCATATAACGTGATTTACTTTTAAAATTTTGAATTAAAATTATTATAAGTATATGAATTATGTTATTCTTTATATATGATTAAAATTTTATTAAAGAAATTATCTCATTTATGATCATAGAAAAGTTAATATATTTGGAATAAATAATCATTCAAACATTAAAATAAATTCATTTTGACTTGTAAGGTTTTATGAATATATTAAAAATATGAAATTATATTAAAATTAGTATTTTAAATTATGAAATATATTATTATAAAGTTGAATCTCAAATATGTATAAAATAAATATAACTTATTAATTTTTGTTTTAAAATATTTAAATTAGTTAATTTATGATATATGAAATATTATAAAATAAAAATGATAAACAAATAATAGAACCTGAGATAAATGAAAATGAACTAAAAAATAAAATAAAAATGATTAGAGAAAATAAGTCATTTGGGATTCAAGGGTTTTATTTGAGGATTTCAGGTGATGGTCTATCTTCTGAGTGGAGGTGAGGTCGAGCAGCAGAGTCGAAGGAATGCATGTCATAGTAAAGAGTTATGGACAGAGTGATTGAGTTGGATATGATGTTCAATATTGAGTTTCAACCATCGAGATGGTGTTGAGAAAGCATATCAAGGATCGGGAAAGACATTGATTTGGGAGACCAAACACTGATTGAGGGGTTCAAATTATAGATCTAAACTGTGAAGAGGTTCGAGTATGTTATTCTCTAATATCCTTCCTTTGAGTTATTTATTTACTTATAGGTATCTGAAGCATTATGATTTGACTATTCCTTCAAATTTATCCTCCAAACATTGATCTGTACCTATTGTTTTTGTTGATGATGATGATTCTTCTTGAACTCCTCAATAAATTCATTGATGATATTCAATGATGTATTGAATTTATTTTGGTTTAGTTGCACCGACTTCTCGGTTTTCCTATTCTCAATTTAATTTTATTCTTCCTTCAACCATAATCTCTTCATCATCAATGGTATAGATACACATTTATTTTCTTATTTTTATATTGATTTCATTGTATAAGTCGATTATAGGTAGAGATGTAGACTAGAACTAGCCTGAATTTATTTTACCTTCTGGGTTTGGTCTTCAAAAATTAATTTTATTATTTTAGGGTTGATTCATTTGGAACAAAGTATTCTTTTGCGTCCAATGAATTGAAATAGCTTGCACATTCTTTTTCCTTGAGTGTATATATATATATGCTCACCGAGAGGATGCAGATTTGTCTGGAAAGGCTATAATGACATATTATCACCTTTTTTACCTAAGAGAATGAGAGTTAAAGAGATCTTTGGAAATAAAAAAGAATAAGTAATAAAAATAGGTCGTCAACACATTAAATTATAAGGGAATATTTGAAATAAAAATATCATTTTTAAGATATTTTTATTGTAAGGGAAATATTTTTATTTTCAAAACATTTATTTATTTCAAATTTATTTATGTGGGGGAGTTTAATTATTGTTTTATTTTGTATCATTAGAATTAAAATTATGAGAAACTCTTATTTCCAAAAACTTAATTTCTATTATTATCATAAGAGAATTTATTTATTTTAATGATCTTATAATCTACTAATTTCATAAGGGATTTCATATTTATTTATATATTCTTGATTTCAAAGAAATCTAATTTTGTTTATGTAATATTGAAGATATTATTATTTTCAAAATTATTTGATTATTATTTTTTAAATAAAAATAATGATCAATTATATTATCAATATTTACTTCAAAATAAAATTTATTAATTTGTGATACCATCGATGCCCTGATCTCCCAACGTAGTCCCTTATCAAAATCCTGAGACATGAAGAAAGGGTATCACATTATATCTATGGAGTAGCGAGATAAGTTAGTGAATCTCTCTGAGTAATTTTCTACCATCTGATGGCCCTACTGTAGATGCAAGAGACCATGTATATGCACTAATAGTAATGAAGCTGGGAAGAACTCCTCCTTGAAGAGTTTCTCAAAGTCTTCCCAACAGAGGGTCTCCACCTCATGTGTTTGGATCCTTAAGCTCGACCATCATTCTACTAAGACCTGAAGAACTCTCTCGGCTATGAAAACCATCTGGTCAGGTGGTGTCATCATAAAGAAAAAGATGCACATGACTGCCTCCATCCAATCCTCAAGTACATATGGTTCATAATATTTCCTAAACATGGGAGGTCACTGGCTCTGGAACTCATGCAATGTACTCAACCTGCATGCATCCTCTTCCAGTAGCGATGTCCAGAACTGAAACTCGATGGGTGGAAATACATTAGGAAAACCACCCTGATGCTCCATGCTTGGAATAGGCCCATGTACTGATTCCTCGTTTCTAGGTAGATCATCCCCTTGATCACGCATCAGAGTCATGTATCTATGCCCATGTGGATCCATCCTAAAACAGATCAAGATGAACCACAATCAATAGAGTATATCTGGAGAGATAACTCAAGAAGGAAATTGAAGACATAACCTACTCCAATAATATGCATATACCATTAATTTCCCTATAACCAATTGTTTCATGTGCTGGGTTGGACAAAAGGTGTCCAGAGTCCTGTTGTATGGATACATTGGCCGCCGCACCAACACTAGATTTTCCGACATGAAATTCGAACTCAAAAAACTTAATACTGTTTCCTCAAACTAATAAAAAAACTTTTGGTCCCAATGTGGAACTGACCTGCTCTGATACCACTCTTTCATGAACCATCCAATTGGGGATCATGCCTAGACTACCCCTAGACTACCTCCAATAGTCCAAGGTCTATTGACTAGTGCTGAGTAGGCATATCTCACAAATGGGAGAAATTTTCCAAAGTAACTATAAGCACACAGACATCTCCAAATCGACAAATAAAAAAAGAGAAAACACCAAACACTATGAATTCATACACTAAAAACCAACCACATAGAAAAATAGGAAAGTATCTATAGGAAGTTAAACTGGGACAGAATACAATCCCACCAAAAGAAAGACAACTACAAAGTGTGACCTGCAAACGATGGTACTTAAGCTGCTGTAAAAAGCTACCAGAAACACCTTGGACCATCTGATCTCACAAGGCACCATATGGTTTTGGTCCTTGTCCTTATTTTCCTAGGAATCCTTTGATGTTTCGGTCATCTCCAAAATACATGACACGTAAGGGAAAATCCCATGTTGGGGTGAGTAAAACAATACTCAGTATGAAACCCCAAAACCACAAAGGATAAACTATAAAAGAATTCACATTCATCTATACACAGGTATATGTTAATATATATACCAATAAAATCGAGATATACACATAACCAGCTGTAAAGAAAAATATTTTAAGTCATAGCCAATCATTAGCCATATGATTACGCTCGAGGCATGCTCATTTCGGGAGAACTCACTCATCGAGCCTTGATGTCATCCGGGACTCTTACAAGAGATCTTGATAATTTGGTCACCTCCCAAAGAGAAAATGTTGGTCAATATATCATGATATACAGAGAGGGTATTTTCCACATAGAATACTAAAAACCCAATCTGTATTAACCTACATGATAGGGTATTCTTTTTAAAGAATACCATGAACCCTACTGATGTGGTTCATAACATATGAGATTCTCCTTAGATAATATCATGAACCCTACCAAAAAACACACTATATGGGGAATTAACTCCCTACACTCGGAGGTCATGTCAATACCCAAGAAACTCCATTAAGGGTGATAGAGTATCACTCCAGTCCTAAGGAGGTTTCAACAACTCTCTTCAGGACTCTATCCTCTCGATGGGATTGTTGGCCAGTGATTTGGATGCAATGTTGTGACAAACCATCAAGGAAAGCACCATGGGGAAACTCTATACATACTCCAGTCTTCAGTAAAAACCCAAAAATACATCTCAAAAGTAATACCTAGTTGGGAGGGTCCCAACATTGCAAACAACTCATCAAACGAACTTATGGTTTGAATGTTATGGGTCTTTTAGTGAAAAGTGGTCAGTTGGGTTTGGGTCTGGCCCGACCTGACCTAACCCATTGAGTTTGACCTTCCCTAGATGGGCCCGGACCACTAGATCCATCCCATCCCACCGCATGAGGGCCATCCCACCTGCACCGGACATAGCCTGGCTGGTCGCGCCCTACCCTGGTCACGTAGTCGCCCAACCGCATGCCAGCCGGTCACCCTGGTCAATGTAGATAGTCTGCATGACCAATTCCCACTCGTGGCTCTGCTACATGACCTCCATCTGATGCAGCTCCAGAAATCCACATCTCTCCATTTCAGCCTTATGCTGTTGTCGCATCCCACCTAGTCACAGATCCCGCATGCCACTCACAGCCTACCGTTGCGGGCTTCCACTGTCATCCATCGAGCCGATGACCACCTCCACCTACACCTGAGCATCGATGTGGCCTTCTTCTGCATCTCAATCGCCTCCACTATATCCTTCTATCACAGCTATTTCCCACCACTGCATTCCCACCTGGACCACAGGTCGTTTTTTCCATCGTCGGTCGCCCTGTCAGCGGTTGTTCTATTGGGACTACCTAGATCATTACTCCAGGAATAATGAGATGTTGATTTGGGGGAAAAGAGGCATAACACAAGAACAAAAAAAGTGGATATAGTTGGGCCTTTTTCTTATATTCCTTGATCCTTGAATGTTATAATTGAATAACGGAGTGGAAAAACTAAATTAATACTAAGTTATATTCAATTCCTGATAAACATCCCGAAATCAAAAGCTCATCCCACAAATATATACAGGCTCTGTGAATCAATCCATTCATATATTGATTCATTTTTTTCGTAGTAATTCAAGAATGGGGAAAGAAATCAAATCAAAACACATACCCTTCTTGGTATTGGATCATTCACTGTCATGGATTTTTTGTCATTGATGATCTATTGAATAATGATATCGATCTGCGTCTTCATCCTCATTATCCATTGAGAGAAAAAATATCAAGCTTCTCTCAAGAACACTCAAGGACTTCCAGGGTTGTGAATTTTCACCATGGACCCCTACCACTAGGTTTATTAAAAACGAAACAAAGTATCCCCACTATGTAATGCCAAATTAAAATATGTTTATTTAATATTTTAATGATGTTCACATCCAAAATTTAACTTTCACCCTCGACTATAGCTAGTCAATGTTTGGCCCCTCCTAATGTAAATTCATTGTTCTGGATACAATGGTGCCCTCGAATTTTCAATCTGGACACACGTTTATATGTTATTAAAGTTCAAAGTTATCCATTGAGTGTTCTTAATTTAAAAACTAAACTTTATTCAAATATTTATTCAGGGCACACCAGACCTTAGAATCTTGATCCATCTCAGCTTCTAGTCTCGGTATTTTTCGAATTAATTTATTAAAATAAATTGGATAAAAATATGAGTCATTACATTCTCCTAACCTTAGATATTTACGTCCCTAAAATACAAAACAAGATATAATCAATAAAAAGATGTGGGTACTGAGAATTCATTTGAGCCTCCCACTCCCAGGTTCTTTCCTGGAGACTCTCATGTTGTTACATAATGTTCACTAGAGGAATTGACTTCACATAATGGATATCCTCTTATCGATCCCCGATCATCATTGGGTACTCCACAAATGTTTCTGCGTCATTAATTTCCATCTTTCCCTAATCTATAATGTGTGGTGGTTCAGGCACGTACCTCCTCGTCTACAAAATGTGAAAGACATCATGAACTCGATCCAGCAGTGGGGGTAGTGCTATGCCATATTGCACCTCACCAAATCTACTCAGAATCTGAAAAGGGATGATAAACCTTGGAGATAACTTTCCACACCATCCAAATCTATGAAATCCCCTTTGAGGTCAAACCCAAAGGAAAACATGGTCCCCCTAGAAATCTAAGGGAATGTATCTCATATCCGCATACGACTTATTCCTGCTCTATGCAATTCAAATCTGCTCTTGGATGATATGAACCTTCTCAGTGGTAGCCCATACTAACTCATGTCCCATAATTACTGACTCCCCTAGGTCAGTCCATCATAACAATGATCTAAAAAGTTTCCCATACAGGGCCTCAAATGGTGTGATGCCAATGGTGGAGTGGTAGCTATTGTGGTACAAAAACTCCACCAGTGGTAGGTGGTCCTCCCAACTACAACCAAATTACAAGATTCAAGTATGTATCATGTTCTCTAGAACCTAGATGGTCCCTCCATATGACTATCCATTTAGGGATGAAAATCTATACTCAACCATGATTGAGTCCAAAAATCCTATTACAAACCCCTCCATAGCTAGGTAGTGAAACGAGAATAACGGTATAAAATAATCGTTGAGGGAACTCTATGAAGTCAAATAATCTCATGAATGTAGAGGCATCCCAATCTCTCTTCAAAACTATGCTCCCATATGGGTACGTCGTGGGTCAACTTGGTGAGTCGGTCAACGATTACACATATGATATCATGTTTCATGGAAATTCATGGTAACCTATCCTGAAGTCCATCGATATCTCATCCTACTTCAACTCTGTAACCTCTAGTGGATGATTCAATACTACTGGAACCTAGTGCTCTTCCATTACTTTTGGAAAAGTGAGGCACTGAGAAACAAACTCTGCCACTGCCTTCTTCATCCCTGGCCACTAGAACTGACGTCAGAGGTCCTGGTACATCTTCTCCACACTTGGATGTACCTCCATTGGGGGTGTGGGGAACTCCATCTAAACCTCATCCCTCAACACCACCAGCACAACCATGAACCCTATAAGGAGAACGATGTGCTCCCCAACTATCAAATATCCACCAAGGTGTTTCCCTATGGACAACTAAGCACGATGAGACTCATAGTTGAAATCCCCAAGTTGTGCCTCCCTAACTCACTGTAAGAGTGAAGGGATAACAACCATATACTGGTGATAAGCTACTACACCATCTTCCATGAAGTACATCTATAGCACGACCAACAGTTCTAACACCTAACTTAGCAACTACAAGACGTATCTTATGTTGAGTGTTTCTGCCACCACGTTTCTCTTCCCAGAAGTTTAGACAATCTCTAATTCGTAATCCTAGAAGAAATATATCCATCACCTTTGTCTCAAGTTAAGGTCCCTCTAAGAAAAGATATACATTATTCTCATGTGGTCTAAGTAGATAGTAAACCTTTCCCCCTTCAAGTAATGCAACCACATTTCAATGCGAAGGCCACTACTCTTGGCACAAGATCATGGGTCACATATTTATGCTCATGTTTTTTAAACTGTTCTGATCCCTAAGAGATAACTTCTTTCCCCTACATTAGGACACATCCAAGTCATATCCCTAATGTGTCTTATAACACTACATACCCAATACCCTCTTCTAGTATCCTCGATATGGGAGCACTTTTCAACCGTCATCTCAACTCCTAAAAACCTTTTTTCACTTCTCTTTCCACATGAAGGATCATCCGTTCTATGTCAAAGCCATCAAGGGTGATGCTACCTTGGAAACTTTAGGCACAAACTTCCAATACCACCCATCCAAACCCATAA
Organism: Viscum album; assembly: GCA_963277665.1. NCBI lineage: Eukaryota > Viridiplantae > Streptophyta > Magnoliopsida > Santalales > Viscaceae > Viscum > Viscum album. The sequence continues at coordinate 282,863,438 of OY728142.1, forward strand.
AACTCCTCACCTCGGTTACACTCTAGGGTTTCTCCGAAGGAAGCACCAACTCAATCTTCACTAGATCCACAACTACTCTATCTTCTGAAATGAAATGTCCCAAAAAGTGGACCTCTCGAATATAGAACAGAAACTTTGAGAGATTCCCATAAAGACAGTGCTCTCAAAGCATGTCCAAGACCATCCTTAGGTGTATCGTGTGCTCCTCCTCGAATGTTAAATACACCAGGATGTCATAAATGAAGACTACATAGAACTGGTTAGGGTATGGCTTGAAGATCATGTTAATGAGCCTCATAAACTTTATTGGGGTGTTTATTATGCCAAACTACATAACCAAGTACTCATAGTGGTCATACCAACATCTGAAGGATGTCTTTAGTATATCCTCATTCCGTACATGAAGGTGATGATAGCCAGATCTGGGGTCTATCTTCAAGAACCACCTTACTACCTTCAGCTGGTTGAAGATGTCATCAATTCTTGGTAGTGGATATCTGTTTCTCACGGTCACCTGGTTTAGGCACTTGATGTCTACACATATCCTCAAACTCCCATTTTCCATCTCGGTAAACAAATATGGGGTCGCCTATGGTGAAATGATGGGTCTCATGAATCCCATCCTCTACAAGTCCTCTAGATATCCCCTAAAATCATGAAGTGTTGCAGGAGACATCTAATATAAATTTGTGGATATCGGTGTTGGCTCAGGGTACATATCAATGTTCAAGTCAACCTCTCTATGAGGAGGAAATCTCAGAACATATTCCAAGAAGACATCTTCATACTCATCTACCACTATAAGAAATTAAAAACTCCTCTCATTTAATGTACTAAAGATAAGACTATCCAACTTGTGAGTAATTGTTTACATCCTCATTAGAGAATGTACATCCTCCGCTGCATGTGTTTTCTTTTAGTCAGTAAAGGAAATCCTAGTCTATCTCTGCGGACACACTGAACTCTGAACCTAAAACAATCAATCCGAGCATAAAATATGGATGACTAGTCCATACCCAGAATTAATTCATAAGTCATAAAAACCTCTACTATGAGATCCCAACCAAAGCTATCACTTCCAAGAATAATCTCACAATTTTGGCACCATTGTGTGATCATTTAATCCCCTCTCGTAAGAGTCTCTAAACGTAATGATCAAGACAAAAGATCCACCAGAATCTCTGAGATCTAAAAAAGTTTCATATAAAGGAAACAGTGGCTGGAACATATGTCTATCAGAACTAGAACTTGGGTGAAAAAGATCCAAATAATGCCTCTAATAATATCTAAAGCACCAGAGTTGTAATCCTTCATCGCCTGAAGCTATCCCCTCCCTTATCTTCCAGCTACCAAAGCATGTGGTGGACTAACTGGGGGTGTTGGTGGTAGTACCTTGAACCTCCATCCACCACCTATTTCTCTACCTTCTCCCATGTCATGTTCATTTCCCTATGTGCGACCCTACTTGAACTTTTTCCTCTATCTCGGGGGGGACCTCGACAGTCTTCTGATAGTCTGCACGGTGTTTTGGTCAACCATGAGCTAGGTGTCCTTAACTGTCGCTCGTGAAACATAGTTTACCCTTAAAATATTTTTTCTCTACTAGGGGAACCTCACACCACTGATCCCATAACCTAGGGTTATCTCCTAATGGACCTAGCCCACTTGGACGCATTTTTTTGATGTCATCTACCCACCACCAAAGACTCAGCTATCTAATGTCTACTAGTAGCTCCCACAACGAGCGTCTGCGTCGCCAGAAAGCTCTCCATGATCATAGATCACTCCATTAACCCACACTAAGTAGAGATGTTGAGAGGTAACATGGACATTGTGATCTCCCAATGTAGTCCCTTCTCAAAATACATACCCCTAAATAATGGGTCTCACGCCATATCTGTGGTGTATTGAGATAAGTATATGAATCTCATCGAGTAATCTACTACCGTCTGATTTCCCTACTATATATGTAAGATCTATTGTATATTCATTAATCATAACATAGCTGTGAATAAATCCTCCATAAATAGTCTCTCAAATTCCTCCAAAAATTGGGTCTCCTCCTCATGTTTCTGGATCACTAAGCTCTGACACCATCCCACTGATCCCTGAAGAAGGCTCATGACTAGTACTACAATCTAGTTAGATGGTGTCCATGCTAGGCAGAAGAACTGTGTGAATACCTCAAGACAATCCTCAACTACCTGGGGGTCAGTATCACCCATGAATCTAGGAGGTCATTGACTCTGGAACTCATGCAATGCATTGAGCCTGTGTTCATCCTATAGCAGTATCACTAGTAAGAATCGATGCTAGATGGGTGTCACTATAATAGGAAAAACACCTAATGGTTTTGTGTCGAGAATCGGCCCATGTACTGATGCCTCAACACTAGGAGGATCATCCATGTGATCATGCATCAGAATCCGGGCTTGCTGTCTGCATAGAGGCATCAAAAAATAGATCTAGATGAACCATGTTCAATATATTATATCTGAAGAGCCAACGCATGAATGACATGAAAAACACAACTCATTTCTATATGAAACATGTACCATTAATTTCCCTGAAACCAATGTTTTTCATGTATCGAGTTGAAAAGAATGTGTCCAGAGTCCTAGTGTATGGATATGTCGGATGTCGCACCAATGCTAGATTCCCGGGCCTCAATGGTGATCTTGAAACACTTAACACTTTTTCCCCAAATGAGTCTCACAGACTCTCAATCCCAATGTGGATCTAACTCGATCTGATACCACTCTACCATGACCCTTACCAGTGGGACCCATACTGTGACAACCCCAAGCCCACCTCCAATAGGCCAGGGGATAAAAACTAGTGTTGAGTTGGAATATCTTAGAAATGGGAGGCATTTTCTTAAGTACTTCTATCCATGAACACATCTCTAAACCCACAAGCTAGAAAGTGAAAACACAAACCACCATGCATGAATACACGAATAAACAAACACATAGTACACCGGAAAAGTAAACTACAGGAAGTTAAACCGGGCTAGAATACAAGGCCACCAAAAGGAAGACAACTACAAAGTCTGACCATCAAACAAGGGTACTGCAGCTACTATAGAAAGCTGTCAGAAACACCTCAGCCTGTCTGAATTCACAAGGCATTGTCCGGTCCTGGTCATAGTCCTGCTCTACCTATGACTCTATTGATGTTTTGTTCATCTACATAAGACACGATATGTATAGAAAAATCAAATGCAGGAGTGATTAAAAGAGTACTCAGTAGGACACCCCAAAACAACAAAGGAAAAACCACAAAAGAATGCACAATAATCTCTACATACATATACGGCATACATATACCAAAACCATAAAGATATAATCCTAAACATATATAAATAAAGAGAGGATAAATTACCTCTAATGACCAGCCACAGGATTCTACTAGAGGCACACTCGTTCTGGGAAAACTCACTCCTCGAGCCTTGATGTCATTAGAGTCTCTTATAAGAGGTCCCACTAATTTAGGCCCCTACCAAAGAGAAAATTATGGTCAATATATCATTATATATAGGAAGGGGGTTCACCTCATATTATATTGTGAACCTAATTTGTATTAACCTGCAACATAGGAGATTATTCTCATAGAATACCATGAACCCTAATGATAAGGCCCGTAACATATGGGATTCTCCTTAGAGAATACCACAAAACCTATTGATACGGCCCATTAGATGGATGATTAATGCCCTAAGATTAGAAGGTCATGGAAATATGCAATAAAATTCATCAAGGGTGATAGAGTATCACTACAGTCCCAAGGAGGTTTCCAAAAATCTATATGGGACTCTGTCCTATCGAGGGGATTGCTACCCAGTGATGTGGGTGTAATGGCATATTGAACACTCAAGGAATGAACCAAGGGGAAGATTTTCACCTATGTTGGTCCTCACTAAAACCCACAACAAAATCTCAAAAATACCACCTCGTTGTGAGGGTCCCGACCTTCTGGGGGCCAACCTAACCCACCGACGCTGACCCGACCCGAGTAGTGGGGGGTGACTTGACCCATTCAGCCCGACCTGCTACAGGTTGGGCCTGGTCTACGAGCTCTATCCTGGACCACTGCATTCATGCTCTCCCACCTGCATCGGACGTGGCATGGCTGGCCGCAGCCCACCCTAGTCACGTGGTCACCTGACCACGTGCTATCCAGTCACCCCGTTTAACATAGTCAGTCCACAATCCACGTGGTTGGTATGATTAACCACTCCAACCCATGGCACTATCAAGGGTATTCCGCCCGATGTTGCTCCAAAAATTCACTTCCCTCCACCATAGCCTCCATCTGTGACCATCCATCGTCACCGTGACCCGCATGGCTATGGCTCCCGCAAGTCTCCCGCATCCATGCTGCAGTGGGCTTCTGGCGGCCCCCTCCACCTACACTCGGTCCACGATGAGGCCTACTATTTCATCTCGATCCCCACCGTAATGGCCTTTGTCCTTGGGTCTCTACCACAATCAGTCGCCTTGTCGGTGGTTGTTCTGTCGGGCTCGCCTAGATCGTTGCACCCTGAAGAATGAGAAGAGGATTTGGGGGAAAGGAGTCGTAACGCAAGAATGCACACAGTGGACATATTTGGGCCTTATTTGTGTCAGTCAGGATTTTTCCATGTTATAATTGTAGAACACAGTTCAAAAAAGTAAATCAATTATAACTTATATTCAATTCCAGATAAACATCCCAAAATCAAAAACTCATCCCACAAATATATGCATGATCCATGAATTAATACATTCAGTGATTGATTCATGTTCATCATCAGAATTCATGAACAAGGAACGAAATAAAATCAAAACACATTCCCTACTAGGGATTGGATCATTCACTATTGTGGATTCATTATCATTAATGATCCATTGAAGAATAATCTCAATCTGAATGTTCATCTTTGTTCACTGTTAAGAGGAAAAACATATGGATTCTTTCAAAAGCTCTTAGGGAATTCTGGGGTTTTGAATTGTAACCTTGGAACCCTTCCTATAAGTTTAATAAAAAGGAAAAAAATTTGTTGTACTACGTAATGAAAAATTAAAATATTTTTATTGTGTATTGTAACAAATTTCACATCTATAATTTAACTTTCACCCTCGACCCATGCTGGTCAATGTTAGACCCCACCTCAGGTAGAGTCGTTGTTCTAGATGCAACAGTTCCCTCTAATTTTTTATCTAGTCACCTATTTAAAAGTTAATAAACTTCAAATTTAGTCATTGAGGGTTTTTAATTTGAAAATAGAAATTTGTTCCAAGATTCCATCCAGTCACATCAGGCCAAAGAATCTCAAACTGTCTTAGGGATTGGTCTCAGAATTTTCCCAATTAATTCATTAAAATAAATATGAGAAAAATATGAACTGTTTTAAATGAATTAAAAAATGGAAATGATAAGATAAAATCAGATATTTGGGATTAAAAGGTTTTATTTGAGGATTTTAGAAGATGGTCTGTCCTTGGTGAGGAGGCGAGGCTGAGCAGTAGAGTCGATGGCATGGAGGTCCATGTAAGGAGCTTCAAACCAAGTGATTTAGCTAGATTTGAGGTTCGATTTTGATTTTTGACAGCCAGGATAGTGTTGGAAAAAAATCAAAGCTCGGTATGGGTGTCTATTTGAGAGAGCTTGAACTCTGATCAAGGGGTTTGAATTCCATATCTAAACCATGAATAGGTTCAAGCATGTTCTTTTGCAATGTCCTTAATCTACGTTTTTCCTTGACTGGTAGGTGTCCAAAGCATTTTGATTTTCTTGTGCCTTCAAATTTATTTTTCAAACATCGGTCTATATCTTTTTTTATGTTTTTTATTCTTCTACCCAACCTCCTTGGTTAATTAAGTTATAATATTCAATGATGTATTGAAAATATTTCGTTTTTATTTCTCCACTTTCTCAATTATCCAATTGTAAATTTAATTTTCTCTTTCCTTCAACCGTAATCACTTCATCATCCGAGGTATAGATACACATTTATTTTCTTATTTCCATGTTTCATTTATTGTATAAGTTTATTATAGGTTGAGATGTGGACTGGAACCAATCTACATTTATTTTTCCTTCAATTTTGGTCTTCAAAAATTAAGTTTATTAGTTGATGGAAGAGTAGTTTGAAGCAATAGTTTCTTCGGAAACCAGTTAATTAAAACTATTCAGACTTTATTTTTCTTAGGGTGTATATATATGTATTCTCAATGAGAGACAGGAGATTGGTCCGGCAAGGTTATAATTCCATATTATCCCCTTTGTTTTACCTATGAGTATGAGAGTTGTAGAGAGCTTTGGAAATAATAAGATAAAGTCAAAAGAGGTCATCCATACAAAAAATTGAAAGGGACTATTTTAAATACAAATATGAATTTTAAGATGTTTTTTTGTTAGAGAACGATTTTTATTTTTAAGTATTTATTTATTTGAATTTTTTTCTCTAAGGGTGTATAATTATTGTTTTATTTTATGTAATTAGAATTAAAATTATGGGAACTCTTATTTCCAAAAGCATCATTTCTATTATTTTCATAAGAGAATTTATTTTTTTTAATGATCTTTGAATCTACTAATTTCAAAAGGCGTTTCATACATATTTAAATATGATTTATTTTAAAGAAAATTGATTTTATTTATGTAATATTAAAGATATCATTATTTTTAAAATTATGAGATTATTATTTTTTAAATAAAAAAATGGTCAACTATATTTTAAAAGTTTACTTCTAAATAAAAGTTATAAATTTATGATACCATTTAATGTTTATTATTTATGGTTTTATATAATAAATACTTTCATTTTATGTGTACAAATTATTTATACATTAGTTAATGTCAATTAAATTATAAGGTATAGACATTATCTATAAACTGTGAAGTTTCATGCATGTACTGGCTTAATTTTTATTGAGTTTTGATTTATGTACTTAAGTGAACAATTAGTTCCTTTAAATGAAATTATTTTCAAAGTGGATGTTAATTTATATTTTAATTAACATTATATGTATTAATTAAAATTCCCATATAGATGATATTCAGTTGCTTCATGTTTTCTTATGAAATTATATATATAAATATATATATATACATGTAATTAAACATAATTTTATTATCATGTTTTAGAGAAAAAAACTCTAGTGAAAGTACATATACCTATGAAACCTTAAAATGATTTTATAAAATTTGGAACTTGAACTTTTTAATATGATAGGGAAGTGGGAAGTGAACCATCTCTCAAGTGGGAAACCCCAAGATAGGCTTTAATATTTCAGGTGGCCTTAGTGTTTTATTTTCACAAGCTTGTATATTGTTTTCAAAAAAAATCATTGGATTTATTTAAGGAAATTTTTTATAGTAAGAATTTTTAAAATGTTTCTAGAATTTTCAGTAAAAAAATAATTTCATTATTATATTAAAAAGGTATTTCTAAAATTATTTTTAAGGTATTATCAAAATAATTTCAAAATAATTTTTGAAAAGTTATTTTTAAAGGAAGAATTCATAAAAGTTATTTCAATGGTTTTAAAACCACCTACTGGGAAATTAAATGCTCATCCTATGTTTTAAATTTTTTCACACGTATCTTAAAATTTATGATTCCTACATTTATGATTTTGGAGTTAGAGTGTGTGGAAGAGAAGTAAGCATAATGTATTAATTTATTTCAACTCTAATAAATTGTATGATGTAGTCTAAGTTTCCAGAACCAAGACCAAAAAATATCCTCTATTGTATGAAGTTTTGAATATTATTTTAGTTATCATTTTTCAAAGACAATACATAGAATTTTAAGTTCCAAATCTGGAAGTGTCGGTTCAGGGAATTATAAATTTTCCATCTATCATAATTTAATTTTGTTTAATAATAATTTTAAAGCAAGATCAATTTCAATGAGTAATCTTGAAGTATTCACTCACCATACTTTATAATTATCATTCAATATTTTTTATTTAATAGCTTATAATTTTCATCTTTAAAAAATAAAAGAATTATAAAACAGGGGTTCATTTATCCAGAAATTTTTTCCCTAAATACTCATTAACGTATTAATTACTAATCTTAAATTCATTTTCAATTTATACTTTCAGGATTTTTTTTATTTTTTACCTTGTTATTTTACTAAAATATATTCATTTAAGAAAAAATGTAATTGATTTTCTTTTACACACCTTTCAAATTCATCCCCCCTCCCCTCCCTTACTGATCATTTTTTACCAAACTAAATATCCAATCATTTTTTAAACCAACAAGAGATTTCTGGTATGTGGGTTCATGAAAATGGGGAGAGATATGGTTTAATATTACTATTAGATCGCATTGAGGGAAAACTTATCATATGAAGGGTATTTTTAGAGAATAATTCAACAGTTTTAATACAATATTTCAAATAAATATCATTATCTTTATATGAATTCTACTTAATAATTATGAATAATGAACTAAATTTGAAAATAGCATCTTTAAAAAATTTGAAGACTGCATTGAATGAAAATACTCACTATCTTCTATGTATAATTACCCTGGATTGGTAAAGGTTTTTCCCAATCATTATTTCTAAAATTTCATTCTACATTTTCTTTATATGGGGAAGGTACCAAAAACATTGTATGCATAAAATGCATTGATCCATTGATATAATAATTCCACATATAAGGAATAAGATTATTAGTAGCTAAATTTAAATAAAGGGGGAGTAAAAAAATCTTAGGTTTGTTGTAACTATTTGATCACACATAATGACTAGTTTTCAGATGAAGGTTTTTCTTAGATAATAAATCAGTTGTTTTGGTTCATTTTTAAATGAAGAAAATAGATTTCATTAAGTCGGTTTTCTCATTTTTTTAATCTTAAAATGAAATAAATTGTGTATTTGAGTCTCAAAATTACATTATCCAAATGATATATATATTATTAATATTAAAAAAATAAGGGATAATGATAATTTTTAATTTTAAAAAATTAAAATAATTCTTTATTATTAATGTATTGAAAATAATAAAATTTATTGAGAAATAAATCAGGCATCCACTAATTATTTTTAGACACTTTTAAATTTCAAAAATAAATAATATATATATTTGATATGACCATTTTACCATTTATACTTTTTAATTAATGTAAGTAATAAAAAATGGAAAAAGTTGTTCCATGGTTATTTTTAGTAAATTTTATACAAGACATCATATTTTTAATATTTTTTAAAATTTTATATAAAATTAATTTTAAAATGTATAAAATTTTATCGATGTTGTATTCTGTTTCAAATTTCGATTTATATACACATTTAATATTAGTGTGTGTGTTTCAAAAAATTTCTTTTATGATAACATTATTTAATTATATTTTTATATTAATTCATTTTTGTAATTAATTTTTGTTAATAAAAACATAAAATAGAATTTTTGGTTACTTGTTTTAATTTTTTTGCAATAAAATATTTTTTATATATTTTTTATGATACATTTCATATAAAATTAAATATATAATAATTTTTGAATAATTTATTGACTTTTTAGATATATAATATGTCATGTCACAAAAAATCACAAAAAATATGTTATGTATTATTTATTACCTTTTTAATGGAAAAATGTTGTGATTTTTTATTATTTATAAAAAAAATTATATAAAATTGAGGAAAAAATAATTGTTTTATGTTCTTTATTAGCTTATCAAAGACAAAATAAGACTTTTATCAGAGAAAAAAGCCATAAAATATATTTCATTTGTTATTTGTTGACTATTTTTAATAGAAAATATTATCTTCCTGTATATTTTATTTTAAATTTTATATAAATTTAATGATAAAACAATTTTCTTATGTTTTTAATTACATTTTTAAATTTTAATGTGTTATTACACACAAAAAATACATAATATTTGTTTTGTGTTAAATAACATATTTCTTATGTATAAAAATTATATATTATTTATTTTAATAATAATTTTCAAATTAATTAAGGATAAGCCAATTTCTCTATATTATTTTACTTTTTTTTAAATAAAATAAATACAATTTTTAAAAAAAACACATAAGATATATATTATTTTAGTAATGAAATATTATATTAAAAATTCTTACTTTTTTGAGTTGTCTAATTAAATTTTCATATACAATTATTCACAAAAAAAAATATATTTATAAATAAACTTTTCATCTAATCTATTAATATTATATATTAATAATTATTGTTTCTTATTTATTAAATTTTACTAATTTAAAATTGAAATTTATAAAAATTAATAATTATGATTTATATTCTAATTTTAATTTAGATGAGTTTTTTATAAATAAGGTTTTAAAAGTTTTATAGATAATGGATTTTTTATTTTTTCACCCATGATGATAGTTGATCCCATATTTTTGTATTTGTGGATGGAATTGTCATCTACTTCAATCAAAGACGTTTTGGTGGTTTTATGGTCATACACCACCAACCAAACCACTAGAAGTAATGAAAAATAGTATCGAAGGAGGAACTCACTTATAATATGTGGAATTTTCTTCTTAGTTTCAATATAACCATCAATCAACCATTTTTCTATATTAATTTTTTGTGTAAATATTGGTGATGTGTTTCTTCATTTATTCATGATATAAATTTATAAAAACTTTCTATTTATGATAGTTAAAGTGTATGTACTCACATTTAGCATAGTGAAATTCTTCTATTTTCCCATGGTCTTTCACACAACAACATTTTGGTATGTTATTTATATTAAATCTAGGATTTCTTTATTAAAATTATCATCAATTTTTGAATTTTTTCGTTAATTTTATGTTTTAATGAAATTATTAATTTTATTTTCAATTATGATTTTTGTTTCTGCATTTTTTAAGAAAACTTTTCAGTCATTTTTTAAATAAATTATTCTGGTGTATTTTGAAACATAATTTTTTAGAGGAAGGCTTGTTTTTAAATTTTTTATAGATTAATCTATTACTTTCGATCTACCGGTTATTTTCCTCAAAAAAATTAATTAAATAATTTTTTAAAAAAATTATTGTTTCATTAAAAATACTTTTTAGTTTAATGAGTATAATCATTTAATAATTTTATGAAATGGGAACGATACCCTGATTAAAATCGAAAAAAACGAACTTCAAAATTCATTGGGGAAATCATAGATGAATCATGATTTCGATTGAAGGGGAAAATGATAGAGAATGAACATGATCATACCATCATAATAAAAATATAAAAGAAATATAAAAAATAGATATATAACATTACATCCCAAAAATAACTTTTTCATTAACATATAAACATATATATTTATAAACTACATGATAATATAATCAATGTTCTAGAATAAATTCTATATTTTATGATAGATCCATAGATTGAAATATTAAAATATTGGGACTAAAAGGTTAGAATATTAAACATTGGAGTTGGGAATTTATGTTCATGGGAGTTATAAATTTTGAAAAAAAATTAAATCTACATGTATTGTTTATTTATGAAACCCCCCTTGTATATTATCAATTTCATGGAATGTTATTTATCCTTCACTTAAAAACCAAGATTCAAAAAAATGGAAACAATGATAATTCAATGTTGGGCCAATTTTTAAGATACCATATTAAAACCCATATCAAGAAACATTGTTTTTTAAAATAAGAGTCAAACATTCCAAACTCTACCAAAGTAAATAATTTTATACTTTTCTGTCCTCTTATCCCAAATTTATAAATCAATTTATTAAAATTTAGATTTTTTAATGGATTTATGAATAAATCTATAATATTATCAATTGATACAATTTGTTGGATATTTATTTCACCATTATTTTTAAGCTCGTGGGTAAAAAAATAATTTTTGTGAGATATTTTTTATCTATAACCATTGATATATCCACCTTTTAATTATGATTTACAAGAATCATTATCTTCATGTGATGTTATAGGACTTTAATTATTCATATTCAATGCATATTTTTTTGATATAATGAATAAGTAATCACAACTAAACATATTCTCGAATTAATTCATCAATTGAAATAAACTCAGCATTATTTGTTTTATTAAATTTCATGGTATGTTTATTGAACCATGTGTGAAAAAATCTCTATTTTTTATCTAGTTTTATATAGATTAGATAAATATTCAACATCAATATAATCTTTTAATTTTTTATCTATATTTTGGGATAGGTAATCATTTATACCCTTTAAATATAAACGAGTTGGATATGAACATTACCTTTTATCAAATTCATTGTAATTAGACCACATATTATTTTTTAGGTTCATACTCGTATTTACATGTATATCCTTTAGGGATAAATAAAATTTTTATTTATATTTAACCATTTAGATAAAAATAAGTTATTTATTTTCACATAATGTATAAAATGTATCACTCTTGAAATAAATATATTTAATTATTTGTTAATTTGATTTTCATGAATATAGAATATATCTCTAAAATATATATTTTCATATTCTGGATGAATAATTCAAAATATTAATGGCATTCCATATAATTTGATGATAAAATATTCAATTTATTTTTGAAACTCTTCAAGAGTTTGTATGTTATTAAAAGCATCTCGGTAATTTGATTATTAATTCAGTTACATTTTTTTATTAAAACCATGGGACAATGAAATCAATTATATATTCTTCCTTCATGTGATATTTAATAAAAATTTATATATCATATATGCCTTATTCAGTTAAACCCATATTCTAATTTATCTAATTGGATTATTCTTTTATAATTTTAAATATACTCCTCAAATTTTGAACCCTTCAGATATTCATAAATAAATTGTTTAATCCATGGTATTGTAAGGTAGAATATTTATATAATAATATCATTAGTATTTAATAGTATTAATAGATTGGATAAATAATCCAAACATTATACATTGAATATATCATATATTCCTTCAATTATGTTTTCTTAGTTATTTTGATATCCACATCTGTCAAAAACCATTTTTATTAATGAGCTTTGAAAGAATTAAAAAATAAAAATATATAGTTAAAAATATATAATGAGATCTCATAATTTATCTGATACCAATTTCAATTCTATAAAAAAAGGTTAAAAATAAATATTGTTATTGATATAATTATTTTTCACTACAGAAGACCAATTTATTTATGAATTACCACTCTTGATGAATAGTGATTGTATATAATTAGTTAAAAGACACTTTTCAGTATATAATAAACATATAAAACTATTTATTTTCAATTATTTTCAAATAAATTATTTATATGTATATTTTCAGTTTCTTATAAATCATTTTTATAAATCTGTTTTTTTATGTTATGTGATTTGGCCTTTGGGCCACAAAGTGGAGGTTAGAATGAGAAGATGTTAATAAGGTTTTTGGAGGTTTTTTAGTTATATTTGAGCCTTTAGTCCATATATTGGGACTATATTCCACTATCCCTTCAATCCTTCATAAAAAATTTGGTATCTGGGCCATATGGACTCTAGGCCATGTAAGAGTTCCCTGTTAACCCATAAAAGAGATTTTATCATAAAATAAAATTAAAATTTAATTTGATAGTTTTTTTATGCTCAATATTTATTCAAATCACAATGTAAAGTATGTGATCTATATTCACCAACAAAATAATAATACATTTTACCATTTTATATTTTTATCTTTAATAAAAAATTTAAATGGTATACAATTCTTGTGGGCACACACATATATTTTCCATAATTTATACATTATATAAATATTGTAAATTTACATTCAATATACTTGTTAATGATTTAAATAATTTACCTTAATAACATAAAACTCATGTTAAATCATCACAGATGGGGAATTCATAATATCATGATGATATTGAAAAATTATCTTATAAGTGATAATTTAGTAAACTTGTATCCATCAACTAAATTTAAGACCCCCCCCCCCCACTTCATGTATTTTTATTATTTTATCAATAATTTTATGTACATGTATAAATTTATATTAATTTTTCATCATAACTAATCTCAGATAATCCAAATGGTTAGGTAATATAATTGATTTGTTAGAATCAATAAACTTCTTGCTTAACAAAATTTATTGTATTTCACATGGTAAAAAATCCAAATATATTTTGTAGAAAAGAATGATTCCTTTTATGATTTCTCCTTATATATAAAGGTATTTTTCCTCCATTATACAAAGTCGTTATATGATATTTATTTTAAAATAATAACAATAAATATCAATAGATTTAATTTTTATGAAGATGAAACAAAACATTGTTTATGTATTTTTGGGAAAGTGTCATGAATCAACCTACGATACCCTTTTTCGGTGCCCAAGCTATCCCATATCAAGGCCAAAATAATGTTCTTGATTTCCCTAAGATGGGAATAGGTGCTAAAAGAATCATCCTTGAGAAATGGTAATAGTTTCTATAATTCCTTAACCCAAATCACCCGATTCATGATGGAGGGAAATATAACCTCATGCAAGTCTCCCCGTATTCAAGTTGTTTCTAACTAGTAGCGAGGGTCTGAACATCATCAGTGGCAACACTATAGCCTCATCATTAAATGTTATATGACATAAATATATAAATAAATTAATAAAAATATAAAAGGTAAAATGGAAGTTTATAATAACAATTCTATAAAAATTACATTGTTGGTATATCAAGTCATCCAATATAATAAACAAAGGTCCCCCAAAGTGGCATTTCAAATAGTGTTTAGAAAAGAATAGGAATGACAATAAAGACACAATATTGGAACTCCAGATTCCATCCTAGTATTTCCTTTAAACCTCATATTTTGTATCCTTATCTACCTATGTAAAACCATGATATTTTTTCACACCCGAATTTTTAATTTATCCTCTGTCTAAGCCTGGGCAGATCTTGGTGGTATTGTTTGGGAATTTAGTGTCACGGGTTTGAGGTTTCAGGATAACTTTTTTGAAGTCTAGGTTTGGGCCTAAGCTTAAATTTTTGATGTTTAGAGAATTTGTGTGTTTTAGGATGGTGTGCGAACACTGTATGGTTATGGGAATCCATACAGTCATCCTGGTTACCTGTTCAGTCACTTCTGGAATGGGTAGAGACCATTGTATGGTCTGCGCACGGTCACTTGAGCTCTGCGGGGTGATTGGGTGGTTTCCCTACATAAAAAATAATTAATGTGTTGCAAGAAGAGTAAAATAAAATAATAAATTAATTAAATTAATTAAATAATTAAATAAAATAGAATGAAGCGATATTTGAGAATTATTGTTTTAATAATATTATAATTATTACTATTATATAATATTATTACTATGATTATTATTGATATTAATATTAATATTAATATTTATTGTTATAATTTTTTAAGTGGGATTTAATTTTTTAGTGTTTATATTCCCTTTCTCCCCCACCTCTACACACCACCTATCCCCCCCTCCCTCCCCCCTAGTGTGACTCTTCCCTATATACCCACCTACGGTGGCCTTCTTCTCCTGTGAACCACCATCCATTTTTTCACTGCCCCCCACGCAACCACTTCTCAAACCATGCTTCCCCTCGTGCACCCCCATCTCACAACCCTCTCTCCTCCGATGAGCGCCCTCCTCTAGCTACCACTTTTTCAAGCGATCTGCCTCCCTAGTCGCTTTTTATTTCCCCTCTCCCTCTACTGCAGGTGAATTATTATTTTGGGTAAGTTTTTTCTCTCTCATATCAGGGTTTTGGTTTCCAATGTTTAGGGTTTTGATTTTTGGGGATCCGGTCTTGATCTGTTGGGATCGGTCTTGTTGATTCGGGTTAGTTGTGAGTTTCTTTAGTTGCAGATATGGTGCGGTTGTGATTTCACACTTTTTCTGAAAAATTCTTATTCTAAGGTAAGTGATTCCATTATTAACCATTAATTGATGAATTTATTTACATGTTTGTTTAATTTGGAATGTTTTATGAGGTATATGTGGGGTGAGTAAGTGGTCTTTAATGAGTTTCAACCTGAGTTTGATTTTATAATATACTTTTACATGTGAAATTGGGTATGTTCTAGGTGTAAAACCCAATTATAAATTTTGGAATTTTTTTTGGATCATGCAGTTGATTTATTAAAATATATAAGTGGTGAAAATCATGTTTTAATACAATTATGTTGTGTATTTGGTTTTAAAGTGGCATTTAATATGAAACCGGGAGTGTTTTTATAAAAAACATTTTTTGCACAATTTTTTAACACATTATAAATTGTTCAAATGGTTTATTAAATTATTTGTATGCTGAGAAAGTGGTAATTGGAATTATTGAACATGCATTTAATTTTTAAATTGATAGTTTTATATAAATTTGAGTTTTTTTGTACAAACCTTTTTGTACCAATTGATGTCATTCTATAAATCATTCCATTGATTTATTAAACTATGTTTATGCTGAAATTTTTGTTTTAATATAACATTGATGTGTAATTAATTTTTAAAGGGGGTTCCAGGTGTCCTTTTGGTGTAATGGCATTGGGGTGTTTATTATAAATTGTTTTATAAATTTCAATAATGGTTTATCAAATTATTTAAAAGTTGAGAAGATATTTTGAGAAATATTTTAGTGTAAGTACATTTTCAAAAATGGATTTTTGGTTTGAAATGATGTCTTGTGATCTACAATGCTTGGTTTGGTTGATTTAATGTGGAATTGGTGTGTTATGTGGTATGTCAAACATGATTAATCACAAAAGGAATGCCCGGGTATCTAGGTGGATGGACTAGGACTAGTATGCTAGTGATTCAGAAGTAGCTACGGCTTGGTTTCACTTAGAGAGATTGATGAGGATAGCACTAACTAAATAATGATGATTTATTATAGACCACTAGGTTACGGGTGAGTTCTCTACTAGTGGCTTGTGCATAAGAATGTAGTAGGGTGAGGTCCCATTGTTATCTAGTTTCTAGGGTTATTCCCATAACTAGTTCTAAATTATTATTTTTCACTTTTTTTCATTATATGTTAAGTTGGGTTGGTAATTTTAAAATCAATTGTGTTTTCTTTAATGTGGTATTCATTAAAACTGTTTTATTTAAAATTAAATTCTCTAAAAAAAATTTATATTTTAAGTGTCATTCATTCAAAGTTTTTCTACAGTAAAGTTATTTTTTAAAAATTTCATATAATTACATTGATTATAAATAATACAAGTTTATTTTTCATTTAATGTTTAATGAATAGAATCTTTTATCCAAGTGGAATCCTACTGGGCTTTGGATCACAACCTGCATAAACCTTTGGGTGTATGTAGACATTGTTGTATATTTGTTTTAGGATAACACAAGGAATGTAGTGTTGGTAGGTTGGGTTTCTAGTTTATTTTCTTGTGGATCTTGGTGGAGGAATCTTGAGTATGTTTCTACTCTTGTTTCATGTAGAGTTTTGTTTTTTCTTTAGTTTCCCTTTGTATTTTACCCCTTTTTGAGTCATTTTTAGTTATAAACTAAAAATTAAAAATTATTGAAGGTGTGTTTGGTCAAAAAATTTAGATCAATTTTTTTTTAATGGTTGTTTTAATATAATTAATTCAGGAAAAATCATTCCCAAATTATTTCATTTGATACCCGGGAACTTGTGCCATCCCGGGGGGATCAGGAACACCCTTCGGGCCTTATTGTGGATGAGGTCGGGTTCCATGTTGGATGGCGACCTGGAGTGGTGTGTGACAAAATGGTATCTGAGAATTTTAAGCTTTTTTAGTCTTGTTCCATGGGGTAGAGTCTGGGTAAACAAGATATGGGATTTTTGGGACTTAAAGTTTTGGTTACGAGATAGGTTTTTAAGCATCACACCTCATGATGAGACCCAAGTCACCAGGGAAAGTCAGATTCCATCAGAGTTATTTGGACCTTGTGGTCTCTTGTTGTTTGGGAAATAAAATGGGAGTTGGTTTAATTGTATTAGTGATCTCATAGGGACTAGAAATCCATCTGAAGCTGGGGGTGTTGTCTTAGAACACTCTCAGTGATAGTGGAGTGATTGGCGTATGGCATCCAACCATATGTCCAAGTCACCCGTCAACACTAGTTTCTTATTACATCATTATGTGTCCTATTTTATTCCAAGGAATTTTGTTTTGGGATGTATTGAGTTTGAAACACCTTTTTTTGAATTATGTTTTCAGTTTGTGTATCGTAGATAAGTTGTTTTGAAATAATTTTTTGTGATCTCTTTGTTGATGTGTTTCAGGAATCCATTCTAGTGGATCCCCTCATGTGTTTGGTTTTGGTTTGTGGCATGCTTTGGCCAATGAACTAGTTTTATTGGGTCCTTGGGCCTTTTCCCCACAAACTAGTGTATGCCACCATAAATAATTAATGCAAGATTTAAGTGCGGCCATGGGTGAATCATTGTTGGTAGGTCCTCTAGTTCATCAAAGAGCGAACTCTCTTCTTGGGTTTCAAGGTTGAGTTTATCTCTATTCCCTTTTGGATTAAGAATATCCTCTCATAGAGAAAGAGTGTATGTATAATTATTTGAAAGGAATTATGGTTTCTAGAGTTTCTTGAATCTCCAAATGTGTTGTTAGGCATCTTCATGCCTAAAAGTCCTTCCTAGAAGCGGTGAAGGGAAAGTCCGGTGAGGAAAGGTAGAAATAGTATAGAGTTACTTGTGTTGGATGGTATTTTAAAGGACCTCTAGTTCTTTCATTGGTTTCATTTAAGAAAAGATTCATGTTAGTCCACCAGTGTGGAAATCCTAGTCATACAAGGATGTTATGATCATTTATAAGAAGCGCGTTTTTTTTGTGACTTGGTTAAAGGTCTCTCTCATTTTATTGTTTCTATAGGTCATAATGGTTATGTTCAGTGATGCCTTGCGGTGTCGTCTTATTACTAAACTACAAGGGTGAAGGTGGTGAAATTTTCCAAGCACCTCTGTTTTGACAGAAGATTGTTTTCCCTTGAGAGATTCTTAATTCCTCTATTTTAGAGGAAGTTTTATACTATGTGTCTTTCCTACCAATGTTTCTCATTCGAAGTAAAAAGGGTTGATGCATAGGTATATTTTAATCCCCTATCTTGGTTAAGGTTCAATGTAAGGGTATGAATATTTTGGGATGTGTTGTGTCATTTGGTGTTGTCGAGGTTGCAGTGTGGTTTCCTTTGGAACAAGTAAGGGAAGTTCCATTTAGGGGTTTTAATGTCTGACTGTGAGGTAGGATATGTTTCAATCCAGAGATCTCCATCCTTAGGCCTCAGAGTAAAGTTATCATGTAGTCAAGAACCCTATAAGTGAAAGGTATCCCGGTCTAATTTTTGTCTTCGGTTTTGGAAATGGAGATAGTCTAAGCATTTGATGTGGTAGTTGCGTTTCAAGTGGTCCCATGTGGTGGAAAAGGATATGGGGACCCTGCTCCTCATTGTGATGATTCAAGTAGGTGGAAAAGTTCCTCCTTGGTTATAAGGAGGCAGATTTGTTCTGTTTTCAGGAACTTTAATTCTCATACCTTTTTAGGAATTAATTTCTCTGTGGTTTTCCATGTATGAACAACATTTTAAGTTTGTTTAAATTTCGGTTTTGTTTTGGGATCATCTGAGAATGGTAATTCCTCGTAGTAGTAGTGGACTTCGTAAATACTTCTGTTTGGTTTATAGTTTCTTTCATTAGTCCCTTTTTAGTGGGGATTGGGCCATTATGGGGATTTTCATATAGGTTTGTGTTATTCGGTTAAGCTGCTTAGTTATTATGGTGGGGAGACCAACTATGGGTATTGCTGAGAGTTCCACTGAAATGAAATGACATTATTATATGCCTTATGGTGGGGAGTTCATTCAGGACAACCTATGTGGGTATCCCAGTTCTGTCTCAGGTGTTAGTCACCTCTTATGGTGGGGAGTCCTCTCGGGCCTCCCCATGATAGTAATTTAGTTTCATCCTTGGGGATGTTTTGGAAGTTGGTAGTATTGTTTGGAGCTATCAAACCCCAATATCATTTCTTAAGAAAAATTTGGTGTCGACGTGTACCCAGTGGTATTGTGAGGGAAGTTTGTGTTAGCCTTGTTGATTTTGTTATTTGTTTCTAGAATAATGTGTGAGCTTCATTGGTAATGTTTAAGGTTTTTTATCTTGGGATATTAAATTTTATGTTAGGGAAATTTCTATATTTTGACTATCAACTAGAGGTGTCTTGTATTTTGGGGTTGGGCATCGCTTGGCGGGGAGTTCATTTTGGGTTTCCCGAGTTTATTTTTCAAGTTCTTTCTCTTTGTCAATAGTGATATTGCTTCTCTCTCGTGTTTTTTGTCGAGAACCTATTTGAGCTAAGGGGTGTACCGGTTCTATTTTCTAAGTAATATTGACATGGATTTCTAGGTAGTAAAGCATTTATGGTGGGGAGAATTTCCACACCAGGATTTTTAATTTAGACTCAATCCCATCCTGGGTTTGGTCTCGGTGGTTTTGTTCAAGAACTGGGTGTGATGGGTTTGAGGTTTCGGGATAACTTTGTCGAAGTCTAAGTTTGGACCCTGGTATTATTTTTTAATGTTTAAATAATTTTCGGGTTTTAGGCTGGTGTGTAGACACCACACTGTTAGCAGAAACTGTGTGGTCTACATGAGTACCCATGCGGTCGCTTCTTGAATGGGAAGATACCACCTCACAGTTCGTGCACGGTTTTTTGAGCTGTTTGGGGTGACCACGTGGTTTCCCTACATTGACAATAATTAATCCATTACAACAATAGGAAAATAAAATAAGAAACTAATTAAATTGAAGGAATAATTAAATAAAATAAAATAATGTGAAATTGTAAAATAATTTTTTAATAATATTAATATATTATTATTATTATTGATATTATTATTTATTATTATACTTGTTTAAGTGGGTTTTAATTTTTCAGGGTTTCTATTCCCTTTCTCCCCCTCCTCCACACACCACCCATCTCCCCCCTCCCTCTTTTCATTTCACGCAACCCCCTGGTGTGCCTTTTCTTTGAGAAACCACCTTCAGTGGCCTTATTCTCCTGTGAGCCACCCATCGGTAGACCTACAACCCCTCACGTTCCCCCTGATTGTGCCTCACAGCCCCTCATGTTTTCGCTTATCATGCTCCTCTCTCCTCTGATAAGCCCCCCCCCCCGGTAGTTGTTTCCTCACGAATCCAACCTCTGTGGTCACTTGTCATTTCCCCTCTCCCTCCACTGCTGGTGCGTTCTTTATCTGGGTATGTTTTTGTGCTCTCTTATTAGTGTTTTGGTTTCTAGAGGTTAGGGTTTTTATTTTTTATAGATCTTGATATTTTGGTTTTAGTCTTGTTTATTAGGGTTAGTTTTTTGTTGCTTTAGGTGTGACTAGGGTGTGGTTGAGGTGAGGTTGTGGATTCATATTTTTTCTTAAATATTCTTGGTCCAAGGTAGGTGATTCTTTTCTTAACCATTAATTAAGGAATTTATTTTCATTTTTATTTAATTTTAAATGTCATAAAAAGTATATGTGGGGTGCATAAGTTGGATTTAAATAGTTTTTACATACATTTGATTTGAAAATATATTTTTACATGTGAAATTGTGTATGTTCTCGGTGTAAACCCATGTTGTGCATTTTGGAAATGTTTTTGGATTGTTAAATTTATTTATTAAAATATATATGTGGTATAAATAATGATTTAATATGACTATTCTGTGTTTTTTGTTTTAAAGTGGCGTTTCATATGAAATTGGGTATGTTTTTAGTGAAAACGTTTTTTCACCATTTGTTAATTCTTTATAAATTGTTCGAATGGTTTATTAAATTATTTCTACAGTTCGAAAGTGGTAATTGGAATGATTGATCATGAGTTTAATTTCAAAAGTGGTAGTTTTATATAAAATTGAGTATTTTTCATGTTCAATCCATTTTGTTCCACTTTATGTCATTTTATAAATCATTCCTTTGATTTATTAAACTATTTATAAGCTACAAATTTTGGTTTTATATAGAATTGATGTGCAATTAATTTTTAAAAAGGGTTTCTGGAAGACATTAAATGTAATGTCATTGGGGTCTTTATTAGAAATTTTTTTATAAATTTCTAAAATGGTTTATCAATTTATTTTAAAGGGGTGAATCTCATTTGGGATATATTTTTATGTTCGTACATTTTCAAAAATAGATTTTTGGTGTGAAATTATGTCTTCTGATCTATGATTCTTGTTTTGGTTGTTGTAATGTGGAATTGGTGTGTTATGTGGTATGTGAAACTTGATTGAGCACAAAAGAAAAAGCTCAGGTATCTAGGTGGGAGTACTAGGACTAGTATTCTAGCGATTAGGAAGTGGCTCAACTCGGTTTCACTTAGCAGGATTGACACTGACAACACTAACTAAATAATAATGATTTTTTGGAGATCACTAGGTTATTGGTGTGTTCACTACTAGTGGCTCATGCAGGAGAATATAGTCGGTCATTGTTTTTATGCCACATTTCACTAATATATGATGTATATATTGTCCCATTGTTTTCTAGTGCCTAGGGGTATTCTTGTTACTAGTTCTCAAGGATTATTTTTCACTTTTCGTTGGCATACATTAGGTTTGTTTGGTAATTTTAAAAGAAAGATTGTTTTATTTAAATTGGAATTATTTTAAAATGTTTTATTTATAATTTCATTCTTTGAAACTATTTTACATTTTAAGTTTCACTCATTCAAAGTTGTTCTTTTTAAATTATTTTTAAAAAAATGTCCTAGAATTACTTTAATTATAAAGACTACAAGTTTATTTGTTATTTAATATTTAATTCATGGAATATTTTATTTGGGTGGAATCCTACTGGGTTTTGTCTCACGCCCTGAATACATCTTTGGGTGTATGAAGACATTTTTTTCTATTTTATTTAGGTAAAGGCAAGGCATGTAGTGTCGGTAGGTTGGGTTTTTAATGGATTTGGTTGTGGATCTTGGTGGTGATATCTTAAGTATGTTGCTCCTCTTATTGCATTGAGAGTTGGGGCATTGATTTAGTTTCCCTTTATGTTATAGCCCTTTTTGGTCTTTTTTAGCTGTAAACTGAAAATAGAAAAATTATTGAAGTTGCGTTTGGTCAAATTTTTCAGATCTATTTTTTATTGGTTATATTAATATAATTAATTCAGGTAAGTTATCCCCAAAGTATTTTATTTGATACCTGGGAACTTGTGTTATCCCATAGGGATCAGGAACGCCCTTCAAGTTTAACCGCAGATCGATTTGAGTGGTGAGTCATATGGAAACCCATCTTGGTTTGTGATAGATTCTAAGAAATATTTTTTAAAAAAAAATTAAATTTCTTCAATATCAGACGTTATGAACAACACCGAGTTTAAAAAACCATGATATAATATTATTATATTATTATTTAATGTGATAGTTATCACTCATCCTTTGTATTATAGGGTATTAATATGAATAAGTAAATTATTAAAAACATTTGGTTTACACATTTATAAAATAAATTCATTGTTCTTTCATTTATTATAAACGACATAAAAAATCATTTGAAAGTAAAAGAAATATTTTATTGAAAAAACTATTTTTATGCATGTAATATGTTTTCATCTTAATAAATTAAATTAGTTACTATTAATGAATGATTTTAACGAAATTTATAAATTACATATTTAATAAAAAAAATCATATAATATTTTTTAGGCATTTAATAAAAATAAATCCACTATTATACATAAAAATTTATTATTTTTCTAAAAATGCAATTTCATCACTTTTTGTACCCTTACTTTAAAAGTAAATTTTTTCAATTTTGGAAAATTTATTTGTAAAAAATAATTCTATGTTATGAACAAACATTTCAAAATTATATTACATTGAAGTTTTTAGAATTTTCTAAAAATATTAATTTTTGATGAATTGAGAAAAATATTGTTTTTTATTATAATTTTCTTTTCGTTTAAAGCATTTTAAAATTTTCCATTCTGATTTTAATTGGTTTTAAAAGTATAATTATTAATATTATTATAATATTAATCCAATTTATATAATTATAATGAATTTTATGTTGAATATAGATATATAAAAAAATTATACTTAAGAAAAACAATTCTTTGGAAAAACGCTTATTCATCGTGATTGTGAGTTTAATTTTCAATAAAATTCTTACAATTATATTAAATTAATTTTTTAAAACGAATTGAATATTTTTAAATATATTAATTAATATTATTTAATAGGTTTGAATTAATTTTTGGGTCAAAATTAATAGTGAAAACATTAAAAATTTGTTGTTAAGGTTAAAACAGGTTTACTGGGGGTTAAACTTAAAATATAAAGGTTAAAATGACATAAAAACTTATCTAATTTATATTTTATAACAATATTTAGAAATTATATCATATAATTTTTTCTATTGTTCCATTTTTTATCCTTTTTTGCAAGAAATTTACATGAAATTATTTAAAAACATTGAAACATTACAAGTGTGCCGCTCACCTCAATTATAAAAGGGCACCCCCGCTCATCTCCCATACACACTTCAAGAACCTTTTTTCAGTGAATAATTTATATAATAAATTAATTATTTCACTTAAAAATGAAAATGAGTCCTTTTTATTATAAAACCTTCGTAGCAAGGCTTTTGGTAAAAACCTAAAGAGGTTGTCCGAATAAGATGTATTGTTATTAACCGGTTTTTTTCATTTTATTTATTCTTCTAACTCTTTAAAATAATATTAAAATATTATGTAATAATAAAAAAATTACATTTAATTTTTTTATTATGTTAATTTCATAACCAATATCCATATACTCTTCTATAAAATGGGATTTGAAATAGTTGATTGTGTGTACGGCGGACTACTGCCTCGCAAACCAATGTAATTAATTCTCCATCACCACATCTCACAATTGGATATAATGAAATATTTAATTTATATATATTATATTAAGTAAATAATTATACTTATGTAATTATAATATCATACATACCTTATTACCTTCCAATCCATTGGAAAATGATAATGTCGCTTGTGCGTACATGTGGACTACCGACTCCACGAAGCGATGCAATTTTTTTCATTTTTTGTTTTACATGGATGTTAATGAAAATAGATTTAATGAATATATATGATATATATGATATTATAATTATTATTTATAGTTTTATTAATATTTTTCTTTCTTTCATTCTATCCATTAAAAATTGAAAACATTATCCATGCGTACGTGTGGCCTACCATCTCCATAAAAGGTAAAACTCATTTTCTTTTCTATGAATTTTATAGAAGACTATAAATAGGTATCGAATGAATATATATAATATTTACATCATTATTAACATTATATATTTGTTTTAACCATGATCAAATTAAAAATACCAAAACTACCAAACAAAAACATACATGAAAAATGAAGCACCTGTCACCCAGAATATAGATTTTAATAAATAATTGTTAATAAATTGGTGGTAAAATGTTATAAGTAAATAATATATGGTATGATATATATGATTATGGTTCAGGAATATATTTTTAATAAACCTATATTTATTTTATATAAGGTTCTAACATGTATAAATAATTTTGAAACACGAGGTAAGGAATTTTAGTCTCACTTTTATTTCTATGAGACACATATCATATTCAACACTTGTTTATTTTATGTGGTGTATATACTACACATTAATGTCTTGTATGATTATTAATATGAAAATTATAGTGATTTAAGTATCCTTATATGTTTTTTTATTTCATGGTGCTTATGATTCAAAGTTTTCCAATGATTAAGGGATTTATGTTTCAATCCTATTTTAATCTGGATTGTTTATGTATGAACTTAAATTGAGGAAATTAATTGATCCTTATCTGATAAATCTATTTAATTTTTATTATCATATATTTATTTCTTGAGAATAGATTTTTTCCCTTAAATTTTCCTCCCTTAAAGAAATAGATATACCAAAAGAATTTTTTTAAGTAGAATCGATTCCATTTCTCTCTTCGATTCAAAATCCATTTTCTTCCATGTCCATGTTTTATAAAAAATGAAAATTTTATTTTACTACTATAAAATTATTTTTTAAAGTAATTTTTACCGATTTGTTAATTTTTATATAATTATTTAAAATGAATCTTCCTTCAATTTTCTAAAATAGGTTCTTTTTACTTTTTACCAAAAATGTGTAAGGAATTTTTATTTTAACTTATAAGATATGAGTGGAATTTTTTGTTATCATGACCTCTTAATGATTTAAAGATTAATTTATAAATTTACAACGTTATTTTCTAATAAATATTATTTTCATAATTTTTCTTGAATTTTTATTTTTAAAAAAGTTTTTTTCAATGTGGAAAGGAAATTTTATTCAATAAATTTTTTAGAGATCTTTTATAATAATTTTTTTCTATGATAACTTAATTTTAGGTTGATTATTATTTATTGGGGATCTAATCTAATGATACCACCCATAATATTTCTCTAGATGGTTCATGATTATTATGATGAGATGTTTATTAAACCCATTTATTTTCATGGGTTTTGCTATGTTGAATTAAGGGAATGTTTATGAAACCTATCTTATTTACACATGTTATTAAATAATTATATGATAAATGTTTTATGATATTATAAATCATGTATGTATGGTTTTAATTATGTTTTGGGTGGTCCTATAGTTATATATTCATCCAATTCATTAGTTAAGTATTATATCTCATAATATAATTATGAGAAAAAAGTTGGTGTCCTTGATCCTCTATGGAAAACAATTTGATGTAATTTATGTATTATGAGAACAAAGTTTATGTTCTTGATATGCTATAAGAAACAAGTCAATGTGATTGATATTTTATAGGGAACAAGTCAATGTTCTTGATTGACATTGTAAAATATGTTTTGATTCATAATTTATTAAGATTTTATAGTCTTGGTAGTTGACCATTAAATATAAAATGGGTTTTATACTTATGATAATACTGATCTTTTAAGACATAAATATATGGTTTTTGAATGATTTATGATGATTTATTATTTTTATGATTCATGTATTTTTAAATGATATGTTTATATTTTGAATGATTTTTGTGGTCATTTCCATTTTGGGAATGAACTTTGTATGTTATGTTTATGGTCTCATACCCTAATACTTATCTTATGATTTAATAAGATTATTGATTGACATCTCACATGTTTAACATTACTAATTATCTAAGCACATTATTTCTTATTCTTCCTTTCCCCAATTAATGAATAAAGGTTCTAAGTAGGGTATGTCTATGAATAATACTAAACGAGAAGATATCTTTCAGATATGTTGAATATTTTTCATGAAACAAGTATGTTGTGTGTTTAGTATCCAAAGTCACTGAACCTTTATGGTCCATGGAAATGTATTTTTGAAATTTATTGAATATTCATCTAAAAAGTGTAATATTTTTTTATGAAAATATTAGGTCATTATATTTGGTATTAGAGTAGTTTTTTTCAAACATTGGATATTAGGGTTAGAAATATTTTGTGAAAACCCTAAGTATACGTCTATTTATAGGATAACATTCTAAATTTTTCGTAAGAAAGAGATTATGTAGTTTTCTTAGAAATATATATATGTATGGATACTATAAGTGGACAAGGTTTATGTATAGATTAATCAAGGGGTTATAACTCTGAAAATAGTTTCATGAGTATATCATATCCATTATTTTGGTTCTTGGTGAGTGTTCCCTTATTACACATCTATTTTGACACTCTTGGTAGATATGATTGGGTTAATTAATATTTTTTTACAAACCATTATAACGGATTTGAATAAATTATGAACATGGATGACCAAGGTAAAAATTAAGGTTTTATTGTTTGAAAATAAGGTTTCATTATTTAGATATCCTATAATTTTTTTATGATTATTTTCCCACCCATTATGATTATTATTTTTCACTACTTTATTTTTTTAGTCAATGGATGAAACCAATAGATGCCTTGCTAACAACTAATGTTATGGGAAATGAAATGATTTTCCACCTAAAAAACCAAATTCTATGGGATCTGGAATGCATAATATTTTTGTTATGATCATGCAATTTTATTATGAAATGAATCATGTTGAGATTCTAAATGATCAAAAGAGGGAAAATGTACTAGTGAGTATTTCATGAGGAAATATACACCTTATTTCAGAGGGTCTTATAAACCAGTACTATTATAGTGATGGATCGTAATTATTGTGACGGTATTTTTTTGTTCTATATGGCTTGGAATATAAAATGTTTTTAATATAATTTTTTCATTTGGAAGTTTAATCAGATCAATAGTGAAACCTTATTAAGAATATGAGACAAGAGGAAAAAATTGACTCTATGGAATGGTATGATTTATAGAGTTTATTATTCGGTAAGTACTTACCTAGTATTCTATATAAAAATATGGAGAAGGAATTCCTATATCTTAAGAAAAATGAGTATGAATCCATTTTTATTTGTGAGGAAAAGTTTACAAGACTTTCAAGGTATGCATATAGTTTAGTCAATGGCCCTGAAAGAAAAATTGATCGATTCTTCAGTGGATTAAAACTAAGTATCTAAAGAGTGTTATCTATAATATAGTATTGTATCTATGAATAAATCCTTTAATCTATACTCAGGGTAAAAATGAAAATTAAATATCCCCACCATTCCAATGGTTTTAAGAATAAAATAATTATTGAGCCTCGTGATAACTAAAATAAATGACATTGTAGAAAGATATTATAGCCATATTCATGGTAGAAATGTTGGAAGAAGCATCAATGAAATTTATTTAATGGAACTATTAGGTGATTTAAATATAAATAGGTGGGTCATAAGCCTGTGAATTTTTAAAATAAATTATTGGGCCAGTTAATGAAATATAATAGAATAAAAAGATATCAAATTCACCACCCAAGATCCAATTCTTCAAATGAAAAGAGTTTGATAATCATACCAACTAATGCATGAATCCAAAGGTTTATGTTGATTATTTTTGTTAAAAAAATATTAAGATTAAATATAAAGAAAAATATCATGCAATCCTGATTTCTTAGGTGGGATAAAAGAATGACATGGTGAAAGTTGAAATTATTATCCAATCTAGAGAATATAATATATTATTTGATTCTGGCTCAAAATAATATTTTATATCAATGGAATTTGTAAATGGTATTTAATTACGTACTTAATGATTAGATATTGAGTTAGTAGTGAAAACTCTTAATGGTATGATGGTCACATATCAAGTATATAGTTCATATTGAATTGAATTTTATGGGAAAATACTTCTTTCAAATCTTCTGATTCTACCCTTACTTGAATTTGATGTGATTCTAGGATTGTTTTGTATTTCTTTATATAGATCCCATATCAATTTTCAAGGAAGGTATTTCACATTTTTTTATTCCAGATAAACCCATGCTCCTTCATCATTGAGAGGATCAATAAAAACATCCAATGAAGTTTTTTTCTATCTTGTGGGTCTTAAATGTTGTACATGAAGTCTATTTATCTTAGATGGTTCAAGAGAAACTCAATATGAAAAATGTGTCTATTATAAATAATTTTTTTTATGTATTTCTAAAATATTTTTTAGTATTCCTTTGAGTCATGAGGTTGACTTTTTAGTATAACTCATACATGGATCTACACCTATTTCAAAGACTCCTTATAGAATGGACTCAATTGAGTTTCTAGAATTGAATAAGAAACTCTAGGGTAATCTTGGTAATGGATTTATTTTCCCATGTGAATCACTTTGTTGTGTACCAGCTATTTTTGTTAAGAAAAAATATGGATCAATGTGATTTTTCATTTATTATGAAGAACTGAATAAGACCACAATCACGAATAAGTATCCTCTACCCCATATCGATTGTTTTTTTATCAATTATGATGAGCTCAATAATTTTACAAGATTGATCTTTGATATAGGTAAAATCTGTTGAGGAAAAAAAATTGAATACATAACAAAGACTTCCTACAATATGAGCTGTGGACAATATGAATTTATAGTGATTCCGTTGGTCTTATAAATTTATTTTATATATTCATGGATTTAATGGATAATGTATTTATATATTACCTTGATTAGTTTTTTTTATTATTTAGAGATGATTTTCTTATATATTAAAAGAGTATGGAAGAGCATTAATACTACCTGATAATTATAATAAAGACAATGAGGAAGTATAAGTTCTATAAAAAATTTACCAAGTGTGAATCTTGGAATCATAAAGTTACATTATTAGGTCATATAATCTCATCTGAGGGAATTTTGGTGGATCCTTAAATGACATATGTTATTGAGAAATGGCCAAGACCAACCATGGTTACTGAGATCTATAGTTTTCATGGTTTTTTGGATATTATTGATGATTTATAGATAATTTACTAGATCATTTCAATCCACTCACCAAGCTAACTCAGAAGGGAGACATGTTCCTTTAGATATATGAATTTGAGGAAAATTTCAAGGAACAAAAGAAAAGGATAGACAGTTCCCTTGTACTTAAACTACCCTATAGTAGATAATTGTTTGTAATCTATATTTTTTAATTAAATATGGGACCAGGGTGTGTTCTCAGGAATAATTATATGGTTATAGATTATGCCTCATGATAATTAAAGGTTTAGGAGAAAAATTACCCAACTCATGATTTGGAGTTAGGTATAGTAATTTTTGCATGAATGATATGGTAGAATTATCTTTATGGAGAAATATTTGATACATATAATGATCATAAAATCTTATATATTCACTCAAAAATAGCTTAACATGAACCATAGAATATGGTTGGAGGTAATTAAATATTATGACTACATAATAAATTACCACTATAAAAAATAGAACAAGGTGACTAAGGTATTGATATGAAAGGATCATGTTAGTTTATCTATTATGAGGATAAGAAAAGATCCAATATTTCTGTATTTTTAAATGATAGATCTAGAAATATTAAAGTAAGGGGAGAAATCTTATTTTTCTCAAACGAATGTTCAACTGTCTATCCATGTAGGGATTAAAGTGGTGAAAAAAGAATATGTAGTGACACAAAATAAGGTGATAAATATCCCTGAGTACATCCTTGATTATGATGGAATGATAAGTTTCAAGAACCATGTATGTGTATCATCTATACCAAATTTGAATAAGGATATTTTAGATGAATTTGAAAGTTTATCAAAATTTATTCATTCTAGAAGTAAGAAGATGTATATAGATATGAAAAATTATTTCTGGTGGGACAATCAAAAAATAGATATTTCAAAATATGTATCTAGGTGCTTGGTATGTCAGTAAGTTAATGATATGAGGCAAAAATATAAGGGGTTGTTATAATTATTACTAATACTAGATTTGAAATAGGAAAACACCACCATGGATTTTATCATCAGAATCCCCAAAAGATCTTAAGACCATAATTCTATTTGGGTCGTAGTCAATCGAATAATGCATTTATCACAATTAATTGATATCATAGAATAATTATCTCTTTATTAGATTTCCTAAATATACATTAAATAAGTAGTAAGGTTCCATAGAGTACCAAATTCAATTTTATCTAATCAAGATATGAGGTTTACGCTAAATTTCTATAAAAGTCTTAAACATGATCTGGATATGGAGTTAAGTTTCAATACTATTTATTATACTCAGAAAGATGGTTAGTCTAAGAGAACCATTAAAACCCTATAGGATAATTTGAGATTTTGTTCTCTATATTTTAATGTTTGTTGGGATCAACACCTTACCCTAGTTGAGATTTCATACAATAACAGCTTTCACATGAGCATTCAAATGGATCCTTATAAATCACTCTATGGAAAGAAGCGTAGAACTCCACTATATTGGAATGAAGTTATTGAAAGAAACATATTGGGACCTAAGAAATATAGGGAAATGGAAAAAGAAACGTATATTCATTAATTAACACAGAAGGTCATCACAAAGCTAAAAGAAATGTTATTCTGAAAATCAACAGGGATATCTAGAGTTTTAATTTGGTGATAAGGTGTTTCTAAAAATTTCTCCATGGAAGAACATTATGAGATTATAGAAGAAAGAAAATTTTATCACTTGGTATATTGCCCCCTTTAATATTAATTATTTATTCAGGATGGTAACTTGTAATTTTGTGCTTCCACCGAACATTACTTAAGTTTAATATCTTTTCTATGTGTTTATCCTGAAGAAGTATGCACCTGAAACTTTTCATAAATAAACCTAGGTGTCATACAATTGGAGATAGATATATATTATAAGGAACAAATAGTGGAGATTTTAGATTATATATAGAATGTTTTATTACAAAATACCACTCACCTGGTCGAATTTTTATGGTGAAACCACTAATTTAAAGAAGCTAAAAGGGTTATTGAGGATATGATGTAGTAAAAATATCCTCTTATGTTTATATTAAAGTGAATTAATTTTGATGGAAAATTATTTTAAAGGGGTAGAATATAACACACCAATATTTTATGAATTTTTTTTTAAAATAAATTTAATTTCTTTAATATATTTCATTACACAAACAATGTGTTTAAATGAACCGTGATATAATATTAAAATATTATTATTTAATTTGATTGTTATTTCCTAGCCATTGTATTAGAAGATGTGAATAGAAATAAATGAATTTTGAAAAACATATGATTTAAATATTTATAAAATAAATTTATTGGTTATTAATGGATTATAAATGAAAATTAATATCATTTGATAGTAAAAGAAATATATTTCTAAAAAACTATTTTAATATGGAAAAAAAATTATCTCAATAAATTAATTTTTTCACTATAGGGGATTGTTTTTAATGAAATATATATATTATATATTTAATAAAATGTTTTAACTTTCACATAATATTTCTTTATGTGTGGGATAATAATAAATCTACTATTATGTTTAAAATATTTTTTTTAAATAGTGGTTTTATCGCATATTGAACACTTATTTTAAAATTAATTTTTTGACTTTTTAGAAAGAATATTTTACAAAAATAACTTCATTTTTGAAGTATAACTTTAAAATTTATCTTAAAATGAAATTTGGATAATTTTCTAAAAAGATTAATTTTTTGATGAATAGTGAAAATAATGATTTTGATTAAAATTATCTTTTTGTTTAAAGAATTTAAAATGTTTTTTTAGAAATATAGATTTTAAAAGAAAAATTAATTTTATTATTTTATTATTAATATAATTTAGATAATTTTAATTAATTTTATTTTAACTTTTGGTACAACTTTTTATACTAAAGTAAACTTTTTCTTTGGAAAATTTCTTTTTCATCACAATTGTGGATTTAAATTTAAATTACCACTTCTGTGAATTTAAATTGATAAAAAGGTTTCAAATTTTTTAATAAAAATATTTAATATAAGTTAATATGTTCAACTTAATTTTTTTTATAATGAATATTAAAAACAATAAAAATTTGTTATCACGGTTATGGTTAAAATAGGTTTATCTTGGGTTAAACTAAAAAATAATGGTTAAAATGCCCTAAAATATTGTATAATATTTATTTTATGGAAATAGTTTGACCTTATATAATATATTTTTCATTAATATTCCATTTTTTTCCTTTTTTTCAAGAAAGTGGAATGCCATTATTTGAAAACATTTAAAATTTACAAGTGTGCCACTCACCTAAATTATAAAAGTGCACACCCACTACTCTAATATACACACGTAAAGATCCTTTTGGTTTATATAATACCTTCCCAAATATCTTAATTACTTCCCTTAACATGAATTATAATCTATTTTTTTATTAAAAATCCCTCCTATTAAGTATTTTGGTGTAAACCTATAGAGGTTGTCTGAAAAATATTTATCATTCTTAGATGAGAATTTTTTTTATTTATTATTATACCTTATTAAAATATACTTAAAATCTGATGTAATAATAAAACTAGAATATTAAATATAATTATATGTTATTATTTTAATATAATAACCTATTTTCAACTCTACTTCCATCAAATTAGAAATGAAGTCGTCGATCATGTGTATGGTGTACTACCGCCTCGCCAATTGATGTAATTCATTTTTCATCACCACTTCTCATATATGGATATAATGATGGATTTAATATATATATATATATATGTTATATTTATGAAAGAATTATACTTATTTAATTATAATATAACATCAACCATCTTGCCTTCCAATCTGTTTGAAAATGATAATGACGTTCATGCGTACGTGTGGAATACTGACTCCATGAAACGATATGACTAATTTTTCATTTTTTTGCATGGATGGTAATAATGAAATATTTAATGAATATATATGATATATATGATATTATAATTATTCTTTAAATATTAATTAATATTTACATTTATTTCATTCCATTCATCAAAATGTGAAAACAACATTCATGGGTACATACGGTCAACCACCTCCATGAATGTTAAAATTCATTTTTCTATCTATGACATTTATGGAAGACTATAAAAATTTATATAATGAATATATATGATATTTTTATCTTTATTAAAATTCTAAATATTATTTAACCAAGATAAAAGTACCAGGTCCAAAATTGGACCAAAACATATATGAAAAATGAAGTTGTTATCACTTGGAATAGTGATTATAATAGAAATGTATTAATAAATGGGTGATAAAATGATATAATTAAATAATATATGGTATGATATTTATTTTTATGGTTATGGAATAGATTTATAAATCTCATATATTTATTGTACCTGATTTTATAATGTGTGTGAAGATATTTTATACTAAAGGTAAGGGATTTCTATCTCGCTTTTATTTCTATGAGACACATGCCATATTCATCGTTTATTTATTTTATGAGGTGTATATACTTTCCATTAATGTATTTTATAATTATTCTTATAAAAATTATTAGGTTTTGAATATCCATATAAGGTTATTTCTTTCATGGGGATTGTGATTCAAAAGTTACTATGGTGGTAAGGGAATAATGTTTCAATCTTATTTTTAATCTAGATAGTATATAATTGAATTTATATTGAGGAAATTATATGATCCTTATATAGTAAATCTATATAATTTTTATTATCCTATGTTTATTTATTTAGAATACATTTTTTCCTTTTATTTTCATCTCTTTAAGAACTAAAGTTACCAAAATAATGTTTTTAAGGAAAATCAACTTTATTTCTCTCTTCAATTGAAACTTTGTTCTCTTACATGTCCATTCTTTCTATAAAAAAAATTCAATAATGTATTACTACTATCCAATTATTATTTAAATTAATTTTTACTCATGTTATAATTTGTAAAAAATTATTTAAAAGGAATCTTCTTGTTTTCTTCCAAACAAGTCACTTTTGACTCTTTGCCAAAAATGGGAAAGGGGTATTTGTTTTAACATATATGGAATGAACATAATTTCTTGACATAATGACTACTAAAATATATGAATATTACTTTATAAGTTTTAAAAAAATTGAAATAAAAAGGTTTTTCATAATGTTTTGTGAATTTTTAGTTTTAAAAATGTGATTTTAAAAGTAGAAATGGTATTACCCTCAAGAAATATTATCGTGATATTTTAATGTAATTTTAATCTATGATAACATCCTTTTATGTTAATTAAGATTTAATAGGAAGATGATCCAAATATTCCACCCTTATTATTTATCTGGATGATTTACAATTATGATGATGAGATTTTTATGAAATCCATGGATTTTTATTAGATATGCTCTGTTGAATTGATGTAATGTTTATAAAACATATTTTATTTCCATAGGTTATGATGTGATGATATGATGAATTTTTTATGATCTTTTAGAACACATATGTATGGTTTCTATTATGTGATTTTTGTTCTGATAATTATATATACATCCAATTAATTGGGTAAAGTTTTATATCTCATGAGAAAATTATGTTTCATAGGTCAATGTGCTAGACATACTATGGGAAATATGTCGATTTTCTTGATCCGATATGCGAATAAATTTTATGTTCTTGGTTCAATATGGTAAAAAATCAATGTAATTGATCTCATATGGGAAATAATTCAATGTGAATAATCCAATTTGGGAAACATGTTTTGATTCTATATCTATTATGATATTATGGTCTTGGTAATTAACCATGAAATATTAAATTTTTTGTATTCTTATGATAGTTCCACACATTTGTGACTTGAACTTATGGTTCTTCATTGATTTATGATGATTTATCAATATTATGATTGATGTATTTTGAAATGATAATTTTTGTTCTATGACTCATGTCTATAATCTTTGATAGATTGGGTATAAACTTTTTAATTTATGGTCATGATATCCTAACCTTATTATTATCTTATGTTTTCATAAGATAATCGATTGATATCTCCCATGTTTACCCTTGTTGAGAATTTGATCTCACCCTTTTTTATGTTTCCTTTCCCCCAGGTTATGAAAAAGTGTTATAAGTACTGTATGTTTATAAATAGTACTAAATGGGAAGATCGTTGTGGGATATGTCAAAGATCATTCATGAAATAAGAATGTTTTTTATCTAGTCTCCAAATACACTAAACCATTATGGTCCTCAGGCCTATATTTGCGAAATGTATTAAATATTTGTATAAAAATGTAATATTTATGTATGAAAATCCAAGGTTGTTATAACCTATAATTGGGTCATTTCCCTTTCCTAGATCCCTGGTCATGATGTCTACACGTGCATCGAGATGCCCATGTAGGGTGAGATTCTAAACCCAGAATAAAATAACTAATTCATCCTTAAAAATCATATTCATAAAAGGTGTATTCCATGATAAGAGATAAATGTAAGAGAAAGTAATAAACAACCACATAAGTATCGAGTCATCATGTGATAACTAAGAGACTATAAACCTCGCTCATACCAACTTCAGATCTATTATAGAAGAACAATCACACCAAAAGATAAGAATATGGTCATACATATGGAAACCATATATATCTCTAACTATCAACATGTCAAAAAATTCTTGGGTCATTCCATAAGCCTATCATGTCCTATCTCAGTCGTAGTTTAGGCCATAAGACCATCATACCTCATCTTAGTCATGGGTTAGGTCACATGGTTATTGTATACTGCCACTACCTAGGGTTAATCCTTATGGTCATTTCACCGCTTAACTATCTCTTGATCCTTCATTATCATCATCTCATGTCACACAGGCTCCCCCTTTAAGGGATAACCTATCCATGATGGTCTACATGTCATTTACTATAAGAAGTAAAACCTTAAAAGTCCATATATTCACTCAGAAAAAAAAATACATATATTGGAATAACATAGCATATCAATCATGATTCTCAACATCCATAAACACACACACATTTGAAAAAACTCAAACATGGGTCTCATGGATACACACACACACTTGTGATCAATATCAAACATGGGTCTTACAAGCTATACATGCACACACATGTGATCAAACTAAAGAATGGGTCTCAATATAAAAATCACATGCCATCATATTATGATAATAACCATATACAATTTCCTTATATGTTAATGAGCTTATTTTCTCAAGTTTTTCGACATCATCATCAATATCTTCTAAGAGACGATTCCCAAAACATAATCATGCACCAACTACATCAAAACTGAATGAAAAGGGTTCCCTATAACTAATTCCAATTCAGTATAACATGGTATTCTATAATAATAATCAAGAAGTTAATTATTCCAAGAGGGTATAACCACAAAAACTTACCTGAAAACACCCTATATTAACTATAGTTTTATGTTTTTTTGAAGGAAGAGATATCTACACTGCTAGAACTATGACTAGAGTAGAGATTTTGAGATTAACCTAATCCCATATCAATACAAACATTCCCCTAAAGAAGGGAGTACCCTAGTTCATTATCCAAAGAAGGAATATCATTCACATTTTCACCCTAGATTAATCAAGAAACATATGAATCTTATAAAATAAAAATATAATGATGGTGAATCAATTAATATAGTGAATAACAAAGTTAAAAATGCATTAAACACACTTATATAAAGATCTCATGTGTTTACCCTTTGAAATGAATGAAACCTATGAAAATCAGTGGTCTAATTGGTTATTTTAAATTTCAAAAAATAACACCAACATGGAATAGAAATTCCCCCCACTTCCATAGTGGCCTTGATCAAACTATTCCCAAAAGATCTACAATGTGAGCCACTATAGTGTATTGTAAAAACCTTGTCTGTTTTGGACTCAACATATCATCCACCACAACGTGGTGAGGCCACTATAGTTATGGTCTATAGGAGGAATTGTAGTGCTATAATCTTGAAAAAACACCCATATTGGGCATGTTGGTCTTGACTATTTCACACAAGTAGGTTCCAAGAATAAAACGGTTGACATCATGGAATGGTCTTACCTATCATACACTTAAAAGCACCCAAAAAATATATTTAATCTTCCATGAAGCCTATAAAACTTTTTAATCCCATATTCAACAATCAAAAGTATCAAAATTACTATTGGTTAGAGTAGGACACTCAAGATGGGGTAAATTTATTTCCTATAAAAAAAATTTGTTAAAAAAATTATTTGAAATAATCCCCCAAATTAAGAACAAAATATGAATGTTAATCAAACTAGTGAATTTATAATAGTTTAACTATTCAATTAAATTCTCGGAAGATTAATTATTTCTCAGTTAACAATATGAGATATTGATATAACTTTTGAAACTAATTTACTAAAGAAAAATGGTTATAAATACTATCGAAGACTAACTATCAAAGTGAAACTTGGTTTTCTGAAATATGAATTAAAATGGAGTAAATTAAATTTGAAAACATAGAAGATAAAACAAGAGGTCCAGTATCAAGTCGGGACTTAGTCCTCTCTACTTTTTGATCACCTACAACCAATAAATATATATATATAAATCTTTGATCCACACCCTAGAGCAGGTTTTACAGAACAGTACACCAACTTCCCAGGTCACAGGACCTCTACCACTATTTTACATGGGAACTAAAATAGCCAGGTCCTGCAGGTCCTCTACCACAGTTCTACATGGGATATAATAGGTGTAAAAAGGTTTTTGTGTGAGTATATCTTGTATCCACCAGTTTAGTATAAAAGACAGTGTGTCTTTAACATAAAGATACACACAATACTCAAAATGTATAAAAATGCACAAAATGGAGCATGAAATAAAGATATGGTGTTTATAAGGCTCTTTGGGTTGTGAAATACATCTTTGAACTATTTGTATTTAGTAGATGTGAAGATAGAGTCTTCTTTTGGAAACAGATAGTTTTGAAGTTTTGTGTTTTGGTTTTCCAAGAAGATGGGATTATCCTCCTTAGTGTTTGTTTTCTTCAAGGATGATTGAAGCTTTGATACCCAAAAATCCTCATTTAGTTAAAAGTTAGTTGGAATGAGAGTTCTTCGTTTATTTTTATGCTTGGTCTAGTATCTCTGATCATATGTTCTCCTCTTTTTTTCTTCTTCTATGCAGCTCATGCACCAAGATTCCATTTTATTTTGGTTGTATTTTGTTGGCCAATAAGAAGCATGTGGAGGTACCTCATAACTTGTATTGTTCACTAATATAGTCATTAATGTTTTTTTCAAAAATAATCAATTAAATCGGTACCATTAAAACACTCAAATATAACCATTCGAGATAATTTTAAAGAAAAGAAAATTTAAACAGTCTATTGTTGAATCCTTTGTCGGTGAGTTATTCTATTAGTGACTCCTTATATAGGTGAGTCTTTTTGTTAGTATTAGTGACTCATTCTTTCGGTGAGTCATTCTATTGGCGTATCAATGCGTCGGTGACTCATTTTGTTCTGTCGGTGTCTCATTTGTACTATCAGTGATTCATCTATCGTTGGGTCAGTTGTTACTGTCAATGAGACATTTGTTTTGTTTGTGAGGCATTTTTTCTATTAGTGATACATTTGTTCTGTCATTGATACATTCTTCATGTTGGTGTCTCAGTTGAACTATCGATGTGACATTTACTATTTCGGTGTCTTAGTTTTTCATTTAGTTTAAGTGACTCGTACATAGCCAATATTCTGTATTAACTATCTTACAACATGAATGTACACAAAATGTGTTAAATACATATTTGATCGTAGATAATCCTAATTAAACATATTTAAACTTAATATGATTTGTGATTATTAAAACCATTATAACCAGAGAGGGGCCAGCAATCTCTTGTGGTTCAATAATCTCCCCTTTTTTATGATAAAAAATCATGGCATTATAATGTACAATTAGTTGATGATTAATATAATAATTACACTTATTATCTCCCAATACTGATTTTCTTAAAAAATGAAATTTCTCAAAAAGAGATAAGGTTCAAAGGTAAAATAAATAATTTATTTATTTTCTCCCCCTTTATCATCTACCCCCCCCCCCCCCACTTTATCTTAATGAGATGTAAAAAAGAATAAGAATAATGCCTTGATTTTTCTCCAACTTTTGGAATTATCAAAAAGATTTAAGAGAGGAAAGAATAAAAAATAGTAAAGACAAAGGCATAACACACAGAGATAATTGAAAGATAATTTAATTTAATAAATAATATAATTTATAATATAGTGGAATAGAAAAAAAATGTAGTCAATCGTCCCTATAAAAAAAGTGATCCACACTACTCTTGGGGTCTAGTTGGCCATTTAAT
The DNA here is from genome assembly GCA_963277665.1 of Viscum album. Classification (NCBI taxonomy): domain Eukaryota; kingdom Viridiplantae; phylum Streptophyta; class Magnoliopsida; order Santalales; family Viscaceae; genus Viscum; species Viscum album. The sequence continues at coordinate 282,904,002 of OY728142.1, forward strand.
TTTTTATAAGGATAAATAGTATATCCAGTGGATGGAGGCTGAGAGACTAGAGGGTTTGAATGAATTCTCAAGGGAGGGATTATAATGGATTTCATAATAGAAGGGGAAAGGGTAGGTTTGGTTGAAGCGTGAGGATAGATCTAATTTTTGATGATAGTCTGTATATGTCTTAAAGCTTGAGAAACTCACATAGAATGTATATGAGGTGGAACAAAGGTACCAAGAGAGGATAAAGAGGTCAGAGGTGGTCTGAGAGGTGAATCGTCTAGAAAAACAATGGATTCACTCAGAACATACAGATATGGCTTCAACAGATTGATAAAATCTATGATTATCTCCCCACTATATTGAATTTACTTTTCAAAATCATCTTTGTTCTCCATGAACTTGTAAATGATAGGTGTTAAGTCCTTCAATTTTTTAACTTGATCATTAAAATCTCGAGTAACTAGAGGCAACTTTAGATTCTCTACTAAATATTTAAAGTGGTTGGTCAACTAATTCTTGGTGTAAATACTTCTAAAATAGTAATTTATCCTCTTTGTGAGTTCTTACTGAGTATCAGATTCTTTTCCTGGTATAAAATATGACCATATCATGCACACTATTAGTGTTCTTCTCAATTTTTTCAAGGATTTCTAGACCAGAATAACCAAAAAATGATTGAATCTCTTCTTGAACTATAGATATGACCATTTCACTATCCAAATATTGATAAGGATGAGAAGATGTATAAGGAACAGTATGTGGTGAGGTGTGTTCCTTAATATCATTAATCATTGTATCCAAAAAATCTTTATACTTGGAGGTTAACCCATTTATAGAAGAAACTAGTTTTCTCATCTCATTCCCAAGCTTGGTATTGTTCTCAACAATCCTTTCAGCCGTTTTAATTATGTTTTATTGAATCTCAACTATAAACTTATCTAAAACATTGGTTGTATTGATATCACTCACACCAACTACCTAAACTGGAGTAATGTCATTGTGTTTATACCATCTCATCTCTTCAATCATACCCTTTAAAGAGTTTACCTCATTGCTTAGAGTAGGCATTGAGACAACTTGAGTGTGAACAGATTCCCTGACAGTAGAGCATACTTCTTCTTTAAAAATCTCAAAATCTAACTTAGTGACAGTGTCACTTAAAGGGATGTGAGCCACTAATTCTCTTGGAATATGCACAAACACCTCATAATCTAAATCTTTATATTCTAAACCAAGAGCTACATATCCAGGATTCCTTGTCCATTTAGACATAACATCATAATCTAATGGGATGAGAGTGTCAATTCTCACTCTTCCAACTTGATGCTCCCCCTCATCTTGAGGTCTTCTTCTAGCATACACTAACTGTGGTGTAGATACGAACTTAGCATCCATTGAATCATCAACCAAGATTGTTTGTTCTTCTTATCTAGCAACAATTTATACCTGAGCAAAAGGGTCCACATTATTTTTTTCATCCATAGGAAAATTTAGTTCTATGGTTGCATCTTGATCATCACCAAGATTATCAAATCCATTTTCATTTCCACTTCTTTCATTCTCTCCACCATCTCCATTATTTTTATCATGTTATTCAATTCTGTATTCCTCTTCTCCACTACCAGAGCCACTTCCATTTTCTTATTCTTCTCTACATGAGACACTTTTTCTCAATTCATATTCTTCTTTTTTGGATCCTTATTTATATTCTGAATCATATTCAGAACCACTAGACTTTCATTCATACTCCACACTTCCTGAAACTTATGTCTTCTCATCACCATTGTCACCAAGAGATGGTCCATCAAAAGGTAAGTCTATTGGTTGACTAGGAGGTCCATATGATAAACCTTTTTCAGCTTCAGTGGTGTCAGGGTCACTTCTAGCATCAATATAAAACCATTAATCTATATCATGAGTGTTATCCTCTTCCTCATCAGAATAAATAGGATCAACATCTTCTATTCCAAGACCAGGATCCACTAAATCTCTCGGCCTAAAAGGATAGTGCACTGGGTTGAATTTTTCATAAATCCAATCCTCATCACCAACCAATTTCTTCTTCCATGGGTTCCAATGTATTTTCATCCTCTTTCATATCTTCTTACTCTAGAAAAATCCACTACAAGATAAAATATTTTCTTCACCATCATCCACACAACCTTTCACTTGTAGTATGGATGAGCTCATCTTTGGGTAGAATAGGGAATTGGTCATATAGTAGAGCTTAATCATTTCACTGATATGAACCATAAGGTATCTGCACATATTCAATTTGTTTCCTTTCTTCAGCAGGTACACTAGGTACACATCTTGGTACTTCAAGTATGCAAAGTCCTCTTTTCTGGGACAGATCTGGTACTGAATAAACTTGAAGAAAAGTCTAATCTTCCCATCTAGCTTAGTAGCAATATGCCTCATGTTCTCCTCATTCCCAATTATCTCATTCAGGGCTATATCATAGTAAAATATATCACTTGTAGGTGGATAATTTCCTTGGTAATCATCATACACACCTTCGTGTGGAACTTTAAGGCATTTGGCCTATTGCCTAGATGTGAATGAATTTCTCCTTCATTTAACTATAGATTGGATCCAACATACTTAACTGCCTTCAAAAATAAATTAATCATTTATGTAGAACTAATGCCCAATATTAGGATATAATGGCCTTTCATTATTTGAAAACTATTTTATCCAGCCTTGGGTTTGCAGTACCTTCAATAGTAGAGACCTACTCTCTAGAAGCCATTTAGAAAGCACTTACTTTTCTAATGTTACCACATGGTTATCAAGATCTAGATTGAAATTCTGATACTTACTCAATTATCCATTTTCATTCTTAGAAGTTTGTGACTCATATACATGTCTTTCTTTGAATGAACACTTCATCCTTTCCATTTATGATGGTTCGGCTTAAGGTTGGAAGGTTAAATTTCGAGGTTAAGGAGAAACGACAGAAGATTGAGGGATAAATTGTGAGGGTAAAGAATATATTGGATCAAAAAAAATTACATAATTTATGTTATTACATATCTTAAATTCATAAACCAAGTTTAAAAAATAAATGAAACAAATTCATTTTGGTTAAAACATAAAATAGATAAAATAGTGGGTTCTATTGGTTTTAGCATTACAATATCTATATGACACTATCAGTGTCAACATGAGAGTATCAGCATGACACTATCTGTGTCGGCATGAAACATGTGTCAGTGTCAGCATGAAGTTTTTAGTGATATAGAACTAGTCTGTTTATCCTAACAGCATGACAACTACACCTAGTTTAAACAAAGGATCATCAATATAGAGTCCTCACAAATTAATCATCCCTAATTCATGTTTTATGTGATTCATTCTTTCATAGTTTAATGGATCTATGAATATGTCACCAAGTTGATGTTCAGTGCCAATAATCTCTAATGTTATATCACCTTTTTTATAAGTATTTCTCAAAAAGTGATGTCTTACATCAATATTTTTTGTTCTAGAATGAGAAACCGGATTCTTAGCTATGTTAATAGCACTTGTGTTATCATGGTTTATAGAGACCTATCTAGATTGATATCCAAAGTCTAGTAAATCTTGTTTCCTCTATAAAAATATGACCACAACATCTACTGGAATCTATGTATCCATCCTTGGCAGTAGATAATACAACAGAGTTTTTCTCTTTATTACACCATGAAACTTGAGACTTACCCAAAAATTGGCATTTTGAAGAGGTTCTATTTCTATCTAACTTAAAACCACCAAAATCAGTATCATAATTACTCACTAAATCAAAAAAAATTCCACTAGGATAGAAACATCCTATGTTTTTATTATATTTTAGGTATTTGAAAATTCTATTAACTGCATTTAGATAAGATTATTTAGGGTTATCTTGAAAACGGGCAGGCATACACACACTAAACATAATGTCCAGCCTGCTAGTGGTTATGTAGAGTAATCTCCCAATAATTCCTTTATAAGTGGATCGATCAAAAAAATTACCATTTTCATCAATATTTATCTTATAGGTGCTACTCATTAGAGTATCACTACATTTTGTACCCTAAAAGGCAAACCTTCTTAAAATATATTTAGTATATTTACTTTTATTTAAAATAATACCTTATTTATTTTTGAAATATTTGAAATCCACAAAAGCATTTGAGTTCCCCCATTCAACTCATTTAAAATTCACTTTGCATCATTTTTTAAAAATAAACACATAAATAATTTTTAGAATATCCAAAATTAATATCATCTACATAAATTTGAACTACTAACACATCTTTAGAAATTATTTCTATAAAGAGTGTATAATCCATTATACCCTTGGTAAAACCTTTGGAAGTAAGAAAACTACTTAGTCTATCATACCAAGATCATGGAGATTTCTTTAAACTATATATATCTTTTGTTAATTTCAAAATATGATTTAGAAAATGAGGGTTTTTAAAACTAAGGTTTGTTCAAAAATAACATCCTCAACTATATACCCATGCTACTCATTCTAGTATCACTACTTTTTGTACCATCAATTCCAAACCTTTTTAAAATATATTTAGTATATTTACATTGATTTAAAACAATACCTTATTTGTTTTGAAATATTTTAAATCCAAGAAATCATTTCATTTCTCCCATTAAACAAATTTCAAATTCACTTTTCTTTATTTTTGAAAAATCAACACATAAATAATATTTAGAATATCCTAAAATAATGACATCTACATAAATTTGAACTATTAACGCATCTTTAGAAATTATTTCTATAAAGAGAGTAGGATCATTTATACCCTTGGTAAAACCTTTGGATGTAAGAAAACTACATAGTCTATCGTACCAAAATCTTAGAGATTTATTTAAACTATATAAAGTTTTTGTTAATTTAAAAACATGATTTAGAAAATGAGGGTTTTTAAAACTAGGGGTTGTTCAAAAATAACATCACAAACTATATACCCATTTAGGAATTCACTCTTAACATCCATTTTATATAGTTTGAAATTTTGATGTGTTGCATATGCAAGAAAGATTATAATGGCCTCAAGTCTAGAAACTGTTGCAAAAGTTTCCTCATAGTCAATCCCTTCTTATTGACTATAACCTTGTGCAACCAATATACCTTTAATTCTTACAATATTACCAGCTTAATCTACTTTATTCCTAAATACCCATTTAGTTCTAATAGTTAAAATGTCTTTAGGTCTATCTAAAAGTTTCTAAACTTTATTTCTTTCAAACGGATTTAGTTCTTAGTGCATATCCATTACCCAAAATTCATAATTTATTGTATCATTAATTATTTTAGGTTCAACCTATGATAAAAAGGCTTGATGTTTAACCTAATTTCGAAGATAATATCTAGTATTTGTCCCTTTTTCTAGTTTCCAACTACAACATCTAAAGAATGGTTATTAAGAGTTCTTGTGGGTCTAGAAAAATAAGTTCTAGTGATTTCATCTTCTTGAACAGGTTCAGGTTCATCAGGACAATAGTCTGGATAATTTCGAGAACTGGATAACTTAACAGGTTGCTTAACATTAGGGTTAGATGACTTTACATTTATTTACACATTTGGAAAATCATCCTCAATATTTTCTAGGTAGGTCTTAGGTTCATGTGGATCTATTTCATCAAATTTGACATGTAAATATTATTCCACACACTTAGTTCTTTAATTAAAGACTCTATAGGGTTTACTTGAAATTGAATAACCTAGAAATTTTCCTTCATAATTTTTGGATTAAAATTTATAAATATTTTCCTTAGTATTAAGGATATAAACTTTTCAACCAAATACTTTGAAGTAACTAAATTTGGGTTTTCTATTGTTCCACAAGTCATAGGGGTTCTCTTAAAAAGTGGTTTGATTAAGAATCTGTTAATTATATAACAAGTTTTATTGATAGCTTCTTCCCAAAAAAGGATAGCTAAGTCATTTTCATTAAGCATAGTATAGTCTATCTCTTATAAGGTTCTATTTATTCTTTCTACAGTACCATTCTATTGGGGTGTCCTAGGAGTAGAGAAGTTGTGAGTATAGCCATTTTGTGGGAAAAAAGATTCAAACTTCTATTTTTAAAACTCACGTCCATGGTAAATTATTAATTATTTAATTCTAAGTCCACTTAGGTTTTCTAGTATTTTATCATACTTGGTGAAATGAGAGTAAGCTTCACTTTTGTGAACTAAGAAAAAAGTCCAAGTATATCTAGAATAGTCATCTATAAGAACATATACATAGTGATTCCAATTTAGACTTGAAACTCTAGATGGTCCAAAAGAATACATGTGAACCAACTCAGGAGGTTTAGGAGTTGAAACTTCTTTATTTGGTTTGAAAGATATTTTATGTTGTTTTCCCTTTTGACAAGGATTACAGATATTATCATTTGTAAACTCATGTTTGGGTAGATCCTTAACTATTATTATTTTAGTAATCTTTCTGAGTGAATGAGTATTACAATGTCTCATTCTTCTATTCCAGAACCAAGACTCTTTATGAAAGGAACTTAGGCAGGAAATATTTTGACGCACTAAGTAATATATGTTTACATCATAAACATTTTCATTTCTAAAGGTAGTAAATACAAACTCAAATTTAGATTTAAAAACATTACATGAATAATATTTAAATTTAAAATAAAAAACATCATCACATAGCTGAGAGATACGAAGTAGATTATACTTTAATCCATCAACAAAAAACACTTTGAAAATTTAAACTGAATTACAGTTACCAATCTGGGCAAGGCTAGTGATTTTACCTTTAGCATTGTAACCAAAAGTGACATTCCCACTATCAATCTTTTTCAAATTCATGAAGAATGAATAATCTTCTATCATGTGTATTGAAAATCCAATGTCTAAGTACCGTAAACTTATACATGACCTCTTCAAACATATTTCTTATAAAAATAGATTAGACAAGAAAATATTTTGGTACCTAGATTTGTTTGGGTTCAGTAACATTAGTAATAAGTGCGTTGGGAACCCACATTTGTTTCATGGGTTTTCTATAAACATTTTGTAATGTAATGTAAAAATAGACATTATTTTTGGAATCACTCCATGTAGTCCTTATAGTGTCTTGTATGTCATATTTATCTTCTATTACAGTCCAAATATCAAACCCCATAACTTATAAGTCTATTTTCATCATTATTTTCCACTGGGCATAATTTTTACCATTAAAGTAGGGATTTCTATTGGTAGTAGAACCTTACAATCTATCATCCATAATAAATAATAAAGACAATAATTTAAGGAGCTAAAAATTTAGAACAAATATAAATTTTTAGATCTTTAAAATAAAACTAAAATAAAAATGGAAAATATTTGAAAATAGAAGTTTAAAAAACCTCTAATACCAAATTTTGGTCAGAGTAGGACACTCAAGAAACGGTGGATTGAGTTCCTTTAAAAATTTCTATTAAAAATGTTAATTGAATAAACCCCCCAATTTAAGAACAAAACAGACCAGTTAATCAAATTATTGAATTTATAATAGTTTGATTGTTCAATTAATTTATCCTAATATTGATTATTTCTCAGTTACAACAATATTAGATAATGATATAACTTTAAAACTAATTTACTGAACTAAAATCGTTATAAATACTATCAAAGACAAACTATAAAAGTGAAACTATGTTTTCTGAAATATGAATTAAAACAGAGTAAACTAAATTTGAAAACACATCAGATAAAACAAGAGGTTCAGTCTCAAGATGTGTCCTAGTCCTCTCCACTTGGTGATCACCTTCCACCAAGATATATATATATATATATATATATATATATATCATTGATCCATGTGCGGGATCAGGGTTTACACAATAGTATATCAACTATCTAGGTCACAAGACCTCTACCACAATTCTACGTTGGACCTAAATATCCAGTTCAAAAAGAACATCTACCATAGTTCTAAATGGGATATAACAGGTTTAAAAATATTTTTGTGTGAGGATATCTTGTATCCTCTAGTTCAGTGAAGGAGATTGTAACACCCTGACCCTATTTACCCAGAGTCGGTGAATTTTCACATAACATTGGCATAACCACAAGAGATCAAGTCTCGAAATACCGATTACTTTAGTATCTTTGTAAGTACTAGATATATACATAAGTTTTAAATTACATTTTAAAATAGAAAAAAAACAACAACATTGTGTCCCCTTTAAACACAATCATATCCTTTATCCTATTCCTGCAGGTTAATCATAATATACTTATTCACATACTGGGAAAAACCAAGCATAATAAAGGGGTGATCTCAGATGCTCTGTAAGGATAACATTATATCAGAAACTACCATAAATAAAAATAAACATTTAAGGAAATGTATAAAACTAAAACAAAAAACTTTTAAACATAAACATCAGCATGGAATTGTATATATAAGTCAAATAATACCATTTACATATTCATATGGATATTATACTAGTCGAATAATCACATGTAATATCAATAGCTAATTTCATAATAATGGAATGCATAATTTAAGACATCATAACCACATAGTCAAGGCCTCGTTCCAAGACTACAAATAATATTTTGTCAAGGCCTTGTGCCAAGACACAAGTTTTTCTCATGAGAACTACCAATGAATCGAGGAGCTATAGCGGGATCCACCTAACACTTACTAAGTCCAATTCATTCCTCATATAAAATGGTTGAAACATAACATAAACATTCGTATTAAAACTAGAATACAAAATTTTAATACTTTAACCATAAACCGTTAATGGTATAAAAAATAACACATACACAGTCAAACATATCACAATACATTCAATAAAATATGAAATATTATATTATAATAAATGAACTTCAAACAAGTGTAAAACCCATCAAAGGATATTGACATAGATGAAATCAAAACTATTTGAGAGAAATACCTCTTTTTATTTTGAAATAATTTAAAAGACACATAATTATAAAAGAAAAAAATTATTTTGAAAATATTTTTATAAGCATGTAAGGGAATCTTTGAAGATGTTATAATAGCAGAAAATAGACACACCCTCTGTATACATTAAAAAAAATTCTTACCTTAATTTTTCAAAAAGGTTATAAAGTACCTTGTTTGGAAAACGACGAAAATATTCCTTTAAGAACATTTTATAAAAATACAAAAAAGGGTATAAATTACTTTAACCCATATTCTCAGAAATAGTAAAAATGTTTTGAAATACATTTTTAAGAAACATGGATGTGGATGATAAAGAGGTCTTAGTAGATACTTATGTATAGACAACCTCAGATAAATAAATATATTGTAAAATTAACAATTACCTTATAATTTTACTTAGTAGAGAGTGAATTAACCTCTTGTATAATAGTTAAATAATTTTTAATAAATTATACAAGAACCACATACATAAATATGATATCATATAGGATCTTATAATATTGATTTGTTAAAAATATTTCAGTAGTATCACTGTTTCGGATGTTAACTGGTTTGTTTTCCTTTATTTTTTTTATTATGTCATTCATGTTTGTTATGGATAGGATGTATTTTATTAATATCCAAAATGATATTAAGTTTCTTAAACATTATTTTAAATAATAAAATGAAAATTATTCTTGAATGTTTGCAATGGGGAATGAATCTCATTGCGTTCGTGGAGACGGTAATTTGTACGTACGCACGAGTAAAAATATCATTCTATTAATGGTTAAATAGTATGTAATTTGAAATTATATTATATATAGAAAATCATTAACATGTTATATTTATTATTTACATCAATTATACTCATTATTATACCCGTATAAATAATGAAGTGTTGAAAAACAAACTACACCATGACGTGGAGACGGTAAGCCGTACATATGCATGTATGGTGACTTTGTCATTCATAGAATGGATATAATAATGAATATGGTTGTACCATATTTATAATAACATCACATTATGTATAAGGTACTATATTTATTATTATTTTTATGGAAAAAACAAAGAAATAGGAAGTGTAAGAATAAAATAACATTGAAAGAGGTGATGAAATAATTACCTCTTCTTCAGGTGCTTCCTTTTAATTTGATCAAAAGGGCTCATTAGGATGGATTTATGATCAATGTAAGGAATATAGGTTAATGTGAGGGTATTTGGGGGGAGATTTTATCAGGTTTTGTCCAAGACAAATGGCTTTGGAGGTGTGAAGTTAAGAGAAGGGGAAGTACCCTTTTATAAGAGAGGTGAGGGGCACTTTAGGAAAAGCTTGAAATATTAATTTTTTATAGAATAATATTTAGTTTCCAACAGCTCAAAATGTATTTATTTCAAGGATAAGTTGGTTATAGGTATAAATCATTTCGAACAAAAGGTTTTAGACAAGTTTAGGTCACCATATTAACCTTATCTTTTAGGTTTAACCCTTATTTAAATAGAATAACGTCTACCATGTCTTCTTGTATTATTATAATACATGGTAAAAAAATTACAATAAAAAAGACAATAGAACCCCAAGTAATTAATTATCTATATATATAACCATATATAAGTCCTCTTGATGAACCTTATATTTATAGGATTATTATACCAATTAATAATATAGTATTTGTTTTAAAAACTCATTTATGTCAATTTTGACACTATTTAGTATTTTGTTTTTGTGAAAGTCAAAAAACATTATTACTTAGAACATTATAAATTAAATCAATACTAAAATGTCATATTAACCAATAAAATAAGTGGAATTCATTAAAAGTCTAAACTTACATTTATTTGGATATTTATAATATCAACTATTTTAATCTTCCATTAATAGGTTAATTATAGCATCATCATTGTGTCATAAAAAAATTTAATTATTTAATATCTAAAAACTAAAAATAAAATACCAGGATGTAGGAAATCTTTTTATATTTATAATTAATATTTATAGTCTAATTCATCTTATGTATTACCCTACATTATAAATGGTTAAATTATTAAAATTTGAATTTAACACTTTTAACTCTTACGTAAATAAAATAATAATAAATTCCAAAATCTAATCCAAGTGGATAAAATAGGATCATATATTATTCCTAGGTTTTATTTTGGTTGAAAAAAACTTATCCAATTGAATTAGGACATGAGTTAGGGTAATTATAATATCATGTTTCCCTTTAATTACCCTATTCACTTTTAACCGTGATAAATAAAATTCAAATGTTATTATTCACCAAAAAATTATTTTCATTCTATTTAACCACATTTTAATTAGTGATTTCAACCATTTATCTCTGTTTTTTAAATTCAATTCACAGAAGTGATAAAATTATGTTTTATGCAAATTTGCAAATGTGCCTAGTAGGTGGGTAAGGGATGTTAAAAAGTTCAATAAAATTTTATACATATAAAAATGAATCCAATGAATTTCATTTGACTAATATAGGTATTATTCTTCTATTTTTACTTTAAAATAAATTTAAATAAAAAAGTCAGTTTTTATCTATAACGCAGTGTTTTTCACTTTTCATCAAAAATTGAATGTTTCAGAGAAATAACAAAAAATCACCCAAAGATAATTTTGATATTCCAAATTCAAAAATGTTGTATATTTTACCAAATCAAAAATATAGGTGTTTCATTATTTAATTAAAAATTAATTCGCATTTTCAAAACCAAAAAGTGGGTTTTTGAGAAGTAAAAATTATCAAAAGATTAATATGTGTTTATGTCCAATTTAAATGTGAAATTACTTCCAATTACCTAAATTATATTAAATGATAAAAATATAATATAATTATACTTTAAAACCACTCAAATTCATAATTTAACATGAAATACTTTGGCTCCAATATTGCTATCTAGCTTCACATGAACAAAGCTTATGATAGGTTGGAGTGGAATTTTATCATTAGGGTCTTCTCCAATATGGGCTTTTCTACCTAGGTTATTAATCTCATGTTCTAATAATTCATCTCCACATGGATTTATATATCTTTCATGGGAAAGTAATATGGTTTTTTCAAGATGGTTCGAGGATTAAGGCAAGGTGATCCACTCTCCCCTACTCTTTCTTATCATGGCACAGGTTTCTCTTAGCAGGTATATCAATAGAGGTATTACGGCAGACTGCATTCTCCCTTATCAATCTAGATTTCAGTTTATCAGGATCTCTCACTTAATGTTTACTAATAATACAATTGTGTTCATAAACATAAGTAACAGTTCTATCAATGGCATTAACACCATCTTTGAGGAGTACTGCAAATTGAGTGGGTAAGTGGTGAGCAAGGAGAAAACCAACATTTTTATTTCCAGCATATTCACTGAAAAAAAGGGTGGGTATTATGGAAATAAAGTTGGGTATAAGGAAAGGATCACTCCCAATGGATTATTTGGGTGCACCGATTTCACATAGGAAGCCACAGATCCAGCATTTTGACTAGGTGATTGAGAAAATTAAAGGCCGAATTCCTAACTAGAAAAATCGTTTTTTATCATTCAGAGGTCTAATTACCCTAATCAATAGTGTGTTGTTTTCTATTCCCATGCATTTTCTCTCCACAATCACGGTCCCTGAGGGTGTTATGTCACAAATGGACAAGTTGCTGGCCTCTTTTTTGTGGGATGCACAAATTGATGGAAGACACCATTGGGCAGCATGGAGAAAGATTGCAAGACCCTTTGTGGATGGTGGGATTAATGTCAAAAGTGTTTCAAGGTCTATGGAGGATCTTCATGCTAAGCTCTATTGGGAGGTGGTTGAAGGGAAGACACTTTGGGGGAAAACTATGAATCTTAGATACGGGGGTGGGTGGCAGAATCAAAGTGGAAAATCATCGGTAACCTGGAACATGAATCAACCGCATCTGTTGAATCTTCAACAGCACTCACACTGGATTGTGGGGAGAGGCGACATAAACATGTGGCAGTGAAATAGGGTTGGTTCAGAGCCGAGTTTTCCTAGATGCCTCGTTCTGGACATCATGCTCAGACAAGTGACGGCCCACCACAGCTTCATGTATGTCATCCTGGACAGAGATCGGCAATTTGTGCTTGATGCTATCATCATGAGCCCTGAGCCGAATCGATGTGTCTTCACAGGATCACCATCAGTTCTCTTCTCGACCAAAGCATATCATGATCTGCAGATGAAGAAACATAATGATGTTCTATGGATTAAAGATCTTCTGTCCAAAATCAACTTTCTGGTTTCGAGAGTGCGGCATAATGCACTGCCAACTGATGCGAACATTATGTGCTTGGGTGTTAATCTTTCATCGAAGTGAATATGCTATAGGGCGCCAAAAACTGAAGACACTAAGCACCTTTTCTTCAAAAACTATTAGGCTAAAATGGTGTGGCAGGCTTTTGGCAGTTTTACGGGACGGTCTCTGCAGGGGGATTCGGCTACTAACTTCTTCAGTCAATGGTTCCTGGGTGCCTCAAATAATTGTCTAGAGAGAACAACGAGTTCCATTATATTTGCAGCTGGATGTTGGTGTATTTGGAGAAAGGGGAATGGGTCCCATCACCAGGGATATATAGGTACTGGAAAGGGCCTTGTGATCAAGACCAGAAGCACCCTCATTGATTTAACCCAACTATAAAAAAAATTTGTGACAGGGCCATCCATTTTTCACCTTATCCTAAGAACTTATGCATCTAGTGTCTCCAACAATAGGATAGGAAGATGGGTACGGTGGAACCCACATTCGGACGGGCTTCAAATGAACACTGATGGCTCATGAATTTCGGGTCAGATGAATGGTGTAGGGGTGATATGGGATTCAAGAGGCTCTGTGGTTATTGTGTTTTTCGATCACTTTGGCTCTGGAAATTCTAGTCAGGCAGAGGCACAGGCCCTTCTCACTGGGCTTAATTTTTGTAATCAGAAGAATATCCAACTTGTGGCGGTGGAAACTGATTCTATGGCCATCTTTAATGCACTTAACGGGCACAGGTCTACACCATGGTCTATTGAGTATACCATTCGAAGATGCAAAGATTTCCTGAACAACCACATAGAAATCTCTCATACATGGCGTGAAGGAAACACTATGGCAAACCTCCTGGCCTCCTATGCAAATCCAGGAGAACCAATTTCATCTTTCTTGACCACTGGGTCTCTCCCCACGGATGTAGTGAACCTGGTGCGTGAAGATGCTCTAGGCCTTCACAATTTTAGGCCCCCATAATTCCTTGCCTATTTTTGCTTGCTTTCTCCCTTGTATCTTGAGAAAATCAATAAAAAATTATTTTTCAATCAATTAAAATTTAGTGATTTTCACTATTCGTCAAAATTTAAAAGTTATCATAAAAGTACCAAAAATTTATCCAAACTAAATTTTTATGTCCTACTTCTAAAGAGTATGTTTATTTTCTCAAATTGAATATATAAAATTCTCAAATATTGGATTTAAAAAGGGTTCTCAATTAAAAGGTGGTAAAATAGCAATTTTTGAAAAATAATTATTTTATCTAAAAATTTTAATTTGTTTTTATATTATGTATAAGAACCATAGAATATAGATGTTAAATTAATTAAGATTATATAAAATTCAAAATGAAATTAATACTATTCACAACTTCATTTTTGAACGACTATTTTGGTAAGTCATGGTGTTCTCAAACTCGGTGTTGTGTGTAGCACAAGATATTGAATTACTTTAAAGAGATAATGTACTATGAAATATTGGGGTGTTACATTATCCCCTCATTCAATAAATTGAGTCCTCACAATTTGAAATTGTTCTTTGAAAATAAAAGGTTAAAAATAGGAAATACCTTTGTGGAAAACCCACATCGGAAATAGGGTTAATAAAATTTAGTCTTAATAAGAAGGAAATGGAAATGAAAAAATCACCACCAAATTAGGATTTTTAATAGAAGAACATTGGTGGAAATTTGAGACACATAATTGGAGGAAGAATGTAAATGTTTATAGGGGGTGATTGAGGTCATCAATCATAAAAAAGTGAACAATAAATATAAAATTGAAGGCTCAAAGCCATAAATCTGTGATGACTTAAAAATATTATAGGTTCATAAAAACATAAGGTATTAGGATAATAAATTTTTGGTTTTAAGATTATTTCCCTAATTTTTTAGAATTAATTTCTTCATACAATAAGAAAAAAAATTACTTTACAAGTATAGTTCTATTCCTTACTAATTTCTACCACAAACCCATCTTTCACTACAAAAGATAATAGAACTCAAAAATATTCTGTTTATCCTAATTGTATAGGGTATCAAAAAAATGAATTTATAATTCATCAATCAGATCATTTAAAAAAACTACATTATACAAACCAGTACATCACGTTGGCCAGTGGTAGGTGATGTACCCTTGTCTCCCTTCGGCTGCGGGTTAAGTCTCGCAGCCTTTCCAGACATGATGGGTTGTCGCCTAACCTTCGGCTTTTCCTTTATATAAAAAAAATCCAAAGGAATATTAAGAAATGTTTTAACATTAAAATATAGTATCCAATGTCCAAAATAATCCATTCCAACATTTAGACTTACCAAAAATACTTGTGTCCAAACTCATAGTTCAAAATTATATAAGGAAGGTTAACATAACATAATGAATATCACTTTTTCCACATAATAACATGTGAGTAAATACATCATGTATTCTCTTAAAAAATGGTAACACCCTGACTTACCATAAAACCTTATTGATTACATTTATACTCTATTATTTCTTATATCCAAAAATGTTTAATCCTCGAACAATGATGGAATAAACAAACCATTAATCAGTTCCCAGATAGTAAAAAATATCCAATATAATTTATTCAAATCAACCATATCTTATTCAAAAATCACTACCTTGGTATCTGGACCATATTAAGGTTTATTTTTCCTTCAACCATGTATTTTCCAAAAAGGTAAACTTATTGTTTAGTCACTTTTCATAGTACCATATAATCTCAAATACTCAATGAAATAGTATTAGAGTTTAATCTTTATTTATTTCCATAATTAATATAACTAGTACATCGTTGATACAGTGCTCAAATAACATAATTCATTAATATAAATATAAGAACACTAATTATTCCTTTTCATATATGATAGTATCATAACTTGATTATTATATAATAGCATCATTTGCGGTATACTCTGATGATTGGGACATCGATTCACATAGTTTCCCAACTCCTTACAGATGGAGCATTGTACATTTGAAACCATTTTCTTACCCTAGAAATCACGTACATGGTGTCCTTTTTCTCCACACTTATAACAAACTCCCATTACCTTCAATAATTTACCATGGTGATTATTTCCACATTTATCACATATGGGAAAATCCTTCTTTCTCTTCTTCCCTTTATCCATTTTTCTCTCTACCATCTTTTACTTCTATAGATTCCCTTGAAATACATAGGACTCATAGAATTATTTACTTATCTTATTGACACGTGATATTATTTCTCCATATGATGAAAATATGTGGGAGAATATTTCCCTTCTAAATGTTGGCTTAAGACCATGAAAGATATGATCCTTCTTAATCTTTGGATCATGCGTATTTCTGGAGTTCTCATTACTTCTACTAGGCACCATTTCAAAACAATAGAGTACACTAGGTCAGTTTATGAATCACAATGCATAATTCCAAACTTTTAAAATACCTAATATTATTTGAAATATCTATCTATATAATTCATAATCAGAAAAAGAGGTTTTATTTGAGGAAGTATTTACTCATAAATCCTTCATGATGGTTTGTAAAGAAAATGTGAATTATAATAAAACATATCCCCCGAGAGTGTTGTAACTGAGAGTGCAGCAAGGCTCGTTGTCATGTACTAGGATACCCTGAGTCAAGACAAAAACTTCTTGTCAGAGTATTCAATCCTAGGTACATCTGTGCCTAAGACCTCTCTACCTTCTTGTATCCAGACAGGGATGTATTTCTTGTAAAATACACAAAATATCAATATTACCAAAATTCTAGGAAGTTATTCTATTTTAATCCTCAAATTATATCTTAGGGTAATGTTCTCTAATCAGAGTTTTTCTAAATCTAGTTTTCAAGGTTTGTATTAAACTTCCTCTGATACCAACTGTAAAAACCGGACCCAAGTTACCCAAATTCGGTGCATTATTACATAAAATTGGCATGATCACAAGAGATCAAGTCTTGAATGACCTATTAGTTTAGTAGCCTTGGAAGTACTAGATATATATATAAGTTTTACATTACATTATAAAATATAAAAACAATAAAATTGTGTCCCCTTTGAACACAATAATATCCCCTTGCCTATTCCTATAGGTTAATTGTAACATACTTATTCACATCCTGGGAAAAAGAAAACATAAGAAAGGGATGTGCTCAGATTCTCAGTAAGGATAACAATATAGTAGAAACTATCATAAATAAGAATAAACATTTAAGGGGATGTATAATACTAAAAAAATTCTTTTAAACTTAAAATTCAATATAATATTGAAAATATAAGTCAAATAATGTCATTTACTTATTCACATGGATATTCTACTAGTCGAATAATCACAAGTGATATCAATCGCTAATTTCATAATGATGGAATGCATAAATCTGGACATCATAACCACATAGGCAAGGCCGTGTTCAAAAACTAAAAATATTTTTTTTTCAAGTCCTTGATCCAAGACACTAGTTTGTCTCATGAGACCTATGAATTCATCAAGGAGCTATAGTAGGCTCCACTCATCACTTACTTAGTCTAATGCATTTCTCATATGAAAAGATTGATACATAACATAAACATTTATATTAAAACTAGCATACAGAATGTTAATAATTTAACCATAAACCATGAATGGTATAAAAAAATAACACATCCATAGTAAAACATATCATAAAACCTTCAATACAATATGAAATATTATATCATAATAAATCAATTTCAAACAAGTTTAAAATCCATCAAAGGATGTTGATGTAGTTGAAATCAAAACTATTTGAGAGAAATATCTCTTTATATTTTGAAATAATTTAAAAGTCACATAATTATAAAAGAAAACATTTATTTTTAAAATATTCTTATAAGATTATAAGGGAATATTCAGAGATGTTATCATACTGGAAAAGAGCCTCACCCTCCGTATACGTTAAAAAACATTCCTACGTTAATTTGTTTAAAAATTCATAAAGTGACTTATTTGGAAAATGACAAAAAGATTCCTTTCAAAACATTTTATAAAAATTAAAACAAGGGTAAAAATGACTTTAACCCATATTCTAGGAAATAGTAAAAAAAAAATTAAATACATTTTGAAGAAACATGGATGTGTATGATAAATAGGTCCCAGTAGATACATACATATAAACAACCTCGGATAAAGAAAGACATTGTAAAATTAACCCTTGCCTTGTACTTTCCCTTAGTTGAGGGTATTTTAACCTCATATATAATAGTTAAATCATTTTTATTAAATTATAAAATAACCATATAAAAAAATACAATATCTTATATTATCTTCTAATATTTCTTTGTTAATAATATTTCAGTAGTATCATTGTTTTGGGTGTTAACTAATTCATTTTCCTTTATATTTTTTCTTACAAAAGTCGAGTTTCTTATGGATAGGATTCATTTGATTAATATCTTGAATTATATTAATTTTATTAAACATTATTTTAAATCATAAAATGAAAATTATTCTTGAATGGTTATGATGGGGAATGAATCTCATCATGTTCGTGGAGACGGTAATCCATAGGTACACACGAGCGAAAATATCATTCTATTAGTGGTGATATATTATGTAATTGGATGTTATATTATACCTACATAATAATTAACATGTTATATTTATTCTTTAAATCAATTATACACATTATTATTCCCATCTAAATAATTAAGTGTTGAATAACAAACTAAACCATGACGTGGAGACGGTAAGTAGTACGTACGCACATATGGTGACATTTTCATTCAAAAGATGGATAGAATAATGAATATGGTTGTACCATATTTATAATGACATCATATTTTGTATAATATAATAGATTTGTTATTTTGGTTTGGAAAAAACAAAGAAAGATGAAGTGAAAGAAGAAAATAACATTGAAAGAGGTGATGAGATAATTACATCTTCTTTGGGTGGTTCCTTTTAATTTGAACAAAAGGGCTAAGGTTAGATTTATGATCAAATTAACTACTCTAGGTTGAATTGAGGGTATTTGGGAGTATATTTTAGTAGGGTATGGTCAAGACAAATGGCTATGGAGGTGTGAAGTTAAGAGAAGGGGAAGTACCCTTTTATAAGAGAGGTGAGGGGAACTTTAAGAAAAGCTTGAAATATTAATTTATTATAAAATTATTTTCAGTTTCTAATAGCTCAAAATTGATTTTTATCAAGGATAAGGTGGGGATGGGTATGAATACTCTCAACCAATAGGTTTTATACAAGTTTAGGTCACCATATTAACCTTATCTTTTAGGTTTAACCCCTAGTTAAATCATTTAACTTTTACCATGTCTTCTTGTATTATTATAATACATGGTTAACAAACGTAAAATAAAAAGGAAAGAGAGCCCCAAGTTGTTAATTACTGACATATATAACCTTATCTAAGTCCTTTGTCCGAACCTTAGTTTTTTAGAAATTTTATAACAATTAATAATATAGTATTTGTTTTAAAAACTCATTTATGTCAATTTTGAAACTATTTAGTATTTTGTTTTTGTGAAAGTCAAAAAAACATTATTACTTCGAAAAAATAAATTAAATAAATACTAAAATTTCATATTAACCTATTAAATTAGTGTAACTAATTAAATGTCTCAATTTAAATTTATTTGGATATTTATAATATCAATTATTTTAATCTTTCATTAATAAGGTAATTACTACATCGTCATTGTGTAATAAATAAATTTAATTATTTAATTTACAAAAAGTATAAATAAATTACCATGATGTAGGAAATATTTTTATATTTCTAATAAATTTTTAATATCGAATTTATCTTATGTATAACCCTGTATTAAAAATGGTTTAGTTATTAAAATTTGAATTTAACACTTTTAACTCTTCTTTAAATAAAATAATAGTAAATGTCCTAATCTAATCCAAATGTATCGAAGAGGATCATATTTAATTAATAATGTTAATATGGGTCTAAAAAAACTTACCCAATAGAATTAGGACATGTTTTAGGGTAATTATAATATCATTTTCACCTTTAATTACCCAATTTACTTTTAACCGTGGTAAATAAAATTCAAAAGTTACTATTCACCAAAAAATAATTATCAACCTATTGAACCACATTTTACTTACTTATGTAAAAAATATATCTTTGATTTTTTAAATTCAATTCATAGAAGCAGTTAAATTATGTTTTATGTAAATTTGCAAATGTTCCTAGTTGGTGGGTAATAGATGTTAAAAAGATCAACAAAATTTTATACATCTAAAAATGACTCCAATGAATTACATTGGACTGATATAGGTATTATGTACCTATTTTTATTTTAAAATAAATTTTAATAAAAAAATAATTATTTAAAGGAAAAAAGATAGTTTTTATCTACAACGTAGTGTTTTTCACTATTCATCAAAAATTGAATGTTTTCAGAAAAATTCCAAAAAATAAGCCAAATCTAATTTCGATATTTCAAATTCTAAATTGATGTATATTTTACCAAATTAAAAACATAGGGGTTTCATTAAGAAATTAAAAATTAATTCCCATTGTCAAAACCAAAAAGTGGGTTTTTGAGAAGTAAAAACTATCAAAAGATTGATATGTGTTTATGTCCAATTTAAATGTAAAATTACTTCCAATGACCAAAATTATATTAAAAGACAAAAATATAATCTAATTATACTTTAAAATCACTCAAAATCATAATTTAACACTATAAATTATTTCTATTAAAAAACTTTTTTCAATTAAAATTTATTATTTTTCATTATTCATCAAGATATGCAAGTTTTCAGAAAAGTACCAAAAATTTATCCAAACTAAATTTTTATGTCCTGGTTCTAAAGAAGATGTTTATTTTGTAAAATTAAATATATAAAAGTTTCAAATATTATATTTAAAAAGGGTTCACCATTAACAGGTGGTGAAATTGCATTTTTTGAAAAATACTTATTTTATATGAAAATTTAAATTTGTTCTTATAATATGTATAAGAAACACATAATATTGATGTTAAAATTTTATGGAGTATATAAAATTCAAAATGTAGTTAATACTATTCATAACTTCTTTTTGAACGGCTAGCTTAGTAAGTCATTGTGCACTCGAACTCGATGTTGCATGTAGTGCAAGCTATTATATTACTTTAAAGGGATAACATACTATGAAATCCTAGGGTGTTACAGAGACAGTGTGTGTTTAACATATAGATGCACACACTTCTTGAAATGAAAAAAAATGCACACAACAGAGCAGAAAATAAAGAGATAGAGTTTACAAGGATCTGTGTGTTGTGAAATGCAGATTTGGACTTCTTGGACGTAGCAGATGTGAAGATTGAGTTCTCTTTTGGAAACAGACACTAAAAATAGAGTGTCGTGAAGCTTTGTGTTCTGGATTTCCAAGAATATGGGATTCTCCTCCTTAGTGTTTGTTTTCTACAAGGATTATTGAATATTTGATGCCCAATAATCATCCTTTAGTTAATAGTTAGCATGAATGAGAGCTCTTCGTGTGTTATTTTACATGGTCTAGTATCTCTTCTCATATGTTCTCTTCTTCTTTTTATTCTTCTATACAGCTCATGTGCCAATATTTCATTTTATTTTGGGTGTCCTGTGTTTTCCGACAAGAACCATGTGGAGGTACCTCATACCTTGTACCATCCACTAACATAGTCATTAATATTGTATGCAAAAAATATTAATTAAATTAGTAGCATTTAAACACTAAAATATGACCATTAGAGATAATTTTAAATAAAATAAAGTTTAAATATTCTGGCAGTAACTCCTCTATAAATGATACATTCTATCAGTGAGTCCTTTTGTTGGTATTAGTGACTCATTATATCAGTGAGTCATTCTATCTGCATCTCCATGCATCGGCGACTCAATGCATCGGTGACTCAATGTTTCAGTGACTAATTTTGTTCTGTTGGTGTCTAATTTTTATTGTTGGTGAGTCATCTATCGATGATTCAGTTTGTATTGTTGGTGAGACATTTGTTTTTCCAGTGATACATTCCTTCTTTCAGTGTCTAAGTTGAACTATCGGTGAGACATTTACTCGATTGGTGTCTCAGTAGTTCTATCGGAGTCAGTGAATCATACTTATCAAATTTTATGTTTTAACTATCTTACAACATAAATGTATACATGATGTGTTAAATACATAGTCGATCAAAGGTAATCATAATTAAAAATATTTAAACTTAACATGATTTATGATTATTAAAACCATTAAAACTATAGAGGGGCCAACAATATTCTATGGTCCAAAAATTACATACCTTAAAAATTGGGGATGTTTCAAATCTCCCCATTTAAGTTCTTCTCTTTCTTGAGAAGTGTCTCTTGAGTTCTATTCAAACAATTCAAGACACTGAGACTGCACATATAACTCTTACTTCCAACTATCCTATTGGATCCATCTATGCTTCCAAAAGACTCAAAAAAGTGGTATCATCTTACCCCTTATCACTTTCTTACTCTGGTTCATAATCTATACTAGTCACTCCATAATTGAAGCATCTGGTTCTATCTCAATTTCTTCATAGTCAGTCACATATCTGAGATCGATATCATTACCTATAAGTTGAGATATATATAATCCATTATACATACCTTAATATCATTTAGTAAATTCTAGTTAGTATTCCACTACTCTGACACAATCAGTGATCTCAAACAATCCCATAAAATATGGTGTCGGTTTCCCTTTCCTCTATAAATGAAAATTTCCCAAAGAAGGTGACACCCATGAGAAAACTTGATCGCCCATAGTGAACTATAAAGGTCATGTACTCCGGTCAAAATATGATCATTATATAATCTGATCTATAACCAACCAATTCTTTATCAATTTAACTCTCACATAGTTCTTCTACACCAAAATAATCTGAAAAATAGCTACCTCGCCTACTCATGAAAACCTAGCAATGAGAAACATGACCAACCACAAAGAATCTCAAAATGTACAATCTGAATTGAATCAAAAATATAGTTTTTATTTGTAAAATCTACCAAGAACAGATGATTATACCATTTTCTACTTAAATCTATTCCACATAACTGAAGAGTATCCTCCAAGATATGTATCATCATCTCTAACAGTCCTTCAGTTTGTGTATGATACACCATACTCGGTTTTAGCTAAGTCCCCAATACATTCTTTAATACTTACCAAAAATGTGATGTAAAACATGTGTCCCTATATTATATGATACTATAGGGAACTCCATAAAGTCATATGATATTATAAATATGAATATTTTATAACTCATCAATAGTGTGAGTCTCTTATGTTAAAAATAAATGATGTACCTTTATTAGCCGATCCACTATCACCCATATAGTATCTCAACTTTTTGGTTCCCTAGGAAACCCCACCAAAAATTCCATCACTACCTCACCCTACTTCTACTATTACTAAAGTTTTTTTATTCAAGGAGGAACAAGGAATTATCCTAGTAAAAAAATAAGAATACTAAATGGGTCTAAAATGACGAAGTGTAAGGGTATACCCTTGGAAAAGATCAATACCTTCAAATGGTTTTAAAACCAAGCTAGAAAAACAATTGATCATTCCACTTTGAGGGGAACTAGAATCAAGGAAGTCCATAACAATATTAACTTCTCTCTAAGTGTGAATAATTTACACACAATTTTAGATAACCCTATTTTACTTACGGATATAGTAGGTTACATTCCATGGGATTCTACAATTCCCAAGCAAAAATACTTGAAATATTTTCAAGTCATTTTCCACCACTGTCAGGTCTAAATTATTCTGGATGCAAAGATCAAGACCTAGCATCGTATCCCTAGGGTCATATTTCATAGAATCACCATGTAAAAATTATGTATTAAAGTTAATAATAACATATCATTTGACATCATTAACCACACATCCTCCTCGTATCATTCCCATATATAATGTGTCATTTGTGTTGAGTTTTTTTTCACGCTTGTGGGGTTGCAAATGGATCCATCGTCCCTAAGGGATGTTCAAAGGACTAGAGGGTGACCTATCTTGTGATAAATATCTAAAATAGGGGGCCTCCACCTAGTTTTAAATGATATGGGACATTTTGAGAAGCCGGAACCTGGTTCTAAAAACCACATCCTGATTGGAACTTAAAACTCCTTCATACTGAGCCTTGTTTCAGGCCTCCCAGATACACAAACATCCTACCTCGTGGATACAAGATCTTTCCTTACCATCCAGTTTATTTTTCTCCAATACTTGAAACCACCTAGTTAAAAATGAGTCATCTTAATCTTCTTGATAAGGTATCCTTGTAATCTGACCAAAAAATAACCACACATCATGTGCCCAGTCTCCCTCTATAAACAAGTGTTGTGCAGTTTCTTCTTAAGGGACCACGTGGAATGAAAATATAAAAGAAAGATGAATTCCCAAGTGTTTCAATTTATCATCAGTTGAAATTTCATTATTCCATATATTCTAAACTATAAATTTTAGTTTCTATATAATTTCTTTACACCAGAGAGAGTCTCCCCAAATGTCTTGCATGATATGGGGATATTGAATACATCTATACTCTTTCCCTGAGCAGGTTCTTATCTATTTACTAGTAAATATTAATTATTCAAAGACCCATGATAAATCAATAAGATCCAAAAGGGTACATTGATTTTCATTTATAACCACCTGAGTAAAGCCCAAGTGATTTTCATCATTACTCCTCCTTAATCCTCTAACAGGTAAAACAATGAGAGAAAAAGCCTATGATTTCTATCATCATTCCCAACCACCAAAAGTGTTACCTAATATCCTAATACATATTCATCGACCCTAGGTTCATTTATCACTAATAGGTATGGGATCCCCCTGTGGAAGTAGGAACTATTACTCTTACATAAACAAAGATCACATTATTATTATACATTGATCATCTTGGAACTAGGTCACTTCCCACCAACCATCCTTGCATCACAAAACATTTGGAATCCTACACCAGGATGGTCCTTACCCGGTCCACCAACAAATATACGATTTACAAGGGAGAACATGTCATCACCCCCAGATCCTCAAATGCATCCACCAAGAACTGATCCAATAAGCTCATCAACCGTCATTACTCTACTAAAGGTATCTTTATAAGAACCTTTGTTTTCCTACTTAGATCATCAGTTATAACATTACATTTTCTCAAAGAATAGTATATATCAAATTCAAATATATATAGATACTCCACCTAAAACCTCTATCAAATATTGAATTCTTATTGATATAAAATTTAACATATACTCAATTGGTCTATATATATATATCATTTCTCACCAAAGAGATAACCTCACCAACACTTAAAAGCATGGACTATAGCTACCAACTATAATTCATAATTAGGGTAGTTTTTTCCATGGTTTAATAGCTATAAAGAACTATAATCCATATATTGATATCGTTGCATCATCAAAACTCTTAAATTAACACATGATGCATCATAGTAAACTATATAACTAATCCAAGTTTTAAGAAATTTTAAGATCATAATTATCTTTAATATCCTCTACAACTCCAAGAAGGACTCTTTTTACTACTCAAACCATTAAAACTTTACCCAAATATTGGTAATCTCATTAATAGGTTCTTCTTAAATGGTATAATTATTGTGTAAACCATTAATATTATCCCACTAATCGAAATAAACTTTTAATCTCAAACACATTTCTAGTGCATTCTCATATACATTCTCTGGTTTAAAAAAAATCCCACCTGAGAGAGTACATTTCAAAGGAAACATACCTCTTAGATGTATAATTGAAAAATCAAGATCATGTATATAGATGATGTTCTCAAAGTTTAAATTACACAATTTCCAGGTTTCTAGTATGAATATCTGAGGTATATGAGTATATAACTATATCATCAACATATACCATAGTGAAAGAGTCAATATATGGATAGAATTTTATATTAGTTATATCCATGAACATAGATGGTCCATTTTTCTACTATAATTATATGAAATTATACTTATATAGTTTTTATACACTCCTAGACATTATCTTAGGAATATCCTCCCCTATGACATAAAGCTGGTGGTATCTTGATCGTAGGGAAATCATGGAGAACTACTGGTCTTCCTGAAATTGATCAAACAATCCATCAATCCTCAGTGATGGGTATCTATTCTTTGCAGTCACCTGGTTAAACTTCCTATAGTATATAAAAATATAAATCTTATAATCCACCTTCATTGTGAACAACACTGGAGTACCCTAAGGAGATGTGTTCAGTCTAATAAAACATTTTTTTCTTTAAACTCCCATGTTATACCTTCACTTCCTTGAAATTAGTTAGTTCCATATGATATGGGGGTATTAATATTTTTTGCAACACAATCAATAGTTTAGTCTCAAGTTCAATTCCTATATTAGTAGGGTGTTCAAAGAAATCATCTAGAAAAACATCCTAATATAGCTCCACCACTGGAGGAATATATGAGGGAGTTATTATTGGTTCAATCGTAATAGCCATGGCTACTATAGGAGTCATAATAGCTCCAAAATGACTTAATTCTAGTACCATTCAACCTTATCCAACATCTCATTCATCTATCATTACAAAAAAATCCCCCTTGTGTGTGGTAAAGGTACTCATCTCTGATATAATTTAATGTATGCTCAATAACTAATCAACCAGTCCATAACAATGATCACGTTGAGTTTAGTCATCTCAATAATCATGAAATCCCATATATCTATAGTTTAAAACTACTATGGTACATTCTTGACATCTCTAAATACAATCAGCTTTCATCTCCAAGGGTTTAACAAGTGAAAGAAAATTAAAAGATAACTTTACCAATAAATCAAGGATAAAAAACATGATAATATATGAATGATTGGAAAAACTAGTGTAAAATAACATTTTAATTCCTTTTTTTTAATTTTTAATGATAGTTTTTAACCAAAGTTGACTCAAGTGTTGTTAAAAATAATATTTTCAATGTCGTTTTAAAAAAATTATTTCTAAACATTAATAAGAATTAAATCAAATAGTTCTTTCAACATCGGTTTTTTAAGACAATTGATGTTAAAAATACTATACCTACATTTCCATATTGTTTTTTGTGAAAACCCATTGTGGAAAATTCCTTTTGACATTGGTTTTTTTAATAAAAACCAACATCAAAATTCCTTTTTTATTCTTTAAAATGGTTTCCACATCAGTTTTCTTGAAAAATTAGAATTGTGAAAAGAATTTTGATGTTGATTTTTTATAAAAACTAACATTGAAAGTCATTTTTTGATTCATCAAAAATATTTCAATGTCAGTTTTCAAAAAAAAATAATGTGGAAATACTCTTTATGTTGAATATAGAATTGAGTTTTAAAATTGGTTTTTAATAAAAAATGACATTGAAAGTGACTTTCCATGTCATTTTTTAATTAAAACTATTGTGGAAAGTAACATATTTTGGATTCAATGTCATTTTAAAAAAAATGACATGGAAATTTTGAGAAAAAAATAAATAAATAAATAAATTAACTTGGACAAAAAATTAGAAACCAATAAAAATAAATAGAATAAAAAAACTTAGTTAAAAGAGCAACCCTATAAAATCAAACACAATGCAAATACTAAATAAAGAAAAAAATGTATAAATACTAATTTATTTAACCTTAATTAAAAGAGGCATACCTGAAATATCTGAAACATTTAAACACAAATAGAACATGATAACTTCAATCAAAAAATGATTGCCTAATTACTCATTTTTTAAACATTAATTAAAAGAGACATACCTGGTAATTTAAAATTTAACCAAACTTTAAAAATATTTTACAAATAAGAAACCTATAAAAAAATAGATTATACATACTTCAATAAAAAAATTATGATTAATAAATTTATAATATTTAATTAAAAGGTACATAATTGATAATTTATGAATTAACAAAACATAAAAAATATTTATAAAAAAACTTCAAATATGGGTATGTTCTTAATTTTCTCAACATCATTGAAAATATACAATAATAATGAATTTTATAACATTAAAAAACATACTATTTTGATATAAATCCTGAAATAATTAATATTACCAACCTTATCAGATTCAATCTTCATCCCATTTATGATTATCTCAAAAAAAAATATTAATACAGAATAACCACATTTCACCCTTACAATTCTTGGCCTTGTCTATTTAATTTTATTTAATAAATTTTAGGAATATATTTGTCCAGATGAGGGATCTTCTTGGTGTATTATGTAATATAAAATATATTTACCATTAATTTAATATAGTGGATTTTATTTGGATTTTGTATGGATAATTGATTATTGATAAACATTTTCCATGACTTCTGTTTTCATATATCAATTATCAAAACATGTATAAACATTAATAGTTAATCATAAAGAAAATATAAAAAGGAATAAAACTTGTTTAACAATTTAATAAACTATTCACATACTCTACCTAATACCCTAAAATTAAGAGAATAAACCTATAAAATCAAATAAAATAAACCAACTAAAAGTAAAAAAAAATTCATAAATACTCAATTATTTAACTTTAATTAAAATATATATACCTAAAACATCTCAAACCTATAAATGAAAATAAATAATACCAACATTAATAAAAAAACTAGTTATCTAATAACTCATTTTTCTAATCTTTAATTAAAATAGACAAAACTAATAATTTAAAATTTAACTAAAATAAAAAAAATTCCACAAAAAAGAAACTGATAAAAAAAAATACACACTTTAAGAAAAAAATATTTTTTAATTACTCAATTTTAAAACTTTAATTAAAATAGGAAGATCTGATAATTTAAAATTTTGAACAATAATAAAAAAATAGTTTAATAACTTAAAAATGGGTAAGTTATTCATTTTTTTAACGTCATTGAAAATCTATGATAATAATGAATGTTATAACACTAAAAAATAAAATATTTGGATATAAATCCAAGAATAGTAATAAAATCGGCCTTATAAAATTCATTTGTCATCCCGGTTACAATTATATCAAACATGATTCATAAAAAATAATAACCACTTTCCACCCTTCCTTTTTGGTTATGTCACTATAGTTATGAAACATTAACTTAAAAATAAAATTCAACACACACATATTTATATAATAAAAAAAACATATGTTATCTAATATAAAATATATTTACTATTAAATTAAGGTAGTGGATTTTATGTGAATTATGTATCAATAATTGTTCATTGTTAAAGATTTTCCATAGCCTTTATTTCATTATATCAATTATTAAAACATTTATAAACATTAATAATTTATAATAAATAAGTCTTTAAAAAGAATAAAATATACTTGTTTAAAAATTATCTAAAATATGTGTGTACTCTTCCAAATACACTAACATAAAGTAAAGAAAAAAACCTATAATATCAAACAAAATATACCAACTAAAAGCATAAAACAATTTTATAAATACTAATTTTTATAACTGTTATTAAAATAGATATACCTGAAACATTTGAAACCTATAATGACAAATAGAATAGACCAACTTTAAAAAAATGGTTTTCTAATTACTATTTTTTTTAAATTTAATCAAAAGATACATGATTAATAATTTAAAATTTATCCAAACTTAAAATACAGTTTAAAAAAAAGAAACATATAAAAAAAATTGTAAATACAAAGATTAATAAAAAACAATTATCTAATTTATAATTTTTCAACCTTTATTTAAAAGAGACTTACCTTATAATTTAAAAGTTAACTATAATTAAAAAATTGTTTGGAAAAAAACTATAAATATGTGTAAGATTTTTACTTGTATACGACATGATATCATTGAAAATATAAAAAAATGAATGTTATAAAATTAGAAAACATAATATTTTGATATAAAAATTGAAATAATTAATATAACTAAACTTATCAAAATCATTAATCTTCCTAATTTTGACTATCTAAAACATGTATCTTAAAACATAACAACTACATTTCACCCTTCCTTTATGATGATGATGATGTACTTATGAAACATTAACTTGAAAATAAATACCAACACATATATATAATAAAAAACAAATATTATCTAATATAAAATATATTTACCATTAATTTCACATAGTTGATTTTATTTGTCTTTTTTATCAACAATTGATAATTGTTAAACCTTTTCCATGACCATTATTTTCATATATAATTTTTGAAAACATGTATAAACGTTAATTATTAATAATAAAAAACTTTGAAAAAGGTTATAATTTGATAAACTTTTTATGAACTCTCTCTAATAAAGAGAAAACACAATATAATTTGAATTCATATGGGTAGAATACACCTAACATCTAATGACCACTACAATATAAAAAGTTCAAAATTAATGAAATTTTAATGAAATTATTTTAAAATTATCTTACTCTTATTAACAATCAAGTAATGGGAAAAATCAGTGCCAATCTCCATTTTTTTAAATCTATCACATATATGTATAATTCAAGCATCATTATTTATATATGTCATAAGGGCTTCAATGTATTATAGATCTATAAGACCATAAACAGTAGTGGTCTCATTTTTAAAGCATTCCATGTGTAGATACCTAATTAAATAAGTTAATAATAAGTCACATGAAGTTTTATTTATTTAAATAATGAAAATTTGATACAAAATTTAATTACATGGAAAAGATTTGCATCATAGGTCCACTTATCTCCTCAAAAATAACAAGATATGTGAT
Source organism: Viscum album (assembly GCA_963277665.1). NCBI lineage: Eukaryota > Viridiplantae > Streptophyta > Magnoliopsida > Santalales > Viscaceae > Viscum > Viscum album. The sequence goes on from OY728142.1 coordinate 282,934,804, forward strand.
ATCTTTTTTGAATATTCTTAATGGATAGTCTCTTCCACATATATAAAACTTCATATAAAACTCATAAACATTATCCAAGGATAAATAAATCTGGGATAATCTTTTGAGCTTATTGGATATCTCATAAGTATCTAAAGTAATTGATTTCGGAACCTTTTACTTATTTTTTACTAATTACTTTAATATTGATACTCCTATACAAATTAAATATAAAAAAATTATAAGTAATTTTTAATCAAACATAAATAATATTTTTTAAAAACACATACCTCATATGTAAAATAACAAAGAAGGATAGCCATAGAAAGTAAAAAAAATAATTCACATAGTCCCTGTAAGAACATGGGTTTTTGAAACGGGTTAAATTTCAGACCTTGTTTGAAATTTTCTGATTTTTTTAATATTTTGGCTGATTTTGTGATGTATGGAAAATATGGTAAGTTTTTAGAAATTTCTAGATTACATGTTGTGTATTCCCAAGTACAAGTCGTGTATCAGCTAGGCATGTGACAACCCAGGTGAGACCAAGTACATGCCATGTGGTTCCCATGTGTGAATTTCTATCTACACGTCGTGTAGTCTTCCTTGACACGTCGTGTACCTCTTTCCATGTAAATGGCCAAGTCCCTGGCTGGGTGTTGACCGTGTACATGGTCCAAGCCGTGCACCGAACTCCGCTTAAGTCGGGGTACAGAAAATCCATCTACATGGCGTGTAGTCTTGAAATACACTCCGTGTACTTTTATTTTTATTTGAGCATCTAAGACGATATCGCGTCTTATTTCCAGAACACTCTTCTTATTTTTCGTTGGACAAACCCCTCATCCAAAAACCTCTGAAGAACACAAACCCTCATAGATTACTCATATGACCTCATTATTCAATCCTTTGGTGGCTGCGGGACTGCATCGGAAAGGCTAACCCCGCGCATCCTATTTCATTCAAGATCCCTTATCCTTTTCTCTGCAATTCCCATCTGAGCATAATTTCCAGAAATTGATGGAAATGCATATCTACTGCGATTTAGACCGATTCTGAGGCTGATATCGGAGTATTATCATCGTACGAGTATGAGGTAGGTGGTTAATACCTTATTTCGTGTTTTTGTAGACTTTTGGGGGTTGTGACCTTCGGGCGCGAAGTTGGGTATTGAGAGAAACCCTGTTTAATTGTTTTTAATTATTTATCTGCAATGTGGGATGCCTATAGGCATTCCCTAACCTAGTTGTGATTGAGCGAGGCTGGGTTAGAGGTTGTTGCTCATCTGGGGAATTTCGGTCAGGGGATCTAAAATGGGTATAAATTGAACTTCTTACTTTAAATTGCTGAGTTTAATTTGTTAAATCATGATTGACTTTTCTTAGGGAATTCGAGACATTAGGTGCTAGTATGGGATGACACACGTGTGGTGAAAATTGACTGTTTAGTAATTTCATGTTCGAAGTGATGCTTTCCAGTATATATATAAAATGTGTGATATTGCCTGTGTTGAACTTTTTAGTTTTGTAGGGCGTGGCCTAGATATTTTGTTGAGTGATGTTGATCACAGGTTGGGGCTTTGCTCGGGTTACTTGGGTAGTTTCTACCACGGGATTAGGCGTCATGGACGTCAGTTAAGAAAGTTGTACTGTCAGGTTGGGCTAGGCCTGAGTTACTTGGATGTCGAGGCCATCAGACTTGAGTAAATGGTTTTCAGGGACACGAGGTTTCAGAGGTGTTGTGGCTTGGGAACTTATTGAGGTGATTACCGCTCACCTGGTACTTTTGAGTAGGGTGCACACAGATAGGCTCTGTGATGAGGTGGTACATCCACTCGCTGGGTAGAGGCCCCCAATAGATGTGGTTAGGTGTTATGGGTTTGGGTGTGCTGTCCATAATAAGCCACGTGGGAGGTGAGGAGCCTTAGAGAGATAGCGTCAAGGCTATCAGGTTGGGGGCCGAGGCTCGCCATGGTTTGAGGGCAGATATCGTTATCCCTTCGAGTATTATTTAAGGGCAGACATCGTTGTCTCTCCGGTTATTATTTGAGGACAGGTATCATTGTTCCTCCAGATATTGTGACATGGTTAGGTTGAGCTCTTGAGCTAGGTTAAGATTATTGGGCGTACCTCCGGGATTTCGGCACTTGAGACACATGGTGTTAGGTGGCATGTGGTGCCGGGTTACAGACCATAGATTTCAGCATTGGCCGAAGAAGGTGACACTTCCTGGTGGCTGTTGAGCACCAGTGAAGTTTGTGTTTACTTTTGGGAATTCTATTGTTTACTGTTTTCTTATATAATCATATCTTCTGAAACACTTATATTAGGTACGCACCATTGGGTGGTATCCTACTGAGACTCGTCTCACACCCTACACGCGCACTTTCGGACTCGTGAAGACTTTATGAAATTGTGTGTAAGTAGAGGGTCATCCTCAGGAGATGGACCTTAGTGTTGTTGGCATAGAGACTGGCATGGACCTTGAGGTCGTGCCTTACTAGATTCATTTTGCTTATTTCCCTTTTTATATTAGCATTCTTACTTATTTATGTAGCAATTGTTTGTTATCCATTGGCGCCATTTCATGTTGATATGTATGACTTGCTATGGATGCATGTTTGTTTGTTTACAGCCATAGATTCTTTGATATTCAGCATGTTGTTCTGTTAAATTTCCCTTGCCATTGTTCTATATTGCTTCCGCTATTTATTTGATATTTGACATGCTTCCGCTCTATGGTTCTGGTTTGAGTCTGCTGAGTCATTAATTTTCCACTTCTTATAGACGTTATACTCAGACTAGTACCTATATTTCTTCTGTGAGGGTATAGCCTCACCACTATACCTATGCAGACCCTCGTTTCTAGTGGACAGCCTTTGGTGTTCAGCAGAAGTGTGCCTAAGGTAGTGACACCCGACCTGTTGGCACTATTCGGGTGGTTGGCCGGGTCTGGGTCGTTACAGTATCCAACTCTAATAACCTCCTATATAGGCAACATCAATTGAACATTTAGATAAATAATATAATATACTGATACTGTTACCTAAACTAACTGGATAGGCTGTTGAACTAAGTAATACCCAAAAATTTGTATGACTTCATATTATATAATATTTATATAGGGATATCTAGTATAAAAATCACAATATAAGCTTGGGTATAGATAAAGAAGTAAAGGATATAAGTAAGTAGGCTATGATTTTCTCTTCATTTGTTTAAACATATCCTACAAAGCTAATTGAATTTGATCACCCATGGACTATTTTAAGTATTTAATCTCAAATTTTAAAGAATCTATTTTGGGGTCTCTGGATTTCTTACTTTGATGAACAAAAACATTCCTAATACTGATACTCACCTCACATCCTCTTATGCAGTTGGGGTGTTCTAGATATCATAAATAAGTAACTTGGATGTCCATCCTACCCTCAGGAATAGAAGTTATCCATGTCTCTTTCTTATAAAGGTCATCCTAAAAAGATAAATTAAAATGGTATATTTTTATTAATTTAAAAATAAAAACATTCAAGGAAAATTAAAAATTACTTCTTACAATTATATCAGCTACCTACTTAAGATTTTTCTATAAGATACTTTCCATTTTTTCTCCCCACTCTTTTACATTTTTCATGTAGAGTGGGAAGAGATGGAGGAACAAATTATACCTCTTCTGGACCACTACTTTTTTACATATTAATGCTTCGAATATTTCTCCAAAAATTTTCTACTCTAGTAAATGATACCCTCTAAGTTATATTGTATGAGGGTAGGAATTTTACACCTGGATCTCTTGGTGAGATCTCCATGAGTCCTAACACATAAAAATAAACTAATAAGTAATTGGGTAATAAATAGAAAACATTTACAATATAAAAAACATTCATACGAAAAATATTACATCATCTTGGCTAGAAACAAATTTAGTCCAAGTATATTTATCTAAATACCCATATGATAGACATGGTTTATCATTCTGTAACTATCCAAAAACAGAATTATTTTTCAATTTTTTTTAAAAATCTCTCCATTCAACCACTATTAAAGATAGATGTCTTTTCTTAATTTTTTTCATTTATTGAAAGTTGAACATCATCGGTAATTTAATTCATTAAATTTTAGTCAAATAAAATATATAATGTTTTAATAATGAGATAAAAATAAAAATAAAAATGATATATTTTACCATTATGTACTCCAACATCTTCTCTTTCTCTATCTTTTCGATATGATTCCAATCATTATATAAAAACCTAATCCTTTAATGGATATTCATGGATGATAACCCATAAACTATGTTTCATTTGGCCTAGTTGGGTTATTATTATCATAAAAGTTAATATGTTTTCTATGATCTACACAATTGAGTGAATGTTTTTTTAAACATGTAATTCCACATCTACCAATTCTAGGAATATTTTTCTCTAAAGAAGAATACTCTTCCATAGAAGGTGCACCAGTAGTCCTGCAAATAATTTTTGTAAATTAAATTTTTAATTTAATTAAATAATTTTATTATTGAATATTTAATAATATGAAAAAATATAAATATACATTGGTAATTGTTCTTCTTCCTCAATGTATATCATTGAAATAGATGAATATATTCATATTCCATGATCCTGCATATTATTTAAAACGTAAATATTTAAAAATAATGATTACAAAAATTTATAAAGAAAAAAATAGTGTCACACATGATTAAGTTTCAAAAAAATTATTTTCATGATTCTTAACCAAAATATTCAAGTTAAAATATTACCATTAATTCTATAATGATATAAATGATCAACATTTATAAATTTAAATATCACAATTAAAAAATTGTTTTTATAGGGATAATTTAACCCCAACAAAATGATGTATTCAAGTTATTTCAATCAAAAAATGTTTAACCAAAACTATTGAATAAAAAATTTAACATAAAAATATAAATAATAATTAAATATATAATTAAACAAAAAAATTAAAAAATTTAAAAATAGAGTTTTTACATATGTTAATTTTAAAAAATATATAAATATAAATATTTACCAAAATAATTTGGATAGTGATATTTTGTTTTCTCATATCCCTTCAGCATGATCATTTCATACAACATGAACTATATCTACATTATAGTTACTGTCATCGTCCGAAAATAGTATAATAGATTAAGAAACCTCACATAAATCTACAACATCAACATCATCCACATCACCCAAATGAATTTTTTTCTCTTTAAATATAATTAAATAGATCATTTTATGGATCAATAAGATGAAATATTTTCTTTCTATGTGTCATTGTGATAAATGGTTCCTCTTTGAAAATAAATCTTTTCAAATCAACCAGTGTAAATTCATAGTCTTCATGTTTCACACCACTAATACTGTTAATCTAGTTAGACTTAAACACTTTTGTATTAAATTTAGTGTAATAAATTATTCATATGTTCTTAATAACTCTAAAAAAAATTTGGTGAATAAATTAGGTTTTATCTTTTTTCACTCAAAAAATGAAGTGCTTCAGTGATGACCATTACCCCATTTTTTTTAAAAGTACTCATGTCATCCTGATTTTTTATGTAAAATGTTTAACCATTAATTTCTAAACCATCCCATGTGATCACATTAAGAGATGGTCCCCCTTCCAACCATTTCAATATTTCTTATACATATATATTTTTGTTGACATTATATTTAAACCATGAAACTAATTTCTTTTTATACACAATCATCAATCACATTTATTTTTTTTAGATACCATTCCTTTAATCTAGTTATATGTGATTATATATATGATTGAATCTCATCTATATTATTCAAAATGTATAAATGTTTCTACATATCTTCATCATGTGAAAATAACTTTACCTTTAATCTGTCAATCCCTCAACCTTCGCTATCAATAGTCAAATATCAAAATATGGGGAGACCGATATGCTCTACTTCATACAAATAATCACTACAGAACTTAATCACATATTTTGATGCATATTTATGAAAAATATATACCTCCAATCAACAGATATTTTTAAAATATCCCTTTAAAATTTATATATCTCTTTTAAAAGGATACGTCCAACATTAATAAACAAGCCCACATTTTTGTATCCCATACACAAAATGAATCAATAGATGAACCATTATATCAAAGAAACATTGGTGGTAAATACATTTACAGTTGGAAAAGTATAAGTGAAACTTCATTTTCCAACATATATAAGAAATTTAGATAAACGAATTCAATACAAATGGATTTGAAAAAATAAAATAACATGATGATATTCTTTATGATAGGTTGTGGAAATATACCACACAAAGGGACTGTTGATAGTTCTTGTATCAATATATGATATTTTTGAGATTTTATTTCTATTAATTTAAAATCCATTAGTGACACCAAATTATTTACATTTTAAGAATATCCACTGGGTAATTTAATACCACGGATATAGTGAAAAAAATTCATCTCCTCACTCTTGTTTTATGTGTGAAAATTTAGAGGTAAATATGTTTTGTTTCCTTTCATAATGAGAGATAATTGCGAACATATTCCCATGTATATAAAGTACAATTATGCTTCTTATCTGTATTTTTTTATATCTAAAATATTCCCAATCAAATTGTCACATGTGTTTTTTCTCAACATGCATAACATAAATTTTTTTTATATCTCTAAAATCTTCAATAACATAGTTCGAATAAGATAAAATATTTCTTCTAGATATTTTTCTGATGACTAGAACTTACTTTCTTACCAAATGTGAAATCAATATTTTTCACCTTGTCGTAATATTATTCATCTAGCATTTGTTTTTAGGGTAGATTGTATTCTTATAAACTATTAAATACTTTTATCAATCTATTATTGGGATGTTCAATCTAAAAATAATAATTTTCCCAAGTATATTGTCCTACTTCTATTCTATGATTAATAATATGCAGTCTATTCTTCACAAATTGGGAATGCTTTATGTCCCTTAACACTCTTTCCAGATAAGTTTCAATATACAAGAGATTCATTTATATTTAATATTATCATATCACATAAAATAAAATTATATTTTTTTATGCATCAAGAATTATAAAGTATGTCTCTCATAGAAGTTTCAAATCATTGATCAATGGTGGAAGAAATATATAAATATCATTTTCTAGTTCTATTGGTCCAAAAATCATCAATCCCCTCATAAATTTTTTTTCTTCATATATATATCTATGGGTAAAAGTTGTAAACTACCAAAAAAAGGCCATGAACTATGTTGTCTATTGAGGCTATCATATAGATTCATTATATCTATACACAATCTCATTCTATGATTTCTAACATCAATTCCAAAATCAGGAAATATTTTATCAAAACATTTTTACTATGGTGAATCACCAAGGTGATGTAAGTTACCATCAGATATGTGCTCATATTTATGTCATCTTAACCTTTTTGAATCATTTCAATTTTCAAATATAATCTTAAAATGATTAATTATTAGAAGTTTCTAAATTAATTTAGTAGAAGGCTTGATTCCAATACCTAAGAATGAATCAGAGTTAAATTATTGGAATTACTAGAAGGAAATATTTCAAGGTACCAAAATTGTTTTAGCATGAGGTTTGATTCCATATCCTGAGAATGAATAAAATTTGAATTTTTAATCCATCTTATATCTTGATATCCTACATTTAGGAAATTTTTATAAATATTCATATTCTATCCTATACAACACACAATCATTGGGTAAATAATATATTTTTTATACCCTGTACCCATTGGGAATGTTATTTTCTTTGTGACATAATTTGAATCTATAAGCTTATTTCCTTTAGGAATTATCTATTTTAATAGTTTAATAAACTTAGAGGTGTATGATCATAAAGTATAAAATGGCTAAAAGCAGGGCTTAATTATAGTTTAAAAAGAATAAACTAACTAAAAACCCAAAACTTATTAAAGTTGGTTTATCGGACACAGGTATCAGCCAATATCGTGGTTTACTAATAGAAATCAAATTATGTTAGTAAAATAAAAGTTTATAAATGTTTAGTTAAATAAACATTCTATATCAATTCACAAAATAAATATATTAACTTATTGAAACAAGTAAAATCAAAGCTAAAAGTAAAATTTATAATGAATTACAAAAATATTTATAAAAGATTCACTACTCTTAACCTTAAGAGTTAAGAAAGTCACAAACTTTGAATTTTAGTATCCAAAATTTTAAACATGATTGTAAGTTCTATCTTTATTCATCAATAAATACCTCGATCATAAAGATCATAATCATATTTCTCTTCTTATCCTTGAAACCCTCAATCATTCTGATCGGAATTAGCAGTCTTATTATCCTTGGAATACCTTCATCTAAACCCAGATCAGACACAAAATATACAAATATAAAAAAATAAGTAATTTACAATCCTTACTTAGATCCCTTAAAACAAAAACTCTCTAAAAGTTTAAAAAGTGCAATTAATGAGAGGTTACAACAGAGAAAACGTCATAAGGGTTGACTCATAAAAGCATCAGCTCCTAGATCCTTGAATTCACCTCTATTTATAGGAATTACTTCAATGATCATATTCTTTGATTCTCAATTTTACTTGAAACATCCTCAGATGATCTCCATCTTGATAGATCATCATGTTCTATATATCTCTATATAATTTCTTTTTGATAGAAACATTACAATGTTGTTAAAAGTATTTAATCTAATATAAATAATTATAACCATACAATTATAAAATTTATTATTCTTGATGGAATAAATAATATTTAATCTAATGGATCAAAATATGTTAGTCTGATAGACCTCACTTAGTTATTATGGTGGACCAAACTTGTTCAGTCTGATTGACTCAAAAAAACAGTTTGATGGACTATACTTAGTTAGGCTAATCGATAATACATTTTTAATCTGATAGACTAGACTTAGTGAGTATGATGGAATAGACTTTGTTATTTCAAATGATTTTATTCAGTCATTCCTATAGATCAGACATTATTCATTTTGAGGGAAAATGTTGTGCAAATTTTATATTCATCAATTTAGAAATATTTTTTCATCTTGTATAATAAATGGTTTTTTACAAAAATATTCAAAAATAATTGGGAAATATATAAAATTTTTAAAAAATAGTTTTTAAGAAAGTTAATTATGAAATTCAAAAATAAGGATAGAAATTTTAGAAAGTAAACATTTTGAATAAAAAATCTCCCCCTTTTTAAAAATCACAAAACACAACACTTAATGAAAAAAATAACTATGAAAAACTTACAAACCCATTATTCATTTAATAAAACTTTTCCCTCTATTTTATTATCTCTAACTATCATTGCAACTCCCTTTATATTTAACAAACTTTGTCTAATATAATTTTTTATAACAATAGAGAGTTAAGAACTTCTTAACAAAATATCCCCAATAATTACCTTCAATAAATTCTCCCATTAAAAAAATTATTCAATAAATTTGCTCCATTTTTTATTTTCAAAAAGAATATGGGAGGTAGAAAGTAACTATAATGTTAGAGAAAAAAACTACACAATTTTTTTTAAATAAAAATTCATCCATGAATATATAAAAAACATTCAACCAAATATAATTGGAAAAACATTCAAACTGAATATGTAGAGAATAATTCATTTAAACTAATATTCCTTCAATTGTTTGGTTTTTACATCAATAGTTTAGAAGAAAAAAACTTTTATTATACAATTTCCTCACAATAACTTTCATCTTATTGAACTCTTCATGACTACCTCAATTGAAAAGAGAAAAACATCACTAAATTGAATTTACACATATTTATTAATAAATATAACACAAATATATCCAAAACCTTCAAAGTGTATCTATATTATTTCCTCAGGATGAGATATCATTTCATACATAAAGTTATTAATCTTCCATCTGATTTAAGATGAAATTATATGCTTACCTTCCAATAATTTGGAAATAATTAAGTCTCTTCCTTGGAATTCTCAAAAGAACAAATATTTTATCGCTACTTGTGAGTAACTAAAAAAGTTTCCCCATCCATAAAAACTTGTAATAAATCTGAAACATGTTGAATATTCATCTTGTAGCATTCATCAAAAAGGATAAAAAAAATTACCTATAAATAATATTCTACGCTTAAAAAAAATAATGAGTGTAACTTCTTCACTATCATAGCATAGTAAAAATACGAGCATTCTTTTTCTACAAAAAACATTTCCCAACCTTGGAATATGATAACTTACTTCAACAATGAGTCGGTATTATCATACCATTATTCTTTAATCAGTATCTCCTTCATGAATTACCTGTTATAAATTTATTCAGGAGTATTAATTTAATAAAATCTAATGAAATTTTTTGATCGAATGAATAAAATCCAATTGGATAGATTCCAAAGGATAATATGCATAGAAAAAGTCCAAGAGTCAATATCAAGATGAGAGATCTATATGGTATGTGGTGTCCCACCCTTATATTTATAGTCTTGGGGTGATGATTCAACATATATAGTTATGAATGAACAAAATAAATCATATATATAATCCAATAATTTTAAAATAAACATCAAAATATTTAAATATATATTCAAAAATATTTGTGGTTTTTTATGAAATTTTTAACGAAATCACGATTTTTCTAGAAAATTTTGTAAAAAATTATAAAATAGAAAGTTTTAAACAATAACAAAACAAAAAGAGTAAATATTAAAGATTATAAATTTCATTATCAATGTAAAATGGAAAACCTTTTATGGTAAATTTTTCAGGTAAATTACAGTTCTTATTTTTGAAAAAAAAATTATACAAACTAATTTTTTTATAAAAACCAGAGTGTTAAGAAAAACTAGAAATTTAAAAAAAAAAATTAGGAAAACTATATGTTAAGAAAAACTTATTTTTTTAGAAAAACTAGAATTTTAGATAAAGAAAATATTTTATAAAAATAAAAAATTCAATAGAAATTAATGTTATAGAAAAACTAAAAAATTTAGAGTAACTAAAGTTTTTAGAAAAACCTGACATAGGTACTCTACCCTTGAAAAGGATTTCATTAATGTTATGAGATTAGTAAATAATAAGTAGATATGAATAATAATTTAAAAATTAACCATTACTAGATTATGTTTAATATATTCAAATCTATCAAAATTAAGGTGTTTAATAAATAGATCATAAATTTGGACTTGTATTTTGATGAATTATAAAAAGATATCTCCATTTTTTTATATGGTCCTGAAGGAAATGGTGTCTTATATCTATGTGTGTTGATCATGAGTGATATTTTTAGTTTTTACTTAAAGCAATGGAACTTGTGTTATTAAAAAAAATTATTTTTACTAAAACTCAATCCAAAGTCAATGAATGTGTGTTTCATCCATAATAAATTCTTACTACCACGTATTCAAATTTAGTAGTGGAAAGTACGATAAAATGTTTTCCATACAAGACTATTAAACTAAGTATTTTCCTAAAAAATGAAAAGTTCCAGATTTAATTTTACCATCTATTTTACATCAACCAGAGTCATCATCTAAAAAAAATTTAAATTCAAAATCATTTTTAAAAGAATAAAATAATCCTAGATCCATAGTTCTCTCAAGATAGTGAAATATTCATTTTAAAGACTTAATATGGGCCTCATTTGGATTAGTGTGATATATTTCACATAACCATATAGAAAGCATTAAATCTATATGATTAGTTTATATGTACAGTAATCTACCAAACATTCCTCTTAAAATATATTGATCAACTAATTTCCTATATTCATCAATATCTATAGTATTTGAGGTTTTGATAGGAGTAATAATACTTTTAGTAGTTTCATATCCATGTTTCTTAAGAAGACCATTTATATAATTATGTTGAGATATAAAAGTTCCTTATGGTTTTTATAAAATTTGAAAACCAATAAAATAAGTAAGTTTACCCATAAATCAAATCTCAAATTCAGATTTCATAAGATATAAAAAAATATGTATCATATTTTTGAGTTGATTCAAATATAATTTCATTGAAATAAATTTTAACAATGATAGTTTTTTTTAAACCCTTTTTAATAAATAGTTTTGGATTCATATCTCCCTTAATAAAAAAATTTGGAAACAAAAATCTAGTCAATCTATCATGACATGCTCTAGGGGATTGTTTAAGTCCATAAAGTGCCTTAGTAAGTCTAAATAAATGGTCTAGAGATTTTTTATTTTTAAAACTGATGGTTTCACTAAATACAATTTCTTCTGTATATATCCATTAAGAAATTAACACATCACAACCATTTGAAAAAGTTTGAAATTAATTAAATGCATCATATGTTAGAAGAATATGAATATCATCAAGTCTAGCTACTTGATATTAAGTTTCTTCATAGTTTATGCCTTCATATTTATTATAACACTTTGCAAAAATTCTATATTATTTATAAATATAATTCCATTTTCATAAAACTTATTTCAAAAACCCCATTTTAATCCAGTTAGAAAAGTATATTTTGGTCATTAAACCAAAGTCTAAAATTGATTTTTATTGAATTAAGTGAGTTCATAATGAATATATTTTATCCAATGTTTATCACTTAAAGCCTCACCTAGAGAATTACGTTCAAATTGTGATAAAAATTAATAATGTTCAATTTCATTTCATAAGGAACTACTAGTTCTAATAGGTCAATCTTCATTTCTAAGGATATTTCTACTTTTATGATTCCTAATAATCAATTGATTATATGGGTTTTTAAAAATTTGTTCTTCAGAAAGGAGTTGAAATTATTTGTGAGGTGTAACTTGAGAAACAAATAATTCAGTTGTTCTCTCATAAGAAGAACTTTTCAGTAATGGTTGAAAATAAATTTTTGAAATAAATACTGAATATGTGAGTTGTGGTTGTTTGAAAACAAAAGGATACGTTTCATCATATTTAGATTGTATTTTTTCTCTAATTGTAATTTTGTTTTTATTAAACATATCTATTAGACTTACTAGTTTTAAAATAACCTAGAAATATTCAATCATCTGATTTTGAAGAAAATTTATGTAAATTATATTTAGTACTCAAAATAAAAACCTTTCATTCAAAAACATCGATGAAATAATTTTTTTATTTCTTTCAAAACACAACTCATAAAGAGTTTTATTAATTTAAGGTCTTATTAAAACATGATTTATATTATAATAGGCAATACTAACTACTTAATCCAAAAAAAATTATCATTTGAGTATTCACGCGGCATGGTTCTTGTAATCTCCGATAGAATTATATTTCTTCTCTAAACTACACCATTTTTTGTGGAGTTTTAGGTGTTGAAAAGTTATGTATTATAACCTTTTTACGATTAAAAAAATTCAAAATCAGAATTTAATAATTATCCACCATTATCACTATGAATTGATTTAAAGGATAGATTTTTCTCATTTTTTACATAGGCTAAAAATTTTGAAAACTAAAAAATATGTTTGATTTATTTTCTAGAAAATATACCTGTGTATATCTTGTGTAATCATAAAATAAAACAAATACGTAGTATTTTCGTCCAATAATTTTAGTTTATATAGGACCAAATAAATACACTTGAAATAACTATAAATAAGTAAAATTTGAGACTTCATTAATAGATTTAAAACATGACTTATGTTTATTTTTAAATTGAAAAGGATCAAGAACATTATAAGAATCAAACATAAGATCTGATAGATCTCTAACTATTCCTTTCTTATATAGTTTAGCTAAAATTATTATATTAAAGTTGCATAGTCTTCTATACTATAACCATGATTTTTCTTCCATTGAACTAAGGAAAGGTATATCTTAGATCCTAATGTATTCTAAGTTAAGTGTGTAAACATTATCATGCCAATTGGAAGAAACAATAAATTCATATTTAAAACTATGAAAAGTACATTTATCATTCTTGAAGTTCAAAAGATATCCCTCGTCACATAATTGACTTATACTGATAATTTTTTTCTTAAGACCTGCAAAAAATAATACATTTGGAATTAAATATTTTCTAATAAGAATAATGTTACCTATACCAATAATTTATCCTTGAGCATTGTTACCAAAGATAACTTTTCCACCTTTAATTATAATAATCTTCTTGAAGAAATATTTGATCTTGGTCATATTACTAGAATTACCATTATCTATGGACCATATTTTTTTGTTGGTACACTTCTGATTTTCATGAAAATAAAAATATTAGTATTTTGGAATCCAAACCTACTTGGGTCTATCATTATTAGAAAATAGAATTTATAGAATCGAAATATGTCCAACTTTACTATGTTTATTTGATGTCAATTCAATAGAAAATAATCTTTTTGAAAGACAAAATATTTTACTTTTGTTAAGGAACATTTATTCTTAAAATATCCTCCACATTAAAAAATTTTACATAATGGGGAACTCTTTGTAATAAAATAGTTTTTTTGAAAAATTGATTTTTTTTTATTTGTAAACCCCATTATAGACACGTATTTATGAGGCTTTATCTGTCTGTACATATTATTAAAATTTTATTTACTATAATTATGCTTTTATAGTAACTTTTTAAACTCAAATTTTAGAATTTAGTTTTAAAACTAATTTTTTATCCTCAAAAGAATTTTTACTCAAATTAATTTTTTCAAATTCTATTAAAAAAATATTTATCTCAAGATTATATTTTTATAACTCTTTTGACAAATTAGTTTTAAAAAAATGATATTTTTATAATTATTTTGAAATATTATAAATCTCAAACTTATATTTTCGTAATTATTTTGAAAGACTGTAAATCTTAGTAATAATTGTATATATTATTGAATTTTATTTATCATGTTTTTCCTTAGCAACATCAATTATTATAGAAATTTTACTATTTATATTTTCGAAAATTTTTGAAAATCTTTAGACCTATTCAAAACTATGTGATGTATTTTTTTTCTTCTTATGATTAAGTAGATTTATCATCTAATGATCTAGAATTATTCTCATCATCCCTATCAGGATTTTTTCATTTAAAGTAATATTTTTTAAGGTTTTAACATATACGTTATCTATAAATAAATTGTTATTCTTTAGAATCTGAGAAAAGAAACCAATATTATTATGATCTATACATTCATCATCTAAAGAACTTTCTGAAGAACTATCTCATCCACTATCACTCAAGGAGTTTGATAGTTTAAAAATTTTGTTATTCTTATGTCTATAGGATTTCTTAGAATTACTTTTAGAATTCATGTCCTTATTTTCTTTCTTCTTAAGCTTGGGAAAACCTGGTCTTATATGACCATCCTTCTTCCCCTCATAACAAATTACTTTAAAAGAATCTTTTTTATCAGTTCTTTCCTTCTGACTCTTCTTATACATATAATAAAAATAATTTTACCAAAAATCTTATTTATATTTTGAGCTAATTGACTATGTTCAATATGAATTTCTTTAGATGAACTACTTTCAATTTCAACCCTATATTTATTTTTCTTTAAATATTTAGAAATTCTCTCATCTAATTTGATATTCTTAGAAACATAGAATGTTTAATCAAAAGAAACTCCACCTTTTTTATTCTAAATTTTCTCATAATCTATAATTATTCTACCCTTTTACCACATGAATGTTCCTATAAGATCATCCAAATTAAAATTTGAAATTATCTTAGTATCATTTAAAGCTTCCCTTTTAGACTACAATTCTATAGGCATGATTTCAATGCTATTTTCAACTAATATCTCATTTTTAAGATCTTTATCCATAAGATATTGTAAACTATTAAAAAATTTAATAAATCTTTGATGAATCTTATAAATTTATTCACCAATAATAAAATTGAAATCTTTATAATCTACATGAAGCATTGATCTTCTAGTTTCAATCACTCTAGAAGTTCCAAAATATGTAATTTCTAAGTTATTCCTTATACTATTCATAGATTAAAAATAATATATTTGACTAAATGTATTTCTTATCGTGGAATAATACAGAGTATTTCTCACATGATAATTCAATTTAAATTATAATTTCCCTAGATTGGTAAAAGCATAAATTTCTTCTCAAGAATTTTATAATTTTTAGTCAACATGTTAGATTCAGTATTAATAACAAAATTCTTCTTTCTACCTCTCCAATATTTATATTTAGAAAAATCCAAAATATGCATTTAAATTATCAAGAGTACCAACATTAATACCTATAATATTATAAAATAAAAACTCTTTATACAATACACATTAGTGTAATAAAAGTTTATAAAAAAACTTATAAAAAAAAGTTTATAACAAAAGTTGTAAAAAATTAGGAGCATTATTTAAATATAAAAAAAATTAAAAAACTAGAAATTTAAGAATTAGAACCTTATTTTATACCAATTTTAGGATCTTAGAGTATATAATGGCTATAATAGGGGTGAATGTTTGTTTAAAAACAAAAACCATATACAAAACCCAAACCTATTAAAGTTGTTATTTCAGACATAGGTATCATCTAATATCAGAGTTTACTAATCAAACTCATAGTACATCTGGAGAATTGGATTTTATGAAAGTCTAGTAAAATAAAATTTCAATATCAATACACATTATAAATATAATATATTGTAGAAACAAGTAAAGGAAATACTTAAAGTAAAAGTAATAATGACTTAAAAAAATATTTATAGAATATTTTCTAACCTTTAACTATAAAATTATGTAACCAACAACTCTAACTTTGAGTATCCATGACTTTCAACCTAACTATAAGTTTTTTCTACAATAATAAATCCATTAATAATAAATATTAGAATGAGATCTATCTTTCTATCCCCGGAATCCCTTGATCATCCAAATATTAATCAATGGTCTATATATACTTGGAATCCCTAGATATAAATCTAGATCGAACACAATGAATAAAAATGAAATTTTGTTCTATATAATTTACAACAGTCACTTATATTCCTTAGAATAAACTACTCTTTGAAGGTTCATAAATAGAAAGTAATGATAGGTTGTAGTAGTGAAAAATTCAAATGGTTTTAGTCGCAAAATCATCAAATATTGTATCCTCAATTTTATCTTTATTTATTAAGAAACACTCTAATAATCATATTCCATGATTCTTGAGATTGGTTTTAATGGATTCAGATTATCTCTAGTTTGACATCTCAGCATGCTCTATATATCTCTATCCAATGTCATTTTGATAAAACCATTACAATACTGTTAAAAGTATTCTATCTGATAGAAATAATTCTAACCATCCAATTATAAAAAATTTAATTCTTATAGAATAAATTCTATTTATCCCAATGAATCTAAATATGTTTGTCTGGTATATCAAACTTGGCCATTACGATAGGCCAAACTCGGTCAATCCAATGGACTAAACATTTTTAGTTCGATGGTCTACACTTAGTCAATCATGTCACACCCTGAAATTTTTTTTAATTATTTATTTTATTATTTATTGGCTTCAGTTATCCTCACCATGGAGTGGGTTGAGCGATGGTTTAAAAAATTTTATGTTTAATAATTTTGATGCGCTTCGGACTGGTGTGCGGGCATCGCATGGATAGTGGTGATTGCGCGGTCAGCTCAGGTTCCCATGTAGCTATATAATGTTTAAAATAAATAAAATTTTATAAAAATAAAATGGGTTAAATGTTTTCACCCAAATAATGATATTATTATTTTTTATATATTGTTATTATAATTAATGGAAGTGTTATTATTGTCATTAATATTTTTTTAATATTAAATGGTTGTTAAAAGTGTTCTCAATATTTTTATGAGTAAATCGTTATTGAAGGAGTGATTATTTAAAATGGGATATTATTATTGTTAATAAAATTATTAATTTTGTTATGATTATATAATTATTAATATTCTTATAAATATTTTCATTAAAAATTTGGTTATGAGTATTATTAAAATGGTTATTATTATTATTATCATTATTATTCCTATTTTAATTATTTTTATTAGAATAATTATTCTTCTTATTTTTATTATTATTAATATTATAATTTTATTAAGAAAAAAATGAATTGAAACCCTAGGGGGTGTCGCCCCCCCCCCCCCCCATGGGGTTCTCCAGCGCGGCGGCCCGGATCCCTCATCGGTGCTCTTACTGGCTCCAATCCAACCCTCACCTTCTCATCCGGCGTGGCCCCTACCTTTCCTCTTCTCCCCTATGTGAGGTGAACCATGCATCCCCCATGGTGCAGAATACCTCCCCCCTACAACCCTAGGTGAGGCTTAGCTCCCTCCTTCCTCTCCATGGTCAGACATCCTTTCGGCTAGAGAACTTTCTTGGCCACATTTTATAATAGCCGTGTGACCCTCAAGATAACCCTAATATGTGAAACCCTCCCTTGGACATGCCCATACATCACGTTCGAACCCTCAAGAGACCTCCCTAGCTCATGAGGCACATCTGACAGCCCTCGCTCTTACTCTGTAATCCTCATGCACCCTCTTCGTAGGTTCATTTCTCTTCATCAGGTTTCTTCTTATTGCGGGAGGTTATCATAATAGGGTTTCGGGTTGTAGTTGTTTTGATTTTGTTGAAAATGGTTGGATATATTATTTTTAGGGTTTATTTGTGTTGTTTGAGCTATGTTTGATGTGTGGTGGAGTTTGAGCACCAAGTTGTGAAGTTTTCTACCCTGAGGTAGGTGGTTACGTGCTTGGACATTCATTTTGATGAATTTAACATGCTTTCTTGAGTGTTTATATGTGCTCTACGGTTTATGTGTGTGCAGTGAAAAATGTTATTGAAAGGTTTCAATATGAGCATTTCTTGAAAGTGGTTTTTTTAATGGAAAATTAGTCTATTTCAAGTGTATACACTTATTGCGCATCTTGAAACTTTTTATAAATTATTCAAATGATTTACATGATTGTGAAAGTGGTGCAAAACTAGTTTGGGAAAGGAATTGGTGCATGTTTGGTATGAAAATTGGTGCTTATTATGTATTCGGGTGTGTTGTTTCTTTAATTCCTATTATTCCTTTTTAGGATGTTTTATAAACTATGTGAATGGCTTATTTAATTTTTATAAATGATGTGAATCATTTTTTTCCATAGTCATGACATGTGGATGGTTTTAAAGTGGTGCTTAGATATAAAATTGGTTGAGTTTTCAGTGTAAATTTTTTTATTTTGGTAATTTGGACGAGTTTCATAAAAAAATTATTTATTTATTCAATTTCATGTGGGGTGTAAAAATGGTCTTCAAAAATATTAAGTGTACTTTTGATTTTTAAAGTGGCTCTCTTACATAAAATTAGGTTTTTTCTTGTATAAAACCATATTGGGTCAATTGTTAGTATTGTGTAGACTATTCAACTAGTTTATTAAAATGTGTGTGATCTATAAATTGTGTTTTAAGGTGGTGTTAGTGTGAGTTTTTGATAAAAGAGGTTTTTAAAATGGATATTTTTGTGTAAATCAAGGTAGAATTTATGGAATTGTTTTATAAAAAAATTTTCATGGTTTATTAAATTATATTGAAGTTGATAATTGTGTTTCTATACTATTTTGGTGTGAGTATGATTTATAAATGGAAATTTAATGTGAAAGTAGTGTTATGTGACATGTGGAACTTGTTTGAGAACAATAGGGAATCTCGGGTATCTGGTGGGCGGACGAGTACTAGTATGCTAGTGATCCAGAGTGGTTTCATCCTTGTTTTATGTAGCAAGTTTGACACTGACAACACTAACTAAATGATGATGATGATTGGGGACCAATAGGTTATGGGTGTGTTCCTTACTAGTGGCTCATGCACGAGAACAAATATTTTTTATGATTGCTTTTTCACAGAGATATGAGGTACCTAGGACCCATAGCTTTCTAGTGCCTAGGGGTATTTCCCATGACTAGTACTCAATGTTTATTTTTTACTTACTATCGAAATATGGTAGGTTGGGTTGGTAAATTCTAAATGTAAGTTCTTTCCTTTAAATTGGAATTATTTGAAACTATTTTTATCACCAAAAAAATTACATCCTTTGAAACTGCTTTTGTTTGTAGTTGCATTGCTTGAATCTATTTTCTATTCAAAGTTTTGCTCAATCTAAGTTGTTTTGTTTTAATGTTATTCTCCTTAAAATTGATCTTGCACTTTCTTACATTATAAAGTTTTCATGTTTTTATTCATCATTAAATGTTTAATGCATGGAATCTCCACCCAAGAGGCATCCTATTGGTATTTGTCTCATACCCTGCATACACCTTTGGTTGCATGAAGACCTTGTTGTCTATTTGTTTCGGGTTAAGGCATTGCGTATAGTATTGACAATTGGTCGTATAGTAGTTTTGGTATTAGATCTTGGTGGTGGCAGCTCAAGGGTGTTAATCCACTTGTGTATGTAGGTTTGGGGTGTTTTTTTGTTTCCCCTTTATGTCTTTATCCTTTTTGGTTCTTTCTTAATTGTAAATTTAAAATTTGGAATTTATTCACGGTGTGTTTGGGTAAATTTTTCAGATCTGTTTTTTGCATTATTATTCGTTACTTTTATTTTTTTAAAATGGATAAATCATTCCCTCATGTTTCAATTGATACATGGGCACTTGTGCCAGCCCATGGGGATCATGAATGCCCTTCCGGCCTTATCATGAACCGATTCGGGTGGCCATTTTAGTGTCGACCTGATTTAGTTTGTGACAAGCCAGATGGGCTAGACTTAGTTGGTCTGATGGACTATAATTTTTCAGCTTAATAGGGTTGATTTAGTGGGTCTGATTGATCATACTTTAGTCATTTCTATGAACTAAACATTATATGTATAATTTATATTCATCAGTTTAGAAATAATTATTTGTCTGATAGAATAAATGGTTTTCTACAAAAACATTCCAAAAGAAATGGGTAATATATAAAGTTAGTATAATATAGTTTATAAGAAATAGTGTTGTGATTTTCAAAACTAAGGATAGAAAGTATAGAAAGTAAAACTTTTTATTTAACAAGGGAAACATTTATCACTCCTCTAATTTCATGCTTTTAATTTAACTAATCTCAGAACTACTGGTAACTCTATATATTTAGTAAAACTTGAAAATAATGTTTTCTCAGTATATCCATACAATAAATCAATAGTTTGTATTTTTGAATTCTTTCAATTCATATATCATGAATTAATTCTTTAATCTAATCCTATATCTCATTCTGGATATTTTCATAAACATTAGATGATGAATTTTTTATTCTTTCACTATTTTAGATCCAATGCGTATAATTATGGATAGAACCATAAAAATGAGATGATCTTTGTTATATATGGAATTAAATTTTTAAATATTCAAACACATCACATATGGATAGAAAATAAAATATTTTTTTAAAGATTTAGTTTTGAAAATTCCCCAAAATCATCAACCCCTTATTTGTATTCATCGATGGTTCTTCATACATTTATCCAATTACAATCCAATAATTACCTAATATCAAAATATAAAATTAGAATATATTAAAATATATAATAATTTAAATATATATATAAACATATAAATTTTAAACATTAAAATATATAACTAAAACAATTAATTATTCATAAATATTTGATCATAAAAAAATTATACATAATGATCAAAACATATCATTGAAAATTTTAAATAAAAGTGATCAAGATTACATAAAAACAAATAATTTAAACATCTACAAATTTTTAAGAAATAATTGGTCTTCAGAAAAATAAAAAAGTAAAAATCAAGTTACATAAAAAACTAACAAAAAGTCATTATATTGATAAAAACAATTTAAAAAAGGAAAAAATGAAGAAAAATAAAGATTTAAATAAAAAAACAAACTATAATGATACAAAAATTATAAATACAAGTTAATTCTAAGAAAATTAAAAAGGAAAAAGGTAATAATAATAATCAAAAATTTATAATTTTAAAAAAATAAACAAAAAAATTTAAAATTGAAAATATAATTCATGAAAACAAACAAATTAATGAATAAAATTTGTAACTAACAGATAAAAAATTTAACTTTAAAAATTAAAAAATCACTTACAAAATATGGAGGTCGATAATTAAAAATATATTCTTAATTCTGAAAAAGAATCACTCAAATTCATTAGAAATAAGGTGAACTATACAATATTAAAGAAAAATGATTGAAAAAAATATATTATAAAATAGAAACAACAAAAACCTTCATTTCAGGTTTTTAATTGGATGGAATAGGGTTTCCTTGAAGTAAATAATACCAAATATAATCAAAAAAGAATGAAGGATAAAATATTAAGGATAAATAATGTGAAAAAGTGGTGACAATTGATAACAAAGGTAAGATCCATCATTATAAATAGTTTTGGGTGGTGTTGGTTCAGTCTAAGTTCAAGAGATGAGGGTTCAATGAAAAACAAAATGAGTGTTTTGGGTTTCGGTATTTTTTTTAAAAAACTAATAACATTTGATTTTATGAAAAATCAATGTTAAAAGGTTTTTAAAAAAAAATCATGTTGTGTTTTAAAAAAAATGTTAAAAGTTTTTTATTTCTTTTTAAAATCTTTTTTATAATAAATCAATAATAAAATCACCACCACATCACATTCAATTTCTATTAATAAGAAATTGACCTTAAAATATCATATTGGAATCCTTTATTTCTACTTGTGGAGGATCTTATGTCTAACAAAGAATAAGATAACGTAGATGTAATCAAGATCGTACCTCAAATAGTAGAGGGTACCTATATTTAATTAGTTGTAACCTAGTCCACTATATACACTATTCCTAATTTATTTCTATAGGATTGTCAATGAGGTGCGTAACTCACCTAGTGCACTAAAGTTTATTGGGTTTGGGTATGTTGATAAGGGCCCATTCTAGATTTCTGGTCCACAGTCTATGTCCTTCGCGCACCCCATGAGATCTTTTCTGCAATTCACTTGAATAGAACTTCTAAAAATTCCCCATCATTCCTCATTGATTATAGTTATTCTAAGGTCATTCAAAAAAATTTCAAAATTCCCACTCTATTCACAATTTTAATAGTGAGGACCTCCTCCCACATAAGGGGCTGAAGAAACCACATTCTACTTTGATTTCCTACCACAATGCTTCTAAAACTCTTTGGACTTCCTCTTCTTAGTACCAGAAGAGGCACCCACTATAGCACTAGAAATTCCACCAGCTGGTCCACCAAGATCTAGAAGGATACCTACATATCTACCCACTTCCAATCCATTCTCATTCATCAATTCCTTATAAAAATGTCTATTCATTTCATTATGTAGAATCTCCTAACTTAATGTATTAACTATGATCATAGGTTGATCTTGAACTTTGGGGCCTTCTACGCCTCATCCCCATCCAAGAGAGGAGTAAATAAAATAAACTCTGTAAAATGAGAAGATTTATAAGACACTTACATTGGTCTCTACATAATCTCTATAAACTTATTATCATGGTATAGATTTACTGTACACAAGAAGAATTCCTTAAATGAGAGTTATTTAAATGTAACCCATGTAGGACCCTCAAGTATTCCCACTTAGTTCATAACACCCCCACTATCTTCTAAGGGGTCCTTTAAGCATGAAATAATAAAACATTTCCCATTGATCCTCTAGTGTCTTGATGAGGTCAAATAATCCCTCAATGATTTCAATCTAGTCATAAGAATTCTAAGGTCCTCCAATGCCTTGGAAGGGTGGAGGATATTGAAGATGGGAGTCCCAAGAATAATTGACCATTTCCCTAGTAGGTCCCTCCACCTTGAATCGGCACTAATCATAAGACTCTAGGTTTTATCAGGATTTTTTCATGAATCACTAGATCTAGTAAAGGAGTATACATAGTTTCATCCTCTAGTACATCAAGTAGTGTAATAGGGGAGTTCTCCCTTTCGGGATAATTATAAACTATTTCCGTCGATGGTCCCATCTAACATATTCTAGGAAGATATTTTTGTAATTAAAAACATATTCTTTTAATTTATATAACCACTTACTAAGATAACAACATATATAGTTTATAAGTACACCTAAGGTATTTTTAGAGAAAACTTGTCTTATGATGATACCCACGAAAAAATGGAATAACCCTCCTACTATTACCCAAGGCTCAAGACTAGCACTCTGTACATTCACATTAGTAATTTTCATATACATATAACAACAAGCATGCTAAATTTAAAATAATCTAAATGTAAACATAGTATATTATAGAGGCATAAAGAACAGATCATAGAATTTAATTAAATTAACTAGCATTCCTAGAAATAAATAGTAATATATATGACATCTGATCCTAAATTTTTTGTCAGGATTCATGAATTCACCCAAATCCCACAAACATTAATGAAAAACATACTTATAATCCTCATGAAACATTGAAATAACAATTATAAAAGAAGTCCCTTAACTTGGAAATTAGAGGTTTATTATATAAGATCTTGTAAGGAACTCATGTGACTCCCCTCACATAGTTTAACATAGACTAAATTCATTATATCTTTCCCAAAAATTAGTCAAAAATAAAATAAAAGGAAACCCACCTTTGATACCACTTTGTAACACCCCAAGTAGAATCACTTAGTCCATTACATAGTTCTTCATGGCCTCATTTGTGCATCCCCATACAAAAATATTTTCAACTTTATCTAAGGGGACAAACATCATAGATGGGGAGACTATAACCATAGTATCAAAATTCATAGATCAAAAATATATCAAAAAAATATCATAACATAAAAGGTCATAGAATAAGTGCCTAACAACAATGCTATAATATATGACGTGGTAGGTATCTCAAGTCATGCAATGTAATGAACCAAGGACCCCCAAAGTGGTAGGTCAAACCAGAGTGTATGAAACCACAAGAATGTAAATAAATACATTATATCAATACTCTACGGTATGTCCTAGCATCACCTTTAAACCCCATTATCACCCACCTCAACTCCCTAGGATTGGGACTTTTCCCTTTCCAAGATCTCTGATTAGGAAGTCTACATTTTTATAGAGATTGTCATGTTGGGTGTGATTATAAAGCTAGTAAGACAACACCAATGTGTACTTAACATAATTTCATATGCATAATAGGTGCATTCCATTATAAGGGAAAAAATTCCAAGTAATAATATACCATAAAAATATAAGTCATCATGAGCTAATTAATACACTACGAACCCCTATCATACCTTCTTTGGTTCTATTCTTTAAGAATATCCATAAAAAGAGTCATGAACATGGTATTCCATAATTCCACCTTAACTATATCTATGTATCCATAATACCCACAAGTCACAGGTCGATTCATAAGGTCATCATGTCCCATATCAGTCATAATCTAGGCCATAATACTATTGTACCCCATATCAATCTGGGGTTAGGAAACCGGGTCATTATATCCCACCACTACCTTGGGTCATACCTTAAGTTAATCTCACCCCATCCCTATGTCTTATTCCATAATCATCATCATCTCATGTTTCACATGCTTTCCCGCTAAGGGAAAACCAAACCACAACAGTCTAACTTTTATTTTTTACAAAAATAAAAAACTACAAAGGCCATAAATTCACATATAATAGGGTATAACACATATAGTAAAAACATATCATATCAAGAATTAGTCTTCGTATCCATGCACACACACATCTGATCAAACTCAATCATCAGTCTCATGGATACACACACACATGTTATCAATATCAAACCTGGGTCTTGACCGTGATGTCGTGACACGTCAAATTGATTATATTTTTAAGATTGATTTATAGTCTAGGGTAAACCCTAGGTCGTCTCTCAAGGAGCGTTGGTAGGTTTAGAGTGTGTATTTTTGATAAAAATGTCTAAGAGATGGGTGGTTTTGAAAACAGCTTAAAACAATGACTTAGTTGAAATAGCTTAAAAGATGAGTGACCAAGTGGATTTTGAGAAATATGAGATAAAAGGGTCGATGTGATTTCACTACACACATATCAAGTTCATTGTTCATAGAGATTCATCTTAGGTTTAGAGTAATCCTTTGGTTAGAGTTAATTGGAATCCCGATTAATTCCTAAGCTTTTATTTCAATACTTTACGGACCAAACCTTGACGTAACAATCGTATTGTCAAGGTCCAGTAATTATGCATAGAATAAGAGCTTCCAAAGCATATTGAAATCTCAATAAGGTGGGTATGAAAAGGATTCTTGTGATGTCCAATCGGAACAACACAAGTCACGCACTCAAAACCTCACACCGATCGGTTAGAAATTAAGAGCATAACACTCACATGCATCAAATCAAGAATTCAAATCTGAAATAAGATAAGATACATGGAATGAAATGTTTAAACACCCAAATTACTCCAAACCAGTAGCTAATTTATGCATCGGAACTCCCTTGGCATATGTGTAGCTCCCTCACAACAAACACCCAACTTTTAGCTCGACATCGGGAGGAGGAGGAAGCTCGGGTGGAACTCCTTCTTCATTGTTGATCTCCCTATGAGGATAGGGGCCTCCAGAACCTCCAAGGTGATTAGGAGACTCTTCTAGGACTCCAAATTGGCAGCACTTCACTCCTTGGCCGAACTTGCAAATGAGGAGCCCAAGGTGCCCTTTTATAGGAAATGTGGGAGGTGGTTTTGGGAACACAGATTTCATCAATCCACTTTCAGGACGCGTTTCGGCATTCAGACAGTCTTATCTCGCTTTTGAGAAAATAGAAAAGTTGTAGCCCTACCTCTTTACTGTCTCCACCGAAAGTTTGGCACCGTTTGGACAAATAATGCTCGATATATTGATAAAATACAGAACACAGAATTTGACTTGGTCCAAATTCGGTGGCTCGGACAGATCAGTTAGTATGGGCCCCATGCAATCCGAATCAGGATTGGGTTCCTTAATAGGAAATGTAGAATATTGAATTTTGGACACTCCCACAAAATTTCAGCCCATTTGGATGCACGGATTTTTTGTACGATTCAAAACAGTGGACAGATGTCCATGGATCCATGCAATTTTGGCCCAGTTTTCTTTCACTTCATCAAGAGCCCTCCAAATCGCCTCCACCTACATTGTAATTTTCAAAACAAGTATCATTTCCCTATTTAATAGTGATAAACACTAAATTATTGAATCAAACATGAAGTACAATTTGATAATATTTTTATAATTTTTAATACAAAATATGTTTAGCACAGCGGTGTAAGGGTGAAAATGAAACAGTGAATCGTGGTACGATCATACCCCCACACCTAAACATTTGCACTCCTGGGCAAAGTCACATATTCAAATACAATGACTCATATATATATATATATATATCCAACATCATAAAGATTTAACATTTGAGTAAATTTTATTTAAAGTAAAGTGATCAATGCACGAATCACAGTAAGGAGTTCTTCCTAGTGAAAATAGAAAAAGATGTCTCATAAATCATATCATAGTGAAATTCAAAAAGATTCATGATACCCAATTGAGAAAGGAATTCAGAAGTAAACCATGACACTAAATATCCATGTGTGTGTGTGAAAACCATTCCATGCTATTCTTTCCACTTGATATCTAATAAATATATGTTATTTTAACATTTTTCAGCTTAAATGATTTTCTCACTGAACCTGTCCTACATCCTTTGCAATCATATTTCAAGACCCACTCATTTAAGCATTCCTAGAAGTCAAACCATAAGCTCCCGACCTAGATATCCCCATATGTTGCACATTTCATCACTCCCCTCATTTTTTTTGAAGTTGCAATTGGAACAAATCTCACACTCATCTCTCAACCCTTGTTTGATCTCCTCACGACACTAATTGCAATAGTTATAACAAGATCAAAGGTTGAGGAGGAGTGGTTTTTGACCTGCCCAAGACACAACAAATTTTTTTTTTTTGAGGGCGTACAACAGTCGGACATTAGTTACACACGCATAGGTCAATCTGGTACAGTAATGAAACAGATCGGATAAGGAACGAACGTATGGAAATATCATTTAAAGCTGAAAAATATTAACCCAACATATATTTACCTTATATTAAGTAAGAAATAATCACACTTTGTGGTTTGGTGCAATATTTTTTTTTTTTGAAGATATTAGCGACATAGTTTTCTCAAAAACTACTCACACAATAGGCATCAATCATCTCAAAGGTTTCACATAGATACGACCATTTATATCATTGACAGAAAACCAATTCACTAAAAATCACTCCCTGATGTTAAATTCATACAAATATTCTTTTTAGCCTTCGTTATGGTATTTTTACATTCCCCATTTTTTGGTCGCCACATCATGGAATTTCGAAATTGTTGATGGGGAAAAATAAAAATACCATAAAGAAGGCCAAAAAGAGAAAACAAAAGGAGAAAATGGTGAAAAATCCTAACTAACCCAGGAATGTATCCACCCCCCCACACCTAGAGAATGCAGTGTCCGCACTGCAATAAAAGAGACTGTGTGAAGGAAGGATAAAACCTGGTGAGTGTTATTCATAGACCGCTTCTTGAACATGGAGTTCCTCCATTGGGGACTCCGGAATGGCTTCATGGAAGTGCTTCAGCCGCTGACCATTGACAGTGAAGGTTTGCTTGGTGTCTTCATTTTGAACCTGGACAACACCAAATGGAGAGACATTAGTAACAATGTAAGGTCCAAACCAACGGGAACGAAGCTTACCTGGGTGCAACTTCAGCCTTGCATTGTAGAGGAGGACCTTCTGCCCAATTTGTAATTGACGATGAAGGATGAGACGGTCGTGGGCAGCCTTGGTTCGCTCTTTATAAATTCGGGAGTTCTCATATGAATCTCTTCTCATTTCCTCCAACTCCTGAATCTGCAACTTCCTTTGAATACCTGCACCAGAAAGATTAGAATTGCATTGTTTAATGGCCCAGTAGGCCCGGTGCTCTACCTCAACAGGGAGGTGACAACTCTTCCCAAAAACTAGCCGATATGGTGACATGCCAATTGGAGTTTTGAATGCAGTACGGTAAGCCCATAATGAATCATCGAGTCTAAGACTCCAGTCTTTTCTGTTTGGCTGAACCGTTTTCTCAAGAATCTGTTTTACCTCTCTATTTGATACTTCAGCTTGACCATTTGTTTGTGGGTGATAAGCAGTAGACACTCGATGCCCAACCCTGTACCTGCGCAAAAGAGATTGCATTGTGCGGTTGCAGAAATGAGAACCCTGATCACTGATGATAAACCTAGGTAATCCAAACCTACAGAATATTTGGGTTCTCAAAAATTCCACAACTGTCTTGGAATCATCTGTCCTCGTGGCTCGTGCCTCTACCCACTTTGAAACATAATCCACTGCCAGAAGAATGTAAAGGTTCCCAAATGAATTGCGGAATGGTCCCATAAATTCAATGCCCCAAACATCAAAAATGTCATGGAAGAGTAAGGGTTGTTGGGGCATCTCATTTCTTTTAGAGACATTCCCCATTCTTTGACAGCGAGGACAAGATTTACAGAATCCATGGGCATCCCTAAACAATGTGGGCCAAAAGAGACCAGAATCTAAGACCTTGCGAGCAGTCCGTTGGGGACCAAAGTGGCCCCCACAAGCAAGTGTGTGGCAGAACCTAAGGACAGATTGAAACTCGCTATCGGGAACACAACGCCTAATAACTTGATCACTACATGTGCGCCAGAGGTAGGGGTCATCCCAAATGTACCAACGAGACTCATGTTTTAGACGGTCGGCCTGGTTTTTGGTGAAATCAGCAGGAATGCAAGACGCTACCAAATAATTTTCAATTTCAGCATACCAAGGAATAACATCTTGCACTCGGTACAATTTCTCATTAGGAAACAATTCATTTATGGGAATACATGGGGATGAGTCAATGTCTGAGGGTGGGAGAATCCTACTGATATGGTCAGCAACCACATTCTCTGCTCCTTTTTTATCCCTAATTTCTAGATCAAATTCTTGAAGGAGGAGCATCCAGCGAATGAGACGTGGTTTGGCTTTTGGTTTCTTTAGGAGATATCGGAGGGCTGCATGGTCTGAGAACACAACGACTTTGGACCCTATAAGGTATGGCCTTAATTTACCCAAAGCAAACACAATGGAAAGAAATTCTTTTTCAGTGGTGGTGTAGTTTGCTTGGGCAGGGTCCAAAGTACGTGAGGCATAGGCAATGACATGTGGAGCTCGATCGACCCTTTGTGACAAGACTTCCCCAACTGCATAGTTATAGGCGTCACACATGAGCTCAAATGGTAAATCCCACCGAGGTGGTTGGATTACCGGGGGTGACGTGAGACTCCATTTTAACTTATTGAAAGCTTCCTCACATTTTTTATCAAAATCAAATTCTTTTTCTTTTTGGAGTAATCGAGAGAGGGGGAGTGCAATTTTACTAAAGTCACGAATGAAACGACGATAAAATCCAGCATGACCCAGGAAAGACCGCACATCCCGAAATTTTTTAGGGAATGGTAGGGAGGAAATGATATCTACTTTTGATTTGTCCACTTGGAATCCTTCCCCAGAAATGACATGTCCCAAAACTATGCCTTGTCGCACCATGAAATGGCATTTCTCATAATTTAATACAAGATTATTTTCAATATAGCGACGTAGGACAGAACCAAGACTACTTAAACATTCATCAAAAGAGGATCCATAAACAGTAAAATCATCCATAAAAACCTCCATGCAATTCTCCAGGTAATCCGAAAAAATACTAACCATACATCGTTGGAAAGTACCTGGAGCATTGCACAGACCAAATGGCATCCTTCTATAAGCAAATGTACCAAAGGGGCAAGTAAAGGTTGTCTTTTCCTGATCCTCAGGGGCAATATGGATCTGAAAGTATCCAGAATACCCATCAAGGAAACAGTAATGGGACTTCCCTGCTAGCCTCTCTAGCATCTGGTCAATGAATGGAAATGGGAAATGGTCCTTCCTAGTGTGTTGGTTTAGTCGGCGATAGTCTATACAGACACGCCAACTATTCTGCACACGAGTTGGAACCAATTCATTATTTTCATTTTTAACTACAGTAAGGCCAGTTTTTTTAGGAACTACTTGAATAGGACTGACCCATTGGCTGTCAGAGATAGGGTAAATGATTCCAGCAGCCAACAATTTTGTTACTTCTTTTTTAACAACATCAAGTAGGTTTGGGTTCAGTCGTCGTTGTGACTGCCTCACTGGTTTAGCATCATCATTTAATAAAATATGATGTGTACAAATTGATGGGCTAATGCCAGGGATGTCAGCAAGTGTCCATCCCAAAGCTTGTTTATACTTCCTCAAAAGATCAAGCAGTCGCAATTCATGCTCAGGAGGGAGTGAACTAGCAATGATGACGGGCAACTTGTTTCCATTCTCAAGATATGAGTATTTTAAATCTTGAGGCAGTTGTTTTAGTTCCAATTCTGGGGGATTTTGGATTGACAGAAGTGTGTGTGAAAGTGAGAAGTCACTTATCTCATCTAACTGCTCAATGGTAACATCCTCAGATGAGGAATGAGCTTTTACAAGCTTAGCAGTATTATCGATGGTCATGTGATCCTCTGTGTTCAAGAAATCATCAATTAACAAACATGCATGACATTTCTCTAAACCGCTACAACAATCAATGCATGATTCATTACCTAACATTTCAATCAATGAAGAAAACTCAGAAAGGGGATCAGGTGAATGAAAATAAGTTGTTTCGGGGGAAGGGAGAACATCAATTGAATTGACAAAGAGAGAGGAGTGTTCTTCTGAGGGGTGCTTCATGGCATCAAGGATATTGAAGTGGGCAATATTACCACCAAACTCCATAGATAATGTACCATTATGGACATTAATTATGGTTTTGGTGGTTTTCAGGAAAGGTCTCCCCAATATAATTGGGGCATGTCCATTCATCCTATCATCTTCCATTTTAAGCACGTAAAAATCAGCAGGAAAAATTAAATTTTTCACCCTCACAAGAACATCCTCTATCACACCAGAGGGGTGTGTCGTACTCCGATTTGCTAGCTGAACGACAATACCAGTGGGCTTCAGTTCACCGACCTGCAATGAAGAGTAAATAGAGTGAGGCATCACATTAATAGAAGTACCCAAATCAAGCATAGCATTGGAACACGAATACTCCCCTATGGTGCATGGAATCGAGAATGTCCCAGGATCATTGCACTTGGTAGGAAGTGATGACTCTATCAATGCTGAAACATTCCTCCCCAGGATCACCTTCTCATCACCACGAATCCTCCTTCGGTGTGTACACATCTCCTTCAGAAACTTGGCATATCTTGGAATTTGCTTCACAGCATCAATCAAAGGAATGTTAACCTGTACTTTCATGAAAGTTTCCAAGATTTCTTTATCAAGTTCGGTTTCTTTTTTGTTTTCTAGGTTGGGCAGCCCTTTGAGGAAATGGAAGAGGAATGTTTGGGATAGGTGGTTCATCAACAACCACAGTCTTTCCTTTGGAAGGGCTTCTCTCAGGAAAAGGGTTTTCTTCTCTTGGACCATTTTCAGCAGTTGGGATGGTGGTTTCCTTTGGATGGGAGGACTCTAATGGAGGGGTCATTTGGCTTTTGAGTTGTGTCCCACTCCTAAGGGTGATTGCACTAACATTTCCTTTATCCCTAGGGTTTACTACTGGTTTAGATGGTAGTTTACCCGACCCATGACTTTGGATTTCCCCCACCGAGTTGGCAAGTTGTCCTAGTTGGGTCTTTAGGTCTTGTATGGCTGCTTGGGTGGTTTGTTGGAATTGGAGATTATTGGCAGCCATTTGTTTCATCATATCTTCTAGGCTAGGATCGGTTTTTGGAGGGGGTGGTTGGAATGGCCTTTGGGGTGGTTGAGGATTTCTGGGTGGTGGTGGATGACTACTCTGACCTTGTTGGTTCCATTGCTGTTGAGGTTGGTTTGAATACCCCCCTTGCCTATAGGCTTGGTTGTCCTTCCAACCTTGGTTGGATGGATAGTATGGTTCTTGCCTAAAGGGTTGGTTAAAGGGGCGTCCTGGAAATATTGCCTCACAACTTTCAGAAGTTTCTCTCAATTGGGGGCATTGGTCAGAATAGTGGGTGTCAGAAGAGCAGATTCCACAATGGATGGGAGGAGGAGATTGATATTTCCCTTGGGAGAGAGCTAGTTGTCGCAGAAGGGTACTTACCTCTTCGAACTTCGTGTCCACCTTCTTCTCAAACTTAGTACTTTTCACCTCATGGACACCTCGAATGGGAACACTGGACCGTGTACCAAATTGTTGAGTGTTCTGTGCCATGTTCTCAATGAGGGTTCTTGCAGTGATTGGGGTCTTATCTACCAATGCACCACCTGCAGCAGCATCAATCATATTTCGATCAATAGGAATCAAACCTTCATAAAAATATTGAATTAAAAGTTGATCACTTATTTGGTGGTGTGGGCAACTTGAACATAACCTTTTAAAGCGTTCCCAATATTCATGTAATGTTTCCCCCTGAGATTGTCTTATACCACATATTTCTTTCCTTATAGTTGCAGTTCGAGAGGCTGGGAAGTATTTTTCAAGAAAAAGGCGTTTCATGTCTGCCCAGCCCCTAATTGGTGAATTGACATAGTATAACCAATCTTTTGCAGTGTCTTCTAATGAAAATGGGAATGCCCTAAGCTTCACTTGTTCTTCATCCACATTAGCAGGTTTTAAGGTTGAACACATAGTATGAAATTCTTTTAAATGCTTATGTGGATCTTCTCCAGGCAGTCCATGAAATCTTGGTAATAAATGAATTAAACCAGATTTTAGTTCAAAATTGGGTGCCTCACCTTGTAATTGAATGTAAATGGGTTGGATATCAACATCAGGTGAGGTTAGTTCTTTTAGTGTTCTATTATTTTCAGCCATGTTATACAAGTTATGTTCAATTTTAACTTTGG
This sequence comes from Viscum album, assembly GCA_963277665.1. Classification (NCBI taxonomy): domain Eukaryota; kingdom Viridiplantae; phylum Streptophyta; class Magnoliopsida; order Santalales; family Viscaceae; genus Viscum; species Viscum album. Next base: position 282,968,578 of record OY728142.1, read on the forward strand.
TTTCAGAAGAAGAAGAAGGATCAAGAAGAATTTTAAGATTTGTTGTCTCCTCCTTCAAAGTGTGGTCTTGTATGTCTCGGTTTCGTTGATGTAGGATCCTCTCCGGTTCGGGTTCTAAAGTTTGTAGGTCTCCCGGAGTAGAACGTGTCATACAAAGAACCTACACAATAAATAAATTAGAACACAAAAACAAATTCAAAGGTAGAAGATAAAACAAACAAATATTCACAAAAATTACAAAAAAAAAATTATCAAAAACACGCACAAAAAACCAAAGCGCTCCCCGGCAACGGCGCCAAAATTTGACCGTGATGTCGTGACACGTCAAATTGATTATATTTTTAAGATTGATTTATAGTCTAGGGTAAACCCTAGGTCATCTCTCAAGGAGCGTTGGTAGGTTTAGAGTGTGTATTTTTGATAAAAATGTCTAAGAGAGGGGTGGTTTTGAAAACAGCTTAAAACAATGACTTAGTTGAAATAGCTTAAAAGATGAGTGACCAAGTGGATTTTGAGAAATATGAGATAAAAGGGTTGATGTGATTTCACTACACACATATCAAGTTCATTGTTCATAGAGATTCATCTTAGGTTTAGAGTAATCCTTTGGTTAGAGTTAATTGGAATCCCGATTAATTCCTAAGCTTTTATTTCAATACTTTACGGACCAAACCTTGACGTAACAATAGTATTGTCAAGGTCCAGTACTTATGCATAGAATAAGAGCTTCCAAAGAATATTGAAATCTCAATAAGGTGGGTATGAAAAGTATTCTTGTGATGTCCAATCGGAACAACACAAGTCACGCACTCAAAACCTCACACCGATCGGTTAGAAATTAAGAGCATAACACTCACATGCATCAAATCAAGAATTCAAATCTGAAATAAGATAAGATACATGGAATGAAATGTTTAAACACCCAAATTACTCCAAACCAGTAGCTAATTTATGCATCGGAACTCCCTTGGCATGTGTGTAGCTCCCTCACAACGAACACCCAACTTTTAGCTCGACATCGGGAGGAGGAGGAAGCTCGGGTGGAACTCCTTCTTCATTGTTGATCTCCCTATGAGGATAGGGTCCTACAGAACCTCCAAGGTGATTAGGAGACTCTTCTAGGACTACAAATTGGCAGCACTTCACTCCTTGGCCGAACTTGCAAATGAGGAGCCCAAGGTGCCCTTTTATAGGAAATGTGGGAGGTGGTTTTGGGAACACAGATTTCATCAATCCACTTGCAGGACGCGTTTCGGCATTCAGACAGTCTTATATCGCTTTGGAGAAAATAGAAAAGTTGTATCCCTACCTCTGGAATGTCTCCACCGAAAGTTTGGCACCGTTTGGACAAATAATGCTCGAGATATTGATAAAATACAGAACACCGAATTTGACTTGGTCCAAATTCGGTGGCTCGGACAGATCAGTTCGTATGGGCCCCATGAAATCCGAATCAGGATTGGGTTCCTTAATAGGAAATGTAGAATATTGAATTTTGGACAGGCGCAAAAAATTTCAGCCCATTTGGATTCACGGATTTTGTGTACAATTCAAAACAGTGGACAGATGTCCATGGATCCATGCAATTTTGGCCCAGTTTTCTTTCACTTCATCAAGAGCCCTCCAAATCACCTCCACCTACATTGTAATTTTCAAAACAAGTATCATTGCCCTATTTAATAGTGATAAACACTAAATTATTGAATCAAACATGAAGTACAATTTGATAATATTTTTATAATTTTTAATACAAAATATGTTTAGCACAGCGGTGTAAGGGTGAAAATGAAACAGTGAATCGTGGTACGATCAGGTCTCATGGGCTAAACACACACACACATGCAATCAAACTCAAGTATAGGTCTCAAAGAAAAAAATTAAATACAAATATATCATTCCAAAAACCTTACACAAGGGTTATATACTATATGGTACTTCCAACCTCAATAATGTCGACATAAACGATAGGATTTTCCAAGAGTCGATTCACAAAACACATGCATGCACTAACCAGATCAAAAAGCTTTCCAAGGATTACATATAACCAATTACGATTCAATATAACATGGTTTCTAGAATAAGATTCAATAAGGAAATGATGAAAATAGGGTATAACCCCATAAACTTACGTTAAAATAGCCATTATCAATGGTATGTATAGGTTTGGTTAAAGGAAGAGAACTTTTCACTCTTAGAACCGTGATAAGATAAGAGATATTGAGAATCCCATTATCCTAGATCAACTTGAATAAGACCCTAAAGGAAGGAATTTCCCTAGGCTATTTTTCAAAGAAGTTAAATCATCCACATTTTTACCCCATATTTTCTTGAAAATAATCTGAATCGGAAGAACTAGTAACAGAATGATTATGGATTAATTAATATAGGGAATAATTAAGTAAAAATTTTTATTAAACACCCTTATAAAAATATCACATGTGTTTCCCCTTTGAAATTTATGAAACCCATGAAAATTGACATCTGAATCGGCCATTTTAACATTCTAAAATTGGATCCTACATGGTTTAGTGACACCCACCATGCTTGTGGTGAATTTGATCATGCTACATTGACGTTCTCTACCATAGTGAGCCACTATGGAATGGTGTCAAAACCATGGAATGTTTAGACCCACAAAACCTTCCTCCTAGATTTGTTGAGGATGATCTAGTCATGGTCTATAGAAATATTTTTAGTGTTATATACATAAGACTACACTTAGCCTCGGAATGTTAGACTTTCCCATTTCCCATAGGCAAGTTCCGAGAATAAAACAGCCTGCACAATGGCATTTTCCTTCTTTTGGTGTACCAAAAAATTCAAAAAACAATGTTTAATCCACCATGAAACCTATAATGCTTCCCAAATCTAAATTTAACCTTCACAGGGATCAAAATTATATACCTTAAAAATTAAGGATATTACAAGTTCACCCATGATAAAAATAATAGTAAATGAATGAATCAAAATAATAAATAAATAATATCAAACACACAACTATGTAATATAATTAATGTGACATTAAATTTTATTACAAATACTATATGACCAAAACAAGAAATAAAAAACTAAATATAAAAGGAGGTATACTACTAAATCTACATGTCACATGTTGTAAGTTATATTACACCTCCTTTATTTCTCCAAAACTAGGCTAATAATCCTATACATAGGTTTTGAGAAACCATTATTCACTCCTATAAAAAAAATCTAGTGGATATAATCTACATACACCCAAGGGTGTATATACAGTGTGATCATTAAAATACTATTAGGTTTTAGACTCAAACCTTAGATAAAATTCTTAAAAAATGAACTATATAATGCTAATTATAATTTAAGGTAGAAAATAGGCTCTTCATTTTTTTCAAAGAAATTTCAAGGCGGTGTCAATTTTAAATAATTATTTGAAATAATATTCTACTAATAACATGTTAAATAGAAACTATTATTTAATAAAAATTGATTTAATAGTCATGTGATATAACCTAGGTACTTATGGTCTATAAATCCTAATAAATCCATTTCTATATTGTGATATTGAATAAAATCCCTATAGGATCACCATATTCACACAAAGGAATGATTAATGTAGAATCATCGCCCAAAAAAGTATTTAAGGGGCTATTATGTCTCATAATAAATAAATATGGGAGCATAATGTCCCAAATTATATAACTAAGTTAGTTCCATTTCCCACAAAACTCATTCTAGGATCCCACCAAAGTACTCAAGGATTATCATGATGTTTTTATTGTTCAATATTTCTTTATTAATCAAAAAATATTCATAAAACCACCCCCTTTCATCAAAATTTAAAATATTACAATAAGAAGTTAACATAAAACATTCTTTACGATTTCAAGTTATAAATCAATAAAATTGGGTTAGAAAATAAGAACTATAAATAATAATGCATCACTTTATTCATAGTGGTTTTTAATAAAAAATATCTTCATGAACTTTTAGAATCCATATCAAAATTTACAAGTAAATAATCCAATTAAAAACATGTTAATTAATTTAATTGAACACATTGTATACATCAAAATAGTCAAGGTACTTTGTAAAAAATTAAACATGTTCATTCCTATCCAATTAGAAACCAAATAAGAAATGATATTATAATTTACAAAAAAACATCATTAAACACAAAAATATAAATTTTATACCACTAAAACAATATTTTAAACAATAAAAAAACATATGATTAATAAGAGGAAATGATTGAAATAGGTCAACCTACCTATAGGGATTGTTTTATAATTACATAGTTATTATCCATAAAATACTATAATTATATACCTTAGGATTTATTTAAATTTAACTATAAAATAAAAAATTGAATAATAAAACAATCGGCAAAGAAACTATAAGTGTGAATATTTACCAACAAGCTATAGGTTGGAAGTAATTCCTATAAATTAGTGAATATGATATAAAAAATGCTAATCTTAATCTGAAGAGAAATGGTTCTATGATTTCTACGTGCTTTTCTTTGGCATGAAAAAACTCTAACCCTAGGTATAAAGAAAACATAAGAATGAAAAGGATATAGGAGAGGATAATGAGAAATAGAATGAGGAGATGGGTATAGAGTGACATACCTTTGGTTCCAAAGGAGGTTAAAGAAGGACCCATAGGTAAAAAAATAAGAAGAACAAGGAGATCTCCCTTTTATAAGGGGGATATTTGTCTGAATTAAGAGGAATAGGGGGTTTACCCCCTCTTTTATAAGTCATTTTTATTTAATATTAATATTATAGTGATTATAATAACTATTAATAATTGTAGTAACCTATAATTAATTGCACAATATTATTTATTAATTGCACATTTTAATCTCCAAATAGAAATATTAATGTTTTTATTCCCTATTAACATAGTTTTAATAAAAATAATTTTTTGATATTTATAATAAGTAAAAAAATACTCATCACATAGTAATTCATATATTTTTTATGGAAAATTAATTAAACACTTAAAAATAAAATTAAATACTACCATGAATATTATAAACTCCCAAAAATCATATAATAATTATCCAATGGTTAATTATAATACATCCAAAAAAATTTATGCATTAAATTAATAATTTTAGGTCAATTTTAAAACATTTATGGTCACATTGAATGATAAATGGGTCTATTAAACACATATTTACTCTTCTATGACATTGTATAGTCAACATCCATGGACCTTAGAAGCATTCAATGACTATAAAACACTCAAAAATTAAAAAAAATATTTTAAAAAACCTCCATATTTAATACCCAAAATATCATTAAATTAAAATGTTCCAAAGATTAAATATTAGGCTATTATAATTCTACCCTCCATAATGATTTTAACCTCTAAAAATCCCCTTTTAAACCTAATAATGGAAGACCGTGTTTAATAAAATCAAATGGCCAACTCTTGTCTAGCAAAAATTTACCATATAATGAAACCACTACTCATTTATGAAAAAAAAATTCCAAATAATTTAATAATAAATTATCATGAGAAATAATTTTATATTTGGTAAAATTTATATATATATGGGCACTCCTTGCCATAAAAAACCACTATAACATTCTTTAATCAGAGCCTGGGTATCCATAGTTCATCATTATATTATTATGTGGGTTATTTCCACCATAATGAAATATCCAATGATAAGTAACTCATTATCATATACCCATTACACAGTGTCATTGCATCCCATTAATTAAAAATTTATAAACTATGACCACTTTTCTCAAGTAATATTTACTCACTTTAATGAAAACCACTAGGTCCATAAGTTCTAATCATTTAAAACACAAAATAATATATAATATTTAAAATTTTAGGTGAAAATAGTTAATAAAAAATAATATCCCATATAAACATCTTAAATTTCCCACTGATCATCAAAATTTTGAAACTGCATCTTAGAACTCGTTTTTAGAGACCTTTAATTCCTAATATGACTAGAAAAAACTAGGTATAGGGATTATTTAATACTAAATGTTATAGATCTCACCAAAATATTTAATTTGGTATCTCATAGAGCCCAAATAGACCCCTACATCAAATGTTATGGATGTTTGAAGTTTGGTTTCTATTTTTTACTTTTCCTCAAGACATTTGTAATGTATTTCGACCATAACCAATGCTTTGGAGAGTTCCTAAGTTCAAATAAGTGTTAGTAATATGATTTCTATGAATTTTTTACAATACACAGTCATTTTTCATGATTTTTAGACCATGAACTAATCAGGATGTACATTATATAAACTCTCAATATTTTCATAATCAAGGTAAAATACTATTAAAGGACCATAAAATATCTCTATTTCAAAAAAAATTATTAATCATGTTCCCTAAAACCATGCATCGATCGTGATTTCTTACCAAAAATATTGTGCATCAACTAAACTTTTCTTGTTTTGTACCTATTTTTTATAATTTCAACCTAAAACATCTTTATACATATTAACCACTAAAATACACCAATTTAAGATTTATATAATCTTCCAAAATGAATTTATATGATTTACACCAATTACATTATCTGTTTCATTAGTAAATTTCATAAATTCTAGAATTTCAAAGAACAAAAACAACTCAAAAAGAAATTTCCATAATTCACATCCATATATCATCAAATCACTTTCCATTATTCATATTTAGGCATGTTATATATAATTCAAATTTGAATTATCACCTTTTAATCCATGTGAAACTCAAACCAACCAATACCTCTTAAATTATATGAAAAAAATCAAAATAAGTTGTTTTTAAAATATATTCCCAACCAAACATGTCCCTAAGAGTAAATTTTAGCACACATAAGAAACTTTAAGCCCAATATGAGTTTTAAATTTCATGTATTTGAAAAAAAATAAAACTCAACCCATTTTAATCACGAAAACCATTCATCCATTTAACCAACTCAAAATTCAACCTCAATTTATCGAAACAAATCCAAATAAATATATCATTATAGAATAATATAATTATAAAGATATAAATTCATAAAAAAACCTTTTTTGAAAATACACCATAACTGAATGACCCCTAATATCTTAAATCCAATTCCCCATGAAAAACATTCTATAGAACAAACCTTACTATTTTCAGAAATAATTCCAATAAAACTATAAATTTTATTTCAATAAAATATTTCATTCTATATATATAGCTACTCAACCACAAATCAATAAATAAATTCAAGAATAAATTTTTCATCAAAAAAATTTTATTACCCATTTTTAATAAAACTAAAAAACATATATACATATATCGAATAAATACAATTCAATAAGCCCAAAAAAATAATTAAAATTTTAAAACCTATTAATTTACCCTTAAAACCCACTCTAATAAATCAAATTAATCAATAAAAATTCAAATACCCTTCTTTAAAAACATTTCTATATATATTAGAGTGTTTAAATAAAAAATTAAATTATTTCTTAAATTCAAAAGTATTAATATTTTTTTTCAAATTAGAGGAATGGAAACATGTTTACTGTATAATAAAACCAATTTAAAAACAATCCAATAAAACTCTAACTTATAAAACTCTACTTTTATAAAATTTATAAATTTATTTCTTGTTAATACAACAATAAAACAATCATATGGTAATAAAAATCTTTTTTAACTATCGTTTTTCATATTAGATTAAATAAATTATAGAAAATGAATTATAAAAGGATTCTAGAATTCAATACATATGCGATAAGACAAAACAACATTAATTAACCCATTAATAATATTTTAACATAATGGTTGTATCTCAAACAATTAATGACTTCCTTTAAAGAACACAAATGTAGTTATCACATCTTTTAAAGAACATATTCTCAGAATGAAAAATATAATTTTATTAATTCAAAAAAACCCAAATGCATGATTACAATGAAACATATAAATTAGAATAGAAATTAGTGAATTTTATTTTAACTAACCTCAACAATGTAATTACTAAAACTTGTAAAATTCAATATTTTTATACATTAATCACACTAAACCATAAAATAATTTTCTAGTCTCTTTACAATTAGGTCTCTATAAAAATATCTATTTAACCATGGTTATATGATTATAACATAAAGTTTAAAATTTCTTAAGGATCCATTCAACTTTAATGAATCCAAACATCAGTCAATGAACTTACCAATTAAAATAAACTTCATATAAAAAACAATAAAAATGAAATACATATAAATCAATTCCCTTAAAATAATAAAAACTATGAGTGAAAATATTTTATAACATAAAAATACATATAAATATTCTAGAAATTATTAATGAAAAACAATTATAAATACATTACATTCATTAAAAATTAAATCCCAATGCTTTAAAACAACTTTTATAAATACAAACACTAATTATTTGTTGTTATTATTTTTTTGAAAATAAATTAGTAAAACCCTTTTCATTTCAAAATCATACTTTATAAATCTATATCATATGAAAAAAATTTCATATCATGTAAGAATAAAAACCATTATAATTTCAATGAGAATTAGAATATTTCTTTAGAAATCATTTCTACTGGAAATCAGACTTATACTAATAGTTTTAAAATCCATTGGTATAGGTAAAAATTAACAATAATTTGAGAAAATAGTTGGTATAGGTATGGTTTATCACCAAATGTACTAATGGTTTTGTCAAACCATTCAAATAGATAAAATTATACCAATAGTTTGAGAAATTGTTGGTATACATATTGTATATGTCCAACTATGACTATAGTTTTTTCAAAACCACTGGTATTGATTTTTAATATGACCACCTATGTTAATGGTTTAGTCAAACTGTTGGTATATGTGACACCATTATTTATGTGAAATAATAATACTAATAAATTATTTGAAATTAATCATTCTTTTCACACATGAATATATATATAACACAAAATATGTTTTTTATGTAGGTAAAGTATCTAGAAAATAATGGTGAGGTCCTAGTATCAATACTCAACACTGGAATTTTTTCAATAGAACACATATACCAGTAATTTGACTAAACCAATGGTATATGAATTTTCAATGAAATGACCTATACCAAGGATTCGAGAACTTTTTGTATAGTCTGTTCTTAGTGGAATTATACCCAATGGATCATAAAATAATTGGTATAAGTTATACCAATAGTTTTAGGGCATATACTAATGATTAAAAACTATTGGTATAGCCTTTTAGGAAGTTTCATACTTTGATTTAGGTCACGAAAAAACTCCTTTCATTTTAAATTAGTATGGTAAATTATTATGAAAGTTTTTAACTTTAATATTTCTAGATTTTTAAAAGACTCTCTTAAAATGAGTTCATTAAAAGAACACAATGAAACTAATCATTATGTTTGATACTTTCAATTAATATATCAACATATACACATATTAGTGAAAAAAATAAAGTAAATACATCAAAACATATAAAAATACATTAATTGAGCATGATTAATTAGAGAACCACTAATAAACATTAAAGGGGAATAGAATAATCATTAGGGGCATCTAATTAGTCATAATAATTTCTATATTATGAAATAAAATGATAAATAAACTCACAAGATTTGAACTTAATCATTCAAGACATTTATACATGAAAATAAAAAATAAAATTAATCCTGAGAAATTGTTGGAGGATTCCACTCTTACTACCCAAGTAACATAATATTCTTCCATAAAAAGGGTGTTCATCCTTGTTTATTATTTAGTTCTAAAGTTTAGATAATCCTACTACCACCTACTACTGACCCAAATAGTCATACATTATATTAGAATTTTTTCATAAACCAATATGGGACACCCCTTTTAAGTTCTTGACCAGCCCATAACATTTTAGGAGTCATATTCCTAGTAACCCTAGTCTAGAAAAAAGTGTTAAGGGAATCAACTTTGAGCATTGGGAATAGTTTTTTCAAAAATAAAACAATAGGTAATAAATAAATCCAAACAATAAATCAATAATATTAAATAGAAAACTGTTCCATGTAATAAATCAATCTTAAAATGTCCTCCAAAATACTATTAAAGTAATATAATTGACACAAGACTAAAATAAAAGGAGGTATGTTGCTAACTCCATATTTCATAGGGGAGGAAAAAATAAGGATAAATGAGAAAAAAGGGAACTAATTTCCTCCAATCCATATGAATAATGACTAATGGATCACCTATGATGAAAGGAGCACCAAGGGATACTAATAGGGGTAAGAAAATCGAGTATAGTTTAGAAAAATGGTCTTACCCATTAGAACCATTGGATTAATATTAAAAGGGGGTCAGATGTCAAATGGTGGTTCTTCCCTCCATTAAAAAAATTGTAAATCCCCAACATGTATTTATTTTAACCCTACTAAGTACCTATTGTCTCCACTAAGTACCAGAAATAGATAACCATTCACTTGATTTTCCATCCAATGGATCCCTAACCCTTAGACCTCTATTAGGTGAATAGTGAAATCTTGATGGGTTCTTGGTCCTTTTCCATCCACCAAACACCCGAGAACTCAACTCAAATATTTTTACACCACAATTACACCCCCAAAATATCTTTTTAAACATTATAAACATATCCAATAACACCATTAATATTATTCAAAATTTAAAATTAAAATTCAACTATTCACCAAAATGATGAAACACTAGCCCACCACCTCTTCCACGAACACTTAAATTTGTGGGTTGTTATAAATCCTTTAGGTAAAATAAGTTATTAATTATAATATCATTTATAAAATATGTCACTCTTGAAAGAAATATATTTAATTATTAATTGAGGGTAATTTCATGAATATGGAAAATATTTCTAAAATGAAATATTATATAATTCAAAAAATTAATAGAAATATTTATGATTTGATGGTCAAGTGTTTTATTGATTTCAGAAACACTTCATTATTTTTAATGTTATTAAAAAATATAGATGACAGAATAAATAATGAAATTATACTGATTTATACATATCAGAGGGTGAAAATCAATTTTATATTATTCCTTTTGATGATATTTATTCAAATGGATATATTATATATGCCTTATTCTATTTAACCAATATAATAATTTATCTAATTGGGTAAATATTTCATAATTTAAAGTATACTTATATATTATTAAAACATTTGGGGATTCATAACTAGATATATTAATCAACTTTATTATAATTAAAAATATTTTTATAAAAATATTATCAGTATTAAGTATACTTACTATCTTGGATAACTAATCCAAACATTATTCATTAAATATATCACAAATTCCTTAAATTATTTTTGTATAATTGTTTTGATTTTGAAATCTGTAAAACCCCATTTTCATTAATGAGATTTAAAATTATTGAAAAATATAAATATATATTCAATAAAATTTAATTAGATCTCATAATTTTTCTAGTACCAATGTTAATTCTAGGAAAAAATCTTAAAATAAATTTCTTTATGGATTTATTTATTTTTCACATGAGGGGAACATTTTTTTAATTTCATTCCAATCATGGTGAACAATGATTTTATATAATTATTTTTACCACACTCTTTTTATATATAATAAAAAAATTGGGGTTTTTATTTTCAAAACTTTACAAATAATTTATTCATATAAATATTGTGACTATTTTAAAAATGATTTTATAGGATCATTTAATATAAAATATGTGATGAAAAATGTCTATTTAAATAACCATAAAAATCATGTAATCAATATTCACCAAAACATTTATAATATATGTGAGCATTTAATATATGTATCATTTATAAAATATTTAAATTGTATACATGGTCGGTGATTTCAGCTATATATATTACATAATCGATACATCATATAAATATTTTAACTTTACTTTAAATATAGTTGGTGATGATGTAAATAATTTACTTTAATAATAGGTAACTCATAGTAAATCATCATATAGGTTTAGTTCATAATATAATGAATAAAATAAAAAATTATTTTATAATTCATAATTTAGTAGAAATTCATCCATTAAATAAATTCATGATTCTCCCCCAAAAAGATGTTTATTGATTCATCAATAAATTTTCTATCATGTTTAAATTTATCATAATTTTTCATCATAATTGATCATTTATGGCACAAATTATAAGGTAATATAATTAATTTTTTATAATATATAGACATTTTATTTATAATAAGTGATTAAATTGTACACACACAAAAAAATCATAAATTTTCAAGAAAGTTTTTTTTGTATTATGATTGTTTGTTATATTTAAATTTATTTGTTACCTCTATATTTAATGGTCTTCATGTGATATTACTTCTAAAAAATATCATTAAATATTGATATATTTCATCAAAACTTTAGATAAAACAAAACATTGTTTTATGCATCACCATGTTAGAGTATACTTGATCATATGGTACCTTCGATTAATTTTTTTCCGATAGTTTAAGTACATACATGAACATGTATTAACTCTTCCAAATATTTTATTAATCATAAAAATTTATGAGTTATTTTAAATAATTAAATTAAAATAATATTTATAAAAATTGTGCTTTAATATAGAGATGTATGATTTAAAATATCTCATATTGTCCATATTAAATAGATTCATGTAAAATAATATTTTCACATTTATAATTATGATTATAATATATAATTCAGGTATTTAATAATCAATTTGAATTTATTATATAATCGCAAGGGGTTAGGCTCATTTTCTAGTAGATATTTATAGTTTTAAAACTTATGGCCTGAATATTTTTAAAAAATTGATACAAGGTATAGGCATTACTATGTATTTTATGGAAAATTCATATGGTTTGAGAAGTTACATGGATAAATATACAATATTCAAAACACATTCTTCATTATATCCATGATGATAAATCATAAAATAGTTTTATTTATTTTATGGAGTGAAGGAAAAAATTGGTTGATTAAATTGAAAATTTTCTCAAATATTTATGGATTTTTGTATAAATTTTAAAAATAATTTCATGAATAATTTCATTCAATTATAAGAATAAAATAAAACCATTAAATTTAAATTTACATAAGGGAATTAATTTGATAAATCATTAATTATATTTCATAAATTGAATGATAATTCATTATTTATAATATTTAATTATCCCATACAAAAACACTCATATTATTTAAAATAATGATCATGGTTTAACTATTTTGGGTAGAAAAATTAATTATTTAAAATAAAATTTATAAAAAAAATTATAAAAATGTTAATAACTATAAGAAGAAAAATCTAATTCAGGGGATTGTATCAATTTAGTTATAAGGGATAATATTATTAATCCATAAATTCATAATAATAAAATTTTATTTTTTAATATTTCTATTATAGTAAAAAAATTATAAATATAAATATATTTCAACATAATGTCAAAATAAATTATTCCCATATTTTTTCCAAGGACAAAATACTTCATATTCACCCAAAATTAATTTATATATATATACACATTCACTTTTTCGAATAAAATAAAATTGTTTTAATAAATTTTCATATTCACCTTTGTGAATCGAATAAAATTATTTAATCAAGGTTTATGATATCTTATAGACCAATAACAGGAATATAAAATTTCACAATTTCATCCATGTTTAATAAAAGAAGGATTATACATATAAGAAGTAAAATAAAAGAAAAAAGTACTAAATAACACAATATTGATAAAAATATTACAAAAACAGATTCATGACCATTTACAAATTCTCATTATACTCAATTCCTTTATGGTTTGAAAAATAATTTATGGTGTAAAAATTCATGATATCATCGTCATATACTATGACATTTCCTATAAAGTTCACTGCAACACTTTTATCTTTATATTTATTTGGTTTTTTATAAAGATTAAAAAATATTTCAATGCAAGACAGGTACACACCTAGTTCCCATTCATCATTCAAAACTTTTGGTGGTGTCCATATCTATTTACATTTAATGTATAAAAACTATGTTCAAAATATTTATATTGACCTATCCCATTTAAATTTTTTCCATGGTCATGAGAAAAATCACATGGTGTTGATTGTTTTATTAGGATTCATGATTACTCTTCAAAAGTCAGTCATGAAGGTGTTGCGCTCATGGCTATCTCCTAGTAAACCATCAGATGTTATCCATTGGAACTTGAAATGGTGGACAAAAGGTACTAGAAATTATATAATTCTTCAGAATATATAACATGGAAAACTATGCACCCAAATAATTACACAAAAATTCACAACCTCTTAGATGCACATAGAAAATAACTATTGCAAGAAAACTATAAAAAAATAATGAAAATTTATAGCATAAGTTTATAAGATTTAAGCTTTTGTCTCAATACATGAGGGGGCACTATAATTTTTTTATGAATATAAATGGAAGATGATTACAATAATTTATGTTTATCAGGTCTGATGACTAGTGATCCACCCTACTTTTTTTAATAGGGTCCAGTTTTTGCATCCATTAGTCACTACCATATAATCTTTATGGGATGAAGTCCACCTACTCTGATCTCTACAAAAAATATTTTATTTAGTTAATTCCTTCCACCAACTCAACGCCTTTACATGGTAAATGGTTTTATATTGTCATAATTTCAGTAATAATAATCTTACACTATTTTTAATTACTACAAAACTACATTTCCCCTAAATTGAGTGATCATGGGTAACTTTTAACTCTACCTTACCACTGCGATGTATGATTACATAATTCATATATATCATCTATCCATCCAATATACCTAACTACTAATTGAAAAATATCTAAGAATCCTATACATTGATCATTACTATTGTAATACCATAATATAAACCATTATAAATTAAGAATTTAAAATTTATCTATCTGGTAGAATAACCCTCTAGGTGGAAAATAGTTTTTAAAGTTGATTTTAAAAACCACCCACTAGAGAATAATTTTCCAAGCTATTCCACCAATTCCTTGGTTATCTTCCACATACTTTGCATCACTCTAGAATATTTTTTTGTAGCTAAAAAGGTTCACCAACCAAGCCTTATAATTATACATTCCCAATATATGCATGGAACTAAATCAAAAAATATCAGACTATGACCTTTTTTAATATATATATATATATATATATATATTAGGTTTGTATTCACTTTATATTTCATATATTCAACACTTCATCCTCAAACAACATCAAAATAAAGTTACACTTCAGTTGAATATGCTTCATATAGGAATGAAACAATGTATTTTTGGTTAAGGGAATAACACTTTGTGAGTGAAAAAATTTCCTCTCATCATTCTTACTTATTTGAATATCTTAAAACTGACCAATCATTTAGATTATCTCCTTTGTAAAACCCCTAGTTTTTATGGACTTTTTTTGAATAATTAAATTTTCATTTATGTCTTTCAATGCACTAATTCAAACATTCCTTTCACATGGAACATCTAATTGGATTATATTATATGAAACATCGACTTGGGGTACATTATATAGAACATCAACTTTCCATACGTTACATGGAATAGTGACTTGGTGGACATTACACGTAACACTAATATTTTTATGAAACATCATTTTATTATTATAATTATTAAAATGAGATAATTATATCCTAGCTATTAAAATTAGTAACATGATTAGTAAAAAATAAATTTAAAATATTTTTTAGAATTTTCTATATAAATAAAACATATTGATAACAAAATATATATTTTTTGGTACTCTCTATATGTTTAAAAAACATTATTTTCTCAAATAAACTACTTTTAATGTCCTTATATGAAAAATGATAAAATTAATTTTATAAACATTGAGAAATTTAATTTGATAAAATAAATTTTTTTTTTGAATTTATAATTTATAAATTATCTTAGGGTGGTTTTTTGTTATATTTCTTAGAAACTTAATATTTGGATTAATAGTGAAAAATACCAGATTTTATTTCAAAACTGCTTTTTCTTCTAATTTATTTATACTATTAAATTATATTTTAATTTGCTTTAAAATTTTAATTATATTATATTTTTATAAATTAATCCAATTTAGGTAATTAAAACCAATTTCACATTGATATTGGATATAAAAACTTAGCAATCTTTTGAACATATTTACTTTAAAACCCTGCATTGTCGACCCAACTGCGGGATTAATTTAAAATTAATTTATACCACTTATTTTATTAGAATTTGGAAAAATAGATTCCATATTTTGAATAAGAATAATTTCTAATTTCTCATAAGTTCTACTTAGTTTTTAACAAAATAGACTAGTTAATGTGATTAAAATTAATTACATCGATTAAGGTTAAATTAAGCTCAATAAGAGACTAAACCATAACCTTAAGGATAAAACAACCTATAAACTTGTCCAAAATCTATTATAATGCCATATTTAGACCCTATACTCTCTTTTTGAACTTTTGATCATTATTGGATCCACTTGAAACATGAAAAACGTGGGTGTAATTCTCTTTTCAAATATTTACAAGAGTGCCACTCCTCCTTCCCTATAAAAGGCCAATGCCACTCTCTCTTCTTAACACCTCTCAAACCACTTAGGTTCTGCCCATATATTCCCAATAAACTTACCAAAATCCCTAAATTCATCTTCAAAGCCTCTAATTTTTCGTAAATTCTTTCAAGGAATCCTTTTGGCACAAACCAAAAGGAGTTACCTGATTAAAAGGTAACGTCTTCTCTCAAGCTCCTTTCTTTTATTTTTCTTCTCCAACCCATCCAAAATCTTTATTAAATTTTATATATTACAGAAACTTTATCCTAAATATACTCTGATTTTTTTATGATATGTCTTAAATATACACTTGTACACACCTTCATCTAATAGGTAATGATTATACTGCTTACGTGTACGGTGAACTACTGCCTCACTAAACGATGACTGTTAATTTTTCCTTTATTGCCTCTCATGGTAGAATTCATGATGGAAAATATATTTATATATGTTATAAATTATATTTATTATTTCTATAATATTATGTATTAATTTTACAACATGTATCTTTTTACTTCCCATTTTTTTAATATGATAATTTCGTTTGAGGAAGTGTGGACTACCGCCCCCTCAAAGCGATATGATTCATTTATACACTACATAGATTGTAATAAGGATGATTTAAGTAAATATATATGATATATATGATATTTTAAATATAAAATAACAATGATATATATATATATGAATATATTTATTTTACATTCTTTTAACACGACAATTAAAAGAAAATAGTGTTAATGCATACGCATGGCCTACCATCTCCATGAATGTTGTATTATGTTTCAAACTTATATAATATATATATTATTATAATAAAAATATAATGTATATAAATGATATTTATATCATGTTTTAAATTTTTTAAATAATTATATAAAGTATAAGTACCAAAGATATTACAAATTAAGACACATGAGAAGAATAAAGCGAATATTACACGAGGTGAAACCTTAACATAGGATTGCTAACAAATGGGTAATATAAGGTTGTAATAAAACCATATATCATATTGGATATTATAATATGGTTCTGTAATATATTTGTGATAAATTTATATTTATTATACAGGTGTTTTTAATGAGTACGACGAGAGTCAATACACAAGGTAAGGGAATTTCATCTCAAGTTTTAATTTTCTGAGACACACGGTTTATTCACCACCCATTGCTTTTGTGTGGTGTGTATACTACTGATGGACATATTATAGGATTATTATAATCACATTTATTTTTATTTAAACATCCATTCTATTCTCTTTATTTTATGGGTTTTAAGTTTCAAAAGTTACCAAATCGGTAAAATAGTTTTGTCTTAATTTTCCTTCTTTGAGACACATATTTTATTATGCACCTAAATTATTTTTTGAGGTGTATATATTTCCATTTATCATATTATATAATGAATATAATTATTTTAAAAATATTTTAAGCTTAATTTAACTTTATTTTTTTACATGGAGAGTATGATCCCATGTAACCAAGTGGTAAGAGTTTATTGAAACAATCTCATCATTTTTCAAGATTGTTAATTATTATTATTCATTAATGAAATTTTAGGATATATCTCTCAAGAAAACTCATGAGTTTCATTATCTTCTATTTTTTCAAGATATATACATGTATTATTTCCATTTTCCCACTCTTTGGTACTTAATATAATTAATAAAATGTTTTTAAGCAAAATCATATCGTATTTACCTCTTCAGTCAGAAACCTGTTTTATTTAAAAAACAATATTTTAAAAAATGTTTTCAAACTATTATCAAAGATTTTTTTAAAGTAAAAACGATTATAAATTTTTTTTATTATTTTTAAAGCATCCTTTATGATTTTTTAAAGCTATTTTCAAATAAAACGTTTTTCAAAAGGTTTTATGTTTTAAAAATAATTTTTTAGTGTAGAAAGGATATTTTCCTACATAAATGTTTATAAAAAATATTTCAAAATTATTTCTGAAATAAGATAACATCCATTGGTGTTACTCTTTCCTTTAGGATGAAATTATTTAGTGTTTATATTCATATTATTTTTCTTAATTTATTATATTTTTATTTCATGATATTTATGAAACTCGTTTCTCTTTCACAAGTTATATGATTTTGAAAGATATTTATTTTAAAGGGTTATGCTTTTGATGAAATGATTATGAAACATGTATATCTTTCCACAGATTATTACATGATTACTCAGGTTTTATAGTCGAGAAGAACCTAGTTAAAGATCATGTAGCTCACTTATGTACTAGTATTTAAGTTTCCATGTTTTCACATCACTAAACTATTATGGTCTTTGGGCATCCATTTATATAATGTTTTAAGTATTCTATAAAAATTTATATATTATTAATGTATGTTAAGTATGGTTTTATATAGTTGGTATCATAGAAAAGTTTTAGTTAACCTTTGTAATATAGGATTAGAAAATATTATTGATAACCCTAAGTACATGTCTAGGGATAAGTCTAAGGATAAGGAAAAGTATAGGAAAATGTCTTGTAATTTTGGAAAAGGATAAAGTGAGTGGTTTCATAGAAATACATACATATCTAGATACTAAAAGTGGAAGTTTCTCGATAAAATATGTACTTAGGGGTAATAACACTAATAATATATTATGGCCCTGACTTAGGGAAACCTAGTACATGACAATGGTCATTTCTACACACCTGGTTTGACACTCCTGGGGGATATGCTTTGAAAAGTCACAAACTTTTCACAAACCATAATTAAGGATTTAACTAGAATTTTCCTATGAATATCCTATGATAAACCTAAGGTTTCATATATTAAGTAATTTTTTATAATTTAGACATACTATAAGTGACTTTTCATGATTATGTGGTTCCTCACTATGATAATTGTTTCTTACTCTATGATTTTGGGTTTTAGTCAATGGGTGAAACTCTGAGGAAACATGTCAATAGTAATTGTGATGGAAAATTAATGATTTCCCTCTTGATAAATCGAATTATATGGGAGATATAATGAAAAACATTGTTTCTATGCTCACAAATCTTTCTCAATCTATGAATCATAATGGACTTAAAAATGATAAAAGGAGAGAACAATGTTCAGTTGAGTATTTTATGAGCCAATGTCCTCCTTCATTCAAAGGGTTTTCTGATTCACTTGTTACTAAACAATAGATCCATACTACTTAAAATATATTCTTCATTATCTAGTGTTTGTAACATGAGAAATTCATTCTAGCTATCTATCGATTAGAAGGAAAATAAAATTGATGGTGTAATCTAATCAAGAATATGCAGAAGAAATATGAGATTTAATCCATGGATTGGTATGAGTTCAGGAACTTATTTTTCAATAAGTACTTAGTTAGTATTATTCATAAAAAGATGAATAAAGAGTTCCTTGAGTTGAATAAAAGGGATGATGAATCGGTTGGTTCTTATAAAGATAATTTCATGAGACATGTGAGGTATGATTTAGGAATTTTCATCTAACCCAAAAGTAAAGTTGATAGGTTCTTTAGTGGATTAAATCCAAGTCTCGGAAAGGTTTTGTCCATAAGAGAATTTAGTATCCATGAAGAGGTTTTGCATTATAAAATCAAGGTTTAAATGTAGGTTGAAGTCACATATCAATATCATGGTTTTGAAAAGAAGAGGACTATAGAGTTTAAAGGAAAATATAAAAACCATGAAGAAAAGAAAATGAGATTTCATTTATGCTCTAATTGTGGGAAGAATCATAGAGGAAATTTCCTTAAGGGGTATAATATATGTTTTAAGTGTAGAAGCTAAATACATCAAGTATTTGATTTCCATGGTGATGGAAATAAGTTAACTAACATTGCGAATGGGGAAAATCGGCATAGAAAGAACCTCCCACAATCCAATGATACAAATTTAAGTAAAATGGAAATTATATTAACTATTTCCCAAACCCAAGGGATAGTGATGATGAAAAATGTCAACGACCTCTTAATCCAAGGGAAAAGGGGAAATCTCATCCAATATCTATTTCTGATGAGGGGTATCATAATGACATGATGAAAAGTACACTTACCATAATGTAATATTTTATTCTGCATCTACACACACTTCCATATCTAAACATTTTGTTAAGGCTGTTAAGATTCCACCAAAACAATTATATTTAGAATTATTAGGGTAAACCACAAATGGTACAATGATTCCATCCCAAGTATGTGATTCCTCTCCAAATAAATTTTATGGGAATTTTCTTCCTATAAATATTTTCATTCATCCTTTGTTTGAATTTGATGTCATCTTAGGCATGTATTGGTTTAATCATCATAAATCCTACATCAATTTTCAAGGAAGAGAAGTTACATTTTATATTTCAAACCCTCCTATGATTATCCATCAATGTGATGATAATTATGAACTTCATTTGGAGATTACACCTAGTGTATGGGTCTTAATTCCCATTAATAAGGGTTTTTAATCTCATGTGGTTTGGGATAAAATTGACATCGATGATATACCTATTGTTTCAGATTTTTGGATGAATTTCTAAAAGTTATTCCTATATTTCCACTAAAAACATAAAGTTGATTTCTTAATAGAACTCACAACTGGTTACACACCAATTTCAAATACTCCTTATAGAATTTCCCTAATTGAGTTGAAATAATTGAATAAGAAACTCTAAGAAAACCATGATGAGGGATAAATTCGGCCAAGTGTGTCACCTTAGGGTGCACCTGTTCTTTTTGCGAAAAAAAAAAGATGGATCAATGTGACTATGCATTCATTATCAAGAGTTGAACAAAATCATAATCAAGAACAAGTATCATATTCCCTATATATATGACTTATTTGATTAACTATGTGGAGATCAGTACTTTTCAAAAATTGACCATCATTCTGGATATCATCAATTGAGTGTCAAAAAGTAGGATATACCCAATACGACATTCCGTACAGGTTATGGGAATTATGAATATATAGTGATGCCTTTTGGTATAACTAATTCCACTTAATCTTCATGTATTTAATGAATATAGTCTTTAGATATTACCTGGATCATTTTTTTTGTAGTCTTTATAGATGATATTCTTATTTATTAAAAGAGA
Organism: Viscum album; assembly: GCA_963277665.1. Classification (NCBI taxonomy): domain Eukaryota; kingdom Viridiplantae; phylum Streptophyta; class Magnoliopsida; order Santalales; family Viscaceae; genus Viscum; species Viscum album. The sequence goes on from OY728142.1 coordinate 282,990,097, forward strand.
AAGGAAAAGAATTAATATCACTTTAGAATTATACTAAAGACCCTAAAGAATAAGAATCTATATGAAAATTTTACAAAGAGTAAATTTTTTCTCCAAAAGGTTTCATTTTTGGGTCATATAATCTCAAGATATGTTATAGTAGTATATCCATCAAAGACATAGGCTATTCAATGCTAGCCTATACCAACCATGGTGACTAAGATCTATAAATTTCTTGATTTATCTGGATATTATCAATGGTTTGTAGATAATTTATCATGACTATCTAGTCATATAACCAAGTTAACTTGGAAGGGTTTCAAGTTCCTTTGTACATATTAATGTGAGGAAAATTTCAAGAAAATGAAGAAAAGGTTGGTCAGTGCATCTGTGCTTACATTACCCTGTAGTAGAGAAGGGGTTTTAATCTATATTGATGCATCCAAGAAAGGATTGGTATGTGTTCTTATGCATAATAATAGGATTATATCCTATTCCTCATGACAGTTGATGATTCATGAGAAAAATTATCCAAATCATGATTTGGAGTTTGTAGTAGTAATTTTTTCATTAAAGATATGGAGGCACTGTTTTATGGAGAAAATTATGATATATATTCAAATTATAAAAGTATAAAATATATATTCACACATATGTAGTTGAACATGCACTATATAAGATGGTTATAGTTGATAAAGGATTATGACTTCTCAATACATTACCACCCTGGGAAAGCAAAGAGGGTGGTTGATGCATTGAGTCGAAAGGATCAGGCTAGCTTATTCATGATGATGATAAAAAAGATCCAATATTTCTAGATATAAAAAGTATGGATCTAGAAATCATAAATGAATGGGGAATTATTATCTTTCTAAAATAAATGTTCAACTTTCTATCCAAGTAAATATTAATTAGGAACAAAGTAAAGATGAAGATCTATAAAAGAAAGTTAGAAAGGTTCATGAGTTTAACATTTATCTGTATAGAATGATAAGGTTCATGAAACATGTATGTGTTACTTTCATACCATTTTTGAAGAAGGATCAATTATATTAACATCATACTTATTCATTATCTATTCATCCTTGAATTATAAAGATGTATAGGGACTTGAAAGAATACATCTGGTGGGATGGAATGAAGAGAGATATCACAAAGTTTGTATCTCGGTTCTTGGTATACCAGTAATTTCAGGATAAAATACAAAATTATACAGGGATGTTTCATCCATTACCCATACTAGAATGGAAATGGGAGAACATCACTATGGATTTTATCATTGGAAAAAATAAAACATCTAAAGGTTTTAATGTTATATGGGTGGTAGTTTATGGCCTTACTAAGTTAGCACACTTCATCACTATCACATAAGACTTCTCTCAGGATCATATTTCCAGGATATACATTAAAGAAGTGGTAAGGTTTCATGGAGTACCACATTCTATTGTATTAAATCAAGATCTGGGGTTTACCTCAAAGATATGGAGAATTATTCAGTAAGCACTGGATACATAATTGAGTTTCAGTACTACTTATCATCCTTGGATGTATGTTCAATCTGAAATAAAAATTCAAACCCTATAAAATATGTTGAAATATTATTCTTTAGATTTCAAAGTAGGTTGGGATCAACACCTTCATTTAGTTTATTTTTCTTACAAAAATAGCTTACAATTAAGAATTTAGATGGAACCTTATGAAGACCTCTATGGGAATAAATTTATAGATCCAACAAGTTGGGTTGAAGTTGGATAAAGAAAGCTATTGGTACCTAATATTTATAAATAATTGGTAGAGAAGGTTAGATTCATTCGATAGTATATCAAGGCAGCTCAAAGTTAGAAAAAAAAGTTTTATCGATAACCATCGGTGTGATCTAGAATTTAAAGTTAGTGAAATTGTGTTTCTTTGAATATCACCCTAGAAAAATTTATGATATTTTGTAATAAAAGGAATCTAATCCCTATGTATATTATTCCCTTTGAGATTCTTGATCGTTCTGGGACAGTAGCCTATCACTTGGCACTTTCTCTAAATCTCTCTCATGACCATGATGTGTTCCATGTATCTATCCTAGGGAAGCACATACCTAAACCTTAACATGTATTTCACTCATCAGTAATACCATTAGAGAAGGATATTTCTTACGAGGAATAACCATTTGAAATCTTGGACCGATCAGAGAAAGATCTATGAAACATGACCACTCACCTGGTCAATGTTTTGTAGAGAAACCACTAGTTAGAGAAAGCTATATGGGAACTTGAGGATATTATGAAATATAATTATCCTCATTTTTTTACCTAATTGATGAATTTGGAGGGGGAGATTCATTTTAAGTGGGGTATAATTTTACAACCTGAGTTTTTATGGACCTTTTTCAGAATAAATTAAATTTTCATTTATGTCTTACAATGCTCTAAGTCAAGCATTCCTTTCACATGGAAAATAAAATTTGTGTATGTTATATGGATCATTGACTTGTAATATATTATATGTAACATTTACTTGATTTTTGTTACATAGATCAACAACTTGTTGTATGTTACACGCAACATTGATTTTTATACGAAACATCATTTTATTGTTAAAATAATTTAACCGAGATAATTATAACCTAGATGTTAAAATTAGTAATATGAATAGTAATAACTAACTTTAAATATTTTATATAATTTTTTTATATAAATAAGAAATATTTATAACAAAATACATAATTTTTGGTAAAGTCTTTATATGTTTAAAAAATACTATATTATCAAATTAACTAATTTTCATGTCTTTCTGTGAAAAATAATAAAATTAATTTAGAATATTTTATAAATATAATTTGATAAAATAAAATTCATTTTTAAATTTATAATTTATAAATTATGTTATGGTGAATTGTTTGTATTTTTCTATAAAAGTTCATTTTTTTAATGAACAATGAAAAATACCTGATTTTAATTTGAAAATGATTTTTAAACTAATTTATTTATATGGTTAAACAGTGTTTTAATATGGTATAAAATTTTAATTATATTATATTTTTATAAATTAATCAAATTTAGGTAATTATAATCAATTTCATGATGATATTGGATATAAAATCATAGAAAACTTTTGATCATTTTTATTTTCAAACATTGTATTGTCGACCCGACTGTGGGATTAATTTTAAATTAATTACTACAACTTCTGTCATTATAATTTGTAAAAATTGATTCCATAATTTGAATTAGAATAATTTATAATGTCTAATATAGTCAAATTATTATTTTACCAAAAATATTAGTGAAAGTGACTAAAATTAATTACATCGATTAAGGTTAAATTAATCATATTAAGGGGCTAAAACATAACATTAAGGCCCAAAATGACCTATAAAATTTTCCAAAATCTATTTTATGACCATATTTAGACCCTATACTCCATTTTCTAAACTTTTTAACATTATTATATCAACTTGAAACATGAAAAAACATGGGAGTGATTCTCTCTTCAAATATTTACAAGAGCAACACTCATGCTTATTTATAAAAGGCCACCGCCTCTCCCTCTTCTTCACACCTCTCAAACCACTTAGGTTTGGAAAAGATATGACCAATTAAATTAACAAAATCCCTAACTTCCTCATTAAGTCATATATTTGGGAATAAATTCTTCCAAGGAAGCATTATGTCACAAACCAAAAGGAGTTACCTGATCAAGAGGTAACATCTTCTCTCGAGCTCTTTTATTTTATTTCCCTACTCCACCCCCTGCACACTTTTTATTCCGTAATTGTATAAAAAACAGTATCCAAAATGAACTATTATGTTTTTATTCTATGTTTTCAATATACACTTACACACACCTCCATCTAATGGGTAACGAACATACTGTTTACATGTACAGAGAACTACCGCCTCACATAACAATGATTGTTCATTTTTCCTTTACCACCTCTCATGGTGGACATTATGATAGGAAATTTATTAATATATGTTATATATTATATTTATTATTTATCTAATCTTAAATATTCCTTTTTCAACACATATCTTTTTACTTTCCATTTTTTTTAATATGATAATTCTGTTTGAGGAAGTTTGGACTATCGCCCCCTCAAAGTGATATGAATCGTTCATACACTAAATATATTTTATTAAAGATAGTTTTAGTGAATATATAATATAAATATATTATATCATAAATCTAATATAATAACTATATATATACATATATGTCTTTTACTTTCGTTATTTCAACACGACAATTAAACGGAAATAGTGTTCATGTGTACGTATGACCAACCCTCTCCATGAATGGTGTATTTCGTTTTATACTTATATATTCTATAGATTATTAAAATAAAAATAGACTTTATATACATGGTATTTATATAATGGTTTACATTATTCAAATAATTGTATAAATTCTAATTACCAAATATATAAAAAATTAATATACATACAGAGAATAAAGCGAATATTAGCCGAAGTGAAACCTTAACATAGAATTGTTAAAAATAAGGTAATATAAGGTCATAATAAAAACATATATTGTATTATATATAAGAATTTGGGTCTTTAAAATATTTATAACAAATTTATATTTATTATACAGTTTTTTTTTTTTGAATGATTGCGATGAGAGTCAAGACATAAGGTAAGGGGATTTCATCTCACTTTTTATTTCGGTGAGATACATACTTTATTCAACACCCGTTACTTTTGTTTGGTGTCTATACTACCCATGGATGTATTCTATGATTATTATAATTAAATTTATGGGTATTTACATATCCATTCTATTTTATTTATTTCATGGGGTTTATGTTTCAAAATTTATCGAATTTGTAAAATAGTTTTGTCTCAATTTTCATTTTTTGAGACTCATGTTTTGTTATGCACCTAAAATATTTTTCAAGGTGTATATACTTCCATTTGACATTTTATATCATGAATATCCTTCTTTTTGTGATATTTTAGGCTTTATGTAATTACCTTTTCTTACATGTATATTATGATCCCAAGTAACCAAGTATTATGAGTTTATTAAAATAATCCCATCACCTTTCAAGATTGTTAATGATTATGATTATTTGATGAAATATTATGATCTATCTCTAAATAAGACTAATGAGTTTACTTTTACTATGTTTATTCAAGATATAACCATTTATTATTACCATTTTTTCAATCTTTGGTACTTAATATAATTAAGAAAAAAATTAAGAAAATCTGACTGTATTTCCCTCTTAGGTCAGAAACCTGTTTTATATCAAAAACCATGTTTTAAAAAATGTTTTAAAATACGTTTTCAAATGATCCTTGAAGATAATTTTCAAGTAAAAAAGATTTTAAATTTTTTTTATTATTTTAAAATCTTTCTTTGTGAGTTTTCAAAGCTTTTTTCAAAGAACAAATTTTCAAAAGTTTTATGTTTTTACAATCTTTTTTCAGTGAAAAAACGATATTTTACTTAAGAAGTGTTTTTAAAAGATATTTAATAAATATTTCCCATATAAGATAGCACCCATTTGTTTCACTCATTCCTTTTTGTGGAAATTATACAGTGTTTCCATTAATATTCTTTATCTGAATGGATTATGTTTTGATGGAATTATGTTTAAAAAACCTGTTTCTCTTTCACGGGTTATATGATTTTGAAACATACTTATTTTCAAGGGTTATTCTTTTGATGAAATGATTATGAAACCTGTATATTTTTTCATAGGTTATAAAATGATTACTAGTTTATGATACCCATTTAATTTCATGGGTTATGATATGATTATTTATGATCTTGTGTAACATGTATGTATGATTTCATTATGAGATAGGTGGGACTAATATCTCCCTCTAATTCATTGGTTAAGGATTTATATCTCTTGATATATAATAATATGGTCTTGGGAATGAACCTTGACTACTCAGATGGCCATGGGAGTGAACCATGACTACCAAAATGGAAGGAGGAGTGAACTCATGCTACTAAGATGGCCATGAGAGTGAACCATGACTACCAAGATGGTATAGGGAGTGAACCCTTTCTAATAAGATATTCATGGTAGTGATAACTTGGCTACTATGGAAATAATATTATATTCTTGTGTGTTTTCCACAATTCCATGTTTTATTATTATTTTATTCTTTCCTGGCTTGTCTTCTTTATTTACTTATGATTCATGCCTTATGAACTTCCATGCTTTATGCCATGATTCATGTATAAGATATTTGATATACAGTGTATCATCTTATATTTTCATGATCATGTTCTCATGCCCTTATCCTCATTATTATTCTTATATATCTCTTTTTTAGCCTTATTGAGAATTTTATCTCACCCCTTTTTGTGTTTCCTTCCCCCATGTTATAAAGATATATATTATTTTTGATGTGTCTCAAAAGGTTGATATTCAAGAAGAACCTAGTGGGAGATTATGTATCTCATTTATGTACCAGTTTTTAAGTTTCCTTCTTTCCAGATGCACTAAACTAGTATGGTCTTTGGACGACTGTTTGTATAATTTTTTAAGTAGTCCATAAAAGTTATGTACTTTTAATGTATTTCAAGCCAGGGTCACTATATACTTACCATATTTCTTCAATAAAGAATAATCCACATCCATTTTGAGAGTAAAACTATTTGTTGAAGTTATGACATCTATCTTATTATTGTTTCATTGAAAGTAAAGACATACCTAGTGGTGCTCTTCCAAATGTATCCATCACTTCCAAAATCAGATCCAATAAACCCTTATATCATTTCATATGTTCTAAAGTAAAGTTTCATGCTTATAGAAAAATTTAAGTACTATAGAATCTACATCCCAACCTATATATGATCTCTTTTGGGATTAAACATTAATCTAATGACAAAACCCACTATTTGACCAATGTATATACAAATAAAAACAATGGAATACATCAGGATTCTAAATTCCAATTCATATAGAATCTTTAACATTTACTCTAACTTATATTTTATTCATGTTTCATTCTTATTTATTATCTTGAAGTGTCTATCTAGTTTTTTTTCATCATTTTCACTTCTCCCATTCCAAATCACTCCACTACATTCTAAACATAATCTAAATGGATCAGGTAAAATGTATTGGAACTTAATTCACTCACAATCCACATCCCAAAAATCCATTTCATTGAACCAATATTATTAGTCTCAAAGATTATGGACAATTAATCCTTTATTTTTTTGATCATTTCCATTATCATACCTAGAATATTTATATCATCATTGTAGAGAAGTAAGATAATGAAACTTCCATCATCAAAAAAATTCTAATAACAGAAATAGTTTTAATTTCTCTAGATGTAATTTTTCTCCTTTATAAATTCATTAAACATTAGATTTCAATTCCTTGGATCCTATTGAAAACCATAAATGATTTGGTTGAGCTTTCACATAATATACTTATTGCAATCATCCATGAAACCAACTCGATGATCCATATATATTTCCCCATCTATGTCCCTATGAAGGAATGATATCTTTATGTTCAACAATTAAATATATAATTCTTCCATGTAAAACATACTCAACACTATATAAATATTTATATGTTTAACTATCAGTGAAAATATCTTAGATAAATCCACACCTTCCATTTGTAAACACACGTTTTATGACTAATCTATCGTTATTCATCTTCCTACCATTTACTTCTTCCTTCAGTTGATATACCCATTTATTTTAAATTAATTTTTCAAAAAATGTCTCTTTATCAGTACCCATGTTCTAAAAATGTGGATGGAATCAATATCATCCCTCCCAGATAACTCCAACTTATTCAAGTATTTAAAACTTTTTCCCCATTTTAGGATATTAATTTTATATGATATTCAAGTACTATAGATCACTCATGTACATATGAACTTTATTCCTAAATCTAGTGGATCAATATAAATCCCTCTATAGACTATATCTTTTTGATATTGTATCTTATAGAGTTTTATCTTCCAAATATTTTTCTTTGTCGTCTTCACTCTATAAGATCTATAGTACATTAAACCTCATAAATACCATCAGAATTTGAATACCTTTTAGAATACCCTTCAGAAAGTATTGTGTTTTTGGTACTTATGTGCTTCATGAATTCTCAAGAACATATGTTTCTTCTAAAAATTCATTCAATTGAACTTCAACCAGTGATGATTCATTCTCTCATCATGATTCTCTATTAAGTTATAATACTTTCATTGGATATCTTATTTTAAGATTAATTTTTTTCAATACTTCTCAATGTTTTTTCTTATAGTCAAAAACAAAAATCTTTCTTATTATAACCAACAAAGTAAAATGCTTGAGACTTAGCCTATAGCCTATATCTTTCCTTGTATTTAGTGTGTACAAAAGTAAGTAATTCAAAGATGTTAAGATGGGTGAAATAAACTTTCCTTCTAAACCAAAATAAATTTGATAGATCCTTCCTTAATGAATAAAAAGGACTCATGTTGATTGAGTAAGTCACACAGTTCACCAATTTCACCCAAAATACATTAGGGAATCCCATGTGAATTGTCATACTCATTTCTTTTTCAACTAATGGATGATTTATTTTGTAAATAACTAAATTATGTTTTGAATTAATTATTATGGTACTCCCGATATATATTAATTTCCTATAGTATGACCTTTAAAACTATTTGTGTCTATATTCTCCACTATTATCTTACCTTACACATTTCACCTTGTGTATGGTCTTCTTCTCCACCATAGATCTCTATCGAATAAAGATTCTAAAAATCCAGTACTTTTCGTTGATTAAGATCAACCACAGTTTCAGTATTTCATCATTGATGAAAGTTATATAGTATAGTAACACTCAATTAGAAAAAAAAATATTAATTCTCTATACATCCATATGAACAAACATTAACTTACAAATCTTTGGCGTATTTATAACACCCCGAGATTTTTTGAGAAATATTATTTTAATTACTTTGATGTCCTGTGTCGTATGCTACACCAAGATTCTCTTGCGCTATAACCAACACTGTATTAGCTTACAGTATATGCAAACACTATTCTAGGCTTGTGTTGCACGCCAGATCAACCTTCCTTGATAGTGTGTGTTATACGCAATACTGAGTTTCATTAAACGAGATATTATTATAATATTGTTATGAACTAGCCGTTATGAATAGTAATACTCACTTTTTGAAATTTTATAAATTTTATCTTTAAAAATAGATTTCATTTTTGGATTCGGAATATCGAAATTAGCCTAGGGTGAATTTTTGGTATTTTTCTGAAAACTTTCAATTTTTGATGAATAGTGAAAACACTGGGATACTATTTAAAAACCAAATTTTTATTTAAATAATTATTTATTTAAATTTATTTTAGGTCAAAATTGATACATAATACCTATATAAGTTCAATTTAATTCATTGGAGTCATTTTATAATAATTTTAGATATATAAAAATTTTATTGAACTTTTCACCGTCTTTTACCCACCTTTTAGGAGAATTTGAAAATTTACATAAAACTTAATTTTACCGCTTCTGTGAGTGGAATTTTGAAAATCTTAGAGACACGGTTAATATCAAGGAGTAAATTTGGTTCAATAAGATAAAAATAATTTTTTTGAATAGTAACTTTTTACTTTTATTTACCACGGTTAAAAGTAAATAGGGTAATTAAGGGTAAAATGATATTATTATAACCCTAAAACTTGAACTAATTATATTGGATAAGTGTAATTAGACCAAAAAAACCTTAGGAATAAAATATTACCCTTTAGGTCCACTTATATTAGATTAGGACATTTAGTATTATTTCATTTAAAGAAGAGTTAAAATAGTTAAAATCAAAGTTTAATAACTAAATAATTTTTAATATAGGTTTATACAAAAGATAAATTAGACTATAAATATTCATTAGAAAGATAAAAAGATATCATACATAATTTTATTTTATTTATAATTTTAAAACATTAATTAATTTAATTTATTTATGATACAATGATGATGCATTAATTACCTTATTAATGAAATATTAACATAATTATTAATATAAATACCCAAATAAATGTAATTTGAGACTTTTTATAAATTACACTAATTTTTTAGGTTAAAATGACATTATTTTATTGATTAAATTAACTTTTTTCGAAATAATAATGCTATTATAATTTTCACAAAAATCAATTACCAAATAGTGTCAAAATTGACATAAAATAGTTTTTAAAACAAATATTATATTATTAATTGTTATTCCATTTATAAAAATCTAAGGTTTGGAAAAATGACTTAGATAAGGTTATATATATTAATAATTAACCACTTGGGGTTATTTTGGCTTTTTATAGTAAGTTTATTAACCATATAGTGTAAGAAAACAAGAAGACGCGGTAAAAGTTAAATTATTTAACTTAGAGTTAAACTTAAATGATAAGGTTAAGATACTAACCTAAACTTGTCTAAAACCTATTGGTTGAAATGATTTCGACCCATCCCCACTTTATATTCTAAATAAGTCACTTTGGAGCCATTATAAACCCAATATGACTTTATTATAAAATAATATTTTATGTTTTTCCTAAAATTCCCCTCTCCTCCCTTATAAAAGGGAACCTCCTCCCTCTTCTATTTACACAATTTTGAGCCTTAAAGCTCATACAAACCCTGAAAATATCCCTTATCACCTTCCCTAGAAATATTATAGAGGATTCGGTCTCCTCAAAAGACCAACTCTAGTGCCTTAAGTGGAAGCTTAAAAGAGGTACGTCGAAGAATAGGTAATCTCTTCTACCTATTCTTTCAAGTTTCTTTCTTCTTCAACTTATTATTATTTAGTTGTTTCAATATGAGGTAATAACATAATTATCACTAATATACTAATATGTTATTATAAATATGAAACAATCCCATTTCACCTTCTATCCATCCTATGGAAAACGAAATCACCGCGCGTGCGTACGTATGGAATACCGTCTCCACGCCGTGGTATAATCTGTTTTTCCAACACCACCTTACATGGATGGTTATAATGGTTTAAAGAATAAATATATATGGTTATTATGATATGATACTAATTCTTATGTATTCTATCATTCACTTCAATACAATTCCACAATCATGGGAATGATATCATCGCTCGTGCGTACGTATGGCCTACCGTCTCCACATTGTGATGTGACTCGTTCTACATGATCTTCATTGAATAATGATTATATAAATGTATTTAATGAATAAATATGATATATATTATACTAATACCATTCTATAAATGATGTATTAATAACCTAAAAAATAATAATAATAATTTATTCGACAAAACACGCATAAGAACATAAAGCAATGAACACCCGAATAACAAGTAGCAATGAAATATTATTAATAAGAAGATAAGAATATGACAATATATGATATCATAACAATGAATATGATTCTGTAATAATTCAATGACATAATTTAAATCATTATACAAGAGTTTCGGATATGTACGAAGCATATCGGACCTAAGGTAAGGAAAAATCTCACAAATCTCAATTTTTATCCGAGATTATTTATACTTCGGTATTCACTGGGGCATATTTATCATCTACATACATGTTTCATTAATATTTAATATTATTTCTATCCTCCTAAAATTTTTTAAATCCAATTTTACCCATTGGTGAGTTTTTAGTAAAAGATATGTAAGGAATCTTTTGTCATTTTTAGTACGAGGTACTTTTTGATTTTTCCGACAAAAGTACGAGAAGAATGTTTTTTTAACTTATACGGCATGAATGGATTTTTATGATTTCTTAGAAAATTATTTAAATTAAGATTCCATTAACAGTTTTCAAGTTTATTTTTAATTAACTTCTTTTAGTTTAAAATTGTATTACATGTTAAGAAAAGAAAAATGATTTTGAAGTAAAAAATATATTTTCCTCAAGAATGGTGTTCAAGTGTTTTATCAAAATTATTTTCCATCTAAGATAATATAGGGTTCGGTTTCTATACCTATTTTTACATTGAATTTATTATGTTATGATGGAATTATTTTTATTAAGTCCTTTTATCTTATATATATTATGTTATGATGGCATGATGTTTAATAATCCCATTTTTATTACATGGGTTATGCTATGATATATGATTTATGATTTTGTGGCACACATGAGAATGGTATCATTATGAGATGGGTGGGACCTATATATCCCTCCAATGTATTGGGTAAAGATTTATATCTCCTGATATAGACATGGCTAGAACAGTAAGTTAATTTGGTTCGGTGATACAGGACTGGAACGTGGAGTGAACTCGATTTAGAAAGGGACTTTGTCCACTAAGATGGTCTTGGCAGCAATTACTTGGCTACTATGGAAATCATTTCATGTGCTTAATGGTTTTCCACAATTACATGTTTTATTACCAGGTTATTTTATCATGATTGATGTTCCTTTATGATATATTCCTTATGTACTTCCAAGATTTACGTCTTTGCTCAAGATTTTGATGTTTAGATTTTATGTTCATGTTTTTTCATTCAAATATTTAGGGATTTTTTTATGTTCTCTATGTATACCCTTACTGAGAATTTGAGCTCACCCTTTTTATGTTTTCTTTTCCCCAGGATATAAAGAAAGGTTTTAGGTAAGAAAACAAAAGAGGAATATCTTTATGGGAGATGTTTAAGATCTTTCACCATGATTATAAGATTATTTTTCTTAGTTTCCAAAGACACTAAACTATTACGGTCCTTGTGTGTTTTTTTATGTATTAAATATCCCGAAAAAGTAATATAATGTCTATATAGGTCAAGTACAGATCTCTACAGTTGGTATCAAAGGAAAGGTTTAGTTAACCTTTGGAAACTAGGATGCAAAAACTTTAGTGAAATCCCTTGAGATATTTCTAAGGTATGTCTAGGGATGTCTCTAAGGTTAAGTATACGTATAGGTTATAGTCCTATAAATACGGTAACGATCTTAGAATTTAACTTAAGATGTTAGATATTGAAGGTAATCCCCCTTGATTATGATTTTTCCATCTCACAATATTCTTTTTGGGTTTTAGAAAATGGCTGGAAATAGGAAGATTCACGATAATGGAGGATATACTGGAAATTGGAATTATATTCTTCATGAGAAAAGAAATGAAACGGGATATAGAAGTCCAAACATCGTTATTATGCCTAATCATCAATCTTATAATATGATCAATAATCTCAACTTTGGAAAGTATCCCAACTCAGCTAATAAGAGAAAGATGGAGTTTTATGATGATCATAGAGGAAAGAAATTTCAATTTCCCTCATGTAAATCTTGTGGGAAGAGGCATCAAGGATAATGTTTCAAAGGAACTGGAAGATGCTTTGGGTGTGGAAAAAAAGGACACAAAGCCAGTAATTGTAAAGGAAAAGGTTCAGTTATCACCATGGACAAGTGTAATGGTATTTCTAAGACATCAACAACGGTTAAATGTTTTAAATCTGGAATGTACGGGCATTATGAAAACCAATGCCCTAAGGGAAAATCTCATGAAGAGAATCAGCATGGTCATATGGGTAGTATTTATGTGGATGATGATGAAGAGACTACAAATGATATATGAGATGAAAGAAATGATGAATCTTAGTAAGTGGTTTAAGAAGGTAGTGTAATGATTGTATGTTTATCAAGAATAATGTATGGTACTATGGAATAAAGAAAAATCGAAGGATTGTTACACTGTTGTCTTTTCTTGAGTTTTTTAAAGTATATGATGAATGGTACCGGTAACCATGAAAGGTTATTCAGATATTTTTGGAATGTAGATGATATGTGCATAATGAAAGTATAAGGAGATAATGAGATGTTTGATAGTATTAATGAGCTCATGACTGGTATAATGACAAAGTGATATCATGGTTTTAGTATACAAAATTTTGGGATTTTGGTATGTGGAAAGATATAACTTTTGACAAAATTCATGTTTTCACTAAGGTTCAATGGGTACTCATGTTTTAATAGAATACATGATTAAGGAATTCAAATGTTTCTAATGTGACCAACAAGATATATATATATATTATGATATACGGGCGATAAAAGATTGTATTCAATGCTTGGTAGATGACCTTTCTAGTAATAATTTTATTTATAATATGAGATTGGACATAAGTATTTTGGATAAACCTAAATATTGGAATAGAATAAGTTTGACATCAGATAGTATTTTTTAAGGCTAGAACTTTTTGTTATGTTATAATAGTATAGTTTTAGAAAAAGGACAACCCGTAGGATGAGCGACAACCCATCGCATCGGACAGGGATGCGGGAATCGAACCCACAACCAAAGTGTGACAGGCCTTTATCCCCTACCACTGGCCTACAGGAAGTCCCTGGTTAGTAGAAACTAGTTTTATTTTATTAAGCGCTATGATAGATGAAGTATAAGTCCATTTTTGGAACCATATACGATTAATCTCACCATAATATGGACTTATAACTTTTGATAACCTTGTGTTTGAGATAGATGGAATGATGTATCATTCTATCGCATGATCTACTAATACTTTACAAAAGACAAATTCAACTTTATTTCTTTAAGAGATGATGTATAAATTGTTCAAGGCACAAACAACATTAAGATAGTACCAAAATCAATTAAGTATTTATTTTAATTCAAAAATTCTTCAACATTAGGGAAATGATCTTGAAAACCAAAAATGTTGTCCCAGTGCCCTCTTATATGATGAATCAGATGGTACCTTAGATCATCACAAATTTATGGCTTTATGATTGTTGTATTTTTCATAGCCATGTTCTCTACCACTCTTCATCTAAACATGATGGTTATATTTCTCTTCCATATCCATATTTTCACCTATGTTGTCCTATGTGGAAACCCAGGGCAAAGTTACTTTGGGTGACTGTTATGATTCTAACATTCCTTTTTAAAATGAAGTTTTAGTATTACTTTTTATGATGTGGGTTTCTATGAAAGAAACTTTCAAGTAGTAAACCATTTATAACCCCGACGAATTTTGAGGGCGAAATTCATTTTAAGGGGGGTAGAATGTAACACCCCGAAATTTTATGAAAAAAATTATTTTAATTACTTTGATGTCTTGTGTTGTACGCTACACCAAGATTATCTTGCACTATACGCAACACCGTATTGGCTTATAGTATACGCAAACACTATTCTAGGCCTGTGTTGCACGCTAGAGCAACCTTTCTCAATAACATGTGTTATACGCAATACCGAGTTTCACTAATGGAGATATTATTATAATATTATTATGAACTAGCCGTTATGAATAGTAATACCCACTTTTTGAAATTTTATAAATTTTATCATTAAAATGGACTTCATTTTTGGATTTTCAATATCAAAATTATCCTAGGGTGATTTTTTGGTATTTTTCTGAAAACATTCAATTTTTGATGAATAGTGAAAACACTGGGTTACTATTTAAAAACCGACATTTTATTTAAATAATTATTTATTTAAATTTATTTTAGGTCAAAATTGATACATAATACCTATATAAGTTCAATTTAATTCACTTGAGTCATTTTATAATAATTCTAGATATATGAAAATTTTATTGAACTTTTCACCGTCTTTTACCCACCTCCTAGAAGAATTTGAAAATTTACATAAAACTTAATTTTACCGCTTCTCTGAGTGGAATTTAGAAAATCCAAGAGACATGGTTAATATCAAGGAGTAAAATGTGGTTCAATATGATAAAAATAATTTTTGGTGAATAGTAACTTTTTACTTTTATTTACCACGGTTAAAAGTAAATAGGGTAATTAAGGGTAAAAATGATATTATTATTACCCAAACACATGTCCTAATTCTATTGGACAAGTGTAATTTGACCAAAAACAACATTAGGAATAAAATATTACCCTTTAGGTCCACTTGGATTAGATTAGGACATTTATTATTATTTTATTTAAAGAAGAGTTAAAATAGTTAAAATCAAAGTTTAATAACTAAAAAAAATTTAATATAGGGTTATACATAAGATAAATTAGACTATAAATATTCATTAGAAAGATAAAAATATTTTCTATATTATTTT
The DNA here is from genome assembly GCA_963277665.1 of Viscum album. Lineage (NCBI taxonomy): Eukaryota > Viridiplantae > Streptophyta > Magnoliopsida > Santalales > Viscaceae > Viscum > Viscum album. The sequence goes on from OY728142.1 coordinate 283,006,083, forward strand.
ATTTTATTTATAATTTCTATACATTAAATAATTTAATTTATTTATGACACAATGATGATGTAGTAATTACATTATTAATGAAATATTAACATAATTGATGTTATAAATACCCAAATAAATGTAATTTGAGACATTTTATAAATTCCACTAATTTTTTAGGTTCATATGACATGTTAGAATTGATTAAATTAACTTTTTTTGAACTAATAATTCTTTTATGATTTTCAAAAATATCAATTACCAAATAGTGTCAAAATTAACATAAAATAGTTTTTAAAACAAATATTATATTATTAATTGTTATTATATTCCTAAAAATCTAATCATCGGCCAAATGACTTATATAAGGTTATATATATTAATAATGAACCACTTGGGGTTATTTTTTTGTTATATTAATTTTATTAACCATATTGTTAAGAAAACAAGAAGACACGGTAAAAGTTAAATTATTTAACTTAGAGTTAAATCTAAATGATAAGGTTAAAATAGTAACCAAAACTTGTCTAAAACCATTTGGTTGAAGTTATTTCGACCCATACCCACTTTCTATTTGAAATAAGTCACTTTGGAGCCATTATAAACCGAATATGACTTTATTATAAAATAATATTTTAAGTTTTTCCTAAAGTGCCCCTCTCCTCCCTTATAAAAGGGCACCTCCTCCCTCTTCTCTTTACAAAATATTGAGCCTTAAATATCATCCAAACCCTGAACATTTCCCTTTTAAACTTCCCTAGAAATATTATAGAGATTATTGTCTCCTCAAAAGACCAACTCTAGTGCCTTAAGAGGAAGCTTAAAAGTGGTGTGTCGAAGAAGAGGTAATCTCTTCTACGGATTCTTTCAAGTTTCTTTCTTCTTCAACTTATTCTTATTTAGTTGTTTCATTATAAAGTAATAACATAATTATCAATAATATACTTATATGTTATTATAAATATGAAACAATCCCATTTCACCCTCTATCCATCCAACGGAAAACAAAATCACCGCGCATGCTACGTACGGAATATCATCTCCACGTCGGGGTGTAATCTATTTTTCCAATACCACATTACATGTATGGGTATAATGGTGTAAATAATATATATATATATATATATATTATTAAATGATACTAATTCTTATATATTCTATCATTCACTTCAAAACAATTCAACAATCAGGGGAATGATATCATCGCTCGTGCGTACGTACGACCTACCGTCTCCAAGATGTGATGTGACTCGTTCTACATGATCTTCATTGAATAATGATTATATAAATGTATTTAATGAATAAATATGATATATATTATACTAATACCATTATATAAATTATGTAGTTATAACCAAAAATGAAAAATAAAAATTTATTCGACAAAACACGCATAAGAACATAAAGCAATGAACACTCGAATAACAAGTAGAAATGAAATATTATTAATGAGAAGATAAGAATATGAGCATATATGATATCATAACAATGAATATTATTCTTTAATAAGTCAATGAAATAATTTAAATCATTATACAGGAGGTTCGGATATGTATGAAGCATATCGGACCTAAGGTAAGGAAAAATCTCACAAATCTCAATTTTTATCTGAGATTGTATATACTTCGGTATTCACTGGGGCATATTTATCATCCACATACATGTTTCATTAATATGTAATATTATTTCTATCCTACTAAAAAAATTTAAATCTAATTTTACCCATTGGTGAGTTTTTAGTAAAATATATGAAAGGAATATTTTTTCGTTTTTAGTACGAGGTACTTTTTGACTTTTTTTTACCAAAGTACAAGAAGAAAGTTTTTTTTAACTTATAGAGCATGAATGGATTTTTATGATTTCATAGAACATTATTTCCATGAATATTCCTTTAAAAGTTTTCAAGTTTATTTTTAATTAATTATTTTTAGTATAAAATTGTTTGACATGTTAAAAAATTAAAATTGTTTTTGAAGTAGAAAGGATATTTTCCTCAAGAATGGAGTTCAAGTGTTTTATCAAAATTATTTTCCATCTAAGATAATATAGGGTTATGTTTCTATCCCTATTTTTACATTGAATTGATTATGTTATGATGTAATTATATTTATGAAGACCTTTTATCTTATATGGATTATATTATGATGGCATGATGTTTAAGAATCCCATTTTTATTACATGGGTTATGCTATGATATATGATTTATGATTTTGTGGGACACTTAAGAATGGTATCGTTTTGGGATGGGTGGGACCTATATCTCCCTCCAATGCATTGTGTAAAGATTTATCTCTCATGATATAGACATGTATGGAATGTTAAGTTAATCCAGTTCAGTGATACAAGACTAGAACGAGGAGTGAACTTGATTCAGAAAGGGACTTTTTCCACTAAATGGTCTTGGTAGCAATGCCTTGGCTACTATGGAAATCATATCATGTGATTAATGGTTTTCCACAATTACATGTTTTATTCCCATTCTATTTATCATTATTGATGTTCCTTTATGATATATTCCTTACGTACTTCCAAGATTTATGTCTTTGCTCAAGATTTTGATGTTTAGGTTTTATGTTCATGTTTTTATAATCATATGTTTCTGGATTGTTTTATGTTCTCTATGTTTACCCTTACTGAGAATTTGAGATCACCCTTTTTATGTTTTCTTTTCCCCAGGATATAAAGAAAGGTTTTAGGTAAGAAAACAAAAGGGGAAGATCTTTATGGGAGATGTTTAAGATCTTTTACCATGATTAGAAGATTATTTTTCTGAGTTTCCAAAGACACTAAACTATTACGGTCCTTGTGTGTTTGTTTTTGTTATGTATTAATTATTCCGCAAAAGTAATTTAAAGTCTATGTATGTCAAGTACGGGTCTCTACATTTGGTATCAGAGGAAAGGTTTAATTATCCTTTGGAAACTAGGGTGCGAAAACTTTAGTAAAATAACTGGAAATATTTCTAAGGTATGTCTAGGGATGTCTCTAAGGTTAAGTATATGTATAGGTTATAGTCCTATAACTATGGTAACAATCTTAGAATTTAACTTAATATGTTATATATTAAAGTTACTCCCCCTTGCTTATGATTTTTCCCTCTCAAAATATTCTTTTTGGGTTTTGGAAAATGGCTAGAAATAAGAAGATTCACGATAATATAGGATATGATGTACAGTGGAATGATATTCTTCATGAGCAACCAAATGAAACAGGATTTGAAGTCCAAACATCGTTTTTATGCCTAATCAGAAATATCGTAATATGATCAACAATCGCAACTTTCATAAGTATCCAAACTCAGCTAATAAGAGAAAGATGGAGTTTCATGATGATCATAGAGGAAAGAAAGTTCAATTTCCCTCATGTAAATCTTGTGGGAAGAGGCATCAGGGAAATGTTTCAAAGGAACTGTAAGATGCATTGGGTGTGGAAAAGAAGGAAATAGAGCCATTAATTATAAAGGAAAAGGTTCAGTTAACACCATGGAAAAGGATAATGGTATTTATAAGACATAAACAAGGGTTAAATGTTTTAAATGTGGAATTTACGAGCATTATTCAAACCAATTCCCTAAGGGAAAATCTCATGAAGAGAATCAGCATGGTCATATGGGTAGTATATATGTCGATGATGATAAGAGACTACAAATGATATATAAGATGAAAGAAATTATGGATCTCAGTCAATGTTTTAAGAAGGCTGTGGAATGATTATATGTTTATCAAGAATAATTTATGGTACTATGGAATAAAGAAAAATCTAAGGATTGTTACACGGTTGTCTTTCCCTGAGTTTTTGAAAGTATATGATGAATGGTACTGGTAACCATGAAAGGTTATCAAATATTTTTGGAAGGTAGATGATATGTGCATAATGAACAGATAAGGAGATAATGATATGTTTCATGGTATTAATGAGTTCATGACTGGTATAAGGACAAAGTGATATCATGGTTGAGTATACATAATTTCGGGATTTTGGTATGTGGAAAGAGTTAACTTTTGACAACATTCATGTTTTCACTAAGGTTCAATGGGTACTCATGTTTCAAGAGAATACATGATTAAGTAATTCAAATGTTTTGAATGGGACTAACAAGATATATATATATATATATATATATATATCTTATGATATACGGGCGATAAAATATTGTATTCAACGCTTGGTAGATGACCGTTCTAGTAATCATTTTATTTATACTATGAGATTGGACAGAAGTATTTTGGTTAAACCTAAAGATTCGAATAGATTAATTTAGACATCAGATAGTATTTTTTAAGGCTAGAACTTTTTGTTATGTTATAATAGTATAGTTTTAGAAAAAGGACAACCCGTAGGACGAGCGATAACCCGTCGCGTCGGACAAGGATGCGGGAATCGATCCTATAACTAAAGTGTGACAGGCCTTTATCGCTTACCACTGGCCTACATGAATTCCCTGGTTAATAGAAACTAGTTTTATTTTATTAAGTGCTATGATATATGATGTATAAGTCCATTTTTTGAACCATATACGATTAATCTCACCGTAAGATGAACTTATAACTTTTGCTAACCTTATATTTGAGATAGATGGAATGACCTATCATTCTATCGCATGATCTACTAATACTTCCCAAAAGACAAATTCAACTTCATTTCTTTAAGATATGAAGTGGAAATTGTTCAAGGCACAAACAATATTAATATTGTACCAAAATCAAGTAAGTATTTATTTTAATTCAAAAATTCTTCAACATTAAGGAAATGATCATGAAAACCAAAAATGTTGTCCTACTGCCCTCATATCTGATGAATCATATGGTACCTTAGATCATCACAAATTTATGGCTTTATGATTGTTGTATTTTTTATAGACATGTTATCTACCACTCTTCATCTAAATATGATGGTTAGATTTCTCTTCCATATCCATATTTTCACCTATGTTGTCCTATGTGGAAACCTAGTGCAGAGTTACTTTGGGTGACCGTTATGATTCTAACTTTCCTTTTTAAAATGAAGTTTTAGTATTCCTTTTTATGATGTGGGTTTCTATGAAAGAAAATTTCAAGTATTAAACCATTTATAACCCCGGCGAATTTTGAGGGTGAAATTCATTTTAAGGGCGGTAGAATGTAACACCCCGAGATTTTATGAGAAATATTATTTTAATTACTTTGATGTCTTGTGTTGTACGCTACACCAAGATTATATCGTGCTATAACAAACACTGTATTAGCTTATAGTATACGCAAACACTATTCTAGGCTTGTGTTGCATTCTAGAGCAACCTTCCTCGATAGCGTGTGTTATACGCAATACCGAGTTTCACTAAACGAGATATTATTATAATATTATTATGAACTAGCTGTTATGAATAGTAATACCCACTTTTTTAAATTTTATTAATTTTATCTTTCAAAATGGATTTCGTTTTTGGATTCGGAATATCAAAATTATCCTAGGGTGAATTTTTTGTATCTTTCTGAAAACTTTCAGTTTTTGATAAATAGTGAAAACACTAGGTTACTGTTTAAAAACCGACTTTTTATTTAAATAATTATTTATTTAAATTTATTTTAGGTCAAAATTGATACATAATACCTATATAAGTTCAATGTAATTCATTGGAGTCATTCTATAATAATTTTAGATATATAAAATTTTATTGAACTTTTCACCGTCTTTTACCGACCTCCAAGGAAAATTTGAAAATTTACATAAAACATAATTTTAACGCTTATGTGAGTGTAATTTCAAAAATCCGAGAGACACGGTTAATATCAAGGAGTAAAATGTGGTTCAATAAGATAAAAATAATTTTTTTTGAATAGTAACTTTTTACTTTTATTTACCACAGTTAAAAGTAAATAGGGTGATTAAGGGTATAAATGATATTATTATTACCGTAACACATGTTTTAATTCTATTTGATAAGTGTAATTAGACCAAAAACAACCTTAGGAATATAATATTACCCTTTAGGTCCACTTGGATTAGATTAGGACATTTATTATTATTTTATTTAAAGAAGAGTTAAAATATTTAAATTAAAAGTTTAATAACTAAAACATTTGTAATATATGGTTATACATAAGATACATTCGACTATAAATATTAATTATAAAGATAAAAAGATTTCCTAAATAATGGTATTTTATTTATAATTTCTATACATTACAAAATTTAATTTATTTATGACACAATGATGACGCAGTAATTACCTTATTAATGAAATATTAACATAATTGATGTTATACATACCCAAATAAATGTAATTTTAGACTTTTTATAAATTAAAATAATTTTTTAGATTAATATGACATGTTAGTATGGATTAAAATAACTTATTTAGAACTAATCATGTTGTTATGGTTTTCACAAAAATCAATTACCAAATTGTGTCAAAATTGACATAAAATAGTTTTTAAAACAAATATTATATTATTAATTTTTATTCTATTTTTAAAAATATAAGGTTTGGAAAAATGACTTATTTAAGGTTATATATATTAATAATGAACCACTTGGGGTTATTTTGGCCTATTATAGTAAGTTTATTAACCATATAGTGTAAGAAAACAAGAAGACTTGGTAAAAGTTAAATTATTTAACTTATAGTTAAATCTAAATGATAAGGTTAAAATAGCAACCTAAAATTGTCTAAAACTTATTGGTTGAAATAATTTCTACCTATACCCACTTTATCTTCTAAATAAGTCTCTTTGGAGCCATTATAAACCGAATATGACTTTATTAAAAAATAATATTTTAAGTTTTTTCTAAAGTGCCCCTCTCCTCCCTTATAAAAGGGAACCTCCTCCCTCTTCTCTTTAAACAATTTGTAGCCTTCAATCTCGTCCAAAACCTTACCATTTCCCTTCTCAACATCCATATAAATATTATAGAGGTTATGGTCCCCTCAAAATACCAACTCTAGTTCCTTAAGAGGAAGCATAAAAGAGGTGTGTCGAAGAAGAGGTAATCTCTTCTACCGATTATTTCAAGTTTCTTTCTTCTCCAAGTTCTTCTTCTTTCGTTGTTTAATTAGAATGTAATAAAATAAGTATCACTAATATACTTATATGTTATTATAAATATTAAACAACCCCATTTCACCTTCTATCCATCCTACGGAAAATGAAATCACCGTGCGTGCGTAAGTACGGAATACCGTCTCCACATCGTGGTGTAATCTGTTTTTCCAACACCACCTTACATGGATCGTTATAATGGTGTAAATAATAAATATATATGGTTAATATGACATGATACTAATTCTGAGATATTCTATCATTAACTTAAATACAATTCCATAATCATGGGAATGATATCATCGCTCGTGCGTACGTACGGCCTACCGTCTCCACGATGTGATGCGACTCGTTCTACATGATCTTCATTGAATAATGATTATATAAATATATTGAATGAATAAATATGATATATATTATACTAATACCATTATATAAATGATTTATCTATAACCTAAAAAGAATAATAATAATTTATTCGACAAAACATGCATAAGAACATAAAGCAATGAACACCCGAATAACAAGTAGCAATGAAATATTATTAATAAGAAGATAAGAATATGACCATATATGATATAATAAAAATGAATATGATTATTTAATAAGTCAATGAAATAATTTAAATCCTTATACAGGTGTTTTGGATATGTATGAATCATATCGGAACTAAGGTAAGGGAAAATCTCACAAATCTCAATTTTTATCCAAGATTGTTTATACTTCAGTATTCACTGGGGAATATTTATCATCCACGTCCATGTTTCATTAATATGTAATATTGTTTCTATCCAACTAAAATTGTTTAAATACAATTTTAACCATTGGTAAGTTTTTATTAAAAGATATGAAACGAATATTTTGTCGTTTTTAGTATGAGGAACTTTTTGAATTTTTCGGCCAAAGTACGAGAAGAATGTTTTTTTAACTTATACGACATTAATGGATTTTTATGATTTCATAGAACATTATTTCCATGAAGATTCATTTAAAATGTTTCAAGTTTATTTTTAATTAACTTATTTTAGTTTAAAATTGTATGACAAGTTAAGAAAGGAAAAATTATTTTGAAGTATAAAGGATATTTTCTTCAAGAATGGAGTTCAAGTGTTTTATCAAAATTATATTCCATCTAAGATAATATAGGGTTCTGTTTCTGTCCATATTTTTACATTTAATTGATTATGTTATGATGGAATTATTTTTATTAAGTCCTTTTATCTTATATCTATTATGTTATGATGGCATGATGTTTAAGAATCCCATTTTTATTACATGGGTTTTGCTATGATATATGATTTATGATTTTGTGGAACACATAAGAATGGTATCATTATAAGATGGGTGAGAACTATATCTCCATCAATTGCATTGGGTAAAGATTTATATCTCTTTAGATAGACATGACTGGAATGGTAAGTTAATCTGGTTTAGTGATACAGGACTGGAACGAGGAGTGAACTCGATTCAGAAAGGGTCTTTGTCCACTAAGATGGTCTTGGAGGCAATGCCTTGGATACTTTGGAAATCATATCATGTGATTAATGGTTTTCCATAATTACATGTTTTATTCCCATGATATTTTATCATGATTGATTCCCCATTATTATATATTCCTTACGTACTTCCAAGATTTATTTCTTTGCTCAAGATTTTGATGTTTAGATTTTAGGTTCATGTTTTTGCATTCAAATGTTTGTGGATTGTTTTATGTTCTATATGTTTACCCTTACTGAGCATTTGATATCACCCTTTTTATTTTTTCTTTTCCCCATGATATAAATAATTTTTTTTGGTAAGAAAACAAAAGGGGAAGATCTTTGTGGGAGATGTTGAAGATCTTTCACCATGATTAGAAAATTATTTTTCCGAGTTTCCAAGACACTAAACTATTACGGTCCTTGTGTGTTTGTTTTTGTTTTATATTAAGTATTCTGCAAAATTAATGTAATGTCTATGTACGTCAAGTATGGGTCTCTATAGTATTACCTTGTGTTATTAAGTACACCTTCTACTACTTCTATAGAATTCATTTATTGATCCCATATAAAGATGATTCTTTATTTTTTATCAATACATATTTATGAGGCTATTGTAATTATTGAAAACGTTTTTGAGAAAGATAAGTATTAATTATAAGTTTTTGTATTATTAAAAAAATTATCTAAATACACATTTCATAAAAGTAATTTAGATTGTTTATAAGATAAATTTTAACTAGGGAATAAAGAATTGTAAAAGTAATGATACTTTTGTAAGAGTTAATCAATACTCTATAAGAGTCATTTTTAGATTTCATAAGGATTATCCTAAATAATATAAGAGATATTGAGACTTTATTAGATTCATTTAGACTCTATAATAGTCCTCTGTTATTTCTATAAAAGTTAGTTGGACATTTTTGTAGCTGATTGAAAAATATGTTAGAGTCAGATAGACTTACTAAGAGTCATTCTAAGTGGAATAGTAGAAAATGGAAAAGGAATAAGGATTCCATAAGATTCAATTGTCCATCGTAAGAGTATATTGATAATTTTATAAGATTTATGTGGACATCATAAGATTCATTTGAAAATATTTAAAGGGTAATATAACTTTTATGATAAATCATTCGCATTTTAAAAATGGAAAATATAGGTAAGTATAGAGGAATAATGTAGGATTTGTTTTGTAATCCTATGATTAAGTATTTAAGAAATTATATGAAGTTTAAACATTAAAGAAATTTTTGGATGATTTAGTAAAGTGATTTTATTAATCTAAGTTTTTTCAAACATCGTGGGCTTATAATTAATCTATGATTCATGCTGATATTTATGAATAATTTCATAAGGAATATTATGCACTATATAGAGGGATGTTACACCATAACTATTATGATTTGAAGTAAAGTGAATTATCCCTCACATGATGAATTGAAAAGTTTTACAATAAGGTTCACTCTATGCAAGAATACATGCTAGAATGGATATAATTAACAATTTTAGTGGAAGTGAGTGGTAGTTATTATAAATACCATACGAATAATAATAAACCTCATTTAGTGTAAGTTTTAATGGAAATATTTGACTAGGATTTGAATAAGTATTAGAAATAAATAATTATTCTATTTTTCATGGAAGATATTACATATTGAAATATGTAAATATGATTAAATGGATTAGAATATAAAATTTATGAAATAAAAAAAGAAGAGTTTGAGGTTGATGGATGTGTGAATGATGTATTCTAAGAATCCATTAAAGAAATAAAATAGAAGACTATTTTGTATGAGTGATGGAGAGGAATAAGATCTAACATATATTTAGACCATATGTAGTCTCAATATTACATCATTGGTCATTATTCAAGAGGAATCATTCTTTTCTAATAGTGAAAAATTGTAACAGGTTGATACCATCCTTTACAACTAGTTCAAGTTCATTCACTTTCCTATAGTAGCTTTTTGACAATAAGAGAAGATTTGTGTGTGCATGGGATAAAAACCACAACACACTAGGGATGTAGTCATCCTTTCAATAGGTTAACCTCATTAATAAACATTTTATGTTTATTTATTATTTTATACATCATTGTGAGTGTTTGAGTGGATTTTTTTAAGTAATCATGAGTTTTATTGTGTTTTAAAAAATTTGGAAACAGTGATTACCCCCCCCCCCCCCAGTTTTTATCACCCTTTAAGTGATCCTAATAGTATTCCTCACATGTTCCTTACTCCATACATCTGGACTTCATAATCCCTTAGTATCTAAAACATTCATCCCTTTATTACTAAGGTGACTTATATGGTCTTTCCTTAACTTCATGGAATTTAATTTTATAGCATGAATCAAACCTTATGATACTATTGTTAGGTATAGATTTCCATACTTCATGCCTTTTCTGTGACCATGCTACCATTTGAAATATTCCATGATCCATATGTGAATGCTTTATATAAACCTTTTTAATCTAATTATCCAGCATTAATTAAGTTCTTTCTTAATCTTGGGATTTCTTGAACTCCTGGAAAAGTCAACAAGCCTTCACTCCTTTTAAGTATAAAAATTTCTCCCTTACTAACTATCTTGAGAGCTTGATTTTTTGTTAGATATGCCATATCGAATCTTCTAAAAATATAGTTCTTCATACTTTCTCGCTAGTATGTTGAGTCAAACAAAACTATAGATTCTATCACACAAGACTCAAATGAACTTGTGGAACTTTGAAGTAATCCACTACTATATTTCCAAATATAATTCATAGATATTCTTATGAAAGTGTATCTTCTATAATTTACTCTGTTTTCATTGAAATATTTATAAAGGTGACCTTTTCCCATAATTTTAGCACATAGTACCACCTTCCACCAAGATTATCATGCTCTAGTTTTTCTTTACTTTACCTTTTTTATGACCCTTTAGTGTTGTGGATCACCCATTCCTTCTACACTATAAGAATTTTTGAAATATTCCTGGATCTTCTTCTGATGAAGTTATGAATTCAATATTAGGTCTCTAACATCCACAAATAGAAGATCATTATTAATTATTGAGTTACTCATAGTGGTGACCATCGCATCCCAAGATTCAGAGAGTGGTGATAGAAAATTCAATGCCCACTCCAAATCATCAAAGTTCACCATCACTAACTCCAATTGACTTCTTATAATGAATTGGCCTGGGTTGAACTAACATGTCACATGATCCAACCCAAAACAAGGCCTCAATCACACTTCCTAGTATTCCAGAGACTTTCATGTAGTGTCGAGGTTATAACAAATATAGTAGAGAGACTATACCCTTTTTTCAATGTAAAATAAAAGAAAAATTAACCAAAATATCTATAAGAATAAGAATAAAAGTATTCCTAATAACTAAATTTAACAATGACATGATATAATTAATGAAATGTGGCATAAATTCATTCACACTCAAAGTATAAAAAAACATAAAAAATATGGTCTCCCACTATCATAACACATACAAAAAATAAATAAACTAAAAAAAATATAACAGTCTCTACTTCCAACTACAAGATGAACTACATACCCAGTCTCCATGAGTCATGAGAAACACTACTCTAATCCTAATACTCCAATAGAGTGTCTCTTCTTGATCAAGAAAGATTTGGGTTCAGTCCAATCAACTATGAAACATGTTCAACAACCCAAAAAAATAAATGAGGTTTGTATGCACATCGAGGTGCACATATAAGGGGTGAGAAATAAATCACAATAGGACAACCTAATGGTGGACCTATAATATACCATCATAACAAGTGTATGCATGCGTGATACACCCAGACAAGAAAAAAAAAATAATATCCATAATATAAGGAAAAAACTATATAAAAAAAAGGTTCTAAAAAAATGAAGAAGAGGTCCAACCAAGGGTTCTAATATGACACATGAGATAAATCTACCCCCAATCTAACACCATATAGAAGATTTATAGTACGTAGATCACCCTGCCACACAATATTAGGTGTGACTACTAAACCTACATAGGATCTATAAGATGTCTAAACACAAAAGAAAAGATGTTGGAACCTAGGTAGTAACCATTGGTTTCCACATGGAAAAATATAACTACTAGGATCTAGGAATCAAATAGAATGATCCAAACTAGTGAGAAATATGTCCTCCTCAAATCTAAGAAACTATCATGTCCTAAAATTATTATATAACAAATTAGGTTCAAACATGGACCCGATAGATACACCACCCTATGGGCTCCATCCACATGGACATGATGGATGTACTTCTCTGTTGGATCTGTACAAGAAACTATGATTTCTCAGTATCCCTATAAAATATACCCTCTTTCCAGGATACATATCAACTAGATGGGGTGCACTCATATAGATCTTCTATTAGCTCCCTAAGATCGTCTAATCGCTATCATTAAATAGAGGAGATAACTTGATCAAAATTTAGGTCTAATTCCTAATCCAATATATCTTAAGGGTATCCTCCTCAAACCTAATTCCTGAGTAGAATCTACCTAAAACTACTTGGCCAAAGGCCTCTAGAGAATGGGTTGATCTAAATCTCAATTGCATTATCTAAATAGCTAAACTAGCAGTGTTTATAAACTCCCATCCAATAAATCATAGTAAATATCTCATTCCCCTAGATATTAGTATTCAAACTACCACCACGAGAAATTAGCGACCCACCTCAGGGTCAAACAAAACTTTGGAATCCCACAGTACTTGGGGTCACAACATAAAGTGACATCCTATTAAGGACTCCCCTATTGCACCTAAGATATTAGGACACACCCATCCAAAGATCCAAAAATTGAAAAAAAAAGGTAAAATTGAATGAAACCCTATGAGGAGTTACTCTATCTCATCTAAGAGCTCAACTAATCTAATAATGAGAAACATCCTCAAGCAGACCTCAAAATCCTCCAACTAATCCTTGATCAAAAATGAAATTATAAGGGAATCCCAAATCATGGGCATTCCTACAATGGAATGCTCAAAGGCCCTCATGACCACCCAAAAAGAAATAAACCATACAACGGATCCTCATCACAAGATAAACCTTGGTAAAAATCCCATAGTAATAAATCCTCAATTGGCATCTTCGACAACCAAACCATCCTTGGATATCATCTCATCTATAAGGGAATCCAAAGTAACACCATGTCCCACGGGAATTCTCAATAGACAACCATGGAAACTATTGATAAATTGATTAGAAAATAGCTCATAATGGAATCCTAAAGAGTCCCTTAGACTCATCTTGATAGCTCAATCATGATCAGTTGTCACTGGCATCCCATAATGTTAACTCAACCCAAAGGCCCCAACAACTCTAATCCTCAAAGGTGATATCTAAACCTCAACTGATCTAACCTCTAGTAAATGATCCTAATACCCAATTAAATCTAAGATATCCTCAAATAAATTACTTAGTAACAACTTTTTGGATCCTTTTGAAATAACCTCAAACAATGATAGCCTAGAATCCATAATCCAACCCCACTAACAATCTCACAACCTTCACTCCAACCTCACAGCTCACAACCCAACCAGCTAAGATATTAAAAATACAAAACTCAAATAAATCCTCCTAAAAACACCCTCTAAATAAAAAAAATGTCTAGAAAGAATCTAAACATTGAAATGATACCACAATTGTGATATACATGGAAAAAACTCTGAATAGACTCCTTTTATTTCTAATCTTTACTCCAGGATGAAAAAATGGAAAAACACGCCATGGGAGGAAATTTATATGGGGTGTACATTGGGTATACATTGTGTACCCCAAAGGGTCCTCCCTAACCATGTTCCAAATGCCACATAGTGTGTAATTTTACAAAGTACATAACGTTTTGGCCTTGTATATGGTGTGTACCTCACACATGGTGTCTTCATGTGTACTTTATCCCGATAGGATTGTATAATGCCTGAGTATATGGTGTTTCTAGCCCATACATGGAGTTTAATACACATGGGTTTCCTATACATGTACTCCAAAATGTACCCCAACACAAGGTATGGCCAAAAATGATACACATCCACTAGTTGTGTGCCTCACATGGGCTCTGGATGTATACCCCACATGGTCTTGTGCCCCCAACATAGGGTGTAAATTTTTGAACCCGACCACACCCCGAGTCTCCCCTACACAACGTTTACACTAGGTATATAGTGTGTAGTCCCAAAAACTGAATCTTCCCTAAATAGTAAGAATACATGGTGTGTGTTCTCTAAACAACAAAACCCTTGATTTCTCCCAAAACCCCATGGATCAACCCCCAATAGGTCTCCAACAACCCTTATAAGGATTTGAAATATTATAAAAATATATATACATGTATTGGGGTAGATAAACAGCAAAACCAGTCTACCTATGGATAGATACCATTGATTCTTTAGTCTCGGATTCATGAGATGAATCAAACGATACTCGATCTACATTCAAATGATTTCCCTATGTAGTTTATACTCATCCCTCTCTCTCCTCACTCAATCACATGACACAAGATCCTAAGGGGTTAATATGGGAGAAACTGAAGGAAATTATAGAAAAGAATTAGTAAAACAAGTAATGAAATGAAAAATAAAAGAAAAGTTTCATGGTCCTAGCCCTAGTTCCCATGATGGGTTTATTCCTAACCTAAAAAAACCCAAATTATAGACTCAAAAGAAGAGATGGAATTTCAATATGATTCTCCTATTATAAAATATCACTGAATGACCATGAATGAATAAAATAATATTTAATTAATTAAATATTAAATATTCCATTAAAATTTGAATGGCCCAGATTTCCACTAAATTTCTATCCTAGGGTAAATATCTTATTCTAGGACCAACAAAGTGGTCAAAAAAATTATCTTATATTTTCTCATATATGAATTTTCCATTTTTACCCTGAAACACTTCCAAGATAAAAAATTCAAATTTCTCCAGATTTTCACAACCCATGACAACACGGATCATCAAAAACTCTCCACCATAAACTATTATAAATCTTGAGAATCCTTAGTGGTCAACCAACTAAATGGTCCCACTCTAGGTGTTGTCATAATAGAAGTAATCTTGATTATTAAATGACTTGTATTACAGAGTCCACAACTCTCTCCCAACATGAGAGACAGTCAACCAAGAACAATCTGATTCTCCCCACCATAAGAGCATATTTATAATATCCCAATTTCCCAAATGATAACCCACATGTCCCACACAATATGCATCACTAAATTCAATGGATAGATGTTTCTAAACCACTCACACTGTAGCACCATCACAAAAAACACAAAGACCAATTCTTATTCTGAGATCACCAATAACATCAACTTCTATACTCAAAAACCACTTAAAATGAGGTTCATGACCTTCGATGGATTATGGTGAACTCCCCACCATAATAATTTTCATAAACCTCTCCTAAAAGATCATTATGACTCATGATCACACGGTCTGATTCCTAATAAATTGAGTAAAATGCGATTAGAACCACCGACCATGCTCTTCACGCAAGTCAATTCCAATAAAACAAATCACCCTCGGCACTCCTCTTCAAAATAAAAGTTTCTACCTCATTCTATGATCAACCACATGACTGACCCCCCACTGGGTAATTGATCCAAATCCACATTTTTTAAACCATTCTCTTGCCTTGCTACCCAAAGTGAAACTAAAATGAATAGGGTTAGGTTTGTAACCAAATGTTCACTCTAAAAAACCATGAGACCAAGAGAACTCCCAATGATCCAATTCTTAAATACAAGGAATCCTCATTCCTAACCAAACCCTAGTGATAGAAGACCTTAGTATCCCCACAAAGGAAGAATGGTCATGCCATCCTAAACCATCACTGATATCAGGAACATGAGACACACTACAAGACCTGATAGACAACACATGGAAGGAATAGCTACCTCCCAAGAAACTCGAACATGGTAATTCTAGGAACCACCACCTCAAGAAAACTTGATCCCAATAAAAAAATCTCTCAAACATTATTTCCCTCATCAAGACACCAACAGGACACTTAGAACCCACACTGACCCATAAGGGTCACGATGCATCCCACAATAAAGGGATTGTTTCTTCAACACTAGTGAAATTATCACCACAAGATCCAAATGACATGTAATCACAATAAAATATATATAAATTCATTTTAGTTGAGTAAAATTACACAAATGAGCTATATTTGATACACCATATAGGTCATTATAGACACTTTAAACAATTGAGCCTCCATTTTGTGTGAAAACACCACCAGAAGGCATATGTCATGTGAATCCTATGTTCCCAAAATGATGCATGAACATTGGTCTCTTTCACATGGTCCAAGATAAAAAACAACAATAAACCATAAGTCCATAAAACTAAGTGCATCACACTAGTTGAAATCACACAACCATAAAAACAGAATCCAAGAGCAGTAATCCAATGCCCTTAGAACTTGGACTTCATATCAGAAAAAATGTTCATTACACACCAGTCTGATATAAATCATAATTTTTGACACATTATTAGATCACATATCTAGAAACTCTCCAAATCCTAAAAACAAAATTATATAATACCATTTTGTAACGAACTGGATTGGGTCTACCTAACACTTAAAATGATCTTACCCACTATAAGTCTTTATGAAAACATCTCTATACACCAAAGGTTTTTGAATAGTGGTGAGGATATAATAAATATAGTGGGGATACTATACCCTCTTTTCAGAGTAAAATATAAGCAGAAATATCCAAAACATCCATAAGTAAAAACATTAGAGTACTCATAATAAATAAAATAAACAATAGCATGTTATAAAAAATGAAATGTGGTATATAGTTATACATACTTAAATCATGCTAAACATACAACATTTGATTTCCCATTGGGTCAAACACAAATAAAAAAACTTAAAATAAATACACCAAGCTTTACTACCAACTCTGATTTGAACCGCATGATTGATCTCCATGACTTGCGAGTGGCGCTAGCACTATCATGAGACTCCAAATGATAATTTATACTTGATAAATCAACATTGATCTTAATCCATATCCATTGTGTAACTTTTTCTCCAAATTGAAATAATAAATTATGACTACACACACTGAGGTTTACATATAGGGGGTAAGAAATATATATTAGTAGACCACTCCCAATGGTGGAAGTATAATATATTTTCATCAAAAGTGAATGCTAACATTATATTCCCATCCTAGATCAAAAATAATAATAACTGCTCTATAAGGAAGAAACTACATAAAATAAAAGGGTATCAACAAAATAAATAAAATTTTAAATTGTGGGTTCTAGTATGGAATTTTGGACCCCAAGGTGTAACCATAAGCATCATCATAAAAACACACAAATACCCAACTCTAGAACTCCAATGGAATTATCCAAACTGGAAACAGATCTCCCCTACACATTTCTAAGAACATATCATGTCTCTAAATTCCTGAAAAACAAATTGAGCTTTAACATAGACTTAACAGATACACCTCCCTATGGGTTCTATCAAAATGGATTTGATAGATTCACTTCTCTATGGGATCACTAAACAAAATTTGGAGTTCTCATCATCCATGGAAAAAATACCCTCTAGATAGGGTGCATACTCAATTAGAAGTTCTACATTCATTCAGATCATCTATTATCTCCCAAATCCCATCTAACTATAGCCATCCAATAGAGGAGATAAATAAATTTAAACTTAGGTTCAATTATTGATCCAAGATACCCAGAGGGTCACCTCCTCAAACTAAATTCCTGAGTAAAAAATTTCTTAAACGTCTCATTTAAAGGCCTTCAAAACATGGATTGATCCAAATCATAAACCCATTTTCAAAAAAAATAAACTATTAGTACCAATCAACTCTTAAGTAATAAATAATGGGGCCTCATATAGTCCCATGGATATTGGAATTCAAATAGCCACCATAGGATCTCAATAATCCACCTCAGATTCAATCAAAACTTAGGGGTCCCATAGTCCCTAAGGTCACAGTATATAGTGACATACTACTAGGGACTCCCCTACTAAACCCAAGAACTCGGGACACACCCATAAAAATATATATAAATTTCCAAAAAGGACATAGAAATAATTGTAAACCCTACAAGGGGTTACTTTGTCTCATATAAGAAATAATCCATCCCACGTATGAGAAACATACTAAAGTGGCCCTCAGTGGCCTCCAACAGATCCTTGATCAACAATGAACCCATAAGGCCATCCCAAATCAAGATCATTCCTACAAGGTAAATCTAAACAATCAGCATGACCACCTAAAAAACTGAAAACTCTATAATGGATCCTTAGTATAAGAGAAACATCTGGGAAAATCCCACAGTAGGAAAATATAAATAGTCCTCCCAGCAACCAACCCATCCTTGGGTACCATATCATCTGTAAGGGTATCCAAATTAACATTATTCTTTGTAAGAATTTTCAAAAGCCAACCATTGTACCCACTAATCACTTGATCAGAAACCAACCCACAAGGTCATACTTAAGATTACCTTGGACTCATCTCGATAGTATAACAACACCTAGTCATAACCTCTATACCATGGTGTTAACCAATCTCAAATTCCTAAATATATTTGATCCCCAAACATGGGATCTAATCCTCAACTACTCTAACATTGATCAGCTTGTTCATATACTTAAGAAAAAATTAATATATTCTGATAGATACTTCTCACTCCCACCTTATGAGATCCATCTAAAAGAACCTTGAATAAAGATGTTCTGATATCCAGAGTCCAAGCTAACTACTGAGCTCATGACCCTCACTCAGGCCTCGCATCTCAAAAACCAAGCTGGTAGAGAATTTTGAATTGAAACCTCAAATAAATATTACTAAAAAAATATATGCATATCCAAAACTCCATTTATGATGCCTCTATACACTGAAAAGATACGACCATCGTAATCTATGTGTTAAAAACTCTCAAAAGGGACTCCTATTATGTCCAATTCTAACTCTAGGGTGAAATAAAGGAAAAACATGCCAAGGGAGGAAAAGTGCGTGGTGTGTACATCAGGTACATGGTTTTTACCACCAAGGTTCCTCCATTGTCATGTCTCATAGGCCACATGGAATTTAATTTTTCAATTTACATGGTGTGTCAATCTCGTACATGGCATGTACAAAATATTGGGTGTCTTCCTGTGTAGCTCATCCCACTCAGCACATAGACTTCCCGATAATATAGCATGTACACCTCAAACATAGAATGTACCCAAAAAGGGATTCCCAATCATGCACTTGGAAATGTACCCCCACATAAGGTCTATCCAATAACTTCATGTGACCACTTCCTATGTACCTCACATGGGCATTGGTCATGTACCCCACATAGCCTTGTGCCCCCGACATAGGGTGTATGGCCATGCCCCTAGCCACACCTCGAGTCTCCCCAACATCAAGTATACCCAAGTTATATATTCTATAGTTCAAAAAATTGTATCTTACCTAAATAAAAAAGAACACATGACATGTGTTTTCTAAACCACAAGTCATGTGCATGGGTTCTCACAAATAGAAACCCCCAAAACTGCCCAAAACCCTTGATTTCTCCCAAAAACCCATATATTAATCACATATGGGTCCCCAAAAACCAATATAAGGATTTAAAATCTTAATATATATATATATAGGGATTTTTTTTAAAACATTAAAATCGTCCTACCTTTGAGTGTAAACTGATGATGCTTTGGTCTTGTATCTGTGAGATGCATCCTATGATGCCTGATCAACCTCCAAAAGAGCTCCTTGGGTGACGCCTCCTCCTACATATCCTTATTATCTCCCAAAACCTCTCTCATTTCTGAAAAAAAAGGAGTCTATGGGGTTCATACATATAAATCAAAAGGAAATGAGAGAAAAGAAAAAGAAAAAAAATAAAAAGGAAGAAAAGGAAGAGGAAAAGAAACGGAGGTCGACCTTATCTCTAGTGCCTATGATGGGTTAGTCATACCCTATAAAAAACCCCTCCTTTCATACTCAAAAATGTTTATGTAATCTAAATATGATGATTCATTTAAAATATATCATTGAACGATAATTCATGACTAAATTAATATTTAATTATTTAAATATTAAATATTATATATTCTGTGAAAATTTGAATGGATCAGATTTCCACCAAAATTCTTTCCTAGGGTAAACATACTATTTTGAGACTAATGGAGTGGTTAAATAATTATGTGAAATAATTTCATTGGAAAATTTACCTTTCTTCCCCTAAAACACTTTTGAGAACAAAAATAAAATTTATCCTAATTTTCACAACCTGTGATGATTTGGATCATCAAAAACTCCCCACAACAAATAATTCCCACACACAATAAGCCTAAGTAGAAAAATATAATACATGATCCCATTCTAAGAACCATCATAGCTGATGCTATCTTGACCATCCAATGACCATCCTTGTAGTGTTTATAAATCTCTCCTAACATGAGAGACACTCAACTATGACAAATATAATTATCCCCATTGTAGAAAAGTCTTTATCATCAAAACACTACCCCACTAGAAACCCACATATCCCAAGATGTGTCCATCATCGAATGTAATGGATAGACATTGTCAAAATGTTCACAATAGAGTTCCAGTAGAAAAAAATACAACAACCAATGCTCATTCCTAAATCACCAGAAACAATAGAATATGGGCTCAAACAACCACATAAACTGAGTTATATGGACTCCTATGGATTATGGGGAACTCCTTACCATAATAATTTCATTAAAATAATCTCTAAAAAACACCAGGACTCATTTTCACATAGAAAAATTACTAGCAAAGCTAGGTTAACATGACTAAAACCATTGACTATTCTCCTCATGCAAGAGAGTTACAAAAAACTAGAGAACCCTCAGCACTCATCTTCAAAATCATGGAATATCCCTTATAACAAGATCAACCAAACAACCAAATGACCACCATAAACTCATGAATTGATCCATTCCAAAATAATAATACCAGTATCTCACCTCACTACACAAATAACTACCAAAATGAATAGGGCTAGATGTCCAACCAAACATACCCTCTTAAACCATCCACAATACTAAGATCATTTATAGTGATATATTTCTCAATAACTACAAATACTCATTCCTAAACACACTCTGTAGATAGAAAACCTCAGCATCTCTTCTATGGAAGAATAGCCACAGCTACACACACCACTTGGGATAGTAGGAACATGGACCCCACTGCAAGACTTAGTAAATAACTCATGGAAAGAACAACTCCCTCAAAATAAAATTGAAACTTGGAATTCATAAAAAAAACACCTCCTAAGGGTAACTCAATCCCAATCTAAACATCTCTCAAGAATCCTTTCCCTTATAAAACCACTAATAGGGAACTCAGATCCCACACCAACCAACAAGGTTCTCTATCAATCCCTTAACAAAGAGATTTTATCTTCATCACAAGTGAACCTATTGCCACAAGATCAAAATTACATGTCATCAGAAGAAAATATAAATATGGTTCAGTCAAGTAAAATCCCACCAAAGATCTATATTTGATACACCATATAGGTTATTAAATATGTTTTAAACAACTGAACCTCCATCATCAGTGAAAAAAAACATATAGGCATATGTCATGTGAAACCTACATGCCTAGAATGATGAATGAAAACTATCCTATTACCCATGTTCTATGATTCAAAAACTAGAATAAAACATAAATCTATAAAACCAAGTGCATCCCACTAGGTGAAATCACATAGTCACAAAAATAGTATCTAAAACAGTAATCTTATGCCCTGGAAACTTAGAATTCCTATCAGAAAAGTTATTTTTGACCCACCATTCTGATATCCATCATAAGTTTCAACACATTCTTATATAACCTATCTACCAACTCCCAAAATAATAAAACCAAACTACTCTGATACCATTTTTGTAATGAACTGTCCTGGGTTGACTTAACACATCAACTGATTTGAACTATTAAAAGGCCTCAAGCACACCTCCATGTACAAATGAGGCTCTCAAATAGTGCTGAGAGTCTAATATATATAGTGGGGAGACTATACCCACTAATCACAGTAAAATACAAGTATAAATATCCAAAACATATACAAGGATAAACATTAGAGTACTCATAATAAATAAACTAAACAAAAACATGCTCTAAGAAGAGAAATATGAAATACAATCATACAAACTCAAAGCATGTGAAACATAGAACAGTCAATCACCCACTTAGATAACCACATATACAGAATAAAAAAATGAAAATAAATACATCATGCTCTACTTAAAACTCCAAGCTAAACCACATACCCTTTTTCCATGACTCACAACATGCACCAGCTTATCCTGAGACTCTACAAGATAATCTATGCTCGATAAAGCAAAACTATGTCTTGACCCCATCCATGATATAAATTTTTCTCCAAACAAAAAAAAACATGAATTCCATACACACACTGAGGTTCATATATAGAGGATGATACATAAATCTCATTAGGCCATCCCTAAAGGTGGATCTATATTCTATTTTTAAAATAAGTTCGTTCATACATGATATTCCTAACCTAGATGAAAACTAATAATATATAGAATATAATGGAATAACTGTATAAAATAAAATTGGAAAAAAACCAATAAAATAGAATATTGTGGGTTCTATTATAACACCTAAGATAAATCTTACCTTTCTCTAGCCCATGCTAGAGGATTTATAGATCATGGCTCACCTTGCCACACAATATCAGGTGTATCCTCCAGAACTATTCAGTAGCCCCAAGATTTCTAAGAACAAAGCCATAAATATTGGATCCTAGAGAATTACGATAGACATCCACCTAAAAAAACATAACTCTCAGGATCTGGGACTCTAATAGAATGATTTGAAGTGGCGAGATATCTCACATTCACACATCTGAGAAACATCCATGTCTTGAAACACCTATAGAAAAAATTAGGCTCCAATATAGTCCTGGAAGATACACCTCCCTATAGTCTCTAACCAAATAGACCCAATAGATTCATTTCCATATAGTCTCCAAACATGAATCTGAGAGTACTCAGCATACAAGGAAAATATTCCCTCTATCCAGGTCATATACTCAACTAGAGTGGGTGCACTCATCTAAATAATCTATTATCTACCTAATCCCCCTAACCACAATCATCCAATATAGTAGAGAACCCAATAAAAACTTAAGACCAATTCTAGATCAAAGATATCATAAGGTACTTATCCATAAACCAATGCACTAAGAAGAAATTTCCTCAGATTCCACTTTCAAAGGCCTCCATTACATGGCTCGAAACACATCATCCAAATAGCCGAACTAGCAGAACTGGTCAACTCTCAACCAATAAATCATAGGTACTCTCTCAATACCCTATATTTAATAATCCAAATATCCCTAAAATGCTCTAAAAACCCCCACCTTAGTGTAAAACGAGGTCTCCCATAGTTTTTGGGGTCATAATATAAATCAACATCCGGCAAGGGACCCCCCATCTGTAACCAAGATCTCTGGTCGTGCACATCTAAAGATCCAAAAATGGACAAAACTACCACAGTAAGAGTAGGAAACCCTATAAGGGGTTCCTCTATCTCATATAATAACTCAACCTTTCTAAACATTAGAAATATCCTCATTTATCCGTCATCGTCCTCTAAATGATCCTTGATCAACAACACACATGCAAGGGAATCCCAAAGAATGATCAGGCCTTTAAGGGAATTCTTAATGGTCTTCATGAACACCACAACAAAATAAAATCCTATAAGGGATAATTAATACAATATAATACTCAAGTAAAATCCCATGGAAATAAAACATTATATGGCCTCCCTGATAACCAACCCATCCTCATATACCATATCACCCATAAGGGAATCTAAAACAACACTGTGCACCATCATTATTCTCAATAGTCAACCACAACACCTATAAATCACTTGATCAGAAACCATACTGAAAGTGCATCCTCAAGAGTCCCTTAAAATCAGATTGACGATATAATGTCACCCAGTCATAATTGAAATCCTATGGCATTAACCCTTTCTGAATTCCCTAGTATCTCTGATCCCCAAATATGGGATCTAGAACTCCACTACTATAACCTTAATAAAGTAGTACTAATACCCAAGGATAATATAATATCTTCTCAAAGATAATGATCAATAAAAAATTTGATATATTTCTAAAAGAACCAATAGAAACTATAGTCTTTAATCCTCAATCCAAGACCACTAATGAGATCACAACCCTCACTTGGTCCCTACAGCTCACAACAGAACCCATTAGAGGATTCTGAATCCAAACCTCAGAGAACTCCTCCTGAAAATGATCTACCAATAAAAAACTCCATTCGGTATTGCCTTTAATCACTTAAAGGATACCATTGTTGTGATCTATATAGAAAAATTCTCAAAATTGACTCTTATTATGTCTAATTTTGACTCTAGGTCATAAAATAGGAAAAATGTGACAAGGGTGAAAGATTGCAAAGAATGTATAATAGTTAAATGTAGTGTACCACCAAGGTTCATCACTCTTCATGTTCTCCAGGAAACTCAGTATGTACTTTTCCAAAGAACATGGTGTGTTAGTCCCATACATGGTGTGTACCCCACACGGGGTGCTTGCCTATGTACCTCAGACCACTTGGTGCATAAAATGCTTGAGTACATGTTGTTTCCACCCCGTACACAATGTGTACCTCAAATGAGGTACCCATCCATGTACCTGGATATGTACCCCCACATAGGGTCTATCAAAGAATGGTACATGGCCACTGGTTTTATACCTTGAACAAGCTCTGGTTGTGTGCCCAAAATAGCCATGTTCCCCTGACATGGGGTGTTTGGCCATGCCCCTGGCCACACCCTAAGTCTCCCCTACATTGAATGTACCCTAGGTACATGACATGTAGTCCTCAAATATATATCTTAACCAAATAAGTAGAACACATGGTTTATATTCTATGAACCACATACCATATACAAGAGTTTTCATGAGAAACAAAGCCCAAAATAGCCCACCCACCCCCCACCCCCCGATTTTTCCCAAAAAACCCATAGATAAACCCCCTATGGGTCCCCATAAACCCATACATGAATTAAAAAGCCTAATATATATATATATATGGGAATATAGGTGTAAAACATTAAAATTGTCCTACCATTGGGTGGAAACTTCCAATACACTGGTCCTGGAACCGCGACATGCATCCATTGATGCCTGATTTACCTCTAGATGAGCTCTTTAGGTAACACATACTCATCCCTCTCCCTATTATCTCCCTATCCCACTTATTAATGAATGAAATAGGATACTGAGGGGGTGTATTAAATAATCCAAAGTAAGGATAAAAAATAAAAAGGCAAAAAAAATAAAAAGAAAGAAAAATAAAAAGAAAATAAAAGTGGCACAGGCATGCCCCTAATGCCTATGATGAGTATGTGCCTTGACTAGAAAAACCTCCATTACAAACTCAAATAAAGATATATAATATCAATCTGAAACTCTATTTAAAATATATCACTAGATGAACATGCATGAAACAATTAATATTTTATTAACAAAATATTTAATATTCCATGAAAATTTTAATGACACAGATTTCCACCAAAATCCTTTCCTATGGTAAAAAACTTATTCTAGAAAAAATGAAGTGGTAAAAAAAATATTCAAGAACACCTCATATAATAATTTACTATTTTTCCCCTGTAACACTTCTAGGAATAAAAATTAAAATTTCTCCTAATTTTCAAAACTCATGAGGATGTCGATGATCACACTTCTTATCATATTGAAGTCATTAATTTTATTAGAAGAAGAAATAACTTTCAATATCTTCATGTTGAGTATTCTACGTATAAATAATAATTTTTCCATTATATTGGGATTCTCATACATTTTAGTGAGGTTATTTATAAGTTAATATATATTATTCACTTCCCATATATTAAAAGCCACATTTTGGGCTAATCACATTTATATAAACTCTAATTATTTTTTGTATCGCCACTCTCATCCTTAATTTTTCTTTTATTTCAACTTGGTACTCATTAATGAAATAGAAATTCCCCTCTATTCTAGATAATCCTCTATTTTTATCTTTTAGAACCTAAAATCAAGAACAAAAAACTTTTCCACCAAGAATTTAGCTTCTTCTAATTCTATTCCTTCAAAAATTGTGAACTCCCGCTAACTTTTGATCAATGTAAAAGAAATAATAGTGACTTCTTACTAATATTCTCATATAAGGAAAATTTCATAATGATGTTACTAAATCAAGATATTAAACACCTTTAATAGGGTTTGATTGTCTAAAACATACCAACCTGGATATGATATCACTTTTCGGGATCACATCTATCTTCTGGTAAAACCGTTGAATAATATGCACTAAAACTTAAAAATGTGGAAACAAAGTTCCAGTAAAGATCCCAAAAATATGAAATCTAAAACATGGAAAAATAAATACTAAAATCATTACACCGCAATACACAACCACCCATATTTACATAGACAAGAACTATAAAAATATGGTGACAAAAAAACCATGAAAAAAACACAAGTTTACATTTTTCAAACTTACATCCTAATCCATTCGAGGGTGGGGAACAATAACTCTTTTATTCAACTAAATGTGATATTATTACAATCACACAAGTTTATCATGTCTGATCATAAGTGATCTACCCTAATCTTTATAGTAATATCCATCTAGTATGTTTTGTAGTCATCATCATTCGATATTTATGGGATAAATTACACGCAATTCAAACTCTATAGAAAATCCTTTATTCATTCAAGAACTTTTACCACATAAACTCCTTCAACTATTAAACATTTTTATCTATTGATACATTCATGAAGATGACCCTTACGATTTTTTTCTTTAATCTAAAATTTCAATGCCTCCAAGGTGAGTGGTCAAGGGTAACTTATAACGATACCTTCCAATTGTTCCATTTGATTACATCATTAATATTTATCATCCATCCAATAGATCTTTATAACATTTGGTTTCCCACTATCCATACATCCTATAATCTGGTTTCATATTCTCCACCACCATAAACTAATCCATCAAAAATTGTGCACCTAAAATTTCTCAATTTGGTAGACTATCCCTTAAGAAAGAAAATGGTTTTAAAAGTTGATTATAATAGAATAAATATTTTTATATAATAATAATAAATAATAATATATATTTTTTAAATTGTTTTATAAGTATAAACTGATTTGATCCATTTTTACTATGGAAATCAAAACTTACCAGATTTGACTAACATTTTATGTTTGATAGAACTTGTAATGATAACATGATTTAAAAAAGATTAGAACTATGAGTGAAATAAATAATTATTTAGAAATTAGAAACTCATTGGTGAAATTTTAAATTAATCATGATATTGATTGAAAGGGAAAATGGTGGTGAAAAAACACATTCATAAAATCAAAATAAAAATATAAAAGAATGATGAAAAATATAGAGAAACAAGTAGAGTTGAATTTTTTTTATTATTATATCACTGTACATATATGGGTTACATGATAATAAAATCAATGGTATAGATTAATATATATATATATATATTAAGTTAATTTAAATGGTTATAATATGAAAATTGTAAATATAAAAGTTTGGAATATCAAATGATGGAATATGAAAGGTTAAAATTGAAAATTTATGTTCATTGAAGTTTTAAATTTTGGAATATCATGAAATCCACATTTATAATTTAATTATAAAAAATAAGAGATATTTATTCACAAATCTATTTTTTAGACTTATTTTAAAAAAAAATTTATAATTACAAAAAAAATAATTTAATAATTTTTTTATCATTTTAATAATCGTTATGTCAAATAGATTTTTCTTGACATTATCTATTTCCAAGAACCAAACAGGCCCTTTTAAGAACATTAAATGATAATACATAGATGAATCTATAATCAGACTATAAATTTGAGGAATAAATATAAATCATTCAAACTAAATTTTATAAATAAATGCTTAAGAATGTTTTTCATTATTTATAGGAGAAATTTACATACCATATACTTGGATAGATTTCATCACATGTTTCCAACTTCTACACTAATAGAGATTAGGATTCTATCAGTGTTGGAAAGGAATTAATGTTTTAAGCACCATTTAAAGCTAGTGTATTTTATCGTTACTAAAAAAGTGAAAATAAAGGGAGCCTTTTTTAGCATGTATTTTAGCACACATAAAAGGCCCCGATATCAGTTCTTTTTTAACACTAATTAAGGGCTCCTTTATCAATGATAGAAATAGTACTAATGAAGGGAACCTTTATCATCACTATAAATATCACTAATAAAAGACATGTTGTAGTAGTGTGAAGATAAAATTTATAGCACACTAAAGTAAGAAACATTCAATTTAATTTCAAATAAATTTACATCATGGTACAATAAATAAACACTGTTCTTAAAAACATTACAATTAAAACATTGGTATATTTAATTTATTAAAAAAATTATTTCAAAAAATTAAAAAACTATTCATTCCATTATACTTGGGACCCCATTCCAAGAGAGATGAATCATGATACTAGTTTTTAAAAAAATCCTCCCTAGATCAAAAAAAATAAGTGTATCCAAGTATAAAAAAACAATTCTTATGTTAGAAATAATATAGAAAAATAAGTGAAACATGAATATGATAAATAATGTATTGATAAAAATAAATAAAAAAGGGAAAAATAGATAATAAATAACAAATCATTAAATAAAAAAAGATAATACAATTCTAGTGTGATGTCTCATTTTTTAGTGAGTGATTTGTGTTTTGAACTAAAATGAAATTTTTAAACTAAAAAATCACACTTTTAGTCATATAAGTCATACCATGTGTCAGATTGATGTTTAGTTGATTACTACACATCAAAGATTATTTATGGATCATTTTTCTAAAGTATCAAGAAAATTTTAGAATTTTTTCTTGGTTTTTAGTATGTTGTGTTTTTTAAACTAGAATTTTAATTTAAAAAACATTCACTTACAGTCATATCAGACACATCATGTGTTATATTAGTGTGTAGTTGGATTATACAAGAAAAAATGACTTATAGATCATTTTCATAAATTATAAATATAATCCAAGTTTGTTTTCTTTATTTTCATGGAGTGATAGTCTTTTCAAAAAAAATGTCACTTTTAAATTGAAATCATGCACTTTGATACATCTTGTGAACACCATGTATTGGATTGAAATGTGGTTGATTCTTACTAATAAAAAATTATTTATAGATTTCATCCTAAAATATCAAAAAAATAGAGTTTTTCTTAGTTTCAGTAGGTGGTGGCCATTTTGAATGTAACTTCCCGGTTCCGTAATCCACCCAAGGGTGCCCCGTACCCAGTTGGTCAAATGGCCTCAAGCGCATTTCCTTGAATTCTAGAGGATGTCGACTAGCAGCGATGGCTTTGGGTGTGATAGTGGGGAAACTATGCCCTCATTGGAAGAGTAACACAGCGGAAGAGAATAATAACAATATCAAAAGTAGTAAATATCCAACAATAGTAAACAGCGAAAGACTAGAAGATATAAACTGGAGCACACACATATATAAATTATTCATGATACATATGTCTAGGAAAATATCCAAACAAGTCACAATGTTAGAATACAAACAATACTAAACCAAGTACCAAAGAAAAACAATAACAACTCCACAGCATCACAAGCATAGCTTGGTCCCATGCTCTCCAACTCCATAGAAAATCAAGTACCTGAAGTAGAAGGGTGCTTTCCCTTATCTATACCTGCAATAATATAATCTATTTGGGCCAAAAATCATGGCCCAAAAAGGGTGTGAGACAAAATCTCAGTAGGCAACCACCATGAGATATGTTCCTAACACTCAGTGAATACATGGCAGGTAATAAGCAAGTAAATGCAGTGAACAAGAAAGTACTCAGTAGTAAAAAATTCTACAGTTTTAGAGAATTCAGTTCATACATCAAGTAAACAGTTAATCAATAAGTAACATAAAAAGGTATCCCTCTGGGAAGTACACACAGCCTATCTCCTCTGGTCCTACCTAGAAGCACAAGTAACCCTCTAGGAAGAACACATAGTCTACCCCTCTAGTTCGAATCACAAGGATATAACAAAGACTCTCTGAGGAAGCACTCACATTCAATTCCCCTTATAGTCTAATATAAGTAAATACCTTCTGAGGAAGTTCTCATAGTCAATTACCCTTATAGTCTGATATGAACATAATGACTCTCTGAGGAAGCTCTCATGGTCAATTCCTCGTATAGTCAAAAGTGGTTAAAACTCTCTGAGGAAGCACCCATGGTCAATTCCCCTTAAAATCAACTACACTAGGTTCTCACGGCCCTGTGTAAATCAATCGAGCATATAAATTCAGTAAGGCCAAAGTAAACCTCAAGAACTACTTGGCTAAACAACTTATAGCATATTAGTAAGTCATAACAATCACACCATCCTACAACTAGGCATGGGGAAACAACAAGGCACGTAACAGGCTAAATAGGACCAACTGGTCATAAACAGAACATGAATGGGCAACCACCTCCAAAGCATCACAAATTACCCTATCCTCAATCAATTAGCCTCTACTAAAGCATACAAGCATAGCAGGAAAAGAATAGGGCTAAAACGATAAATGTGAAATACCCCTTTCATGGGTATTGGGGATTTTGCACATAACTCAAAGACCTCCAATAGAAAAGCACAAAAAAACTACCCCAGTATTAGAAGATTGATATACTTGAATCTCAGGGCTGGAATCACCTTAGAACACTAAATATCTACAGAAACATCTAAAAGTTCAACAGAGGATAACTTGAGAAAGAGGAGGAATCAGGAAACAAAGATCAAGAATAGGGAAGAGCTTACTGAGGTGATCCAAATGCAACTGACAGTGGTAAAATCTATGATCGGATGCTCGATTGGGGGCTCGGAGGAATATCGCGGTCGTACGAGAGATCTTGGCCAAATGAAACCTAGAAGAAGACATTTCTGGAAATTAGACGCAACCCCGATATGTTTAATGAAAAAATTAAAGTACACTATGTGTACTTTGGAAGTACACGGCGTGTACTTTCCATTTCTATACTCCACTTTAGGCGGCCTCCAAGTCACCCCCCACTCGGTCGTGTGCTCGACCACTACACGGCCAGCACACGGCTACCCGCGGTGACCAAGTACACGGCGTGTACTCATAAAACACACGGTGTGTACTTAGTAAATTTCCATAAATTCCTCTTTTTCTCAAAAGTGAACAAAAAAGAAAAACATACCTGATAATGAAGATTCGGGTTCTTACAAACTTCCCCCCTTAAATAAATTTATCCCCGAATTTCCCTAGCAAGGAGGAGTAGAAGAAGGAACCCCGAACAGCTCTGGCCACTATGATCATACATCAGTCTCCCTCTCCCAAGTATCATCTTGTACTCGTCTGTGCTGCCATAGCACTTGTACTAGAGGAACAAACCGTCCATAGAGAACCTTCTTATTGCGATCAAAAATCTGGATAGGATGCTACTCAAACGACGCATCCACTTCAAGCTCAACCTCCTCAGATTGAAAGATATGAGATGGGTATGAAAAGTAGCATCGGAGCTAAGAAACGTGAAAAACATCATGCATAGCCTGGTACCTATGAGGTAATGGAAACTAATAGGAAACCGTCCCAACTCTCTCCAAAACGTCAAACGATCCGACGTACCTCAACAAAACCTTACCCTGTCTCCTAATCCTTTTGTGTCGCAACCTTGGTGTGACACCTTGGAAAACCTGATCCCCGACCTCGAGCTCCAGAGGTCCTCTCTACTGATCAGCATAAGACTTCTGTTGAGACTGTGTAGTATACATCCTCTTCTAAATCAACTCTATATGCTCTATGGTCTCCTGGACAAGATGAGGTCCTAGCATAGTTGTCTCTCATGCCTCCAGCCAACATAAGGGTGATCATCATGGCCTACTGTAAAAATCCTCATAAGGTGTCATCTAAATAGTTTCTTGAAAACTATTATTGTACACAAACTCCACAATAGGTATATGATTCTCCCAAGAACCTCCAAAATCCATGATGCATGCTTAGAGCATGTCCTCAAGAACCTGAATCGTATGCTCGGATTGGCCATCTGTCTGGGGATGGTAAGTTATACTCAAAAGTACCTATGTACCCAACGCCTTCTGAATCCCATGTCAGACCCGACTAGTAAAACGTGAATCTATGTCTGAAGTAATGGAGTGTGGAACCCCAAGCGGAGGTACAATCTCCCAGATTTATAACTATCTCAGCTCATCAACATTGAAGGTCTCCTTTATCGGTAATAAGTAAGAAACCTTCGTGAGTCTGTCAATGACAACCCAAGCTGCATCATTTCCTTGAGGTGACCTCAGCAAACCTATCACGAAATCCACCGTGACATCGTTCCACTTCCACTCGGGAATGGGTAACTGTTAAAAATCCCTACTGGTCGCTAATGTTATGCCTTCACCTGCTGATAGGTGGAACACCTCATGACGAAACCAGCTACATCTGTCTTCATACCTGGACACCAATACTGACGGTGTAGATCACGATACATATTGGTGACATCAGGATGAACTTACCAAACTGAGGAATTAAAGTCCCACATCAGCTCCTCATGTATGTCTAATGGAACCCATACACGCCCCTGGAAACACAAGATCTCATCCTTACCTATGGTCCATCTAGGAATAGGTTCCTCTCCTGACACTCACTCCCGTAGTACTAGGCCTTCAGAATCTGATAGTTGTGTCATTAGAACTCGATCAAGAAGAGTATAGGTAACAAATATAGAAGAAATTAATGTCTACCCATGTATGTCATTCACCTCCAAATGCATCCCAGAGAATAGAGCCATAAGCTGCCACTCACTACTGGTCTCCTGAACTGCCTGTATCTGAGTCCTCCTGCTTAGTGCATCAGCCATTGTGTTTCCTTTCCCAGGCATATAGGGAATCTCAAAGTCAAAGTACTAAAGGTACTCAACCCACCTTCACTGTCTCAAATTCATGTCACATTGAGTGAAAATATACTTGAGACTTTTGTGGTTAGTGAAAACCGAAAATTTCTCTCCCAGAAGATAATGTGTCCAATAGTGTAAAGCATGAACAACTATAGCCAACTCGATATCGTGCATCGGGTAATTCCTAGCATGTGGCCTCAACTGCTGAGGCCCGTACGCAAAAAATCCTTCTCCTTGCATAATCATAGCTCCCAACCTGGTACCTGAAGCATCACAGTAAATAGTATATCTCTTTCCCGGCTCTGGAAATACTAGTATTGGTGATGAAGTTAGCCTCCCTTTCAACTCCTAAAAGGATGACTCACACGAATCTGACCACAATAACATTGCATCCTTCTTTGTCAAACCTTCCAGTAGTGCTGATAAGCATGAGAAGTCATGTATGAAGCATATGTAGTATCCAGCTAGCCCCAGAAAACTTCGTACCTAAAAGACGTTCTTCGAATGCTCCCAGGAAACTACTACTCTCACTTTCTCTGGGTCTACTAATACTTCTGTCTCTGAGATAACATGACCCAAGAAGTGAATCTGATCCATCCAAAAGCGTCATTTTGAGAACTTAGCATATAACCGATGTTATCTCAATGTAATCATAATGATCTCAAGATGTGTGGCATGGTCGTTTTGAGTGTGAGAGTATACCAAGATATCGTCTAAGAAGACCACCACGAAAGAATCCAAGTATGGATGAAACACTCGGTTCATTAGTTCCATGAAAACTGCAAGTGCATTCGTAATACTGAACGGCATAACCATATACTCATATAGACCATACCTGCTCCGAAAGGCTGTGAGAGGTATATCAGATGGTCTAATGTGCAACTGATCGTAATCAGACCTCAAGTAAATCTTCGAGAACACTCAGTATCCTCAAAGATGATCAAATAGATCATAAATCCTTGTAAAGAGATATCGGTTCTTGACCGTAAACTATTTCATCTTTCTATAATCCACACAAAGCATGAGGGTACTATCCTCCTTCTTCACAAATAGGACTGGAGAACCCCATGGAGAAGTATTAGGTCGGATGAAAACTTTTTCCTGCAAGTCCTCCAACCGCTTCTTGAGCTCCTGTAAATCTGGTGTAACCATCCTATAAAGAGTAATGGACATTGGTGCTGCTCTCGGCACAAGATCAATAGCAAAGTCTACCTCTCTCTCTAGAAGAAAACATAAAAAATCTTCAAGAAAGACATCTTTGAAATGATCCACCGCTGGAGGAAAGTTCAACTGCGAAGTACCCTGGTCATTGAGATATAAACTAGAAATCTAGGTCGTAACTTCTCCCAACCCATGATGTTGGGCTCCTGCTCTGCTCACCTAGATATCCCACTCACCCTTATGAATAAATGATTCACCCCTGGTGATGTGAAACTCACCCTCCGGTGATTACAGTTGACAACTTCCTGGAAAATAACTAGCCAGTCCATTCCGAGAATGACATCATAGTCTGTCATCTCTAGGACATAGAGATCCCAAACGAAGTGACACCCACCAACATCAAAACAGAACTCCCTACACTGATGTACACTATTTGTTATCATCCATAACAGATTGTCCAGTTTAAAGATATCAGTAGAAAAAAATATGCATAGACCAAGGCTCTCCACAACAGCAAAAGATATAAAGTTGTGGGAAGACCCTGTATCGAAAAGATCAGAAGCTAATACTGAGGCTACTAAGATTTTACCTAGAACTATAGAAGTTACAGGATCCTAATCCTACTGAGTCTTCTCCACTACAAAAGTCTGGATGTACCACGGCCCTGCGACCCTACCTGACCACTCTGAGCCATCCCACCCTGTTGTTGCTGAAAGACTGGTGGTTGGATACCACGGCCACAACCACCACCTCAACCTGAACGGCCGGAGTAACTCTAGTTCCCAGACTGGTGAGAAACTGGTGGTGCTCCTCTTATACGAGGAGTCATAGAAGAACCCATATCACCAACTGCTGGTGAAAAGATCTGACAGAAACACTAAAGGTGACCCATCTTTCTGCAAGATCGGCACTCTACTAGGTCTCTCGGGAAATGTGGCTTTGTATGCCTGCTCCTCCCCACACTGTTAGCACACCACCTAGCTACCAGAAGATTCATCCCGCATACTCAGATCTCCACGTTCAGTCTCCTGACGGTGCATCCTGCTATCAGGAAGAGGGATACTAACTCCAGATTTCGAGCTGCCCTAGCTCACAACTCCAGAATCCCTCAGATTATGTGCAGTGATTAGTGCCTGGTTGACTATAGAGGATATTGAAGTCAACCTAAAGATGTTCACCTGAGACCGGATATCTTTCCTGAGACCATCCTCAAACATCCATACAAGGAACAACTCATCTCCCCCTATGAAGGGTGTAAATCATTGTAGCTCGGTGAAGTAAGAGGAATACTCCAAAACTAAAAGAGTACCCTGCTCCAAACACATTAACTCTTAGGCTTGATCGGCCCTCAACGTCTCTAGGTAGAAGTAATCATATAAAGTATGCTGAAAATCATCCCAAGCCATTGCTTGCTGGTCTCCCGCCTGTGAGATCACATCCCACCACCTCTTGGTGGAATCTCGAAGCATGTAAATAGAGAGATTCACCCTCCTCTCTATAGGTATCTTTAGATTCTCAAAGATCTTCAGCATGGATTCTATCCATGACTCTATAGCCTGGGGTCCTCCATCCCCTGAAAAAGTGGGAGGATGTTGCTGCTGAAAGACCCACGTCAATTCTACCATCGACGGGGCAGGAGGAGGTGCTCCCTAAAAAGTCTGTATCATCCTCATAAATATTTCTATGAACTGTGCATTAGCACCTGTGTCAGGTATAATTGTTGGTGCCAAGACCGGCACAACTGGAGGATCTGCTGGTAGTCCCTGATCAATCATGTCCGGTGTCTGATCACCGCCTAGAAACTAGCGTACAACCGGAGGACATCTCGGTGGAATGAATCTCCAAGGTCAACCGCACACCTCAGAACAAGATTATCAAGGACTGAAATTTAGAATCACAAGAAGGATAACAAGAGAAATAAATCCTTCAAGTTTTACAAAACACAGATACACGGTGTGTATGTCCACTACACGGCGTGTATTTGAATACCCTTCCCCAGCCCGAGTTCTCTTACACGGCTAAACCATGTGGTTATCCCGATAACGAGACTACAAGACGTGTTGGTGATAGACACGGTGTGTACTAGACGAACATCACCAACCCGTGTTGTTCGTTACACGGTCGGTTACACGGCTGACACTACACGACGTGTTCCAGACAGACATGGTGTGTACTAAGAGGATTTTACCGACCCGTGTTGTTAGTTACATGACCGGATTCCAGGATCACACTAAACGGAATGTTCAAGACTGACACAGCATGTAAAACCAAATATTTTATCCCTCTGTGTCATTAGTCACACAGGTGAACACGGGTTTTAGACACACGGCGGGTACATCCGGTACACGGCGTGTTCCCACAAGAATTTCTCTATCCCATGTCCCTTCCCACACGGCCTATGACATGGTTAGAGACTAAACAACATGTACATATGGTACACAATGTGTACTTAAGAAAAAAAATTTCTTCCCTAATAGAAGAACACATGGAGTGTAGTCAAAACTACACGGCATGTTTTATAGTTTTTTCTGGACAGTAAGCCTCAGAAACTACTCTGGAACCCATAAAAACACTGAAACAAACATCAAAGTGCCAAATTCTGATCCGTGGGGGCCCATACTCCCCACGAATCATATCTTTGCATCTTATACATGTTATAATCAAGGATAAAAGTGCAATAATCCTCCAAATTCTGGTCCATAAGGGTCCATAAAACTCAAGAACCAAATTTTGGAGTTCATTCAAACAAAACCATACACAATCAGTGCTCTAACAAAATCAGGTATTCTATCAAAGAAACTATCACAACCACATGAATATCTAGCACAAAATCTATCACAATAATATGCAATCGCTAATTCAACCTAAATGGCATGCAAAAATCCATGACATGTGATTTTCTAGAAAGTGCTTATATGATGCATGAGATGGAATACCCTCATCTCATCGGGTTGTGACATAAATAGAACTTCAATAACATCAACAATAACAACACAATACATGTGAGTCACCCAACGGTGAAAATCGAATCAACCACAAAATTTCAAAACCATAAAAATTGCATTAACGAGGTAAAGTGGATTTTCCCTATACGTAGGTTAGCTAATCTTGGGCACAACTTATTACCAAGTACCTATTCCTTTCTATACTTGGATAAAGGCTCAAAATAGTAAGTCAAGATAAAATAATTCCTCTAATACGACTTTGTAACGTCCTGGTTCCGGAAGTCACCCAAGGGAACCCCGTACTTAGTTGGTCATATGGCCTCAAGCGCATTTCCCCGAATGCCAGAGGCTGCCAACTATTAGCAAGGGCCTTGGGTGTGATAGTGGGGAAACTATGCCCTCATTGGAAGTGTAACACAATGGAAGAGAATAATAACAACAGTAAAAGCAGTAAATATCCAGCAACAATAAACAGCAGAAGACTGGAAGAAATAAACTGGAGTACACATATATATAAATGATGCATGATACATATGTCTAGGAAAACAGCAAAACAAGTCACAATGATGGAATAAAAAATGTACTAAACCAAGTAAAAAATAAAAACAATAACACATCCATAGCATCGCAAGCGTAGCTTGGTCCCATGCTCTCCAAATCTACAGCAAATCAAGTACCTGAAGTAGAAGGGTTCTTGCCCTTATCTATACCTGCAATAATATAATCTTTTTGGGCCCAAAAGCATGCCCAAACAGGGTGTGACACTAAATCTTAGTAGGCAACCACAACGAGATCTGTTCCTAACATTCAGTGAATACATGGTAGGTAATAAGCAAGTAAATGTAGTAAATAAGGAAGTACTTTGTATTAAACAATTCCAAAGTTTCAGATCATTCAGTTCATACATCAAGTAAACATCTAATCAAGAAGTAACACAAATAGTTAACCCTTTGGGAAGTACACACAAACTATCCCCTATGGTCCTACCTAGCAGCACAAGTAACCCTCTTGGAAGCACACACAGTCTACCCCTCTGGTTCAAATCACAAGGATATAACAAAGACTCTCTGAGGAAGCACTCACAGTCAATTCCCCTTATAGTCTAATATAAGTAAAGACTCTCTGAGGAAGCTCTCATAGTCCATTCCCTTATAGTATGATATGAACATAATGACTCTCTGAGGAAGCTCTCACGGTCAATTCCCCATATAGTCAAAAGTGGTTAAAACTCTCTGAGAAAGCACTCATAGTCAATTCTCATTATAGTAAACTACACCAGGTTCTCAAGGCCCTGTGTAAATCAATCTAGCATAGCAATGAAATATGGCCAAATTAAACCTCAAAAAATAATTGGCTAAACAATCTATAGAATATTAGTAAGTCATAACAATCACACCATCCTACAACTAGGCATGGGAAAACAACATGGCCCGTAACATGCTAAATAGGACCAACCAGTCATAAATAGAACATGCATGGGCAACTACCTCCAAATAATCACAAATTATCCTATCCTCGAACAATTAGCCTCTACTCTAGCATATAAGCATAGAAGGCATACAATAGGGCTAAAATGGCAAACGCTCAATACCCATTTTCATGGGTATTGGCGATTTTTCACATATAACTCAAAGACTTCCAACAGAAAGGCACAAAACACCTACCTCAGCATTGGAATATCAATATACTTGAATCTCAGGGCTTAAATCACCTTAAAACACCGAAGATCTACAAAACGTCTAAAATTTCAACAGAGGATAACTTGAGAAAGAGGAGGAATCATTAAACAAATCTCAACCAGAGGGAAGAGCTTACCGAGGCGATCCCAACGCAATCAATGGCAGTTGAATCGGAGATCGGATGCTCGGTCGGGGGCTCGGAGGAAGATCGCGGATGTACGATAGATCTCGACCGAATGAAACCTAGAAGAAGATGTTTCTAGAAATTAGACACGACCCCGGTACGTTTAATGAAAAAAAAGTACACGGCGTGTACTTTGGAAGTACATGACATGTACTTTCCGTTTCTGTACTCCAATTTAGGCAGCCTCCAAGTCACCCCCCACACAAACGTGTGCTCGGCCGCTACATGGCTACCACATGGCATGTACTCATAAAGTAAATGGTGTGTACTTTGGAAATTTCCATAAATTCATCTTTTTCTAAAAAATGATCCAAAAAAACATACCTGAAAAAGAAGATTCGGGTTTTTACATTGAACAAAATGTCACTTTTAAATTGAAGACATGCACTTTTAGTTATAATGGGAATATCATGTGTCAAATTGATATGTGGTTGATTCATATAAATAAAAATTATTTATAGATCATTTTACTGAAGTATAAAGATGACCAGATCTTTTTGTTTTCTTAGTTTTTAGTATGTGTTGTGTGTTTTTGAAATAAAAATGTTAATTTTAAATAAAACTATGAACTTTTAACCAAACTGGGCACACTGTGTGTCGAATTGGAATGAGGTTGAATCCTAAATTTCAAAAATAAATTATGGATTTTTTTCCGAAATTATAAAGATAAAATGAGCATGTTTTATTATTTTTCAATGAGTGGTGGATGTTTAGAACTAAAATTCCACTTTTAAATTTAAAATACGTAATTTGTGCCATATACAGCACACTGTGTCTCGGATTGATATATGGTTGATTACTACACAACTAAAATTATTTATGGATAGATTTATGAAATTATAATGACAATATGAGTGTGTTTTCTTTTTTTTATTGAGTGATAGAAATTTTGAGCTAATATGACACTTTTAAATTGAAATCTTATATCAGACACACTCTGTGGAGTATTGATGTGTGGTTGAGTCCTACAAGTCCAAAATTATTTATGTACCATTTTACAAAATTATCATGATAATATGAGTGTTTTTACTCAATTTTGAGTATTTCATTCATGTTTTTAACTAAAATTTCATTTTAAAATCAAAACATACACTTTTAATCATATTGGGAAAATCATTTATCGGATTAAAATGTGATTAATTACTAAAAATCACAAATTAATTATAGATCATTGTCTTAAATTATCAATAAAATTTAAGTTCATTTTCTTATTTTTTAGTATCTGATGTATGTTTTGAATTAAAATGTTGAATTTGAGTAAAAAATGAACATTCAATCATAGAGGGTCCACCGTATATCAAATCCTTGTGTGGTTGATTTCTAAAAATCATTAAGGACTTATAGATTATTATTCTAATGTATCAAGATAATATAAGTGATTTTTTGAGGTTTTGAGTATGTGATTCTTATTTTAGACTAAAATTTAAATTTCAAAAAAATGCATGAACTTTTAGTCATACAAAAGACATTGTGTGTTGGATTAACATCTAGTTAATTCATAAACATCAAAAATTAATTATGTATAGTTACTATAAATTTTTAAGAAAATATGTGGGTGTTTACAAGATTTTTAGTATGAATTGTTTTTTAAACTAAAATGTAAATTTTAATTAAAAACATACACTTACAGTCATACTAGACACACTATGTGTCGGATTGATGTGCATTTGATTCCTACAAATCATAAATGAATTGTGTATTTTTGTTGTAATGTATTAAGACAATCCATGAGTGTTTTCTTTTTTTGATTATGTGAAACTCTTTTGGAAGTAAATTGTAAAATTTTAAAAAACAGGCACTTTCAGTGATACTAGAAATATCATTTTTTACACTAATGTGTGATTTATTTCTTCACATAACAAATGATTTTTGGATTATTTTTCTAATGTATCAAGATAATCCAAGTGTGTTTTTTTATATTTGAATATTTCAATCATGAAGGGAGTAGGAAAAAAATGTATACAAGAACCCGAAATGGAGTAGACATAAATTTATACAAGTGATACTTAGTTTTCTATCAGAAAAACACAAATTTTTCTCATCAATATGTTATTAAAAGTTATTGTACCTAAAATTTAATTAATTTCCACAGTACCGTACATAAATAAATCAAATAAAGAACAAATATATCAATAGAGAGAACATTAAACAGTACCATAGTGCATCACATTTATTGAATCCTTCGTCAATATTTCATTTTTATATGGGAATTTGCTGCCTATGAAGTATATAAAATGACTCTATATAGTTTTTAGGGTCCTTCATAAAGGATAATATGATTTACCCTTCAGAATCATAATTAATGTAAACTAATAACTTCCTCTTCTTAATTCAAGGTTTTTCTCTATGGAAATTATTTTATCTTTTAAGAATAATCATTAACACTATATAGAGGCCATTTGTGTTATTTTTGAGCACAAAATTCTTTGAGAAAAATCAATGGAAAATCACATCTTCATGATTACTACAAAGAAAATAAGAAAATAAACAATATATAAAATTATAAAAGAAGTTAAAAAAATAAGAATTAAATAAATATATATGAAAATTAACTAAAAAATAAGGTGATAAAATAACTTTTCATGATCTCTATGAAAAAAATGTGGTAGGAAATCACCACTTTATGATTTTTTTAACATTATGGAACCATGTATTCTACTCATTAATTTATAAAAAAAATCTACCTACTCTTTTAAATACGTGGATTGACAACAGCCTTAATAGTAATATAAAAATGTAAATAAAAAAATTAATAAAAAAATAAAATGAAATTGTATTATCATAAGAAATACCTCTTCGGGGATTCTAGTTTGTTGGTGGAATTAAACATCTATTATAAATTTATAAATGTAATAACCATAATCATTTTCATTATTTTTTATTGGACACTACATAAATATTGGGAAAAATAATTAATTTTTTTATATGTTTTGATAGGGAAATATTATTTTATATACCCTAAAACTTATCTATTTATAGAACTCCATTGGATTATTGTACTCACTATCTGCCACCAAACCATGATTTTCATGATATTTAAACACCACCTAATAATAATAGAATTATCATTGATACATAATATAAAATATATAATTTTATGTTTATTTATAAAAATTTTCATGCAGTGTATTAAAATTTGATAAATTTGATCAAAGGTGGTTTATTTTTTTTGATATACATGCTTTTAATCCAAAAAAATAAATCTTTAGAGTTTTTAAATTGATTTTCAATGAGAATCCAATGCTTTTTAAATAAGAAAAAAGG
This sequence comes from Viscum album, assembly GCA_963277665.1. Taxonomy (NCBI): domain Eukaryota; kingdom Viridiplantae; phylum Streptophyta; class Magnoliopsida; order Santalales; family Viscaceae; genus Viscum; species Viscum album. The sequence goes on from OY728142.1 coordinate 283,048,792, forward strand.
AACAAGTAATGAAAAAAATGAAAATATATTTTATATTATTATATTGTGGAGTTTTACCAATGGATTTTGGATATTAAGAAGATCCAATCATCTGTAATTTTCTTTTCACACTTTTTAACCAGTTTATTTACTATTATTTAAATTTTATTTCTTTCTAATGAATCATTATATGTAAATGTGATGCGAGGACTATTGTGTAAAAATATTTTTTGTAGGGTTTTCCCTTCACATAGTACAGATATATATGCCTATAAAAAATTGAATTTTATTTAACAATAATTAGCATATTATATTAACTATTGGACATGAAGATTATGAAAACATAACCTATAAACGCATTCAAAATTGAGGCTCTCACCCATTCATGGTTTATAATTTCTTTTAAACTCTTAAGAAAAATCATGTCTATAATGGCCTTTCTATATATTTGTTATTTTAATTCCATGAATGATGTATTTATAATTTATAACGTTGTATTTGAAATAATTTTTAATGTTATTAAATGTGGCATTTGAATTAGATGGGTAAAAGTACTTTTGGAAGGCATTTTCTATTTATTGGTTGGTACTTTTGAATATTTTTATTCATCAATTCATTTATATTTCCTTTTATCTATATTTAATTATATTCTTCAACTTAAACATTTATTCATTAATTGTTAAAATAAATTCATAAAAAATGAATTTGAAAGTACATACCTCATTATCATCAAAACAATTACAATATTACACATCCATGATGTGAAAGTTTCAAGATAATATTTGTCCATTTTAACATCCATATCATTAATTAGAATACATGTCTCAACACTCATCTCATATTATACCTGAGTCCCTACTCACATGTGATCTTTTGGAAGTTGTTTTTTTAGAATATCTCTTTGGATATTATACATTGTACCCCTCACAATAAGGTGATGGGTGAGTTTTTGATAATATATGTATCATAATAAATTTTACTTTGTGGAATTTTAATATAGGATAGGTGTAGGTATCTATATTCTTTACATTTTATAGAAATAGTTATGAAATAATTTATTACTTTTGGTATGGAAGTCCTTTCAGATAAATAGTTTGCCTCAAAGATGGGGGATGTATATTCATGTAGTGGTTGATGGTTTTTTATTTATTATCCTTGATTCCTTCACGTGAAATTTTATAAAAACTCATTCTAAAAATTAAGTTTTTATTTTATAGAATCCTTTTGTGTCTATATCCCATTTATTTTCTTATCCATATCCTCCTATGTCTGTGATTTCAAAAAATATACTTGAGGAAACACTCCAAAACCATCACCTATTACATAGTCATATTGGTATGGACACATTAAGGTCATTAGAAATAGGTGTTCATCAAGTACAGCCAATTATGATTCTTATGTATAAACCAGATAAAAAATATTAGAAAATAAGTAGTCATTGTTATGTAATAATTATTTAATGAGGAAAAAATTATTATTTCATACATACACATGATTCCAATAATTTTTTTTCTTTCATCTATTAGTTTTCCCTCCTTATTTACATGATACTTCTTCCATAACACATGATGTGGGATGTAAGTGTCTTTGGAATTTAATTCTTTAATCGATATATAATTAAAGGATCATAATTATGTTATTGTTTCATATCACAGAAAAGTAATAATGTATATTTAAAATACGTATGATTTTTTTTTCAAGTGAAGTATACCCCATATTTTCATTATGGTAGGTATATGTTGGTTTTGGTATATTCAACTTGTTTTTACCACTCTTTTTTTTTGTTTCATAGATTAAAAAAATTAATCAAATTAATTAATACATGTAATTTCAAGTAAAAATTTTACAAAATTATAATGTACTTCAAATTATGCAACCTCATGAAGACCAATGAATGCATTCCATGTTTCTTGGTTTATCATGTATGTATATATATTTAGTGGGTGTGGGTTTAAATTCTCTTTATAATAAATAAGATTGTGATTTGTAATAATTATATGAAATTCTATCTGAGCATTTATATCAACAACTAATATAAATTTTGTTCAACAGTCATCTAACATAAATAAACTATGCAAGGGATAAGGAAGAGTAAATAAATTCCTTTTTATTTTATGTTTAATTAAAATATGGAAATTATATGATAGTTTTTACCTAATATATTTATAAATTAGTTTCCCCCATCATAGGAACAACATTTTTCCATGAATCTATATCAATTGGAACATGCATTTGAGTAGTGACCCCAATAAAACTAATGAAATTGACTTATTGGGGTCATCAGGTTTACTGCAAGAATTCCATCCAACCTCAAATTGTATGTATTTTATTCCCACCATAATAATTTTTTTAAGACTATCATTCTATGTTTCTCCTATTTTTTCTTAGATATATGTTTTTCACCTTACACCATTTCCTTGGTTTCAATATTGTTAAATGTTGTTCCTCAATATTGGGAGCATCATAATGTGGAGAAAATTTTTGTTACTCAATATTGGGAGCATTAGTATATGGATAATACTTTATCTATATAATTAGATGACCATTTAATTTATATTATGTAAATGAAGTGGGTAACACATAATATTATGAGGTAACACACTATATATTTAAAAAAAACTTTTAAGTGATTTTTTAAATATTTTTTTCCATTAAATTTTAAATGTAATTTTCCTCTATATCGAGTATCCAAAACCTATCATAATGATCACCTATGACATACAGGATGCAGACTATATTTTTACTACCATGAAATTATTACAACATACCAATTAAAGGGTCAACCTCAATAGAATTTTTATTTTACCATGTGGTGGTTTTAGCCAACAATAGAATAATTGACTAGTTTAAATTTGAAGATTACAGTACATAAAAGAATTTTACTATGTGTGATTATATTATGAATGGTTCATCCATGTACCAAAACTTACTAAAATTAACTTTCATGAATCCCAATTCATTAATTTTAACTACACTCCTGTTATCATTAAATTTTCATTGAAAAATCGACACTTGAATGTTTTATAATTTAACTTTTATATTTTTTAAATGATACCAAAGTATAAAATATTCATGTAAATTTTATTTTTTTCCTTCGTATCAAATACATGCATCGCTTCTGTTACAAGAGTAACTACACTATTTTATATTGTATTTTTTCATCATGTTCATTTTTATAAAACACTTACCCTTTAATTATATAACCATTGTAAAATAATATATCCAAACATAGCCTCTGGATATCCATTTAAGTTGTTATAAAATTAAATTTGTATTTTTAGATAACATTTTAAAATTATGGTTTAAAAAACATCCTATAAATTGTTGATCATGTGTATTTGATATCTAGTTTTTCATCCCTTTATGGATTTAATTTCCCAGTAATTACTTTATAGGATTCAACATATAGAGTAAACTCAAAACTATTATGTAAGAAAATAATGGTGTTCTAGATCCTATTCAGTATTGGTAACTATAACAGCATCTATTTTATAAATTCCTTCATCCATAAGGTACCCATTGTGATGGGATTTTGGGACACCAATTCTATCCACATAAGATAGGTTTTCAGTAAATAATGAAATAGATTCTTTAAAAATATATTGTTCCACAATAAAACCATTTGTAAAAATTAGATTTTATACTTACCCTTTAAAAATATCTATATATCATTAAATGGGGTTAATCTATTTATAATTTATAGTACCACATAGTCGGATCTCTATAACCATGTGAACAATCATATCAAAGAATGGTGGTAGGAATAACATCTCTAATTCACTTAATATGATAGAAATTTACTTTTCCATATTTGGAAACATTGTCGGGTCTATAACTTTACAACATATAGCCTTGAAAAATAAAAAAACATGGTTAATGTGTGTTATATATTTTTAGTTAGAATGAAATGTAAAACAATAGGGATTAAATCTTTTATCATATCATTAAATTCATTTAATTTTAGGAACTTTAACTTAAACTTATTCATTAACATGATATTTTTCATATTTCATGAATACACATATGGAAACTTTAAATCATTTAGATAGTTTAAAAACTGATGTCTCTCTTTACAAGAAACATTGTAAGCTATTGGAGGAATAAAATCTAACATTCAACATTTACTAGAGCCAACTCTTACCTTATCCTTGTAATATCCTTAATTTTTAATGATAATAAAAAACCTCTTGGTAAATAATTTATGAGTATTTTTATACGAAAATGTAATTTTTCAATAAAAATAACTTAATAAATATTTTAAAATCTTTAGGGAAAGGTAAAATCACTATTAAAACTTTAGAATATTTTATAGAATATTTTCAGAGTTAGGCATTGAGTTAGCATGGGATTTCGGGGCCTTTTTTCCTCGGCTCTAATAGAATAAAAAAAGTAAATATATTATATCATTCATGTGTAATTTTTTTGAAATATTTTAATATCTCTTTAATGGTGTTTCAGATGGAAAATTTGAGACCACCATTAAATCCAAAATACTGGTTTTAGCCTAGGTGCGGCATAAGATTTGTACGCACTGAGTGTTTGGTTACATCTCACATAAGGGTAATTATTTTATCCTTTTTTGGTTTAAGAAAATTAATTTAAAATACAAAATATATGTTTTCGAAAAAATTATCAAATTATTTTGATAAATTTGAACTGATAAAGTCAATCGGTATCTGAATTTTTAATATAATGATCATCGATAGGCTATAAGCCATACCAAAATTGGCCATATAAACTGACCAAGTGTTGGCCAAATTCCTCTCCACATTACATGTGGTAGGTACTATCCCTTTCCATCAATGGTTTTATTCTTCCTCCCCCATAACTTAAACTAGGTACCTCTGGAATAATAGACCACCAAGGAGAATTATGTGTACCATTAGTCCAATAGCTCAGTGGTACTCATAATTCTACTTGGTGGGATATTATGCTAGAGGTATCGAGTTTGAGTTATGGGGGAGGTGGAATAAAACCCTTGATGGAATGGGGTATTACTTTTCACATGGAAAGTGGAGAGGTTTTTGGCTTCCAGTTGGTTGGTTGACATTTCCAATTAAGGTTTGGTGTATGTCCTACCAAGGATCATTACACAGAAAAAGAGTGAGAAAGAGAGAGGTGTGAGACTCACCACTTACACATTGTTCAACACCACATTTTCCCCTTTTATTATTTGTTTCCAAACTTATCTATTCAACATCTCATGTGATATTGATTGGAATGATACCCCATCAGTGTCATTAGATTCATATCAACAATCATAATTTTAAAAATAATGTTTTTTTTAAGGTATTTAGAATTAGATAGTTCAATTAAATTTGGATGTAAACCCTTTTCATTAATCTCCATTGTGCTCAAGGTAGAAAGTCCTTAACATAGTTTTGTGTTTTATATGGGTTATTGGAGTGAATTTTTGGCCTTCATACATAGAGATTGAGACCTATGTTTGATGATTTATCACATAAGGTGTGTGTGTGTGTGTGTGTGTTTAACCTTGACATGTGCTTGTGTTGCTGACATATGGTTTGTTCATATGATTATACTTCTTGTTTTGTGTGATATTGATTTGTCATATTATATACATGTTTACATGTACTATTTTGTCTCTACAGTTGATGCAGGTGGTTCTATATGGTTTATCCCCTTCTAATATGGATGTGTGAGATATTGATCAAAACATACATGGGCTATCCCTTCCAACCAATGTGTCAAATGTGTTTTTTGAACTATCCTTTTAAGTAGTTGGATGTTTCAGATATGGTTTTTGATGTTACATCCAGAATTGTGCTGAAGTAGGTATGTTTCTCCTGGCATGGTTCCGAAGCAAGTAGAGTCGATCCCTTAACACTCGGCATGTATTTGGTACTTTTGTTATATATATATATATATATATATATAGTTTTTATATGTGTACCATGTTTATGTCCATTTCATACACTTGTATATTTTATTCAATAATGTTAAGGGTCATTGGCGGTGTCCTACTGAGCCTTATACTCACACCCTACTCAATCATTTTGATGTTCATGTAGACTTCATGAACAGAGACCCAGTGAATGGAAAATTCCCTATGGTGGATGTTTAAGCAAGAGGAGTAGAAGGATGTGTTCATTTCTAGAATGAGTTTAGGTAGGATGTTTGTTGCTGCTTTTATTTACTAGCTTTACCTATACCTGGAATCATTATTTTTTTGTTATTATATCATGTCTTCTATCTTTTTGATTTTTTATGTACTCTAATTATTTATTGTATTGTTTATTTATTTATTTTGTGCACTATCATGGAAGGTATAGTCTCTCCATGGTTCCACTTGAGACCCTCACTGTTATTTGGAAACCTCTTGCATATGGGAAGGTGTGCATGAGTTCATGTGTCACATCGACTCAGTCCTTATGGTTGGGTTGGGATATTAAAAAATCATATCAAAGGATCAGGATTCACTAACTTGTTTTTTCTATTTTCCTTGATTTTTTATTTGATATATAGGAGTTAGGATGATTGAGACTTGGCCAGGGAAACTATGAAAGTGTCTGATCAGCACTATATAGTGAACCTCTGAGTTTCCATAAAGTGGGGGAATTTATGTTTGTTGTTACTATTGATTAAAATCACCGTGGGTGGTGTATATAATTTTGATATGTAATTTATGAGATTTTTGGTGCATCCATGCATCATGAATATGCATGTAGGTTCACATGTCATATATATATATACTTCTTCATATCTTGAATAATAGTTATTTAATTAAATTTCTTATTTTGTGCTATATTTTTTGGGATAGTTTCTCATTGTATAATATACCTTTGTTTTCATGCTATTATGATATATCCTTATTGTAATTAATTATTTGAAAAAAACATGTTATTGTGTTATTATATATACAATGATTGTGACTAATGTGTAGGGATGAAAACCAAAGTTAGTACTAAGAGGGGTATACCTTGGTTATGGGTAGGAACCTAGGAGAGTCATCTGTGATCCCATAGACAATATAAGGTCTGTTTATGTCCCTAATTTTATCTATGTTTGAGAGATTCTACCTCATAGATTTTGGAGCAGGAGTCTGATGTTTGAGCTCCATGGTCTAAGTTGTTTGAACAAGACCACTATAAATACTTCTCAGTGAAGAGAAGTCATTAAAGTGGGAGAATTTGAATATCCTCAATTTGTAATCATAATAAAACCCTCATTGTTAATAAATTATGAGAATTTTATGTGAAAGTGTAATTTTTCAATAAATATCAATTAATAAATATTTTATAAGATTTATATAAGGGTAAAATCCTTGTTAACACCTTGGAATATTTTCATAGTTAGGCATTATGCTAACATAGGATTCTAAGGCTTGTATAGCCTTGGTGCTGATAGAATTAAAATATTAAATATATTATATCATGCATCCATGATTTTTAATGAAATATTTAAATATCTTCTGAATGAAGTTTTGGATGGAAAATCTGATACCACCATTAAATATGAAATATTATTTTTACCCTAAGAGTGACATAATATTTCTATATATCAGGTGTTTGGTTACATCTCACATAAGGGTAATTATTTTATCCTTTTATGATTTAAGAAAAAAATTAAAAGTTAGAATATATGTTTTTAAAGAATATTATCAAATAATTTTTTATAAATTTGAACTGATAAAGTTAATCGGTATTTGAGTTTTTTTGTTGAATAAAAAATTATAGTGATAATATCAACTGTACTATTATTATTATCTATTTTAAAGGAGAAATGAATTAAACATGTGAAATTAATAATTGTGTTATTGGTTGGATGCATATTTTAGTGTTAGTCAATGTAATAATGGTGATACTATTACTTTTTTTAAATAAATGAAATTGAGTGGGGTTAATAAAGTTTAATTACCATTATCTATGTTTAATAATGATTTTTTTTTGAAATATTTATTGTGGTAATGATGATATAAATTCATTAATAATAATAACGTATTGTTATTATTGTTATTATTATTAAATGGGAAGATAATATTTGTGTGTGATAAATTAAAATATGTATATATATATATATATGACTTGTGTGTGTGTGTGTCTATGTATGTATGTATGTATGTATGTATGTATGTATGTATGTATGTATGTATGTATGTATGTATGTATGTATGTATGTATGTATGTGTGCATATGCATATATATATTTATATATAATGGGTACATATATTTTGGGTTAAATATATATATGTATATATATACATGTGTGGTTGTATATATGTATATACAAATGTGTGTGTGTGTGTGTGTGTGTCTAACATGTATATATGTGGGTTATATATATATACGGGTGTATATATATATGAGTGTGTGTGTGTGTCTATATATAAATGATTCTTAATATATTTATTTATCAAAGGATTGATTGATTAAATTGGAATAAAAATGAATAAATATTTGAAAATAATGTTTGTGGGGCCATAGAGGGGTGCTACACATAAAGAAGGGTATTTTGGGTCTATTCCTAATCCATGGAGAGAGAGAAATTATTTTAATAAATTAATTAATAATTTAATAAAAGAATGAGGAAAAAATTATAAAAGGGGGGAACTGGGTGTTACTCAGTGTTTAAGGGGTGAACCTCATGCCTCTCTCTTTCTCCCTCTCCTTCTCTCTCTATTATTTCATTTTATTTTATTTTATTATTATTTTACAAACTTCTACCTTCAATATCTGATGCGATATTAATCAGATTGGAATTCCTTTAATTCTATTAGATTCGTCTAGATAATAAAAATTTTAAACCAAATTTTGTTTCCAAAGGAAGTGAGGATTTGGTGGTGCAATTAAACTCGGACGTCATCCCTTGTCTTCAGTCATCATTATACCAAAGGTAGGAAGTCCTTAACATAGTTTTAAGTGTTATATGAGTTATTAGAATGATTTTTTGGGGTGTGTGCATATCACATGGAACCAATTTTTGATGATTGATCACATGAGGTGTGTGTGTGTGTGTGTGTGACCTTGACTTGTTATTATGTTACTTACTTATGTTTTTTTAGATGATTATACTAATTTTTTCATGATATTGATTTGTCATATTGTATACATGTTTTCATGTACTTTTTTATCAATACAGTTAATGTAGGTGGTTCCATATGTACTATCCCCTTTTAATATGGATGTGTGAGATATTGTTCTACACTTACAAGGGATATTCCTTCCAAGGGACGTATCAAAAATGTTTTGTGAACAATCCCATCGAAGAATGGGGTGGTCAGACATGGATGGTGATGTTTAATATGGAATTGTGTTGAAGTATGTATGTTTCTCCCAACATGGTATTGAAGTAGGTAGAGCCAGTTCTCAAGGACCTGGCATGTGTTTGGTACTTGTGTGATATATATATAAATATATATATTGTTTTTATTTATGTAGCCTTTTTATTTCCATGGATGAAATTGTATATTTTATGCACTGATGTTAAGGTTATTTGTTGGTGTTTTACTAAGTCTTGTACTCACACCTTGCTCATGAATTTTGGTGCATTCAAAGAATTCATGACCAAACATCCAATGAAGGGAAAATTCTCTATGGCAGATGGTTGAGCTGGTGGAGCTAGAGAATGTGATATTTGCTGGTTATAGTTTGGGTGGGAAATTTTTTTCTACCTATATTAACTACCTATACTATCTAGGATCCTTGTTTTTTCAGTTATTATATCATATATTTCATCTTTCATTTCTTGGATGTATTCTGATTATTTTTTATATTGGTTATTTATTTATCTTTGAAATTTGATGAAGGGTATAGTATCCCAAAGGTTCTACTGGATACCCCTGCTTCTAGTCAGAAACCTCTTGCATATGGGGAGGAGTGCATGAGCTCAGGTGGCACTACAGATCAGACCTAGTGCTCAGATCAGGATGTCACAATCCCCATGTCAAACATGTCCAACCAATCTTTAGTTTCATCCTTTGTTTTTTTAGGTTCATTTAGTAACATTCCAATGGAAATATAATATACATTTTTTCCTATGTGCATGACATCAAGAAAATGTATGATATACAAAAAAATATATAGTATAGTAATTCCAAAAAAGAAATATCTTTTTTCAACCATTTTTTATGAGGTTTTATGAAAAAAAATAACAAAAAAATTTATTATATACTTTATTTTTTCAAACTGTTGATAACTTATTAGTAGATATAGTGATGTAACTTTTTCTAAATTCTCATCAAATGATGTAATCCAATATCAGTATTTATTTCATCAAGGTAAAAATTTTAAATATAAGAGAAATGTAGTCTTTGGGTAATGTTTCAACCTAACTGGGTGTGTACCTTCTTCATAAATGTGACACCCTATATTTCCTTTAATATTATATCCTAGAAAATTTATTTAAGAAGGGATTTCATTTACCATCTCATACAGCATGGATCTCAATATGAAAACTTTAATTCTAGAATAATCATACAATATAACACTAGAATGAAACATTAATTCAAAATCCTCAATCAAAGAAGCTAAATAAACATCAATATATTTACCTAATTGGTTTGGTATTGATATAATAAGAGATAATAAAATATACTTTAAATTCATACATAACCTTGATGTAAAGTTATAATTTACCAACATAATTAAACATATACTATTTGTTCTAGTTTTTACACCAAAATAATTCATTCAGTCTGTAGATAGTATAAGACATAGGTTTCTTATATCATTTTTAAATTTAAGATACTCATGATTAATTTTCTTTCATTGAGGAGTGTCTTTTAGGTGATAAAGTTTCCCATATTTAATTCTTCTATTTGTGTTCCACATTAATTACATTATAGTCTTCTCAATTCCATATAGGAACCTAAACCATGAAATTATTGGAACATACCATAAATTTTTCAAAATACTTGATTCATATTTCTTATATCAATATTCACTACACTTATGAATTTTTAAATTGATTCATGGACCATGAGAAATAATATACTATTATTTATACATGCATGTATTATTTCAAAGATTATACTCATTTAACATAGAATTCATTTTGAACCATATTTTTAGAAAAGAAGCACATTATCTTCTAGTAGTATATCATTTAATATATAAATTAGTTTATTAAATCTAGTTCCACTCCCTATATTTCCAACTTTAAAAATATATAGCTTTCTTATGGCGTAAAATTTTATATGTTTGATATAACCAACATATAATTTCATAGATATTTATCATATCAAATAGATTTATACAATAATAGAGTTTATCTTCAACTATAATTTTTATTTCCATAATATGATCTTAATAATAATTTACACTTGTAGTTGAATCCTCAATGATATATTCATCATTTTTCACACTTGTAATTATATTAGATGATCCATAAACCACAGTGTTATCCTAGTCACTGGCTACATTCAGTTCCTCCAATTTTTTAGTTCAACATTTATAACTTTGATTTATTCCATGAAAGGTCAAGTGTTCTTCCATCTCCTTTAGACAAATATTTCATGAATCGAAATAATGTTATTATGTACAAAGGATTTGATAAGGGTCATATGCACAATATTTTACAAACATTATGAACTCTTTAACCCCATCCTCATAATAGTTTGTCATAAAATAGGAATCCATCTATTTTTAATTCATTTACATCCTCTTTAATTTAATAATATTAATATTTAACAAAAAAATACAAACAAGGTACGAGAAAATAATCTATACACACAAATAGTCATCATATTTGATATAAATTTTAATTGAATCAACAACTTGTTAGATCACATAAAGAAAAAGAATTATATGAATATAAATTATAATAAAAAAATATTACAAGAATTAATATATCCTAAATCATTCAATTTTTTTAAATTTATTCATCAAGGGAGATAATTCACTCCTTGACACTATCGATGTGAACAAAAGTCCTATGGATTTCTACAATTGGAAAAGTATTAGGGTATATATAATAATATTTCACTATAAAAACATATATCAAAAAAATTATTTATTCTTATCACAATTTATATAGTGTTCAAAAAAAATTAATCACATTAATTATGGTTATTATGTTTGAAATATTTCATCCACAACATAGAATCCTCAGAGTGGTATTTCCTAAATTCAACTTTTTAACTCACCCTCAATATGTGTGAAAATTTATTTAATCTAATTTTTTTAACATTTATTAATTATTAAATTGTTATATATTTAGAGTTAGATATATTAAACAAACAATTTATAATTAAAATAAAAAATTAGGAAACAATTCATCCTCTTCACGTTCTGTAAACATTTTTTGTACAATATTCCTTTATCTAAATTAGTGTTTTCAAAAGAGAAAAATAAAAAACTAAAGTATATTTGATGATGAGACCAAAAATCACATTGTGGTAGATTATACCACATTTTATTTTATACAAAAAATAAAAATCTATACAAACATTAAAAAATAACTTTTTTAAGATTTATTATCACACTTTTTTTAAACACCATTAGACACCCATTTCCACTTTTTACTTTAAAATTATTCCATTTAAACACAATTTTTAGTACATAATTACAAAATATTATTTGTATTTTTAATCCACTTTAACTTATCACATATCAAAAAATTATTATTTATTCTTCACCCACTTTTATTAATCAATTTTCTTCACTTTTAAAGTAATTTATATCATTCTCACACACATGTTTCCCAAATGTTTTTTAAAAAAGTATCCCAAAAGAAATAAGTAGTGTTTCTAATGCTTTTGAAATTTTTATACCCATTTGCATAATATTTATCATCTAAATAAACATTGTTTATAGTATAATATCACCATATTAAACACACATAATTTCAAGTTACACACAACAAAAATTTACAAATACTTATAAAATCACAATATGAGTCAAAGTAGCTAAAAATCACTGAAATCATATCAAATTCAATTTATAATCATCCATCGTTACCTTATTTATTTAACATTAATCCAAAAATTATTTTATACAGTAACTCAACCATTCATTATGTCTCAATCCCATTTAGTTTACCTATTTAAAAAATAAATTCTTCAAATTCATCATTGAATCATCGTAACTAAATATGCACAATTCATAACAGTTCATGAAAATTAGTCTATAATATTTAAATTAATTTTACATGTTAATAACCATTAATAATTCAATAAATCAATTACAAAACACAAAAAACATACATGCTCATAAGATAAATACCATAAGAAAGAAAGATCACACCATCCTCAGATTAGATGAACAATCCATACAATAATAATAAAAAATCATCCAATAAATGAGGTAAACAAAAAAATATGGGAAGAAACACAAAAAATCAAAAAAAAAGTTCCAAAAATCAAGAAAATGAGAAGAACAACCAAAAAACATGAATAACTATGAAAGATAGATTAAAATTAGTAAATAATTACATACCTTTGGTTTTTAGGGTCAATTCATCTAAAATATTTGAAGTATTCAATAACAAACTTCGCATTCCTTGATAGATTGAATAGTGTAATAAAGGGACAATCTCTGTTAGCATTTTTTAAAATAGGGGAATGGGTTTTATCCATACTAGTAAAATGTTCTGATAAAGTTATTTTTATTAGCGCGAAAATGTAAATCATTTATAAAGATAGTACTTATTAGCATTATCTAATAATTTTTTACAAATATACTTTTATTAGAGAATAATATAACATTGATAAACAGTATTGAAAAATAAAAATTAAAACTAAATTTAAAAATTATAATAAAGTAGTAATTATATAAAAATAATATTAAAAATTAATTTATAATAAAGAATAAATATTAAAAAAATATTGAAATGGTATGTTACCTCTTGATCCATTAATTTTATAGTTTTGGTTGTTGAAGGTGTTTGAGAGAGCTTTCATGAGTTTTTAGTGGAAGCTGGAGGTTCAACGAAACTAATGTAGGAAATACATGTCGTGTAAGTGTATTACATGATGTATAAAGGTGGTTCACATCTTGTGTGAAGATAGTTCATGATGTGTATATTTGTTGGGGTTGAATAATAAAAATTCAATATATTTTCCAGTGAAACCAAACCCTAAGGATTATACGATGTTAAAGGGGATTGCACGTCATGTTAATCCCTCATGTAGTGTAATTTTAAAAGTTATTTCTGGTAAAATTTCCATTCATTCAGCCATGTATTATTATTATTAAAATTTTAGGAAAACCCTAGATTCCCTAAGGATTTCTTCAAGCCCTCCTCCTCCCTCTTTTATCTATTTTTCTTGAGGTTGTTTGTTTGCAATCTGTGGTAAGCCATTCCTTCTTTTTGCTAGGTTTTCTTCCATTCTTCTACCAAGGATTCACTACAGTGATGTTATTATTATTTAGGGTGTGTTTTGGGTTGAATTTTTATGTCCTTTTGTTGTAGTTTAGGTTTATCTATGTTTTCTCATGGTTTCATTGTGGTTTACATGTGTTCTTATTCACCCTACGGTGCATAGTGAGTTGACAAAGCTTCTTTGAGGTAAGGAATTCCTCATTTGTTTCTATTTATTGTGTATCATGCGGGAGGGGTTTTATTTTTTTACCTATGGGTTATGGTTTTTATTTCATAATTAAATATAAATAATTGGTTAAATTGAAATTGAAAGGGGTAAATGGGGTTTGATTTGTATGCTTTTACAGATTTGATATTATTTTTGATATTATGGATTGTATGGGATTGATGTTTCACTAAAAATTATGTTTATTGGAGGATTTGTTTGTGCTAGATATATATTTTTTGAATGCTACATCGGTTGTTATTGTTAAGATATCCTCATAAAAATTGGGGATGATTAACCACTTATATTTGGATAATGAAATGGTTTCCTTGGGATAATGGACTGTATGATAACACCCCTGAAATAAATTGGAATGTAACAAAAACCTTTTTTAAATCTATAAAATGATATAGTTGCGATATGATGTGTGTTCGTGCTTTTTGGATGTAGATGTGTGGCTGGTGCATGTGGGAATGATGGTTCGTGTGCCATGCTTTTGGGGCGGTGTGGTGGTTTTTTGGTCCATGTTTTTAGGGCGGTAAGGTGGTTTGTTTGGTCTTTCTTTTTGGGGTGTCACAGTGGTTTTTTTATACTTTTAGGGTGGTTAGGTGGTTTTTGGTATGTGCTTTTGGGGTGGAAATGAGGTTTTTTTCATACTTTTTGGTGGTGAAGTGTTGGTTGCTTTGTACTAGATGCCTAAGTAGTTATGGAATTAATGATTAATAATGATTGAAATGACATGGGTTGGTTTTTCTAATGGGATGAAAATGGTTAATTAATAATTAAATGGTGGGTTGTGTGATTAAATTTTGTTGATTCTAAATAATAAAAATAATGAGTTGATTCAAAGAAATTGGTTGGAAATGTGAAATGGGGTTTGTGGCTTGTTGTGTGGTGTTATGCATTTAGAGGTGGCAGTAAAAGTGGCGATGTTGTGAGTTCGTTGGTTTATTTTTAAACCCATAGGTTGGGCTTCCATGTTTGATATTATATATATATTTCTATATTCCTAGGATTTCTATATGGGCCCCACCCATGTCAAGCACTATGTACTGACACCCGCATAGTCATGCAGGTGGTGTTTTTTCCAACATCTGGTGAGGAGTACGGATGGATGGGTACCCACTTTTTCCCACTCTATCTTAAAAGGGAGGTAAATATTGCAAAATTTGTGGTAGAAGGAGGTTTATTAGTGAATTATATGGTGGTTGTGATATCCTAGATGTTTATGGGAGAGGTTTGATGACCCAGGTGTTTTTGGTCATAACATGATTGTGCTTGTGGGGTGGTTTAGGTGTCCTCAGGTGAGGTGTGACGTGGTCCTGCTTGTGTGGTGGTGGGTTGGGTGTCTTTGAGCATAGTGTATTGTGACTATGATTTTTGGGTGGTGTGGTATATGTAAGATATGGTAGTGCTAGGACATACTACTTTCGGTGTGAGAGAGGCATACTAGTGGGGAAGTGGTGTGGGGTAACCTTATCGGTGCGATTCATATTATATTATATTACTTGGTTTATGTCATTTTTTGAGTGTTATTTGGTGAGTTTGGGATGGTTAGTATACCTTGATAGATATTGTTTGGTTCTGTTGTCTTCTCAATGGTGAATTAGTATTCTTCTTTCACATGTTCATGAGAGACTTTGGCTTCCCTACTGAGTATACTTTTATGTTAACCCTAAGTATATAAACCTATTGTTAGGTTTCCTGGAGGACTACATAGATTGTGTTGTACATTACTAGATCGGATCCTTGATAGTTTTTTTTCACTGCTTTAGCTTTACTTTTGGGTATTTACATTGGATACTGTTATCTGTATTGCTTCTGTTTATACATGCATGTGGGATGGATTTTTGTTTTTGTTTTATATTATGTCTTGGAGTTGTTTGTGGATGATCGATCTTTTCTCTCAATCCCATATTATTATAGGGGGAAATGCCTCCCATGCAATGATATTTTTATACCGTCGATGATTGTCTCCAACGGAGGTCCTACTGGAGGTGGGACTCATTGGGTCATTATCTCTCTCCACTCATTACAGTACCTTTATAGGCAGGGGTCATGAGAGTGTGGTGTTAGATGAGTGGTTGAGAGATATGATTGAGTTTATAGTTAGGCATAATGAGGATTGCATGGGGTTCCAGGGAAATAGATCCATTTGACCTTGGTACGTGACATGGGTCAGGGATATTGGCTAGAAAATGGGATTTTAGGTCCCCCTGTGATCCACTGCATAGACTCTGAGCTTATTGAATGGCCAAGTGAGATAGACCTGCTTACAGGGTAGAGACCTAATAAAGGTAAATACATCATTATAACTTGTATTATTGTTTGAAATGATTTGTTTTGTGATGTTTAAAATGAATAAAGTGAATTAAAATGAATATTAATAAAATTAATTACTACTAGTCTTAATAAGTTCTTTGTCTTCCATTTACTTATGGCTCATGTTCTTCATTTTCATGTGGTTCAGGAAGTTGTGGTTTAGTAGGCTGGTCTGTTTTATTATCATAGAGTTGATCCAGTAGAAGAGGAGGATCAGTGGAAGAGGACGTTGTGTGATTTTCAGTGGTAGGATTTCGGGATTTATGAGGGAAGTTTCTAAGATGTGGAAATAGAAAGTTGGATGGAAGATCTCAAGATCACTTTCAGTTTGATCTGGGCCCTAGAAGAGTAATGGATCCCTTTGTAAATTAGTTATATTAGGGTAACATCATGTAAGTGGTGGATGCTTTATCTAGTAAAGTAGAAGGATTTATCTATTTTATGGGTCAAACTCCAGAAGTAATTTTGGGAAGAGTTCCTTTCATCGACCATGAATGAAGTAAAGAGGAAAGAGCTTCTTTCTCTTTAGTAAGGGATAATTTTTGTGTAGGATCTGGGAAACAAGTTCAAGGACCTTGTGTTTTTTTCCCATATTTTTTTTCACATGATAAGTCTCATGAAAGATGTCTTGAGGAGGCACTCTATCCTTCAATCTAGTTTGCAACTACTAATTTTATGTTGTTGGAGTATCAATACGTTCAGAAGAATGCATAAGTGATCAATTGGATGCACTCAAGAGGAGGTTTTCTATGAGAGGGGAACTGGTATGGTTTTTTAAAGACTAGAGTTATTAGTGGAAGGTATTAGGCACCAAGACCTTTGAGGTTTAGACCAATAGGGAGTCGACCTTAACATATTCCTTTCAAGCCTCCTGGGGGTAGAGTTTCCATGATTTTCTTGGGAGTTTTGTGCCAGTTTTTTTTGGTTTTGGGGTTCATTTCCATCACAAGAACCAGTTCCCATTGGTTCCCCAAGCTCAGTTTAGGGGAGGTGGACAGGCTCATCACTAACCTCAGTAGCATTTTCCAGTGAGGCCATTTTAGCAGTAGGGGCAGTAGGTTTTTTATCTTCCAAGGGGAGATGGAGTAGATAGAGTCTAGTACTAGTATGTTCTTTATGTTCAAGGACCATGACCCAGGTGTTATCATGGAGGGGGTCATCATCAGATAGGTAGGGGAGGTGATAATTGTCTATTGCATGTAGTATATGAATCAGTTCTAAAGGGGATAGATATCTTTAGAGGTATGATCAGTTTGTTTAGTACCCTTGTTTGTGAATTTTTTTATTCTGGAGATTCACACTCCTTTATTTCACCTGCTCTAGCCTATTCTCTAGAACTATATGTAGAGATATTTCTTATTCCCCTGGTGTTGACTTCACTAGTACCATCTTTTTTTATGTGTCCTGAGGGTGTAGAATGATGATGGAGCCGCATCAATCCCATATAGATATTTTCTTAATATAGATGTAGCCATATGATGTCATCCTTGGAATTAAATGGTTGAATTTCTTACATGCTATTATTGAATACTTTTAGAGGAGAGTCGTGTTTTCAAATGTGAATGTCAAGCATGTGATTTTCATTGGAGATTAGGGTTTTCAAGTATGTAGTCGTCATGTGAAGCCCCTTATTTACTTGTTGGTTAAGTTTTCAGTGTAATTAGTGTGCTAAGATGGTAGAGGTTCCCAGTGTCATTGGGGAGTTTCTATATGTTTTTCTAGAGGTGGTTTTCATTTTACCCCCTCGACGTGATGTTGAGTTTAGGATAGACTTGTATCTTGGTGATTCTCTGATTTAGATGGCTCCTTATCAAATATAACCTTATAATTTGTGGGAGTTAAGGATTTAGATAGATGACCTAATGTTGAAAGGTTTTATCCAACCCAGTGTGTCACCATGGGGTGCTTCAGTGTTGTTCGCAAAGAAGTCGGATGGTAGTCTAAGGTTGTGTATAGACTACCATATTGATAAATCAAGTAATGATCAAAAAATATTACCCTCTTCCAAGGATAGATGATATTTTTTTACCATATGAGAGGGGTTAGTTGGTTTTCTATCATTGATATATGGTCTAGATATTACCAGTTGAGGGATAGGGAGGGAGATATCCTGAAGACTGCCTTCAGATGTAGGTATGGGCATGTCAATTTTTTAGTCATGTTGTTAGGTGTTACAAATTCACCAGATGTGTTCATGGGGATTATGAACTCGTTGTTCCATGAGTTCTCCAATCAGTTCATCATTATATTCATCAATGATATCATGATCTACTCAAAGTCATAGGAGGAGCATTCTGAGCATCTCAAAACTGCATTTCATGTTCTTTAATGCCACCAACTCTATATAAAGTTATCCAAGTGTATGTTCTGTACATGGGAGGTTCATTTCCTAGGGAATATGGTGTCTCGGAAGGGAATATCATTAGAACTGTAAAAGTTTGAAGTAGTTTTTTATTGGGATCACCAAAGAATGTGGTAGAGTTTTGTAGTTTTCTTGGTCTTTCTTGTTATTATCGGAGGTTTTACCCGATTTCTCTTGAGTTGCATCCCCGTTGACAGCTTTGACTAGAAAAAACCAAGATTTTCATATGGAGTCATCAGTTATAGGAATCATTCAGTTACCTGAAGGGGAAGTTGTTTAGTTCTGTAGTGCTTCAGTGTCTAAGGAGGGGGCGATGTTTTAGGTGTTTTGGGATACCTTCCATTTGGGCTTGGTATGTGTACTAATGTATTAGTGGGAGGTGATCTCTTATGGGTATAGGAAGTTAAGTCCCCATGAGTGTAACTACACCACCAATGATTTGATCTAGTAGTGGTTGTGTCTCTACTAAAGTTGTGGCGGAATTTCCTAATTGGGGAGTTCTTTTTTATCTTCACAAATGATAAGATTTTGACTTATATCTTTTCTCATAATTATTTGAACTTTTGATAGCAGAGGTGGATGGAGTTTCTTCAGTATTATGATTTTGATATCTCCTACACCTTAAGAAAGTGTAATTTTGTGACCTATGCTTTGAGTAGGAAGCCATGGAAGGGTGTTTTTTGGTATTCTATGGATGTTAGGAAAGAAATAGAGGAGTTAACATCCTTGGACATAGTTTCAATAGTGGATGGTGTTAGAGACGGTTTTTTTCAGATGACGGTGTAATATTCTTTGATGAAGTAGGTGGAGGAGTCTTAATGGAGAGACTCAGAGGTAGAGGTGATGTGTAATCATTTTGGTTATGGTTATGCTCTAGATGGATGGTCAGAACAAGATTTTGTTTCATTTGAGGTTCTTTGTTCCATTATTAATTCATGATGGAGTAATTTGTGAGTTTCATAACTCAACTTTGGTGGTACACCCAAGAGTTTACAATATGTATTGTGGCATGAAGATTCATTTTTGGTGGCCTGAGATAAAACAGGAAGTAATGAAGTTTATGGAAAAGTTATAGGTTTGAAATTAAGTAAAGGTTACACATCATGTTCCTAGTAGTTTTTTATAGCCCTTGGATGTTTTTTGAGTGGAAATGGGATGAAATATCGATGTATTTCATCAAATGGATTCTAAAAACTCATGGATGTTGTGATGTTATTTGGTTGTTCATGGATCAATTGATGAAATAATCTCACTTCTTAGCGATCGAGGATTTGGGCATAGTGAATATTTGGCTAAGAGGTACATGGATGAGGTAGTGTAGTTTCATGGAGTTACAAGGTCCATTATCTCAAATTGGGATTCATGTTTTCCCTCACCAGTTTGGAGTGTATTTTAGGATTATTTTGGCACTAAGTTACACCTTAACATTGCTTTCCACCCTCTGATAGATTGGTAGATGGAACAAACTGTCCATACATTGGAGGATATGTTGCGGGAATGCATTTTGGACTTTGATGGATCTTGGGTATGACACCTTTTCTTGGTAGATATTGATTATAATAATAGTTATCACTCTTCCATTAGAATGGTCTCATTTTATGCTTTTTAGGGGAGACCGTTTCATTCTTTTTTGTGATAGAAAAAGTTCGGGGATACATCTGTTCATGGTCCTGATGTAGTGCATACCACGACAATGAATGTTCAGCTTGTTAACAAGAGGATGAAAGTAGTGCAGGACCGAAAGAAGTCTTATGTTGAACACAGGAGGAGGCCCAAGAAGTTCAAGGTTGGGGACCACGTTTTTTTTAATATTTTCCCTCTATGTGGGTAGTAGAGGTTTTCCATAGGAATTAAGCTTTCTCCCATGTTTATTGGTCCCTTTGAGGCATTGGGGTGAGTTGGCAAGGTGGCATAGCAATTAGAGTTTCCACCACGATTAGATAGGATCCATGAAATCTTCCATGTCTCTCAGCTTTATCAGTATCTTCATAATGACCCACATATCTTTAAATGAGAATATTTGGATATCAAGGGTGATGAGACATTTATAGAATGGACAGTAGATATCTAGGATCTCCAAGATAAGGTGCTCCATGGATGAACCATTTCTTTGGTTTGTGTTTTGTAGAGGCATGGTGTCTTAGAGGAGAGTACTTGGGAGAGAGATACGCAGATGTTTTCCCAGTACCCTGAGTTATTTTGATTTTTGATTTTCTCTGTTTTTCTTTGTGAAGTGAGGTTTAGATCCTTTTTTTATGAGATGGGTTTTTTTCTTTGGTTTTTGATGAGTGTGGTGTGATGTGTGATAAATTCCTAACATATGAAAATGGGAGGACCTGATTCATTATCGAGATGAATTTATTTTGATATGATTAAACTCATGTGGTTGAGTCAGTTACACTCATAGAGGATAGTATCTTGACATGGAATATGGAATTATCCAATTCATGGGTTTAGGATGGTGTGGTTCATTGGTTGTAGGGGTTATTGGTTTGGTCTGCATGGAGGTTGAGATTTTTGTGTAATGGATGTGTGGAATTATGGTTTTGTGAGTTGAGAAGGCTTGTGGTTGTGGTGATGTGGTTGTCCAATTTGTTTTGTGGTATTTTTTTTTGGATGGGGGTAGCATTTTAGGTATGATGAGACCCTTAATAGGTATCTCACAGGGTTTTTTTCATACCCCTTTTATTTTTGGATTGGTTTTAGATTCTCAAGGGAAATAATCATTTAAGAGGTATTTGATATAATGGTTCATTCCCTCTCAGCCTGTTACTTTTCCAGTATTAGTTGTTGGAGGTTTTGGGGGAGGTTCTAAGAGTTTCGGTGGAATCTGGAGGTGCAGTAGAACTGTTGTAGAAAATATAGGATGTGTAAGTGTATTACATGACGTGTAATGGTGATTCATGGATTGTGAGAGGCTATTTCACGACATGTATATTTTTGGGGTTAAAAAATAAAAAGGTGATGCATTTTTAAATGAAACTGAACCCTAAGTATTACATGACATGGAATGGGAATACACGTCATGTAAATCCCCAATGAAGTTCAGTTTTAAAATTTATTTCCGACCTAATTTTCATTCCTTTAGTTATGTCTTATTCTTACTCTCATTTTGGAAAAACCCTAGAATCCCATATGAGTTATCCAGGCCATCTTTTTACCTCTTTGATTTGTTTCTCCTTGTGATTATTTCTTCCAATCTGTGGTAATCCCTTCCTTCTTCTTTGTAGGTTTTCTTTTATTCTTATCCTAGGGATTCATTTCGGAAATTTTTTTTTCTCTTTGGGGTTTGTGTTTGGTTTAATTTTTAGGGTCTTTTTTTATGGTGTAGGTTGATTCATTTTTCCTCATAGTGCAGTTGTAGTTTTCATGCACTCTTATTTTCCCTACGGTGTGTAGTAAGTCGGAAAACCTTATTTGATATAGGGAATATCTTGTTTCTCTTTATTTTTTATCATGTGGGAGGGGTTTTATTTTTTTTACCAATGATTTATAGATTTACTATCTTAATTAAGTATAAATAATTGGTTCAATTGAAATTGAAAGGGGTAAATGGGGTTTGATTCATATTCTTTTAAATCTTTTATTTTATTTTTGGTATTGTGGATTATACAGGATTGATGTCCCACTGAATATTTTGATCGTTGGAGGCTTTGTTTGCACTGGATATATGTGTTGTGAATTTTTCATTAGTTTTGATTGTTTTTATATCACCCTAAAAATGAAAATTTAGTAACCACTTATTTTTGGATAATAAAATGGTTTCCCTAGGATTATGTCTTGTATGATAGCACCCCTAAAATAATGTGAAATGTGATAAAATCCCCCTTGTAAATATATAAAATGATCTTGTTGTGATGTGATGTTTAGTCGTGATTATGGGAAGGTGATGTGTGTTTGGGTTATGTGGGGATGATGGTTTGTGTGCTGTGGTTTTGGGGTGGAAAGGTGGTTTGTTGGGTTGTGATTTTGGGGTGGAGAGGTTGTTTGTTGGGTCGTGATTTTTGGACGGTGAGGTAGTTTGTTGGGCCGTGATTTTGGGGTAGAGAGATGGTTAGTTTGGTTATGATTTGTAGTGGTGAGGTGGTTTTTGGGTCATGATTTCGGGGCATCGATCTGGTTTGTGGTCTTTCTTTTGGGTTGATGAGGCGATGGTTTAATTGTGCTAGATTCCTGAGTAGTGATGGAATGAATGATTAATAATGATTGAAATGACATGGGTTTGTTTGGATAATGGGATGAAAATGGTTAATGAATAATTAAATGGTGGGTTGTGTGATTAAATATGTTTCATTGCTAAATAATGAAAATAATGAAATGATTAAATGAAATTGGTTGTAAATTTAAAATGGGGTTTTTTCTTTTTGTGTGGTGTAATGTATATAGAGGTGGTAGAAAAAGTGGTGGTGTTGTGAGTTGTTTGGTTTGTTTGTTAACCCATAGGTTGGGATTGAGTGTTTTATATTTTATTAATATATATCTATATATATACTTTTATATTCTTATGATTTCTATACGCACCGCACCCACATCGAGCACTATGTCTTGACACCCACATGGTCATGTGGGGGTCATTTTTCTTGACATCTACTGAGGAGTAAGAATGGTTGGGTACCCACTCTTTCATAATATCTCTACCAGGAGATGTGGGTATTGAATAGGTTGTGATGGATGAAGGTCTGTTTGTGAATTAGATAGAGGTTGTGATAGCCTAGGTGTTTGTAGGAGAGGTGTAATGTCCCAGGTGTTTTTGGGAGAGATGTGCCCATGCTTATTGGTTGGTAGCCCAGGTGTCTTTGGGTGAGGTGTTTCGTGGTCGTGCTTGTGGGTTGGTGGGACCAAGTGTCTTCAGGAATGGTTTGTTTTGACCATGATTGTGAGGTGGTGTGGTATACGAAATATATGGTAGTGACACTCTACTAAAAAATAGGCCTTTAACAGTGCTTGAAATGGCTTTTATCAGTGCTAGAAAAGTACTGTCAATGTGAGAAACATTAAAATCCCGTGACTTTTATCAGTGCTAAAAAAGCACTGGTAAAGGGGAAATTCATTAGTGCTTCTTAAAGAAATTCTAAAATAACTATTTATCAACATTGTAGAAGAATTTATAAAGTATACCTTTATCACCACTTTTAAAAGAACTGATAAATTAATTATTTATTATCTCTTTTAAAAGAGTTGATAAAGATGTTCTTTATCATCACTTTTAAAATCATTGATAAAGATGTTCTTTATCATTACTTTCAAAAGTGCTGATAAATGGACATATTGCAGTATGACATAACAGCACACTACATCACCATTATAGTATGCTGTTATAGCACACAGAAACTCCAGAAGCACCAGAAACACACCAGATATATCAACAAAAATAAGTCTCAAAATAGTGTTTAAATGAAATGAAATTTACAACACAAATACCAGGAAAACACTATATTATGGACATTTCAAACATTATTTTATACAATTACATAAATAAAAATTATTAAATACATTAAAGAAAGATCTTAACTATCAATTTTACCATTATTTTCATTGACATTCTATGTTGAACTGCCAACACTTCATGAGCAGCTTCAAAAAAACCACATCAACTCGAACAAAATAATCCACCTAAATAAGAAAAAAATTATTATGTGGGTAATACTAAGAAGAAATAAATTAACCATAAGTATGAAATAATACATTAATTATATGAACAATAATTTTACTGTGAAAATATAAAGATTACCTTTGTTATTGAATAGAGGCAACATTGTTTCTCTTCCTAAAAAGGAAGTGGAGGTATCTTGAAAGAAAGTGATAAATGCACCACTGCTTGGGTGAAAATATTTTAAGGGAGAAGAAGCCTGAAGTTTGGACAGAGCACCCCAACTCAAACAAAAAAATCCACCTATATAAGAAAACAATTATTATGTGATTAATACTATAAATAAATAAATTAAACATAAATATTAAACAATACATTAATTCTTTGGCAAATTATTTTCCTATATAAACATCAAGATCACCTCTAGGATTGAGTAAAGGTAGAGTTGTTTCTCTTCTTTCAAAGGAAGTGGAGGTAACTTGAAAGAAAGTGATAAATGCACTACTTCATGGGTGAAAATATTTTAAGGGAGAATGGGCATGAAAGTTGGATAGAGAACCCTAACTCGAACAAAATAATCCACCTATATAAGAAACAAATTATTAAGTGAGTAATACTAAAAATAAATTAATTAAACATAAATATAAAACAATACATTAATTATATGGATAGTGATTTTACTGTGAAAACATAAATATTTCCTTTGTGATTGAGTAGAGGCAGCACCGTTGCTCTTCCTGCAAAGGAAGTGGAGGTAACTTGAAAGAAAGTGATAAATGCACCAATACATGGGTGAAAATATTTTAAGGGATAAGAAGCATGAAAGTTGGAAAGAGCACCCCAAATCAAACTAAATAATCCACCTATATAATAAAACAATTATTATGTGAGTAATACTAAAAGGAAAGGAATTAAACATAAATATGAAACAATACATTAATTCTATGGACAATGATTTTACTGTGAAAACATCAAGATTCCCTAACACAGCATAATCAGGTTATCTAGTTACCTAGAATTTCCTTTTATTTGTGATCAATCAAGTTACACATTCACATGTCACTAACACAGCACATTTACACACACAAGTCATGCCAAAAAAAGTAAACATAGTGTGCCTCTACTTTCACACTGAAACCCTATTTGAAAACAAATGCACACCAAATCATTTCACAAAAATTCCTTGTGCCTATTATGTATGTTAATATTTCATTTAAATAGTTTTCTAAAATAACCCATGGAGGCACCGCAATTCTTTACATCAAAAACACACCCAAGTTCAAACGAAAATGCTAATTTTAAAATCAAATGCACTATATAACCACATCGAACATAATTTGAAACACTTCTAAAATTTAATAAATCTATTAACTAATTTATATAATACTTCCAATTAACAAAACCAAAGTTTACACCATTTCGCAAACAATTCCATAAAAAGTACCTTTTTTAAAAAAATTACACAACCCAAAATCATTTTCAAAACATGTCTTACATCCTTTAAAACAATTTACAATTCCCATTTAAAAAAAGGAACAATATGTTCAACATGGAAAAGTATATCAATTCCCTTTAATAACTTACTTCAAAACTTATCCATATTTATGCACCTTAGAAAAAATGATTTGAACCTTTAAAACAATCCATAAAACCATTCAATGGAACACCACACTAAAACACACACACACAACATAGCCATTTTCCATTACAAAACCCAAACCCAACACAAAGCACACCAAACACTTTGAAAAAACATTTCGCATCACTCCTGGCATTTAATAAGCCATTTCCACATCCCAAATTTCATTTCTAAAATAAAGTCTTTATTATTTAAACACTTCACAACTCATACTCAGAATCACACAATAATGTTAACATGCCCAAAATGATCCATTTCCCATCAAAAATACTTTTTCAATACACACATGCCTTCAGCACCCACAAAAACACATTTCTCATAACTCAAACAATAAATTAAACACTTCTACTGATTTTTTACAACAAGGCCTATATAGAAACATAAAAATTTCTCTTTAGAAAATTTATTTTCAACAAAAATTCATGTAAAATCATTTCCAAAACATGTTCTCACCACCAAAATAAATTATAGAGCATCCAAAAATTAACCAAAAAAATAAAATTAAATTATCTTAAATTATTAAGGCATGGAACCACTTACCTTGGGAGGAGAAATTGCCGTAAAGTGATGAAAAACCCCACACACATCGCAACCAAAATCAAAAACCAGATGTCAGATGAGATGTTTGTGAAATTGTAGCACCGGTAACAGTCGAGTGGTGTGATTAGCTTCGATTCACCGATGATGAGTGCTGGAAGCAGGTGGATTCCACAGAAATCTCTTAATATAGTAACGAGTTCAAAAATGGTTAGGGTTTTTAAAATAGATTGGGGAACTTTTATCAACCCTTACAAATAAATGCTGATAAATATCCCTTTTATCAGTGCTTATAACTTAAGCACTGATAAAAGGCCTATTTATCAGTTCTTTTTTAGCACTGATAAAACTAATATTTATCAGTGCTAAAATTAGAGCACAGATAAATCTTTCTTTTATCATAACTTTATTTAGCGCTGATAAATCCTCATTTTTATTAGAACAGAAAAAGCACTGATAAAGATTATTTTATCAGCACTTATTACTGAAGCATTGTTAAAGGATTTATATTTATAAATATAAATAAAAAATTGTAAAAAAATTATAAATACATAATAAATATATATATATATATCAATATAGTAAATATATTCATTTTTAAATATATTTATTATAATTTTATAATTAATTATTTCTAATTATAAAAATATTTCTAAAAAATATTATTTATATCATTATATATATTTATATAATTATACATATATATTTAATAAATATATATAAATATAAATATATTCAATACATTCATTATTTAAGTAAATTTATTATAAATTTAATAATTATTTAAATATACATAATTATTTATTTACAATTATATAAATACTTTTAAAAAATATTTATTTATTTATGATTATAAATATACTATTGTATAAATATACTGATTTTAAATTTATAAATATATTTATTTATAAATATATTTTTACAAATATATTTTTAACGTTATTAATGAATATCTCCTTTTAAGTGAATGCATCAATGTTAAAATTGAGTGAGATTGAATAAATTAAGAATAAGTACACTTTAACAATATTAAAAATATTGATAGGTTTGGTGTATATGCAATGTATATAAAAATGAATTAATTACGTATATGTAAAATCAATATAACATAAATTTGATCTATGTTAAATTGAAAAATCAAATGACATTCAATTATATGTCGAGTACTATGCAATTATAGTCTATATTTTAAATTCATAATAATTTTTAATTATAAACCATTATTCAATAAACATATGACTAGTTAATGTAAAGCGCATAAATATTTTTTAATATATAAATCATATTTATATACATTAATATAAATCTATATATTTAATATATATAATTTAATAACATCAATTATCATAATTATCTAATTAATAAAATGTTTAATAATTAATAATGTATAATCAATTTATTAATTTTTATCAATAATTATTTAATTAATAAAATTTCTAATATCTTTTATATTAAACACATTTTTTATTTTTTATTTTTTTATTTTATTTAATTTTATTTATATAAATATTAATCAGCACTAAACAAATCACTGATAAAGGATACCCTTTATCAATGCTAAAAATAAAGTACTCATAAAGGTTTTATTTTATCAGCACTAAAAAAAGTTGTGCTGAGAAAAGGTTATATTTATTAGTTCTTTATTTATCAATGATAAATATTCCATTTATTAGTGGTTTGTTATAGCGTTGATAAATACCAGTGTTGTTAAAGGTGTGTTTTGTAGTAGTGCTAGGACATATGGCATTGGGTGTGAGAGCGACATACCTGTATGGAAGTGGAGTGGGGTGCCCTTATCGATGTGATTCTTATTATATCATATTACTTAGTTTGTGTTATTTGGTGAGCATGACTTGATGAGGTTGGTATGTTTTGTATATCATGATAGGTGTTTTTTAGTTCTACTATTTTCTCATAGGTTCGTTATTATGCTTCTTTCATATGTGTATGATAGACTTTGGTTTTACAAATGAGTAGAATTATATGCTCACCCTACGTATATAAAACTATTTTCAGGTTTTCTGGAGAACTATGTGGACTGTGCTAGACATTACTAGCTTGGATCCTTGATAGTTTTTATGTCGCTGCTTTATCTTTACTTTTGGGTATTTACTTTGGAGACCTTTATCTGTATCAATTCTATTTGTACATGCATGTGGGGTGTATTTTGACTTTCTTTTATATTATGTATCAAAGTTCTTTATGGATGATCCATCTTATCTCATAATCCCATATTATTATAGAGGGAAATGCCTCCCATTTCATGAAACTTATATACCATTGATGCTAGTTACTAACCTGGTGCCTACTAGAGGTGGGAATCAGAGGTAATTATCTCTCTCCCTTCATTTCGGTATCTTTGGAGTGAGGGGGTTGTGACATATATATATATATATATATATTAAAAATAAATGAACAATATTTTTATATTAAATGTATTAATAAATGTGTAAATATTATGGTAAATGTATTATATTATATTAAATGAAATAATATTATGATAAATTTATTAATATTAAAATAAATTTTTTATTAATAAATTTATTAATATATATATATATAAGTGATTGTGGGTACAATTACAACAAAACACACACATGTCACACACCCGCATCCAAACAGGCAGGTCATAGCCCCCCTAAGGGATAACCCACTCATTGATCATTTCTTATTTATTCTATATTATATGGCCCATATACCCACTTCATTATAGTGGGATCACCCCAAAAATCTAGTGTGAATACTTTTCTCCTTTCACATCTCCACCTTCCATCATTGGTCTGCTATTGGGTCCCACCATCCACTTCACCATCTGTAGACTCCCTTTTCTTCATTATCTCTTCCATTTGTCACCTACCTGTGATCCTCCCTCTAGAATCATTGATAACCTTTCCGATATTGGTTCTCACTGTCATTCTTCATGTGTGGCTCACCAGCCATCGCCCCCTCATGTGGCGTTTTTATCCATCCAGAATCGTTGACTACATTGCCCCTACCACTGGTCGTATGCACAACTCTAGATATTCCTTTCCCCCATCAGTCATCTACATAGCTTTGAAACTTCCTTTCCCCTATATATCGGTCATTGTACACAGTGGTTTCCCCCTCACGTGGTGATAGTCATCCCTCCCTAACCACCCACTTTAGCACCCAAATTAGTCAACCAAATCTTGATCGCCCATCACCCTCATTAGACCTCATTCAAGGTCTCACCTGTACAAGGTAAATCCAACAAATAAACACCCACATATAGGGATAGCGGGGATTCGAACCCCCACTGGGATGCCGTACAGAAGGCAACTAGACAACTCGTCTGGTACCTTGACTGAATTTTATTAATATTATAATAAATTTTTTATTAGTAAATTCTGTTATTATTTTCATAAATATTATGAATAAAAATATTAACATTATACGAAATTACATGTTATAAAATTACATTATAATAAGAATTAGTAAATATTAAAAATAAATAAATATATTTAATTGTTAACTAAATTTTTAATTTTTAATTATAATTAAAAAATTATTAATTATATAAATGAATAAATATTTTTTAAAATATATCATTAATAAATATATAAATAGAAGTATCATGTATAAAAATTTTCCACAATATAAAATTAATTTTAAAATTATAAGAGTTTTAATATTTTATATTTAAATATATTTATATTTTCAATATGTAGATATATATTATTATTATTAAATTAAGTATATAGATATTATAACAACCAAAACTAAACATGTCTTAATTTTACATTATTTTCATAAGTTAATCATTACACTTGACAAATAATCACACAATCCCAAGAACAGAAGGTTTAGTGTCTTTGAGGACTAACTATATAAGCAACTTATTCTAAAACACTTGTGAACATTCCTTCATAATTGAGACACACTGGACACCCTACTAGAATTATCATAATTTTTAATCATCCTCATTGCCTAGGGAATATAAACATAAGAAAGTCATAAATTCATATTCTTAATATACATAAACATAAGTGATAACAATCAAAGATCATGATCGTAAGATAAACATATACGTATAACCAAGATATATTAGAAAATATTACTCAACAAAGAATATATCATAAATCCTGAGTCATTACAAAATGGTTAACAAAAAATAAGACATTAATTAAAAGAGTGTGGAAACATTATTCTATAAACATGATCTGTGATAGTAAAACATAGTCATATGGTGTTAAAATATTATAATCTATACATAAATGTCCCATAAAGTACATGATTTATAGTTTATATTTAATAACCGACATCCCAAATACCGTTTTAGGATTATATTTTTATATAATTTGAAAAAAAAATTAAATTAAAAGTTTTATATTTTGACACAGTGTCCATTTTTTCCAAAAAAACATATTCCTTATAAAGACACACTTTCTTCATTCAAGGTGACATTAATAACTAGAAATATGAATTTAGAACATTATTTTTTAACCTTAATCACTATAAAAAACATTTGAAAATGTGGGATGAGAAAAAATAGCTCGGGAAGGGGCATAAAAGTAACAAAACTCGCTAGTTTATTCGTATATATGAAAAGTCTATAAGAAATGTTTCCATTTTCATAATATAATTTTGAGCTCAAATAATCATTTACTTTTACATGGACATAACATAATTTATAAATATGTTTCACAAAACATTTCATATACAATCAAAAATACAAAATCATAAACCTAATTATTAGTTTCTAATATAGTAATGGAAATGGATAAGGGAGTGGGTGAATTTTATTTCCTTAAAAAAAATCATAGTTTAAACTTTAGGAGTGGAATGTAGTCAGTTAAAATATTAAAAAATTCAAACAAAAAAATATATAATAAGAGAGTGAATAAAAAATTATATAAATTAAAATATAAAAATAATAATTTTATAGTAGTTTAGATCTAAATAATCATATATTGACTTTTCACACACCAACCTAGTGTATGGAACCCACTAAGGTATTTCACTTTTAAAGGAAAGTGAAATTCTTTACATATTCCACTTTAAAACTTATAGTCTTAACTAAATTACCATGTATTTTACAATTTCAGACAAAAAATAGCCTTTTACAAGAGAAGACCCAACCTTGAAATTTATAGGCTCAATCCTAACACATTACTGAGTTTATATGGAACCCAATATTTTACAAGAGGAAACCTAACCTAGAATTTTACAGGTGAAAACTTTTAAAGGTAAAATATTTACCTCTTCTATGTTATGATTCAAGAGAAAACCAATATTCTAAGGGGGTAGACTAAATGTTGACTCTTATATGGGAAGTAATTTTCTCTATTATTTTATTGGTTAAGCAGAATCTAGTCTTCTAAAAGGATATAATAAACCTAGCCTTCTATAGGGATAGAAAAAACATAGATATAACTTTTTTTAGGGTTTTATAACCCCATGAAATATACGATAAGTGTGATGATACAACAAAAATATTTACTTCACAAATAAAGAATAAAATATTTAACCTGGATAATGATTTTATATGAAGATGTCGTAATTTAGTTTGGGTAGTGATCAGGCCCTTCAAGATGTTGAAACAACTAAACTCAGGTAAAAAAAAGTTTACCTAATCAAGTGGTTTAATGATAAAGCTCTTGGACTTAGTTTAAAACTATGCGTTATGTAATATTTAAAGTAGAGTAACATGTTTGTTTCTTCACTACAGGCTTTGGAATTTTTATACACCAAAATAGAAACAATTATTTTCTTTACTTTAAAATCCATGATACTCCTTGATAAATTCAAACAATAAAATCTTCACATGGAATAATATTTTAATTAGATTCAATATATTATAAAAATTAAAATCATGATGTGAAAAAAAAATTATTATTATAATAATTAATTTATTAATTTATTAGTAAATATATCCATATAAGTTGATAATAAATTTTTTGGAACACTCCATGAATTCATGAAAGACTAAATCTTTATATTTTAAAACAATTTTAATTTAAAAATTACTCTTTTCATACATTCATAGTACTCATACTTATTTCCTAGATAAATGTTTCATGTATATTTTTCATAAAAGAGGGATAATTAATATCGATGTGACCCCTCTCTCAATAGTCTATAAAATAAAATCTATAGTGGAAATTAGTAGAACTTTAATACTATAGTAAATAATTTAATAATAATGAGTATTAATGTTATTGTGAAACTCTCTAAAAAATTGAGACAAGCTATTCATATTTGAAATAGTTAGAATTTGAATATCTCAAGTTTTAAAATCTCGTCATGTATATCCATACATGCTTAATCCCATGGGAATATCATTTAGTTATTTATAAAATAATATAAAACATGTTCATATGGATTATAAGTAATTAATGAGTAATATTAGAAAAAAATAAAAACTAATAATATTCATAATAAACTTACAACAAATGTAAATATGAAACATTATGTAAAATAGAGTATATTTACATATTTAGAAAAACTAGTAGAAATTCATGCAACCATGTAAGCGAATTTGACTATGTAGTATATTTTCATGTATGTGAATTTATTATGTAGTTGAAATATCCATGTAACCTAAATAACTACTTAACCAAAATTTACATAGTCGAATATACCATGTAAGTAAATTTCACCAAATATGAGAATCTATCTATGTAGAAGATTTTGACATATCCAAATTCATGTAAGAAAAATTTCCACATAACTGGATTCACATATAAAATATTCTATGTATCTAAATTCATGTATCCAATATTTGATATAGGTTAATTCATATATCCAAACTATTATTTTAGATGAATTCATATATCCAAAATTATAAAATCTCTAAACAACTTGAGTTATCAAATTTCATACCTAAATTATACATTCTAAATGGCATAATCATCTTTGGTTAAAAATTACTTATATTTATAAAAATTAATTATATTCATAAATAACCAATAACCACCTTAAATATACTTCAATATCTTGAGTTATAATTAAAATATAGTAAAAAAATTGTTTTGAGAAAACTATATAATTTAAACTAAAAACATGAAGTGATTTCTAATCTAATTTAGGACATGAAAAATATAGATTCAAAATTTTATGTCTTCTAATGAAATGTATAGAATTTTTTTATCTTTCCAAGTCAATAAGAATCAATATATTTTAATTTCTTCATCCCGTGTTATGTCATAAATACCGAATGTAACCAAATCTAGAAATTTGTCTATATGGTTAACAATTTGGAAAGATGAGCCCGTAAGGGGCTTAGCACCACTAGGGTTCTCTCTCGTGCCGCCTTCCCTTATCCCGGATCGGAACTGGTTCTCTCCCTTGTTCGGCGGTTTGAGGCGGCGGCTTCTTTGCTGCGGTGGCTTCATTTCGGCTCACCTTGCGTGCAATGGTGTCTGTCTCTTCAAGGCGGCACGATGTTGAATCTGCACTTTAGCTCTGCCTTGGCAGCTCAAGAACCACCCCTCATCCACCCTGGGCTATGGAGGTTGAGCGTTGTCTTCATGGATCTACCGGACGACGGCGATGGGATGTTGTTTGATTTTGAGGAAGCTTTGGTCTCTGGATTTATGGATGGTGGTCGATGGTGGGGAGATTTATGGTGGATCTCATCCATGCAAGACCGGTTCTCAATTTTTTCTTAATCGGAGGCATCCCAAGGATTTTGGAGGATAGGGTTTGGAAAATCCCTCATAGTATGACTTCGATTGTTTTCATGTTTACTTTTGTGGATCTATGAATGGTTTTCTGGATCTGGTTTTGTTTTGTGATCTCATCTTCGGTTGACACTTTCTGCTTTTGATTTTTGTTCTAGTTTGAGGTTAATCTGCTTGCTGGTATGTGATTTGGTTTTCGTTTGTTGTTTTGTCGTGTGGTTTCCAGCCTGATGAACTTCTGTGAGTCTTCAGTGACGCATGGTGTTTTTGGTTGTTAATTCCATTGGGATGATAATGAATGGTTTTTATGTGCGGCGATATCGTTGATGTTCCAGTGGAATTACTCCGGCGATATACTTCGGTGGAGGTGCTTGATGGTAGGGTGCTTGGTTCGAGGAGTTGTGCAGATCGAGGGCAGCTGTCTGGTTGACTTTTGTTGTTGATATTTGAAATTTGAATTTGATCTGGATGTTGTGATGTGATGAATTAGAAGTGTTGAAGGCATGTAATGGGTACCGGCAACCCTTGAACTGGCCTTTAGAAAATGGAAAAAAATGATTTTCATGTAGGTTAAAAATTTGGCTATGTGGATTTTCATTGGCTATGTTGGTACAGTTCTTTGTCTATATGGGAATAGTGAAAATCATGTATATATGATATTTTATGGTTCAAAATAATGTATTTATCCTAGTAAATCAATATTAAACATCTAGAACAAGTTATGAACAATCAAAACCATAAACCTAAAGATATTATAAGTAATGAATATTATGATATAATAAAGTTTAATCATACTTTAATATTATAGAATACAGTAATTAGAGTAATAGAATTAAAAATATTAAGGATTTTTAACAAAATAAACCAAATAAATCATTTTGATTATCAAAACATAAAGTGGTTTAAGGAGTTTCTAAACACTCTCCCCCTTTCTAATAATTACAAAACTAACTAAAATTTTAAAACTTCTCCTCCATTTTGAAATTATCAAAAAGATAAAGTTTTAATAGAAAATTTCTCCCTTTGAAATGATAAAAATTCTACCCTAATTATAGTGGTACACTCCCATAGTTTGATAGTAAAAAAATTAACTCCCCATAAGTTTAGGAATGATTGGAAAATGGAAACACGTTTTATTTTATAAGTATACTTTTCAAGATAAATGACATAAAAATAAATATAAATATTATATAAAATTTTCCTCCAAGATTTTTATGAAAATTAATAAGAAACCCTTCATAAATTAACATTTTATGAAAATTGAAAGTTTAATCAATAAGTAGACATCAACTAGTATTTATTAGAGGAATTAAAATAATAAAACACTAAATAAATGTGTACAAAAATAAAAAATAGTAAACTCATAAAAATATTCCAGATTACAATATACTTCATCAAAATATTAAAATTTCAGTATATAAACACATTCAAAATCCACTGTAATTTATGCATCAAATATGATTATCAATGAGTTTAATACATTAAAAATGTTTTTCAAAGATAAAACTAAAATATATACATATTTTAAAACTATGATTGTTAACACTTAAACTATTTAAAATATATTTTATAAATTAAAAACTACACAAGTTAATCATTCATAAAAAATAAAATTAAAAAATAAAATACTTAAACTTCCATTTGATTAATCACACTATGAACTAAAGTACATATTTAATATTTTAGAACTCCAAAAAAATACAAATAAGATTCCAACATGTTTGAAATAGAATTAGTTCAAGAATACTTTTCAAGGAAAAATTTTAGAATTTAAATAAGGTTTGCACCTTCTTAATTGATGCAATATATATTTCAATTAAAACAATATGAGATTCAAATGAAAATCTCCACCTCAATTTTAGATACCTTATCTTGAATAAATAGACTAATTTATATAAGAATTGAATTCCTGCTTAGATAAAATGGTGAAGACACTTAGTACACACCTTTTACCTGATAAATCAAATTTTAAATTTAAAATATATAAATATTTTAATATTAAAAATAGATTCTACACTTTAAAGGAATTAACAATTAAACTAAACGGGTTTTAAAAAGTGAATTAAAAAACTATAAATTGAACATTTAAATAGTTTAGAAATAGGGAATAAATTTGAAAATAAGGAACAATTATTTCTTACCTCTTAATTTCATCTTCATTATTCCAAGAAAAACAAAAAAAGTTCATGTATATTTTAAATATTCAAAAATTAAATCTACACATATTTGGTATTTAATATTGATTTAATGTTTTGAAAACTACACATATAAAACCGTGTATAGAATATTTTAATAACTTAAATATCCAAGATGAATTCACAATTAAGAATATGAGTAAATCCACCTAAATTGATACTCTCATTTAAAAATGAATACATCAAAATAGTAAAAATAAAATTTTAATTCAAGTAGTGAACACTACCTCAACAACATACTTTAATATCACAATGAGCCAAAAAAACATGACATAAGATATTCAAATAATTTTTAAAGTATCCAAATGATAATAAAGTATTAATAAACAATAATTTACAAGTGAAAAAACATATTGACTGGCCATATGAAAATGAAATTTCAAGATCATGACATATAAACACGATTTTACTCATGCTTACTAACCAAAACAAAATTAAAATATTAAACTACATGGTATCATACCAAATTGATAATAGGTATTCAAGATTATCCAAAATTAAATAATAAAGAATATAATTCTTAATTCAACAATCCAAGGATAAAAAAATAATGACATGAATACAGAACATAAGAATATGAAATTAAGTACATATTATTTGGGTATAAAGAATAGTTTGATTTCAAATAAATTGAAATAAAAACCTTTAGGTACCCAAGAATTATATTTTTTAGATATTTTTTCCTTGAAAATATATTTAGACATAAAATTACTTTTACGACCAAAAGATTAAGTGAACTTAAAAGGAAAATCAAAGGCCTAATGACCATAATATCCCCATTTAATGTAATTAACCAAATAAATTTCAGCTCATTTTCCTTTCACAAAATTATTTTTAAATGTATTAGGAATAAAAGAAACATAACCAAGTCCGTTATATTTACCATAAAATCTTATGAAATAAGTTTTATTTCCAATGTTGACATTTAAAGAATATTTACACTAAGTTTGGTGAAATTTTAGTAAAATAAATGAAATGATTTGATGGTTTTTAAAAGAAAATAAAAAAAAATAAATGATTTTAATTTCTATCATTGTGTTTGGATCAATAACTTAGTAAAAGAAAAGAAATGATTTGGATTTATATTCATCTTGTTTGGTGGATATTTTAAAAAGAAAAGAAAAAAAATTATTTTATGATACATGTAGAAAATAGGGATAAGACTGGAATTTTAAAATATTAACAAACCTCCACCATCTATTTTTTCCAAATCATCTCAATTTTGGAGTGATTTAAAACAATAGTAGAAGATAAATCCATTTCTCTCCATTTCTCCCATTATCATTTCTCTTCCCTTTATATTACCTATCCAAACATGTGAAACCAATTTATCACCTCAATATAATTTATTTTCTCTCCATATCACCCCTTCTAAAATATACCTTTTTATAAATTGGTCTTTTAAAAAACATTTTTTGAATTATTAAATTCACTTTTTAGCCATTAATTTTTTAAAAAAAATTATAAATAATTACAAACATTTTTATGTATGGAAGAATATGTAATTGTAAGACTTTAATTTAACATTTTATTTTCTTCCTTAAGATTCAAATTTTTTTTATAAACATTATTTAATTTAAAAGATATGTTTTTTTATTTTTATTAACCCTTTTAGATTTTTTCATTGAGTTTCATAGGTACAGAAGTCATTTATTTTATTTGATCTTCATATGAATCACACATTTCATTTATATCTTCAATACATGGCTCATAATTTCCATAATTGATAAAAAAATGAGAATCAAAATTAAAATCACTATTTTTAATTATACTTTTCATGCATATATTTCTAAATTTTCTATTATATAAACCAAGGTAAGATAGAAAGGAATGTGGAGGTGAATATTTTACCATATAAAATCTTTTTATAAATATAAAATTACTAGTTTATTTGGGACTTTATCCTTTTTTTAATGGCCTTTTGGAATCAATCCATCAAGTCATAAATTTCTTTTCTTTTTTTGACCTTCCTTGGATTTTTGAGCTTTAGAAAATTGAGTTTAATATGGACTTTATCTTTTAAACTATAATAAATAATATTTGAACAATCTAAAATCAAATTTGAATTACCATAACTAATCTCTCTATTAATAAAATGGTGTTTTCCCTTTTACATGGTTGGATGCTCTATTTTCATGAATCCAGATTTTCTAAAATTAAAATAAATAAATTTACTATAATCTTATTCTTCAAAGGTATTTGTTTCAATTTGTTTTGATATTTCAAGAGTATTATTTCAACTATAAATATTTTTAAAAATATTTCCAAAGAAATAATAATAAATAATATTCATGACCCTATATTTATGATCATATTTTACAGCGTATTCTTCTTTAAAATAAACGGTATTTGATTAAGGTAAAACATTAGATTTAATCACAATATCCAAAAAAATATAATATTAATACTATTTAGATAAGCTTCCATTTTTACCTTCCACTAATTATACTTAATAACATTTAAATGTGATGTAATATAGGATTCAAACAATTTTTATTACTTAAGTCATATATCACTGAAAAAGATCTTTCCCTTATTCTTGTTGAAGACTAAGATAAAATATTAACACAATTAATATAAAAAATCAAATGAAGAAAAATATATTTTAAGTCATCCATCCTTTTATATCGACTGTTAGGTATCATGAAAAGTGACAAACTTAGTTATCCTCAAAGTTTATAACTTTGATACTAATATTTAAGTCCCTAAGGAGTGATGGAAATGGAAAAGAGTTGGGGAAATTGTCTTTCAAAAAAATAATCAATGTTTACACTTTAAGAGTAGAAATTAATTGTTTAAAATATTAAACAATTCAACCACACCAATATATGAGAAGATAAAGTATGAAAATTAAAAAAAATTAAAGATGAATATAATAATTTTATAGTGGTTTGGATCAAAGTTATTTTACTTATATTCTTTAGACACAAACCCTATGTATGAAACCCACTAAGGTATTTCACTTTTGAATGAGAGTTAAAGCTCAAAATATCCACCTTTTTCACACCTGGAGGCTTAATCCAATTCCCTTTTATATTACGATTTTAGAAAAAAAAAACCATCCTTTTATAGGAGAATACCTGACCTATATTTTTACAGGCTCGATCATAACCTCTTGAAATTTGGGGTTCAAATGAAACCCAATATTTTATTATTAGATACCTAAATAATTTATAGGGGAAAACCAACCTAGACTTTAAAAGGAAAATTCCTAACCTATTCTATGTTACAAGTTAGGATAAACCTATTCTTCTAAGGGATCATACTAAACTCAGACTCTTATAGGAGTGGTCCTTTCCTCTATTATTTTATGGGTTAAGAGGAACCCAATATTCTAAGAGGATAGACTAAACCTAGTATTTTAAGGGTATATACTAAACCTAAACCTACCTTTTTTATGATAGTATAACCCTATTCATGACACACTAGGTGTGATAATACAACAAAAATAGTTACAATATAAATAAATAATAAAACAATTTAACCTAGTTAATTATTATTGGTGAAGATATTTTCATTTGGATTAAGTAATGTTATGTCCCTTCAAGATGTTGAATAATGAAACTTCAGAAACCATAATTTTACATAATAAATCACATAAATTATTATTCTACATAACATAGTTGGAAACTATGCAACATATATTAGTTATGGTAGAGTCATATCTATGTTTCTTCACATCAACCTTAAGTCTTTTTGTACAGGAAAATATCAAGGTATAATTTTTCACATTTCAATCCATGATATTTCTTCATAAAATAAAATAATAAAATCTTTACATGGAATCTAATTTTACTTATCTTCTATATACTATAAAAATTAAAAACATTATATACAAAAAATTAATAGAACAATAAATAAACAATTAATATATTAGTAAATACATCCATAAAAGTTGATAATAAATTCTTTTGAATACTCCTAGAATTTATGAAATACTAACTCTTCTTATTTTAAAATGATTCAAATTTGAACATTTATATTTACATACATTAATACTACTCATACATATTTCATAGATAAATGTTTCAAGTGTATTTTTCAAAAGAGAGTGATAATTAATATCCATGTGATCTCTCTCTCAATGTTTTGTAAAAAACCTATAAAGTGGAAATTTTTAGAAAATTAATACAATTATAAATAATTACATAATTATGATTATTAATATTATTGAAAAACTCCCTAAAATATATGATACTAGCTCTTCATATTTCAAATGGTTTAATTTAAATATATCAACTTCCAAAAATTTAGCATGAATATATATACATGTTTAATACCGTATAAATCTCATTTAATTATTAATAAAATAATATAAAACCAATTATCGTGGATATTAAATAGTTAAAGAGTAATTTTATAAAAAATAAAACAATAATAATATTCAAAATAAACTAGTAGAAAATGGAAATATGAAACATTACATAAAATATAATATATTTCCATATTTAGAACAACTCGTAGAAATTCACATAACCACATAGGATAATTTAAATTAGTTTGTTATTCCCACATATTTGAATTGATCACATAGGAAAAATATCCACATAACCAAAATAACTACGTATCTAAATATACCACGTAAGTGAATTCCACCATGTAAGAGAATCTGTCTACATATCAGATTTTTATATAGATGAATTCATATAAAAAAACATCCATGTAATGGAATTCAAAAATATAGTATTTTTTTATAAAAATTTATGTATCCAATACTTTATATATATAAATTCACCTATCCAAACTAATCATGTAGTTGAATTAAAATAACCAAAATTATAAAATCAGTAAACAACTTGAATTTCCAAATATCAAACCTAAATAATACCTTATAAATAGTAGAATCGTATTTGGTTCCTCTTTACTTATATTTATAAAATTTTATTATCCATACAAATAATTAATAACTACCTTAATCATACTTTTATAGATCAAGTTGTCATTAAAATATATTATAAAACAAATTCTGAAAAACTATATAATTCAGAATGAAAACATGTAGTGACTTATAACCTAATTTAGGAAATGATAAATATATGTTAAAATTTTTATTTCTTATAATTAAATGTATATAATTTTCTTATATTTATAACTCAATAATAATTAATAAATTTGGATTTCTTTATCCCAATTTATGACTGAAATTCCAAAGGTAACCAAATATAGAAATTTAGATACATGGTTAAAAATTTGGATATGTATATTTTCATTTAGCTACATGTATTTTCAATTTTGAGCAATTTTATTAGTGCTTTGGATATGTGAAAATAGTTAAAATCATGTATAAATGATATTTCAAGGTCTGGAATGATGTATTTATCTTAGGAACTCAATATGAAACTTATGTAACATGTTATGAACAATCAAAACATGAAATCTAAATATATTTTAAGAAAATAAATATTATAATATAATCAAGGTTAAAAATAGTTTAATCAATTCATGAGATAATAATTATAGTTACACAATTCAAAGTATTAATACTTTTAATGGAAATAAACAAATAAAGATTTGTAATCATAAAAACATAAATTGATTCAAGAATCCCATCGATATTCTACCCCTTTAAGATAATTAGAAAACCATCTATAATTTCAAAACTTCTTCCCCTTTCTAAATTATAAAAAATATAAAGTTTTAATAAAATAATTATCCATTTGAAATGATAATACTTCTCCCCATATTGTAGTTTTGCGCTCCCTTGGTTTGATAGTCAAAAAATTTAACCCCCCCAAGTTTAATAATGCTTGGAAAATGGAAACACATTGTATTATATAAGTAGATAGTGCAAGATAAAAAGACATAAAAATGAAAATAAATATTTTATAAAACTTTCCTAAACATGCATATTTAAAATAATGTTTCAAAGAGCCATTGTAAATCCTTCCATTGTTAAAACATTGATTTGTATACAGTGAGAAGATTTTAAAATATGTTTGTAATAATTAATGAGAAACCCTTCGTAAAATAATTTTTTATACAAAGTAAAAGTTTAATCAATAAGTAGACATTAACAAGTATCTATGAGAAGTAGTAAAATAATAAAATAATAATAAAATAATAATAAAATGTTCAAGTAAAAAAAATATTATCCTTAAAATCATATTCTAGATTACAATAGATTTCATGTAAATATAAAGATTTATGCATATAAACATACTCAAACTCCCCCTGAGTTTGTGTATCAAATATGATTCTCAATGAGTGTAATAGAATCAAAAAATTCATAAGATAAAACTTAAATCTATACATATTTTTAAAATCGTGATTTTTTATGCTTAATGTCACGACCTGTCCCCTAGGGCCCGTATCGTGACTACCTCAAGCCCTCATTCCATAGGCCAGGGCCTGGCGACTAGCACTAAAGGTGTAAATCCCTAAAACTGGGAAGGCATTGCCTTTATAAATCAAAAACACACACAACCAGAGTACAAGTGGAAGCAAACACTAAGTAAAATCTGTATAACAAGTATGATAAAAGAAAAGGGGTAGGAAATACAATACCAATAGTAAAGTACAAGGAAAGGAAAAACAGGTACAACTAAAAAGAAAAATAGCAGGAAGGTGTCTAGCGGCTCCTGGATCATCCTCCGGGGTTCCTGCCTGAAGGGTGGGTACAGATGTCCTCCACAGCACTCCACGTCCGTCAGACTCCACCATGTACCGATACGTCGTAAGGTCCTCCTTCGGGTACCGTCCAGTCCTGGCGCTATCGGCCTCCGTCAATGATGTATGTCATCTGCATCCAACACGACGAGGTGCGGGAATAGCCCGTGTAGGGGTGAGTATAACGATACTCAGTAGGGACACCGAGACCCTCAAGGTCTCACAAAATCCAACAAGGATAAATCACAAAGTATGAAATCAACGAATAACCATTACTTAGGTATATTCCCATACATATACCTAAGTTATCAATTAACCCATCTCATTCATGAGGAAAACACAAAGGTCATTAACTCAGCTCAAACCAGGATTTTTATTATCAAAACCACGGCTGTTGGAGAACTCCTCCTCTGTCGAGTACAGTGACCCTGACGCGACTATGAGGCACTTCTCACTAACCTTAGATAGCTGAGGTACTCCTCCTGTCGGGTACCGCGGGACTGCTGCCAACTACCAGGCACTCCATTCGATATGGGTCTGCCGCCAAATACTGGGCGCTCCCCCTAATAGCCGTCAGAGGTACTTCTCCTGTCGATTACCGCGAGTCTTCTGCCAACTTCCAGGCACTCTGTCCTCTGTGGGTCTACCGCTAAATACAGGGCGCTCCGTCCACTAGGATAGTAGAGTCTCTCTGAGTCGAATCGGTCAAGATGTTGTTAGGTCTACAGCTACCCGGTCTCCATACTCTGTACGCTCGTCCCCGGAAGGATCCGCTCCATGAGCTACTAGTTGATACTCCAAGTGGAATTAATTCTCATGTAAAAGTATCTCAAAGGACCTCCATTTCAAAGGGGTCTTAATGCAACAAACGGATTGTCAATCTGATGCCCGGTCTGGGAGTTATTATCATTTTAGTCCTGGGGGCCCGGTTGGATTCATGTACGAACCAACCTGACCATGACTCAACTATACCCCGAACTCTAGTGGGGTATACTAAAAGGGACGGCTATGATCCAAGAATATCGGCACCGCTGACGGTTCTTCAAATGGACGTCTGGTGCCAAAGATATGGCCCATGAAGGTAATGGGTCAGTAATGGGCCCGAGTCTGGTCTGACCCGGTCGGACAGACTCGGCCCAACCCAGTCTGGGTAGACTCGGTCTGGGTCGACCCAGTCAGACTCGCTGGTTCTGACCCGGCCCATTGGGTGGGTCATCCCGCTAAGTTTTGACCCGGTCTCCTAGGCCCGGCCTAGCGGACCGCGAGGGCTATTCGGCTTGGTAGTTTCCACGTAGGCGGCTCGGTAACTCGGCCCGAAAGCCGGGCCGATTCGACCAGCGACACCATGGGCGAATACGCAGGTTGGATCAGGAGGCCGGGGGCCGAGAGCCCCGCAGGCAGGC
Organism: Viscum album; assembly: GCA_963277665.1. NCBI lineage: Eukaryota > Viridiplantae > Streptophyta > Magnoliopsida > Santalales > Viscaceae > Viscum > Viscum album. The sequence continues at coordinate 283,093,553 of OY728142.1, forward strand.
CGCACGGGGCGTCGGCAGGCCAACTGGTCACTGGTAGGCTGCGGGAGCACCAGGCAGGGCGCCATGGTGTCGGGCAGGGTGTCGGGTGCCGGGCAGGCCGCGGGTGCACCGGGCTGGGAGCCGGGTAGGGCGCTGGGGTTCCGGGCAGGCCGCCGGCAGGGGCCGAGCAGGCCACCGTTAGGGCGCCGGGCAGGCCGCCAGCGGGGCGCGGGGGCCCCGGGCAGGCCACCAACGGGGCGCGCGGGCGCTGAGAAGCACGCAGGCGGGGCGCGCGGGCGCCGGGCAGAACGCCGGCGAGGCGCGCGGGCTCCGGGTAGCACGCCAATGGGGCGCGCGGGCGCCAGGTATCACGTAGGCACCGGCGCACCGAACAGCGCGCCGGTGGGTCGCGCAGGCCCCGAGCACCGCGCCGGCGGGGATCGGGGGTGTCGGGCGGTGCACCGGGGCAGCGCGTTGGAGCACCGCGGGGCGGCGCAGTTCATAGAGGTTGTGGGTAGTGCGGCCCTTATTCGTCATCCTCGCCGTCGCCACCTCTTTTCCAAGCTGTCATCATCGAACATGAACAAACAAGGGGAGGATCTGACTGTGTTCGTGCAGCCCGATCCCTCCTCATTACGGTTACAAAAATTGGGTATTCTCATACCATAACTTTGTTCGATGAAGAATGAGGTTTATAATCAAATAGAAAATAACACAAATCTCCCTACCTTTGATTTGCTGGTAGTCATTCATTGACGTTGCAGAAGGATGGCCATCAATCTGTGGTAGACGATCACGTCCCACGTCGAAGGGGGGTCCGAGGAAGAAGGCTGAAGAAAAAGAGAACAGTCGGCATTCTTCGCTTTCTTCGCATTCTTCGTTGGAGATCGTAATCCTCCAAGTGTTGGGCGTCACGGCACTTTACCAGCGCTTCATCTCTTGGTGAATTCATCCCAAATCCTCCTACCAAGCTCTATAAATATAGGAGAGGGGGGAAGGTAGGTAACGATCATTGGAATTTATGATGGTTCATTTATTAGGAACCTTCCTAAATCCCAATGATACTGTTAATTAATTTAAAAAGGGGCCAGCCAATTAATTTACACTGGCACAATGATGCGGTGTGTTGGAAAAATTAATTGTGTGTGCATTGGCACAATTATGGTGGAGGAGGTCAAGAGGCTCTCCCTCATTTATGAGGGAGTTTAGAGGTTTCATCCTCCACCATCAATAGGGGTCGGGTGGTCCCCAACCCTATCATTAATAGAATGGTTTTGTGACTCATGTGGTCCCCACCTCAATTAACCTCGTATGGGAGGTTGGTTTTGGGTAGGCCACACCACCATAACCTCTCATGGGAGGTTAGGGTGTGGCAGTCCCACCACCAACTCCCAAGTGGAGGTTCCAACTGCCTACACTCACATGGCGGCTGGAATAAAATAAAGTGTGACTACACTTTATTTTATTATTTTTTTTATAAAAAAGCCAAAAACTAACTTTTATTCCTGACCATCCTCCATCGAGGTGAAAGTATTCTTAAGCGAAAACCAGTGCTGCGAGTTCAACAGTGCCCTCGGATTTCAATTCCGAGCACAGGTTCAAAAGTTATAAAAACTTTCTCGTACGTTTACTAAACGTACCTGAACAAAACTTCAGAAATTGATTCTGGGCACACCGGGCTTCGGAATCAAGCACTGTCAAAAACTGCGAACTCATAAAATTACCATGTATTTAAAAAAAATCCATAGTAATTTTGCGTATTTACATTCTCCTTACCTCAGGGCTTTACATCCTCGTAATCTATAACTCACACTAAGGGAACAAATGAGGGTACTGAGCACACATCTGAGCCTCCCACTCCCATGTGCTCTCCTGGAAGTTCTCGTGCTGCCAGCGAACGTGCACTAGAGGTATCGACCATCCACGTCAGACCTACTCCTATTGATCCTCAATCTCCACTGGAACCTCCATGAAAGTCACCTCGTCATCGATGTCCATCTCCCCATGGTCGATGACGTGGGATGGGTCGTGAACGTATCTCCTCAGCTGAGATACATGGAAGACATCATGCACCCGGTGCAACTGAGGTGGAAGAGCAAAATAGTAAGACACCTCACCTACTCCGCTAAGGACCTGGAAAGGTCCGATGAACCACAAATATAACTTTTCGCCTCGTCCAAATCTCCGTAGACCTCGTCGAGGTGAGACCTGTAGAAAAAAATGGTCGCCATCCTCGAACTTCAGAGGTCTCTATCTCCTGTCATCATATGACTTATGCCTGCTCTGTGCAGTCTTCATCTTCTCTTCGATGATCTACACCTTCTTTTTAGTAGCTCATACCATCTCTGGTCCCACTAGTGCTGACTCCCCTAGGTCTGTCCAGCACAGTGGCAATCTTCAAGGTCATCCGTACAAATCCTCAAAAGGTGGCATCCCTTTGGTGGAGTGATAGATGTTGTAGTAGGAAAACTCCACCAAAGGCAAGTGGTCCTCCAAGATGCAACCAAAGTTAAGGACACATGCATGGAGCATGTCCTCGAGGGTCTGAATGGTCTTCTCGGTCTGACCATCTGTCTGAGGATGGAAGGCGGTGCTCAAGCAAAGTTGTGTCCCGAAAGCCTCCTGAAACCCCTTCCATAGTCGGGAAGTGAAGAATGCATCACGATCGGAGACAATAGAGGATGGTACTCCATGAAAACGCATTACCTCCTACAATAGAGGCATCCCAATCTATCTACTGAGCCCTACTCTCTGATCAATATGAAGTGGTCCGACTTGGAGAGTCGGTCAATGATCACCCCAATAGAATCAGGATTCCTATATGTACGTGGAAGACCCATCACAAACTCCATGGATATACCATCAAACTTCCACTCTGGGAACTCTGAGGGATGAACCAAGCCTATTGGTACCTGGTGCTCTTCCTTCACTTGCTGACAAGTGAGGCATCGTGAGACAAACTCTGTTACAACCTTCTTCATACCTGGCCACCAGTGTTGTCGTCGAAGGTCCCGTAACATCTTTTCCACTTCTGGATGTACCACTAGAGGGGAAATGTGGAACTCCCTCAACACTTCCTCTTGAAGTGAAACTGGTACCACGGTATGACCTCTGAAGAGGATGACGTGCTCCCAACCTTCAGAAAATCCATCAGGTTCTTTCCCTGTGGATATCTGAGAACGTCGCGTCTCGCAGTCAGTGTCCTCATGATGCGCCTCCCTAAATCACTAAATTAGTAGAGGAGTTACTGTAAGAGACTATAGATAGGCTTCTCCATCCCTATCCACAAAGGATATCTATAAGGAAACCAGCTACCCTATCGCCTCTCCTAGAAGCTGTATACCAGTCCTCCTACTGAGCGCATCCACAACAATGTTCCCCTTCCAAGGAGTATAGGCTATCTCGAATTCATAGTCTTAGAGAAACTCAATACATCGTCGTTGTATCAGGTTCAGGTTCTTCTGAGAGAAGATATACCTGAGACTCTTGTGATCAAAGTACATGGTAAAACGTTCACCCATCAGATAGTACTGCCACGTCTTCAAGGCGAAGACCACTGATTCTAACTCCAAGTCATGGGTAGCATAGTTCTTCTCATGCTGTCTCAGCTACCGAGAACCTTATGCAGTCACTACTCACTCCTGCATCAGGACACACCCGAGTCCAGTCCCTGATGCATCGCAGTACACTACGTACCCTATGCCTTCCTCTAGAAGCCTCAAGATGGGGGGAACTAGTCAGCCTCTGCCTTAGCTCCTAAAAGCTCTGCTGGCATCTTTCCGACCACACGAAGGGTTTCCCCTTCTTCGTCAAGGCTGATAGCAGTGCTGAAACTCTGGAGAAATCTGGAACGAATCTCCGATAGTAGCCAACCAAACCTAGGAAACTTCGTACCTCCGTCACACTCTTTGGTGGCTCCCACACAAGTATCGCCTTGATATTTGCTGGATCCACTGCAACTCCAGCCTCTAAGATGACGTGTCCCAAAAAATGAACCTCTCAAATCCAAAACAGGAACTTCGAGAGCTTACCATAAAGATGGTGCTCTCGGAGTGTGTCCAGTACTACCTATAAATGGTTGGCATGCTCCTCCTCAGTAGTCGAGTAAATAAGTATGTCGTTGATGAAGACTACGACAAAGCGATCGAGGTATGGCTGGAAGATCCTGTTCAGGAGACTCATGAACACTACTGGAGCATTGGTTACGTTGAAGGGCATAACCAAGAACTTGTAGTGGATGTACCGACATCTGAAGGTTGTCTTCTTCACATCCTCATCTCAAAATCTGAGTTGATGATATCCTAATCTGAGGTCTATATTTGAGAACCATCGTTCTCCCTTGAGCTGATCAAAGAGGTCGTCAATCCTCGGGAGTGGGTACTTGTTCTTCACAGTCACCTGGTTCAGGCGAAGATAGTCGACACAGAGCCTCAGGCTCCCATCCGCCTTCTTGGCGAACAGAATCGGGGCTGCCCAGGGAGAAACACTGGGCTAGATGAATCCCTTTCCCTACAAGTCCTCAAGTTGTACACTCAACTTGAAAAGCTCAGTGGGAGCCATCTGATATGCTGGAGTAGATATTGATGTCATCCTGGGGTACAGGTCAATGTAGAAGTCCACCTCTCTACGAGGAGGTTGTCCTGGAACATCATTGGGGAAAACATCCATGTACTGGTCCACCACTACAGGATATGTCGGACTCTCCACATCAACTGCTCCGAGGGTAAGGGAAGCCAACTGGTGAGTGATCGGCTGCACCCTCTTCCGAGTAAGTTTGTCCTGTACTGCAAAGGTTCCCTTCTCACCGGTGAAGGTAAACTTGGTCCCATCCGTGCTGACACACCACACTTTTCTCCTAATACAGTCGATCTAAGCATGGACTGTATATAACTAGTCCATACCCAAGATGACATCGTAAGGCCTCAATGCTGCTACTAGGAGATCCCAGTCGAAGCTCTTGCCTCCTAGAGTAAGCTCGCACTGTTGGAACCAGTGCGTAATCATCGAATCATCACCCATAGAAGTCTTTAACTGTAAGGATCGAACCAACGGCTCCTTCAGAATATTCGAGCTCTGAATGAGGGAAGTGGAAATGAAAGAGTGACTAGAACCCGTGTCTATAAGAATAGAAGCTAAGGTGTAATAGACACGGATCATACCTAAAATCATCGCTGGAGCGTCGTGATAATAGGCCTCAGCTGCCTGAAGTTGTGCTCTTCCCTATCCACCCACTCTTTGTGGTCGGGGTGGACCTCCTGGTGGTGGTGGAGGTAGCAACTCATAACGTCTTCCACCGCCAGCTACACATCCATCTCCTCTGCTACGTCCTCATGCATCCTACGGACCACCTCGATCAAATCTATGCCTCTGCCTGGGAGGTCCCTCAACTGTCTGCTGATCGTCTAAATGGTGGGTCGGACAGTCACGAGCCATGTGACCAAGCCCTCCGCAGAAGTAACATTGTCTACTCCTGGCATGACTGGCTCTGTCTCCACTATGGGTTCCCCGCACAACCGATCTTGAGTCATGCAGTCGACCACCTGTGGTTCTGGTCCTCTTGTAAATCTACATCATCTGTCTACTGCCCACTGCAGAACACTTCACTGCAAGTGTTCTAGTGGTGGGTCTCATTGTTGGAGACTGCTCAGCAAGAAAACTCTTCAATATGAGGGCTCTCTCTAACACTCTCACCTACGTCAGGATGATTTGGGAGATAACTGAATCTCTAATCTCTCGCCTAAGTCCCTGCTCAAAGGTCCGGGACCTGAAGAATGGGTCTCATAGAATATCAGTGGAGTAGCGTGAAAGGTCAGTGAACCTCGCTAAGTACTGAGCTACACTCATGCTGCCCTGCTGCACATGAAGTAGCTCCTGTATCTGCACCGCTCTAAGGGTGGCTAGTAAAAACTCTGCTCGGAACAGGATCTCGAAGTCTACCCATAGAAGTGACGCATCATCATGCATCTGGAGCATTAGGCTCCACCATCTGCTTGTTGCTGCCTGAAGAAGCACGGTAGTAAGGATCACGATGAAGTCGGTTGGTGTTCCTACCAGTCTGAAGACTCTCACCATAGCCTCCATCCAATCCTCAACCGCCTGTGGGTCCATCTCTCCCCAGAACCTGGGTGGCCTCTGGTGCTGGAACTCATGCAACGCACTCAAGCAGCGTGCACCGTCTTCTGCTGGGGCTGGTGGCATCGGTGGCCCAACGGTAAGTAGTACCGCTGGTGCCTCTGCTGGTGCCTTAATTGGAAGAGGGTCATGTACTAAGTCATCGTCGCTCGGTGGGCTGTCAGTACGTATAACTCTCGGGGATCTAGCCGGTCGTCCGCGAGGAGGCATCCTGAAAGAACGACGCGGTCAAAAGGCTAAACCTGGTGAGCTGAATTGGTTTGAGATGACTTAAAGAAAACTTTTTTAAAACACACATGCAGTCAGTGTTTTCATGTAATAAGTCAAAAATCAGTAGTCAGGGTCCTGGTGTATGGATACGTCAGCTACACGCACCAACACTAGACTCCTTGAACTGAAAACCACACTTAGTACCCTTAACATTATTGCTTCACAGAAAGAAATATCAGAGTCCTAATTTCTATGGTAGAACCGACGTCCTATGATACCAATTTTTCATGACCCGTCCCCTGGGGCCCGTATCATGACTACCCAATACCTCCTTCCATAGTCCAGGGGCTGGCGACTAGCACCAAAGGCGTAAATCCCTAAAACTGGGAAGGCATTGCCTTTATAAATCATAAACAAACACAACTAGAGTACAAGTGGAAGAAAACTTTAAGTAAAATCTGTATAACAAGTATGATGAAAGAAAAGGGGCCGGAAATACAAGCCCAATAGTAAAGTACAAGGAAAGGACAAACAGGTACAACTAAATAGACAAACAGCTGGAAGGTTTCTAGCAGCTCCTGGATCATCCTCTGGGGTTCCTACCTGAAGGGTAGGTACAGATGGCCTCCACAGCACTCCACGTCCGTCAGACTCCATCGTGTACCGATACGTCATAAGGTCCTCCAGGTACCATCTAAACCTAGCACTCTCGGCCTCCATCAACGTTGTCTGTCATCTGCATCCAACACAACAAGGTGTGGGAATAGACCGTGCATGGGTGAGTATAACGATACTCAATAAGACCCCGAGACCCTCAAGGTCTCACAAAATCCAATAATGAGAAGCCAAAAAGTATGAAATCAACGGATAACCATTACTTAGGTATAAGCCCATACATATACCTAAGTTATCAAATAACCCATCTCATTCATGAGGAAAACACAAAGGTCATTGACTCATCTCAAACCAGGATTTTTATTATCGAAACCACGACTTCTGGAGAACTCCTCCGTTGTCGAGTACAGTGGCCATGTCGCGACTCCGAGGCGCTTCTCACAAACCTTAGACTTCTGAGGTACTCCACCTGTTGAGTACCGTGGGTCTTCTACCAACTACCAGGCGCTCTGTTCGCTGTGGGTCTGCTGCCAAATACCAGGCGCTCCCCCTAATAGCCTTCAGAGGTACTCCTCCTGTCGAGTACCGTGGATCTGCTGCCAACTATCAGGAACTCCATCCACTGTGGATCTACCGCCAAATACCGGGTGCTCCGTCCACTGGGCTAGTCGAGTCTCTCCGAGTCGAATCGGTCAAGCATTCGGCAGGTCTACAGCTACAATGTCTCCACACTCTGTACACTCGTCTCTGAGAGTATCCGCTCCCCGAGCTGCTGGTCGATACTCCAAGTGTCATGAAGTCTCACGTATAAGTATCTCAAAGGACCTCCACTTCAAAGGGGTCTCAACGCAACAGACGTCGCGTCAATCGAACGCCTGGTTTGTGAGTTATTATCATTTTAGTCTCGGGGGCCTGGTTGGATTCGTGTATGAACCAACCTGACTGTGACTCAACTATACCCTGAACTCTAGTGGGGTATACCCAAAGGGACAGATATGCTCCAAGAGTATCGGCGCCGCTGATGGTTCGTCGAACAGACATCCGGTTCCAAAGATATGGCCCAAGAAGGTAATGGGTTAGTAATGGGCCCGGGTCCAATCCGACCCGGTCGGATCGACTCGGCCCAAACCAGTCTGGGTCGACCTGGTCTGACTCACTGGGTCTGACCCGGCCCATTCGGTGGGTCATCCCGCTATGTTTTGACCTGGTCCCCTGGGCCCGTCCCAGCGGACCGCGAGGGCAGTTCGGCCCGGTAGTCGGCACGTAGGCGGCTTGGTAACTCGGCCCGGGAGACTGGGCCGATTCGGCCAACGACACTGCGGGGGGAGCCACGGGTCGACTCGGGAGGCTGGTGGCCAGGAGGCCAAAAGGCTGGCCGCGCGGGGCGCGGGCAAGCCAGCTGGTCACCAGTAGGTTGCGGGTGCATCGGGCAGGGCGCCAGGGTGCTGGGCAGGGAACCAGGGTGCCGGGAAGGCCGCCGACAGGGCACGGGGGCTCCGGTCAGGCCGCCAGCGGGGCGCGGGAGCGCTGGGCAGGCCACTGGCGGAGCGCGGGGGCACCGGGTAGACCGCCAGCGGGGCACCGTGAAGGACGCCAGCGGGGCGTGAGGGCACCGGGAATCAGGTCGGCAGGGCACGGGGGCACCGGACAGCACGCCGGTGGGGCGCGGGGGTGTCAGGCAGCGTGCCTGTGGGGCGCGAGGGTGCTGAGCAGCGCGTCGGTGGGGCGTGGGGAGCCGGGCAGCGTGGCTGCAGGGCATGAGGGCGTCGGGCAGTGCACCGGTAGGGAGAGAGGGTGTCGGTCAGCATGCCTACGGTGTGCGAGGGCTCCGGGAAGTGCGTCGGCGGGGAGCGGGGGTGCCGGGCAGCGTGCCTGGGCAGCACGCTAGGGCACGAGAAGCACTTCGGGGTGCCACGGGGCGGCGTAGTTCTCGGAGGCTATGGGTAGAACGGCCCTTGTTCACCATCCTCATCGTCATCACCTCTTTTCCAAGCCATCATCATCGAACATGAACAAACAAGGGGAGGGTCGGACCGTGTTCATGCGGCCCGAGCCCTCCTCGTTACGGTGGTAGAAATTGGTGATTCTCATACCATAACTTTGTTCGATGAAGAACGAGGTTTATAATCAAATAGAAAATAACACAAATCTCCCTACCTTTGATTTTCTGGTAGTTTTTCATTGACATCGCGGAAGGATGGTCATCAATCCGTGGTACACGATCATGTCCCACGTCGAAGGGGGGTCTGTGGAAGAAGGCCAGAGAAAAAGAGCATCGTCGGCGTTCTTCGTGTTCTTCGCATTCTTCATTGGAGAGCGTAATCCTCCAAGTGTTGGGTGTTGCGTCACTTTATCAGCGCTTCATTGCTTGGTGAAGCCATCCCAAATCCTCCTCCCAAGCTCCATATATATAGGAGAGGGGGGAAGGTAGGTAACATCGTTGGAATTTATGACGGTTCATTTATTAGGAACCTTCCTAAATTCCAACAATACTGTTACTTAATTTAAAAAGGGGGAATCCAATTAATTTATGTTGGCACAATGATATGGTGCATTGGAAAAATTAGTTGTGTGTGCATTGGCACAATTATGGTGGAGGAGGTCAAGAGGCTCTCCCTTATTTATGAGGGAGTCGAGAGGTTTCATCATCCACCATCAATAGGGGTCGGGTGGTCCCCACCCCTATCATTAATAGGGAGTTTTTGTGACTCGGGTGGTCCCCACTTAAATTAACCTCACATGGGAGGTTGGGTTCAGGTAGGCCCCACCACCATAACCTCTCATGGGAGGTTAGGATGTGGCGGTCCCACCACCAACTCCCAAGTGGAGGTTCAAACTACCCGCACTCACATGGCGGCTGGAATAAAATATAGTGTGGCTACACTTTATTTTATTATTGTTTTTATAAAAAATCCAAAAACTAACTTTTATTCTCGATCATCCGCTATCTAGGTGAAAGTTTTCTTAAGAAAAAATCGGCGCTGCGAGTTCAACGGTACCCTCATATTTCAATTCTGAGCCCCAGTTCAAAAGTTATAAAAACATGCTCGTACGTTTACTGAACGTACCTGAACAAAACTTTGGAAATTGATTCCGGGCACACCGGGCCTCAGAATCAAGCGCCGTCATAAACTACAGACTCATAAAATTCCCATGTATTTAAAAAAATCATAGGAATTAGGGGTTTTAGACTTAAACTACTTCAAAATTATTTTATAAATTAAAAACTACATTTATTAATCTTACATAACATTCTATATTTTAAAAATAAGATACTTAAAATGTGCATTGATTAATCATGCTCTGCACTAAATTATAGGTTTAAGATTTTAATTTTCCCAAAAAAATACAAATCAGATTATAGAATTTTAAAAATTAACTTAATACAATAATAATTTCCTAGGAAAAATTTTATAATTGAAATTATCTTTTTCCCCCTTAATTTATTCATCTTATATATCAATTAAAACAATATGCATTTCCAATGAAAATATTCACCTCAATTCTAGATACCTTATATTGAATAAACAGAATTATTTATATAGGTATTGAATTATATAAAATAGTGAATATTCCTTTTAAGTACACACATTTAACTTGATAAATCAGATTTTAAATTTAAATAATGTACATGTTTAAATATTGAAAATACATTATACACTTTAAAATACATGACAATTAAACTAAAAATATTTTTAAAGTGAATTATAAATCAATAAATTGAACTTTTAAATATTTTATAAGTGTGAAATAAATTTAAAAATAATAAATAGGTATTTCTTCCCTCTTAATTTCATCTTTCTTATTTCGAGAAAAATAAAATCATTTCATACATATTTTTAAATATCAAAAATGAAATCTTCACATATTTTGTATTTAATGTAGATTTAATGTTTTAAAAACTATTCATATAAAACTATGTTTATAGGATTTTAATAATTTAAATATCCAAGATGAATTAATAAATAAGAACAAGAATAACTCCCCCTAAACTAATTCTCTTATTTCAAAATGACAATATCAAAATAGTACAAACAAATTTTAATTCAAGAAGTGAACACTCCCTCGAAAGATTACATTAATATTAAAATGATCCATGAAACAAGTTATAAGATGTTTCAATAATTTTTAAGGTGACCAAATTATAATAAAATACCAGTAAAATATAATTTACAACTAAAATAACATATTCACTGGCCATTTGAAAATAAAAATTTAAGAGTGTAATATATAAACACAATTTTACTCATATTTACTGACCAAAAAAGGTTAAATGTTAAATTACTTGTTAGCATCCCAAAATGATATAATGTATTCAATCTTAGAAAAAATTGAATACTAAAGCATATAAGGATCATTTCAATGGGCCAGGGATAAAACTATAACAACATGCATGTTAGACATAAGAATGTGAAATTAAATGCATAGTATTTGGGTATTTTAATGACTCCAGATTCTATAGTTTGATCCATTGAATATTTCTATATATATCACTAGATTTTTCTTTATATTCTATGTTGTGTTTTTTTGGGACCTCAGCGGACCTAGTTTTGGTGTAGCATAAATCTTCTTAGTGTTGACCATGTTTGGTCGTCGGTCTTGGAATTTTTGAGTTGGGATTTGTTTAGTTTTTCTTTCCCCAATTTTATTCAAGTGGGGACATCTTTTCTAGTTTTGAATATATTATTTTCATTTATATTTTTTTTTCATTGATACACTTTTATGTATTTTATAGAGGTTGTTTCATTTGTTTTTTATAATCTAGATGTTTCATTTTATTCTTTTTCTTTTCACTATTGAAAAGAGATAGTTGTGTGATTGTGTAAAAGTAATTTATTCTAAGGCCTCCCATTTTAATGATATGCCTACTCAAAGATTTTATTTATAACCTAGCCTATTTTTTGTGGTCTTGTGTGTCACACCTAGCTTATTATCAGCCTAGGAAATGTTCTGATGGGTTCGGTCATGATAGAGTGGTATCAGAGCTATTTTTCCCTTGGGTTGGTGTTTGGAGTTGGACTTGTTGTGAGGTTTGGTTTTGGAACTTAGGGAAATGATGTCAAAGTGTCTCAAGTTTTGATATTAGTCCAGGGAACCCAATGTTGGTGCAGTGCCTGATGTATCCATACATCAGAACTCTGACTACCTATTTTTTCAAATTGGCATGCCGAGATATCAGTTATGGGGAAACCAATAGTACTTGCATCAAATAGTATTGGGTATTTTAACATTCACATCCTTCTTGATACATATCCCTATATATTAAAATATTACTATGGTATGTCTTATTAACATTTAGTATATCTCCATGGTGACAGCCAGCTAGTATATTGACACAGGGTCGTGATGATAACCAGTTGATTGAGGATTCTCTAATGCTCGATTTTCATGATAAATATAATAGTATCAAGGATTTATTTTAGGGTTCATATTGTAAGGTGGTTTCTCCAGCTGAATAGTGAGAATCATTTCCACCCATCAAGAAGTGATAGGATCCACCCCTAGTGGTTATATTTTATGTTTCATTCCATATGTAGTATCCATTAGTTCTAGCTATTTAGGATAGTGATTCGCATGTACTAATATTTATTATATATTTCTAGGATCAAGGGCCACTCAAATTATGGGGTGAAATATACCCTCAAGTGGTAGAGTCTTGGATGGATTCTTTAGTCTGATTTTTTTCATTTTATGCAAAAGCCACCTGAAGTAATGGTCATGCTTAAAAACAACCTCTTCTGTCACAACCCTTTTCCCAGGGCCCATGCCATGACAACCCCAAGCCCACCTCCCAAAGGCCAAGGGATGGCGACTAGCACCGAAGTAATTATCCCACGAGTGGGAGGCATTTTCCTGAGTACATGTATGTGTGCACACACACCCAACCATGTCCCAAATAGCTAGAAAGGAAAACATGCATACCACTAAACAACCACTGAGTAAAGGTACAAGTTGTAAGTCAAATGTGATAGAATACAAACCCAACAAAAGACAAACTGAAAATAATAAAGTTAAAAATATCTCTATAAGATGTCTACAGAAGACTCCACCTGAAGGGTAGGAAAGGAGTATTTATCGGAATCTGTGGAAGTAAGTTATGCCTATCGTATCTAACTAGGAACTGCTTAGTCCCAGGCTGCTGAGGTCTTTGTCGAAGCATCCATCGTCTACACCAGACATGACACGTGCATGTGAATCCCATGAAGGGGTGAGTAAAACAATACTCAGTGGGGTACCTCGAAACCACAAAGATAAATCACAAGAGAAAAATCAGGAATAAATGCACAGTCATCTCTACTCAGGTATATTCCCATAAATATACCATAAACATCTAGATATACTTATCTCATCCAATAAGAAACATGATGTCCCAACCTCATATCCAGTATCAAGATTCTCATCTAAGGCTCAAGTCGTAACACACAAAATAGGAGATCACGCTCCATGAGCTTAGCCATCTCTAATGGCACCTGTCCAAGAGATACACTCCATCATGAACATTATACTAGGTCTAAATATAGTTCCAGGCACTAGAGGTATAGTCATCACAGTCTTGCACCCAATCCAAGACTAAGGAAACCCAAGTGAAGAGTCCCTCCCATCGCCACTGCGCAGAGTTGAGGGATCACTGCACTAGACTATCCTGTGATACCCCAGTCACTCCTGTAAGGAGTGGCCCTCACCACAGTATCATCAAGGGAGAACTTTCTTCTACTTAGGTATCGGTATCTTCAAGTGGAGGGACCCTCTCCTTATAGTTGTTTCCTACAATCTAGGGAGATCCAACTCCTATGGAGGACTTGCTCCCTATCGCTACCCAGAGACAGGGGAGTACTACTCCGTAAGTGAGGACTCACACCCTAGTTTTAACAGGGGAGTACTAATCATGAATGAAATTTACGCTGTTACAAAAGAACAGTACTAATTCATATATCGAGGACCCTCACCCTACCCTATAGAGGATTACTGCTCAGTGACTAGAGGACTTGCACCCTAGTACTAGGGGAGTACGGACTCTATCAGTTTATTTGCTATGGGGGGACCTGCACCCTAGTACGTTAGGAGAGTATTGACCCCATTCTAGAGGACCTGGTCCATGGAATTAAAGGGGAGTACCGACTCTTCCTGAACAATTTGTAAGGAATACCCACACCCGAGAATGGTAGGGGAGTAATGACTCCAAAGTTAGGCAACCTACTCCCTGGTCCCACAGGGGAGTATCTACTCTTCCTTTACAAACATCTCTGAGAACCAGTGCCTTAGTCCTTCAATGGAGTAACACCCCCAGAGGAAAATACTCGAATGAAATGAACACACACCCATGATGTGGATATTCATTCCTCTACCAAATCATAAGGATAAGGAGTACCTGCACCTTGATTAGTCAAGGGAGTAACCGTCCTAGCATCTCTTCAGGATTACTGCCCCAACTCTACTCAAAGTCTGCTTGTATTGGGAGGTTCTACTCTTAAAATCAATAGTATTTCCTCCAAATTCCTAAAAACTCACTTAGATTATCTCAAAAGGATTTTCTCATCACAAGGGCCCCAACGTTGTAGACGGCTCATTAAATGGAAACTCTGTTTGAAAGTTAAAGGCGTTTTAGCAAAATAGGGGTCGGTAGGGTCCTGGTCTGATATGACACGACCCATTAAGCCTGGACTGGACTAGATGGGCCATGGATATGGCCTGTTGGACTCGGCCCACTGGGCTGCAGGTCCGGTTTGCTGCTGGCCCGGCCCGCTTGGCTGGGCGCAGCCCACCAGAACTTGTCCGACCCTCCTTTGAGCGGGCCAGCTCCTCCAGACCGGACGTGGTAGAGTCGCGTCCATATCGCACCATGTAGAGCCATCTAGTTCCGCCTCCTAGTCAACTAATCCATTCACATGGATTGAGTTTACTGGTGCAACCCACAGCTTAATGTGGGTCCAGTTCACACCACGGCCAGAGTCGCGGCTCCTTCACGCGGGCAGCCGCGTAGTGTGGTTACCGCAGCCGAAGCGGTGTGTCACCTCACCATCTGGCATGCAGCAGTCTCCACCACGTGCTGCCGAAAAAAATTCCATAGACCACTAGACGTCCTCTAGTGGTCCATTTTTTGATCTGAAGGGTGTTCTGGAGCCCTCGGGTTGCATTCGTCATCATATGGGGTTCAAATCTCTTTTGTGATCCCTTCTTCCAGAAATCGTTCGATTGGCGGTATCTCCCACACCGCCTCAATATATATTTCATCAACATTGTCACACCTACATCGTTTTGTATCCATTCCAAATCCTAGATTTTAGATCATTGCACCAAGAATGGTTGTGCAACGTCCAACTATACTTTAACCTGCGAAGAATGTAAAGAACATTGGGTAAAAAGAGTAGAAGAAATCCACATCAAACAAAGTGAGGAAGGAACCTTCACCATCGTTCATCATGACCTTGATTAACTCTCATTGGAAGGATTAAATAGAGAGAATCAAATATAATTAAATCATGAATGGATTAATTCCCCAAAGGTAAACCCGATATAAATCCCTCCAGCAAGAATGAATGATTCGTGGGTCAACCTATTTGTGGGTTGACCCGCAGTTGTTGTTTAAAACCAATAATATGGAAATAATGGAATTAAATAACAACCCATACCTAGTGAAGGTCTTTTTGTGGTAAGGATCTGTCACTAAAGGTGACATGTCTGTAAAGTTCCTCGATATTTCGTCAAGGAGGTGATCTCACGAAGAGGAGGGGTAATGCTTAAGGTCATTGGTGATCGTCATTCGTCGTTCGTCAACAGTGATCCTTTAAAGGTTCTAAGGGTCTTTCCCAACGTTCCAATGACACACCCCCTAGTAAAAACATTAAAGGTGGAAACTCCTTTCTATTTTCATTGTGTTACCACATTGTTACGATGTTTCATTAATTAAATAGAGTTATCAGTTTCACTGCGTTACAAATCTGTTTCGCCACAACAATTTGAAAACTCAAAATAAAATAAAACATCAAGTTCATTTTATTTTACATTCCTTAAGAAGTTTTAAAATTAACTTTTCCGGTCAACCCATGATGGTCGAGGTTTGGTCCATTATTATGTAATGTCTCCAATCTGGATGCAACGGTTCCCTCATATTTTCAATCCGGGAACCCGTTTAGAAGTTTCCAAAACCGTACACGAGCACCATTTTAATTCACTTAAGAAAAGGTTCAAAAATATCTTTCCCCATTTACTCGCGTCAGTCGAGGTTAAGCTCTGCCTAAGGGAAACACACCCTCATGGGCTCAATGGTACTCTCGTATTTCCAATCTGACTTGCCATTTAGAAGTTATAAGGATCTGAAAATAAAATAATTGCTACTTAATTATTTTATTTATTACCAAAAAAAAATTCCATTGTTGGCCCACACTGGCCAACATTAGAACCATTTTAGGAAAATGTTGACACTATGAGTTCAATAGTGACCACATATTTTTGATCTGGGCACTAGTTTAAAAGATAGAAAAACCCGCTCGCATGATTATTTAATAAACTTTAAAAATAGTTTGAAAATACATTTTGACCACTCCAGGCCTTGGAATTACGTGCCTCTTTATATCCTAGTCTTGAAATAATACCATTTAATTTAAAAAAAATCCATGGAATTATAATCCATGAAATTATCCCCACCTTAAGACTTTTCATCCCCAAAAAGAAAAGGCCTACACTAAAGGGAATAAAAACTGAGTTCTCCAAGGGTCCATGTGATGCTTACAAGCACACACCTCGAGGAACCACCAAGATTAACCAATCTCATGTCCAAATTCTTCTAGTTCAACATTGTGAAATAACGGGCACGTGTCCCCTTATCTACGACAAGTGGTAAAGCACCAAGCACTATTGTCCATCTACAGTCATTGAGTCTAGCGGCTCACCTCTATGCTAACCAGACACAGATACATACAGAACCCCACAATTCACATCCACCCATGGATGAACTATGATAAATCATCCACAAGTATTACACGTTGAAGGTTAGTGTTGAAAATGCAGGGGTATTTACAAATGAAATAGGGTTTCCCATGAGCGAACGTTCTCTCTTACTAGGCCCTCTGTTTATAACCTCCAATGGCCAAAAAACTTTCCAAAAAAGGAATAGTGACACACTCACTAGTGGCATCCCAACTGAGTATGTATGGTTAGAAACCATTCCATACTATGGTAACATCATGGTGTGTAACTCTTGCCACCACAGAACAATCCCAAGCATGACTCTTTGAGAGGGTCTACTTCATGTTGCTCAGGCTTCCCTTTCACCGTAAAGGAAACCCTTATTCACCATCATGAAAACACCGTATCCTTTGCCTAATATAGTCAATATGAGTATGAACAGTAGTATTTCATACTAATAATGATGTCTTAAGGCCTCGGCACCACAACTAAGAGATCTCAATAACAATTGTCACCTCCAAGAGTTAGGTGACACTATCAGTGCTAGTGTGTGATTAATGGATCTCCTATAGAAGGAGTCTCTAAGCATGAGGGTCAATTCCAAGGTCCAACTGGAACCTCGAAGTCTCAAAAACAACTCATAGGAAAAGTATAAAAACTATAACCTATGTATATTAAAATAGAATCCAAAAGAAAAGACACATCTCATACCTCAAATCTCTCCTAGAGCTTCTTGGTCATAATCCATGACTGCAAGCAGCTATCCTCACCCACATCCTTCGGCTCCCTGAGCCTGGCACGGACCACCTAAGGTGGTGGTAGCAAAGTTTAAAACTGCCCGCCACCTCCTACTACTCATCCAGTTCCTCTGACTCGCTTTCCATTTTGCAAAACTCCTTGCTCCAAACATTGTCTCTACCAAGACGGTTCATCAACCATCTCCCTCTCAGCGGTACGGAGGGTCAAAAAATCTCTAGCAAGATACCCTTTGTCGTTTCATGTGTAACACCACCTCTCCTGCGGATGATCTTCTCCTTGGTGATACTCTTGCACCACAATCCCATGTATATGTGTTTGGGCATGGGTATGCCTCCTATGCCACGATCATGTCACATGTTGTCTACTAGCTTCAGCAGATGCCTCTATCTCATGACCTTTGTCGTAGGTCACATCTATCTTCTCCTCCACCAGGAAACTATCAACCACTAGGGCTCTCTCTAGCACCACATCATATGTCGGAATGTTAAGTGGTATCATTGATGCCATAATATCCCGACGTAGTCCCTGGTTGAAGGTTCAGGCCCTGAATTATGGGTCATGAACCATATCTATAGAGTAGTGAGAAATATCTGTGAATCATGTTTAGTACTTAGTTACTGTCTTGGTACCCTATTGTGGGTGCGTAATCTCCTATATACGCACAGAGCGTAACGTATCCAGAAAAAAAATCCTCCCTAAAGAGGTGTTCAAAGTCTATCCAGGTGAGGGTTTCCTCGTCATGCATCTCGATCATCAAGCTCAACCATATCCCCATCGATCCCTCATGAAGTCTCGCAACCAAGATCACCATCTGGTCGAGAGGCATCCTCACTAGGCAAAAGACTCACGTAACTACCTCAAGACAATCCTCTTCCACCTGGGGGTCAGTCTCACCCATGAACGTATGAGGTATATGTCTCTGGAACTTGTGTATTGCACTCAACCTGTGTGCATCCTCTACTGGTATCATTGGTATAAACTATTGATCAATGGGTGGTGGTATAATTGGTGCACCCCCCGGTATGGCTACCTATGGTACTAGTCCTTGTACTAACGCCTCATCACTCTATGGACCACCCTCATGGTCTCATCCTAGAATCATGAATGGAAATCTTCATGGTGGCATCCTTAAATAGGTCTAGATGAACCATGGTTAAAAGAGTATATTTTTAGAGTTGACTCAAGAAGGAAATGGAAAGCACCAACCATTCATATATGATGTATGTACCATTCATTTCCCAGTGACCAGTGTACTAATGTACCGAGTCAGAAAAAAATCAGGTTATAAGAGTCCCAATGAATGGATACATCGGTCGCCACACCAACACTATAACCTCTAGCCAGAGAGTCGAACTTAAAACATCTTAACACTGTCTCTATAAAACTCAACCCAAACTCACAACTCTGAGTCCAAAGGTGGGACCGAACCTCCTCGGATACCAATTTGTCACAACCCGTCCCCCATGGGATGTGTCGTGACTACCCCAAGCTCACCTCCCAAAGTCCAGGGGCTAGAAACTAACACCAAATTCATTATACCATGAGTGGGAGACATTTTCCTGAGTACTTGTACGCATGCACACACACACCCTACCATTTCCCAAACAGCTGGAAAGGAAAACTTGCATGCCACTAAACAACCACTGAAAAAGGTACAAGATATAAGTGAAATGGGCTAGAATAATAACCCAACAAAAGGAAAACTAAAAACGAGAAAGTACAAAATATCTATGTAAGACGTCCATAGAAGACCCCACCTAAAGGGTAGGCCAGGAGTGGATGTCAAAATTTGTGTAAGTATGTCCTTCCTATCATATCTCACTAGGAACCACCTAGTCCTAGGATGTTGAGGTCTCTATCTAAGTTCATTTTGTATACACCATACATAAAACGTGCAGGTGAAGGCCGTGTAGGGGTGAGTAAAACAATAATCAGTAAGGGACCTCAAAACCTCAAAGATAAATCACAAGAGGAAAACCATGAAGAAATGCATAATTGTCTCTAATAAGGTATATTCCCATACATATACCATGGAAATCTACATATACTCTTCTTATCCACTAAGAAACATGAGGTACCAACCTCATATTCAGCATCAGGATTCTCACCTAAGGCTCAAGTCGTAACAAACAAACCAGGTGATTACACTCCATGAACTCAATCATCTATAGTGGCACTCATTCGAGAGATACACTCTTTCAGGAAAATTCTACTAAGTACAACTTTTTTTCCTGACACTATTAGTCTATCCATCACAGTATTATGCCCAATGTAAGACTAAGGAAACCCAAGTGAAGAGGCCCACCCCTCTTCACTACGTAGAGTTGTGGGAGAACTTCTTCAAACTATCATTTGATACCATAGTTTCTCCTATAAGGAGTGTCCCACACCTCAGTCTTGTCGAGGGA
Organism: Viscum album; assembly: GCA_963277665.1. Taxonomy (NCBI): domain Eukaryota; kingdom Viridiplantae; phylum Streptophyta; class Magnoliopsida; order Santalales; family Viscaceae; genus Viscum; species Viscum album. The sequence goes on from OY728142.1 coordinate 283,113,562, forward strand.
GTACTTTATCCTACTTAGGTATCAATATCTTCAAGTGGATGGGGTTGCTCCTCGTAGTTGTGTCCTATAGTTGAGGGAGCTCTGACTCTTATGGAGGACCTGCTCCTTGTCACTACCTGGAGACGCGGGAGTACTACTCCGTAAGTGAGTACCCTCACCCTAGTTCCAACAGGGGAGTACTACTCATGAAGGATATGTACCCTATTACGACATGGGAGTACTACTTTGTATATCAAGGACCCGCACTCCACCCTGTAAGGGAGTACTACTCAGTGACTAGAGGACCCGCACCCTGTACTAGGGGAGTGCCAAATATGTCAGTTTATTTTCTATGGGGGACATGCACTCTAGTAAGTTAGGGGAGTACTAGCCCCATTCTAGAGGACCCGATCCTTGACACGAAGGGGAGTACCGACTCTACCGTAACAATGTGTAAGGAGCACTTGTACCCTGGAATGGAAGAGGTGTAATGACTCCAAAGTTTGGGAACCTTCTCTCTAGTCCCATAGGGGAGTATCTACTCTTCCTTCATCAACATCTCCAAGAACCCATGCCCTAGTCTTTCAGGGGAGTAACCCCCCTTATTGAAAACTACCTAAAGGAAATGAACACACACCCATGACGTGGGGAGTCCCATCTCTACCAAAGAAGATGGATAAGAAGTACCTTCACCCTTAGTCATTAAGGGGAGTAACCATCATAGCATCTCTTCAAGAGAACTACCCCGAATCTACTCAAATTATACTTGTATCGGGAGGGAATACTCTTCAAATCAATAGTCCTTCTTCCAATTGTCTCAAAAACTCACTTAGATTATCTCAAAAGTATTGTATCATCTCAAGGGTCCCAACACCGTAGACGGCTTGTCAAATGGACACTCTGTTTGAAATTTACTGGTGTTTTAGAGAAACGGGGGTCATTGGGTCTAGGTCCGGTATGACCTGGCTAGACTGACCCAACCCGGGTCTAACCTGGCCCATTGGTCCTAGCCTTCTTAGCTAGGTGCGGCCTGCCAAAACTAGCCATGCCTTCCTTTTAGAGGGTCGAATCCTCTAGGCCGGACACGGTAGAGACGCATCTGTCTCATACCATGTGGCATCAGCTGGAATTGACTCCTAGTCAACCAGTCCACTCATGTAGACTGGGTTTACTGCCATGACCCATAGCTTACCTCGGGTCTAGGTCACGTCGTGGATCCTTCACGTGGGTAGCCAGGTAGCGCGGCTGCCACCACCACCATGGACTGTTGTGTTGGAATAACTATCGTGGACCAACAAACGCACTCTAATGGTCTGTTCATTGATTTGGAGGTTGTTCTGGAGCCCTCGGGCTGGATTCTTCATCACTTATGGTTAAAATCCCCATTATGATCCCTTCTTCCGAAAAGCATTTGATCGGTGTCATCTCCTACACCACCTCGATCCATACATCATCAACATCATCATACCTCTATCATTTCGTATCCATTATGGATCTGAGATGTAGGATCATTGTTCCAAGAATGGTTTCACAACGTCCCACCATTCATCAACCTGCAAATAAAACCGAGTAAAAAGAGGATAAGAAATCCACATCAACCAAAGTGAGGAACTAACCTTCACTGTCGTTCATCACAGCGTTGATCCACTCCCATTATAAGGATTAAATAGAGAAAATAAAATATAATTAAATTATGAATGGATTAATTCACCAAAGGTAAAATTGATATAAATTCCTCCCATAATAAAGAAAGATCTATGAGTCAACCTATTCATGGGTTGATCCACGAATGTCGTTTAAAATCCATAATGGGAAAAGAATGAAATTAAATAACAACCCCTACCTAGTGAAGGTCCGTTCGTGGGAATGATCTGTCGCTAAAGGTGATCCTTTTGTAAAGTTTCTCAATTCATCGTCAAGGAGCCGATCTCACGAAGAGGAGAAGGAATTCTCAAGTTCATTGGAGATTACCGTTCGTTGTTCGTCATTTTTCAATGGTGATCCTCTAGAGGTTCTGAGGGTTTCTCCCAATGTTCCAACGACGCACCCCCCCCCAGTCAAAACATTAATGGTGGACACTCCATTCTATTGTCGCTGCATTACAGCATCATTATGTTGTTTTATTAATGAAATAGTGTTATCGGTTTTTCTGCATTACAAAGCCATTTCACCACAAAAATTTGAAAACTCAAAATAAAATAAAACATCAAGTTCATTTTATTTTAACTTTCCTTAAAAATTACGAAAAATTAACTTTTCTGGTCGACCCAAGCCGAACGAGGTTAGGTTCATTTTTAGGTAATGTCGTCATTTCGAACGCAATGGTGACCTCAGATTTTCAATCCGAGAACCCTTTTATAAGTTTCCAAAACCACGCACACACACCATTTTAATTCACTTAAAAAAGGTTCATAAACTATATTTCACCCTCAACCTGTGTCGGTTGAGGTTAATCTCCACCTAAGGGAAGCACACCCTCATGATCTCAATGGTATTATTGGATTTCCAATCCAAGTTACCATTTAGGAGTTATAAGGATTTGAAAATAAAATAATTGTTAATTAATTATTTTATTTATGGTCAAAAACTAACTTCCATTATTGGCTCGTGCCAGCCAATGTTAGGCCCTTTATAGATGAATATTGATGCCTTGAGTTCAATAGTGCCCTAGAATTTTTTATTCAGGCACTGGTTTAAAAGATAGAAAAACTCGCTCGCATGGTTATTTAATAAACTTTAAAAAAAGTTTAAAAATATGTTCTGACTACTCCAAGCCTCGGAATTACGTGTTGTGTCAAAGATTGGTCTTGAAATAATCCCATTTAATTTAAAAAAACAATGGAATTTTGAGACATTACACTTTCATGGTGCAATGATAATTTGGTGGGGTTTGTTTACCTGGGTGTATAATGATGTGACACTCTCTTGGGTATAGTTTGAGTTCATATTCCATAGTGAGATTTATCCCTTTACCAAACCCCCATTTATAGTACTGGAGATTATTAAGAAGGATTGGTCAATGTAAAGATTCATGGGAAGGTATAACTGAGAAACTATAGATGATTGTGGATATAATGAAGTAGATATGTCTGCCATATCTAGGAAGAATCAGTTTCTAGGGTCATAGTGAAGGAGTCTTACTTATTCCTGAACTATGATGCATGCATCTATAGTGCAGAGAAAGCATGGTGGACTTAGTCAACTTGAAGGTTCTTTATCTTGAAACACTTTTAGAATATTCAGATGTTTCAATCTTGGGTTTTTTCTTTCCTATAATGAACTTAGTTATTATGCTTGGGATTTACTAACCTTTCATGCTATAGTGGGAATATAAATAGTTGAGGCTTCCGATCTAAGGGATTAAGACATTGTATGAGTTATGGTGTATATCCCTTTTTTCTTTTTTCTTTAATTTATTTCTTTTAGAACCAATTCATTATTCTCTATGTTATCCCTATTGTTGATATTTAGTTTATAGATGGGTATTTTTCCATTCCTCCATTTTTGGTTGACATTATGAGGTGTCTCTTAGTGGAGAAAGTTTCTCAAGGGACCTCTTGAGTAGGAACCCACCAAGTTTGATAGTGGTCGTTAGAGATAGACTTATTTAGGGAAAAATATATAGTTAATGGATTGGCATGTTGGTTTTTAATTTTGTGGATTCAAGAAATCATAGAAGATGAATGATTTCCCTGGCCAATATGTGCACTTTGTGACATGATTTAAAGTCATGTGGGAAATTTAGTGTTACCCAAAGAGGATAGTGTCGAGTTGTGGTGGATGAGTTCCTTAAAATTTTATATTTCAGGTTGTTTTTTGGAGATGGGGTGTCATTAAAAACACTTCATATGGGTAAATGGTGGGAAAGTGGAAGGATAGCATCAGGAAGCGGAGTATTACATCCTATTCGCTATGGTTAGAGGTACTTACTGTCACGACCCGTCCTCAGGGCCCGTGTCGTGACTACCTCAAGCCCGCCTTCCATAGGACAGGGGCTGGCGACTAGCACCAAAGGATTAAATCCCGATATAAGGGAAGGTGTTTCCTTTATGTAAGAAAACAAACACCACAGAGTAAGAAATATGAAGTAAACTGAGTACAAAAGTAAGTGATGGAAAGTAAATAGGCTAGAATACAAACCCAACTGAAAGTAAAGTACAATTGAAAAGAGAGTACAGTGGCAGAAAAGTAAAGCAGCAACACTGAGCAGTCCTCTGGAAATCTCACCTGAAGGGTGAGTACAGATAGTCTCCCCGCTCCTCGGCTCCAGCTGTCCTCTCCGTGTACGTCCCGTCCAGTGATCCACCTCCAGGTATCGTCCAGCTCCACGAGCTCCTACCTCGATTAGTGATTTCTGTCGTCTTCATCCAACACAACGCAGTGCGGGCATAGTCCATGCAGGGAGGAGTATACGCTACTCAGTAGGGACCCCAAGACCCCCGAAGGTCTCCCAGAATCCACAAAGGATAAACCACAAAGTAAAGTTACAATCACGAAGTAACAACCAACATTACTTAGGTATATGCCCATACATATACCTAAGTCATAAATTCCAGTTCGGCTCCAACATCTGAGCCCAACTTTGATCTAGTCCATATAATATAGTACAACCGAATCCACACAGGAAAGCACAACCCAATCCACACAGGAAATCAAGTCAATCATATCAAAGATAATGATTGAAAGTCAAGTCTCAGCTGACACAGGTATACTTCTTCGTAAGATGATTAAGATGATCAAATGTAGCCACTAATTCATCTAAGATGTCGGACCCACATAGGATACAAGACCAGCTAAGCTGTCGGACCCACAAAGGATACAAGACCAGCTACTCTGCCAGGCCAACATAGGATACAAGTACAAAGTAAAATATTGTCGGACCCACATAGGATACAAGAACAGTAGGCAAGTACTGCCGGACCCACATAGGATACAAGAACAGTAGTCATCGTCATCGAACCCACGGAGGATTCCAGTACAGTCGTCATCGCTGGCGAACCCATAGAGGATCCCAGTACATTCGTCATCGTTGTCGCAGTCACAGTCAGCTCTAGGGTTCCCACACACAGCATGCTCGATTCCGGGAGGGTCCACTCCACGAGTCAAGGGGGTCGATAAATCAACTGATAAGAATTCCGGAGTTGATGTATCCTAAATTTCTGTCTCTTCATTAGGAGCTCAACGTGAAAGACGGTGCGTCAATCGGACGCCCGGTCTGAGAGTTATTGGCTTTTTCGTCCCAGGGACCCGGTTGGTTTTTAAGCTAAAACCAATCCGATCGTACTACAGCTGCATCCAAACCTCAATTGGAGTAATCATGAAGGACCGTCTCACTAAGAGGAATCCAACAAAGTCAAAGGCACGTCAATCGGACGTTCAGAGCTCAAATTATAAGCATTTCTGCTCCGAGGGCCCGGTTGGTTTTTTGTTTGAACCAACCCAGTCGTACACGAAGTTCTTCTAAACCTTGAGTGTAATATACCGGAATGACCGTCTTGATACAAGGATCACTACGTAACTGACGGTGCGTCAATCGAATGTCTGTAGCCCATGTTATGGGTGTTTGAACGGATCTGTCCAGAAATCAGGGGGTTTGGGCTCGGTTCGACCCAGCCCGATACCCCCTGGGTTGGCCCGAACCGGGTCGAACCGACCTGGGTCCGGGTCCGGCCCGTTAGGGTGCGGCCAGGAACGGCTAGCGCGGCTCGGCCCAGTGGGCGCGGGGGTCCGGCCTGCGTGGCCGGTAGCTCGACCTTCGGCCGAGCGGGATGCGGGGGGGGGGGGGGGCACTGCCCCCCTTGATTGAGAAATGGCGGAACCATGTGGGGTCCGCCCTTGCCACCTGCCGGGGGTTACGACTCCCGGTCTTCCGGAATATGGCCGGCCATATTGGACGGTTGGTGTGCCGCTGCGGGACCCCCACAGGTCCCGCCTTCCGAAGCGCCGGCGGCCGGCTGAGTCCGGCCGCCCTCCTTTACACCATCGCGGCCTTAGGCCGCGGCCCTTGTCCGACCGGCATGGCGCGACGGCGCTGCGCCCCTCCGCCACAGCCCTCCCTCTGCCGCGGCTTCCTTCGGTTTCACCGACGCGGCGTGACGGCGCCGCGCTCCTTCGCCGCGGCCTGCTCCGGCCGCAGTTCTCTCATTCTCATGCAGTGTCGTTGCACTGCACCGCCTCCATTCCAAACCACAATGGTGATCAACAACAAGAAGGGGAGGAGGGTTGGTCGGGCTTGTGCAATCCGACCTCCTCCCGTTGTATTGATAACATGCGGACGATAAAAATGAAAAATGTCAAAATAAAACTTGAACGATGAAACAACCCCTACCTCAAACTAGTTCACGGAAGCTAGTATCGCAGAAAACGGCATCGCGGGGTGTGGTTCTGTATACGTCGACGGAGGATGTCCGAGGAAGAAATCACGTCTCACACCGGCTACGGAGAGGAGAAGGAATGGCGCGTCGATCCCTTCTTGCAGTGTCGGCGTTCTTCATCGAAGCCTCGATGTTCTTCAACGTAGAAGATGATGTTCTTCAAGACTTAGAGTATTCTCTCCAAAAACTTAACACAACAATATCCAACCAAATAAAATAAGACTTCTCTTATTTTATTACTCAAGCCATGCATTTCAAAACTCTAAGATTAAAAATTGAATTCAATTTATTTAATTAATCTTGAGTTTTCAAAATTAAATGGAGAGATAAGTTGGCAAGAATTAAAGTGAGGGAGAGCCACATAATTAAAGAGGGGGGGTTTAGAGGAGTTAGGGAGTTATGGGGAATTTGAAAAGTTGGGGGATCATGTAGGCCCCACCTCACTAATATCCTAACAAGAGGAGTTAGGATTAAGTGTGTCCCACCCCAACTCTCACACATGGGAGTTAAACCACTTAGATGAGAGAAATAAAGTTGTGATACAACGTTACTTCACTTAACACTCAAACCACATTTTTAAAACAACTCTTCCCGAGCAAATGCAACTTCAGTAAAGGTATTCTTAAGAAATTACCGGCGTTGTGGTTCCATTGATGCCCTCGGATTTTGATTCCAAGCATCGGTTCAAAAGATAGAAAAACTCGCTCATTCGTTCACTGAACATACCCGAGCTAAACTTTGGAAATTGATTCCGGGCACACCGGGCCTCGGAATCAGACGCCGTCAGAAACTGCATACTCGTAGAATCCCAAAAAAATTAAGAAAAAAAAATTCCTTGAAATTTAAGGGACTTTACATTACTCCCACCTTAGGGCTTTACGTCCCCATAAAGATACTTCATAAACTAGGGGAAAAAATGAGGATACTGAGCACGCATCTGAGCCTCCTGCTCCCAAGTTCTCTCCTGAAGGTTTTCGTGCTACCACCTGATGTGCACTAGAGGAATCGACCACCCATGTAGGACCCACTCCTTTCGATCCTCGATCTCCACCGGGACCTCCGCAAAATTCACCCCGTCATTGATGTCCAGCTCCCCATAGTCGATGATATGCATCGGGTCGTGCACGTATCTCCTCAGCTGAGATACGTGGAAGACGACGTGCACCCAGTGCAACTGAGGTGGTAGAGCCAGGCGATAATCCACCTCTCCTATCCTATTGGGAACTTGGAATAGTCTGATGAAGCGCGGAGATAACTTGTCGCCCCGGCCAAATCTCCGTAATCTACATCAAGGTGAGACTCGTAAGAAAACGTGGTCACCATCCTCGAACTCTAGTGGTCTCCACCTCCTGTCAGCATAAGACTTCTGTCGGCTCTGAGCTATCCTTATATTCTTCTAGAAGACCTGGACCTTCTCTTTCATGGCCTGGACCATCTCTGGTCCCACAAGTGTTGGCTCCCCAGGGTCTGTCCATCACAGAGGTGATCTGCAAGGTCGGTCGTACATTGCCTCTTATAGTGTCATCCCGATGGTGGAGTGGTAGCTATTGTTGTACTCAAACTCCACCAAAGATAGGTGATTATCCTAGCTGCGAACAAAGTCTAGGACACATGCATAGAGCATGTCCTCGAGAGTATGAATGGTCCTCTCTGTCTGACCATCCGTCTGAGGGTGAAAAGCGGTGCTCAGGCGTAGCTGTGTCCCAAAAGCCTCCAGCAACCCCTTCCAAAGCCAGGAAGTAAAGCGAGCATCTTGATCAGAGACGATAGATGATGGAACACCATGAAGCCATATGATCTTCTGAATGTAGAGGCGTCCTAAGCTCTCCACTGAGCCCTGCTCTCTGATGGGTAAAAATTGGGTCGACTTGGTGAGTCAGTCGACGATCACCCAAACGGAGTCGTGTCCTCTTGAAGTATGTGGAAGTCTAGTCATGAAATCCATAGATATCTCGTCCCACTTTCACTCTGGGACCTCCAAGGGTTTTACCAAACCTACTGGTACTGGGTGCTCCGCCCTCACCTGCTGGCAGGTGAGGCATCAAGAAACGAACTCTACCACAGCCTTCTTCATACCCGGCCACCAGTGTTGTCATCTGAGATCCCGGTATATCTTCGCTACTCCTGTATGTACCACTAATGGGGAAGTGTGAAACTCTCTCAGCACGTCCTCTTGTAAAGCAGCTGGTATTATGGTACGTACTCTGAAAAGGATGACATGCTCTCCTCCTATAGAGAATCCATCAGGTTCCTATCCTGAGGAAATCTATGCACGCCGCGTCTCACAGTCAACGTCCCCACGCAGTGCCTCCCTGACCCGCTGAAGAAGTGGAGGAGTGACTGTGAGTGACTGAAGAAAGGTTGCTCCATCTCTATCCACGAAGGATATCTGCAAAGCGGGTAGCTGATCTGTCGCCTCTCCAAGTAGCTGAATGCTCGTCCTCCTGCTGTGAGCATCGGCTACTACGTTCCCCTTTCCAAGAGTATAGAATATCTCAAGGTCATAGTCCTGGAGGAACTTGAGCCATCAATATTGTCTCAGGTTCAGGTCATTCTACAAAAAGATTTACCTGAGACTCTAGTGGTCAGAGTAGACTATAAAGCAATTGCCCATCAGATAGTGCCGCCACACCTTTAGAGCAAAGACCATTGCTGCTAACTTCAGGTCATGGGTAGCATAGTTATGCTCGTGCTTCCTCAACAGTTATGATCTATAGGCGATCACTGCCCACTCTTACATCAGGACACACCCGAGTCTGGTCCCTGATGCATCACATTAGACTATGTACCCTACTCCCTCCCCTGGTAGCCTTAAGATAGGTGCGCTGGTCAATCTCTATCTCAGCTCCTAGAAGCTCTAATGACATCTATCTGACCACATGAAGGGTTTCCCATTCTTCGTAAAAGAAAAAAGTGGTGCCGCAACTCTGGAGAAGTCTGGCACAAATCTCTGATAGTACCCAGCCAGACCTAGAAAACTTCGCACCTACATCATGCTCCTGGGTGTCTCCCAAGCTAGAACTGCCTCGATCTTCGCAGGATCCACTGAAACTCCCACCTCAGAGATGAATTTCCCCAAGAAATGTACCTCACGTATCCAGAATTGAAACTTCGAGAGCTTAACATAAAGATAATTCTCTCAGAGTGTGTCCATTACAACCCTCAAGTGGTAGGCATGCTCCTCCTCAGTGGTCGAGTAAATCAATATGTCGTCGATGAAGACTACAACAAATCGATCGAGGTAAGTCTGGAAGATCCCTTTAATGAGACTCATGATCACTACTGGAGCATTGGTTATGCCAAAAGGCATAACCAAGAACTCATATTGTCCATACCGACACCTAAAAGTCGTCTTCTGCATATCCTCGTCTCGAAATCTGAAATGATTATAGCCTGACATGAGGTCTATCTTCGAGAACCACCGTGCTCCCTTGAGCTAATCAAAGAGGTCATCAATCCTCGGAAGTGGATACTTGTTCTTCATAGTCACCTAATTTAGGCGACGGTAATTGACACATAGTCGCAATCTCCCGTCCGCCTTCTTGGCGAACAAAATCGGGGAATCCCAGGGTGAAACACTGGGTCAGATGAATGCCTTGCCCTGCAAGTCCTCCAGTTGTACCCGTAGCTCTCAAAGCTCAGCGGGAGCCATCCGATATGCTGGAGTAGATATTGGGGTTGTCTAGGGGTATAGGTCAATATAGAAGTCTAACTCTCTGCGAGCAGGTAGTCCTGGAATGTCGTCAGGAAAGACGTCTGCATACTGATCCACCACTACAGGAAAACTCGGACTCCACACGTCTACTGCTCCTAGGATGAGGCTAGACAACTGATGATTGATTGGTTTTCCTCTCCTCTACGTGAGTCCATCCTGTGCTTCAAAGGCTCCCTTCTCACCGGTGAAGGTGAAACTTCTCCCATCGGTGCGGACACACCGCACCTTGCTCCTAATACATTCGATCTGAGCATGTACCGTAAATAACCAATCCATGCCCAAGATGATGTCGTAAAGCCTCGACGCTACTACAAGAAGATCTCAGTCGAAGCTCTCGCCTCCTAGAATAAGCTCACACTGTCGGCACCATTGTATAATCGCCAAGTCTGCTCCCGTAGGAGTCTCTAGCTGTAAGGATCGAGCCAACCGCTCCGTCGGAATCTCCGAGCTCCAAACAAGGGCAGCGGCAATGAAAGAATGACTCGCTCCTATGTCTATATGAACTGCAGCAAGGGTGGAGTAGACACAGATAATACCTTGAATCATCACTGGTGCGCCGTGGTCGTAGGCCTCCACTGCCTGAAGTTGTGCCTACCTCTGTCCGCCAGCTCCCTATGGTCGGGGTGGATCTCCTGGTGGTGGTGGTGGTGGTAGAGACTCAAAACATCATCCACCACCTGCCGCTCGGCCAGCTCCTCTGCCTCGTCTGCCTGCTCCCTGTGGACCACCACAATCGAACCTCTGCATCTTCCTGGGTGGTCCCTCAACCATCTGTTACTCCTCTGCATGGCGATTCGGGCAGTCATGAGCCATGTGGCCCTGCCCGCCGTATGCATAGCATTGTCTGCTCCTCGGAAGGTTGGATCTACACCGTATTCCCCACACCTCTAATCCAGTATCCTGAGGTATTCTTCTTGATGTTCTGGTCCGCTTGGACCCCTGTGACATCTGTCTACTGCCAGCTGCAGAAGACTCCGCTATGTGCCACCCCGTGGCAGGTCTCGCTGCTGGTGTAGGCTCAGCAAGAAAGCTCTCTACAGGAAGGGCTCGCTCCAGTACTCCTGCCTGCGTCGGAATGCTGAGGGAGATCATCGATTCCCTGATCTCATGCCTCAGTCCCTGCTTGATGTTCTAGGCCCGGAAGAATGGGTCTCGTACCATGTTCATGGAGTAGTGTGAGTGGTCAGTAAATCTCGTCGAGTATTGAGCTACTATCATGTTGCCCTACCGTAGTTGTAGTAGCTCCTGGATGCTCACCGCACGGAGGGTGGCTAGAACAAACTCCGAGCGAAAGAGGCTCTCGAAGTTTGTACAAAGAAGATATGTCTTGTTGTGCACCTGGAGCAACAGGCTCCACCATCTACCTGCTACCGCGTGTAGGAGACTCGCTGCAAGGATCACCATGAGATCTGCTGGTGTCCCTACTAACCTGAAAACTTGTACAACAGCCTCCATTCAATCCTCGGCTGCCTGAGGGTTTGTCTCCCCACGGAACCTGGGTGGTCTCTGACGCTGAAACTCATGCAGTGCACTAAGGCGACGTGCACTCTCAACTGCTGGGGCTGGTGGCATCGGTGGCTCGGCGGGTAGAGGTATCGTCGGTGCCTCCGCTGTAATAGGGCCCTGCAGCGAGGCCTCATCGCTCGGTGGGCTGTCGTCTCACACAATGCTCAGAACCCTAGCTATTTTCCATCATGGGGCCATCCTGAAAAGAGACAGGTGAGCCACGGTCAATACAGTATACCTGGTGAGCTGACACAAAGAAATCACAAAGAAAACTTTTGAAACACACATGAAATCAATGTTATCGTGCACTGAATCGGAAATCAGAAGTCAGGGTCCTGGTATATGGATACGTCGTCCGCCGCACCAACACTGGACTCCCTGGACTGATAACCACACTCAATACCCTTAACACTATTGTTTCACATAGAAGAAAGATCAGAGTCCTATGTTCTGCGGTAGAACCAAACTCCTCCGATACTAATTTGTCACGACCCGTCCTCAGGACCCGTGTCGTGACTACCCCAAGCCCTCCTTCCATAGGCCAGGGGATGGCAACTAGCACCAAAGGCGTAAATCCCAATATAAGGAAAGGAATTGCCTTTATGTAAGAAAACAAACACCACAGAGTAAGCAATCTGAAATAAACACTAAGTAAACTGAGTACAAAAGTAAGTGCTGAAAAGTAAATGGGCTAGAATACAAACCCAACTGAAAGTAAAGTACAACTAAAAAGAGAGTACAGCAGTAGAAAAGTAAAGTAGCAACACCGAGCCGTCCTCTGGAAATCCCACCTAAAGGGTGAGTACATATAGTCTCCCCGCTCCTCGACTCCAGTCGTCCGCTCTGTGTACGTCTCGTCCAGTGATCCACCTCCAGGTACCGTCCAGCTCCACGAGATCCTACCTCGATCAGTGTTGTTCGTCGTCTGCATCCAACACAATGTAGTGCGGGCATAGTCTGTGCAGGGGTGAGTATACGCTACCCAGTAGGGACCCCGAGACCCCCGAAGGTCTCCCATAATCCAAGAAGGATAAACCACAAAGGAAAGTTACAATCACGAAGTAACAACCAACTTTACTTAGGTATATGCCCATACATATACCTAAGTCATCAATTCTAGTTCGGCTCCAACATCAAAGCCCATGTTTGATCTAGTCCACATAGGATAGTACAACCCAATCCACAGAGGAAAGCACAACCCAATCCACACAGGAAAGCAAGTCAATCATAACGAAGATAATGATTGAAAGTCAAGTCTCAACTCACAAAGGTATACTTCTGCGTAAGATGATTGAGATGATCAGATGTAGCCACTGATTCATCTAATATATCGGACCCACATAGGATACAAGACCAGCTAAGTTGTCGGACCCACAAAGGATACAAGACCAGCTACTCTGCCGGACCCACATAGGATACAAGTACAGATCCAAATACTGTCGGACCCACATAGGATAAAAGAGCAGTAGTCAAGTACTGCCAGACCCACATAAGATACAAGAATAGTAGTCATCATCGTCAAACCCACAGAGGATTCCAGTACGGTCGTCATCACAGCCAAACCCATGGAGGATCCCAGTACAGTCGTCATTGTCGTCGCAGTCGCAGCCAGCTCTAGGGTTCCCGCACACAGCATGCTCGATTCTGGGAGGGTCCGCTCCACGAGACAAGGGGGTCAATACATCAACTGACGCAAAGTCCAGATTTGATGTATCCCAAATTTCCATCTCGTCATTAGGAAATCAACGCGAAAGACGGCGCGTCAATCGAACGCTCGGTCTGAGAGTTATTGGCTTTTTCGTCCCAGGGGCCCAGTTGGTTTTTAAAATAAAACCAACCTGACTGTACTCCAGCTGCGTCCAAACCTCAAGAGTAGTAAGACAAAATAACCGTCTCACTAAGAGGAATCCAAAAAATTTGACGGCACGTCAATCGGACGTACGGAGCTCAAGTTATAAGCGTTTCCGCTCCGAGGGCCCGGTTGATTTCGTGTTCGAACCAACCTGGTTGTACCCAAAGTTCTCCAAAACCTTTATTTTAATATACCTAAATGACCGTATTGATCCAAGGATCTCTATGATACTGATGGTGCATCGATCGGAGGTCTGTATCCCAAGTTATGGGTATTTGAATGGATCTGCCCGGAAATCAGGGGGTTCGGGCCCAGTCTGACCCGGCCCGATACCCCCTGGGTCGGCCCGAACCGGGTCTGGGTCCAGCTCGTTAGGGTGCAGCCCGGACCAGCTGGCGCGGCCTATCCCAACCGGCGCGGCCCAACCCAGCGTGGGGGTCCGGCCTTGAGCGGGCAGCCCGACCCGTGTGACCGGTGGCTCGTCCTTCGGCCGAGCGGGATGCGGGGGGGGGGGGGGGCGCTGCCCCCCTTGATTGAGAAATGGAGGACCCCTGTGGGGTCCGCCCTTGCCACCTGCCGGGGGTCACGACCGCCGGTCTTCCAGAATACGGCCGACCGTATTGGCTGGCCGGTGTGCCACTGCGGGACCCCCACGGGTCCCCCATTCCGAAGCGCCGGCGGCTGGCTAATTCTGGACACCCTCCTTTGCAGCATTGTGGCCCGCCCTCGGTCGTGGCTTCCTTCAGTTTCACATGTGGGGCGCAACGGTTCCGCGCTCCTTCGCCACGGCCCGCTCCAGCCGCGGTTCTCTCATTCCCGTGCGGTGTCGTTACACTGCGCCGCCTCTGTTCCAAACCACGATGGTGATCAACAACAAAAAGGGGAGGAGGTTCAGTTGGGTTTGTGTGGTCTGACCTCCTCCCATTATATTGATAACATGTGGCTGATAAAAACAAAGAACGTCAAAATAAAACTTGAACGATGAAACAACCCCTACCTCAAAGTAGTTCGCGGAAGCTAGCGTCGTGGAAAACGGCATCGCGGGGTGTGGCTCCGTATACATCGACAGAGGACATCCGAGGAAGAAATGACGTCTCACACCAGCTACGGAGAGGAGAAGGAATGGTGAGTCGATCCCTTCTTGCGGTGTCGGCGTTCTTCGTCGAAGCCTCGACGTTCTTCAATGTAGAAGATGAAGTTCTTCAAGACTTAAAGTATTCTCTCCAAAAACATAACATAACAAGCTCCAACCAAATAAAATAAGACTTCTCTTATTTTATTACTCAAGCCATGCATTTCAAAACTCTAAGACTCAAAATTGAATTCAATTCATTTAATTAATCTTGAGTTGTCAAAATTTAATGGATAGATAAGTTGGCAAGAATTAAAGTGAGGGAGAGCCACATAATTAAAGAAGGGGGGTTTAGAAGAGTTAGGGAGTTATGGGGAATTTGAAAAGGTGGGGGCTCATGTGGGCCCCACCTCACTAATATCCTAATAAGAGGAGTTAGGATTAAGTGGGTCCCACCCCAACTCCCACACATGGGAGTTAAACCACTTAGATGAGAGAAATAAAGTTGTGATACAACTTTACTTCACTTACCACTCAAACCAAATTTTCAAACAACTCTTCCTGAGAAAACGCAACTCCAGTAAAGGTCTTATTAAGTAATTACTGGTCATGAGGTTCCATCAGTGCCCTCGGATTTCGATTCCAAGCACTGGTTCAAAAGATAGAAAAACCCACTCGTTCGTTCACTGAACGTACCCGAGCTAAACTTCGAAAATTGATTCTAGGCACACCGGGCCTCAGAATCAGGTTCAGTCAGAAACTGCGTACTCGTAGAATCCCAAAGAAATTAAGAAAAAAAAATTCCTTGAAAATTATGGGTCTTTACACTTATAGTGAGCGATTCTTCTATATTATGTATCTTCCAATAGTTTATATTGACAGCTCTAATTTTTTTTATGAAGGAGGTGGATGGGATTTTATGTCTTTTTGTTAATTATAATTTTCTAAATCAATTAAAAATCAATAATAATTATCCCTTACCAAGGAATGATTACCGTTTCAACCAGTTTAAAGGTGTGGGTTGGTTTTTATAGATTGATCTCAAGTCTGTCTACCATTAGTTGAGTGTTCACAAGGATGATATTATGAACATATCATTTAGATGTCTCTATGTACACTATGAGTTCATGGTGATTAATTTTAATGTGAATAATTCCCTTGATTTTTTCATGGATCTTATGACCCAGATCATCTATCCATAGATGGACTTATTCATAAATTCCTTTGTTAATGACATTCTCATATACTTTTTGTTAGTGGAGGATCGTGAAGATAATTGGAGGATATTCCTAGAATTACATTAAGAGTACTAGATTTATGGTAATATCTCTAAGTATCAATTTTGAATCTGAGAGGTTTACTTTATAGGCAATTTAATCTCTAAGCTTGGTGTATCTATGGATGCAACCCATATTTATGTAGTTCTTACTTGGAAACTACCCAATGGCATGTCATAGGTGTAGAGTTTTATCGCTTAGGTAGGGTACTATCAGATGATCATAGTAGAATTTTCCAAGATTTAATCTCACTAACTACCTTAATGTGTAAAGGGGAGTCATTTTCTTAGACTGAGTAGTTCTGAGGATCCTTCGAGAAGATAAGGTCTAGTTCGACTAGTGATTTTATTTTGAGGCTACCAGAGGAGGGAGATGACTATGTGGTGTTTTTTTATTCCTCTATAACTGGGTTCAGATGTGTGTTGATGTAAAGGAAGTACTTGATCACTTATGGGTTAAGGTATTTGAGACCCCATGAGAAAAATTATGCAATCCATGACACATAGTTGTAAGTGGTAGTCTTATCCTTGATGATGTAATGGCATTATATTTTGGGTGATCATTTAATTGCTTACTCAAACTACTAGGGTATTGGTTACATCTTCATCTACATAAATATCACACTGAGATATAGGTATTAGTTAGAATTATTATAGGACTATGAATTTTAAATAGTATGTACTTCAAGGAACAGTAATGTAGTGGAAAGTTCTCTTATCAGGAAATATATTTCTCATTTGGTGGAGAAGTATTTAGAGAAGTTTGTCTCATTATAGATGACCCTGGTAGAGGAGAGGAGTGCAGATTATCTTTATTTTATGGTATTGGATCCACCGCTTCTTTAGTGTGTGATAGATTCTCAGATGGGATATTTTATCTATAATGTTTTTCATGATCATATATCCTCAAGATGTGCATTATATGGATTTTTATGATGGTGTAGAGCATGTCGTCCATTTTTAAGAGGCGAGTGGTAGTTCTAGTCATAGTTCATGAGGAGGTGTTTAGGGATTTTCATAACTCCCCCTTTCTTTTATATATGGGTGTGGAAAACATTTACAAGGACCTTCAGCGGTAGTTCTAGAGAACAGCCTATGAGATTGTGTGTTGGATTTTTTCTAGAGATAGATGGATCACTTACCATTGATGGATATCTCCTATAATAGTAGTAACTACGCCACTATCTGTATGGAACTATTTGAAGCACTATACAGAAAAACCTATAATTTACCCTTGTGTTGGATAGAGGCTGGTGAGACATCTCTTGTTGGGATATAACTAGAGAAGGAAATGACTAAGAAGGTTTAGGTGATCCATGAGCATTTGAGGACAGACCAAAGCTGATAGAAATTGTAAATGGATCGACATCGTAGGCATTCGGAGTTTAATTAGGGAGACCATGTTTTCTTGAGAGTCTCCCCATGATAAGGAATGTAGAGATTTTTCAAGGGAATAAATCTATCTTCAAGGTTCATCAGGATATTCTAGATCCTATATAGGGTTGTTAAGGTTTCTTACCACTTGACACTACCCCCACAGTTAAACAGAGTTCATAACACCATCCATGTGTCATTGTTGAGGATATATGTGTATGACCTCTCGCAAGTTATTGATTGGGGTGATTAGGACATTGAGGATAGAGACACTTTCTCATAATTCCAAGTGGTGATCAAGGACTGACTGGATAAGATCTTCTGTGGATGGAACATTCCACTGGTTTGATTTCTTTGGCAGTGTGGGAGCATGCAGTAGAGATCCTAAGGACATGAGAGTTAAATATAGACTTAGTGCTACTAAATTTTTGTTAATATTGTAATTTTCAGGGTGAAAAGTCTTAAAGGATGGGAGAATGTAAAAACTTTGGTTTCTTTAGTTTGATCCTTTTAATATTTCTATACGTGTATTGGGATTTTTCCTTGAATTCGGTGTTGTGTTTTGGGTGTCACAAGACCCCATAATTAAAATATTATAAATATTAATATATATTAAATAACACACATGAACCTTTTCAGAATAATTTTTTTTCATTGATTAGGACCATGAATGGGAAATAAAAGACCATATTTTTTCTAAAACATGAGTTTCAATCTAGGTGAAACATAATATTGGTCGATATCAGGTATTCGGTTGAGTGAATTCATTGGTGGGTATGTTAAGTAAATAAAATAATTTATTTATATAATTTATTTAATGACCTAGACCTAATTCCATATCTATATATATGTTTTTATGAAAAATTATCATGTTTATCTGGATAACCATAGGAGAATAGAGTGGATTAAAAGAGATTCGTTAAGGTAAAAAACTTGGGAATGAGGATCAATAATGAAATATTGAGGAGGAGCATGATACAGATGATTAATGTAGTGGGATCATCACCTTATTCTCTAGTAGACACATTCTTCACCAATAATTGGTCTATTCTTGAGGTATGAATCATTATTTTTAGTGATTTATTCCCTTGATTTAATTTCATAATCATGTATTTTTTATCTGAATATGATTTATATATAATTTATATTCTTCGTACGAGCCCAATTTAAATAGTGTTATCTAACCTATTGTTTTATTTCATCTGTTCCCCAGTTTTTATATTGGTTCCACTTTATATAACCATTGAATGAGATCACACTGTTTGTATAAAGTTTCACATTTTTCTTATTCTTTTCCCACCATCATTCTTCACACTCTTCATAGTTGTCCCATAAGTCGGGGATTCAACATTACCTTCTTGTATTCGAGCATGATCATACCCCCATATGTATGGTGGATTCATGAACAAAATAGATATCAGTGTTTTGTATATGGATCATGGTGGATTATAGGTTTTGGGTGATGGATTAAACTATGAGGACCCCGAATGGCAGTGGAAGATGTAATGGATTACCAATCGGGTGATCGGAGTTCATATTTTCAACCACCAGAGGATGGAAATCATCAACTAGAAGATTTATACTTCATTTTTAGTGGATATCGAGCAATCAAATGATGGAGGAAGCAGTTTAAAAGTTGTATATAGAATCTATATGAACAATTTCTTTTTTGTGTGTGAAATCCATGACTACATCATGTATAAAAGGGAAAAACACATCATGTAGTCTAAGATTCCACAATAGCTTGGGATCCAACCCGACATAAATATCACATGTTGTGTGCCCGTTTCCACACATCATGTGATTCAACCTGGGAATCCAAGACATGTGTTGAAGGCACGTGCCCAGGACTCCATGTAATTATGAATTCCACATACCTGTAGGTACACGTCATGTGGATGAATATAGCTAGCTTAGCCATGTTTCATGGGCCCACACACCCATAACCCAAGGTAAGTTTACACACTATGTAATATAAGGGACACATCGTGTATAGGTAAATGGCTAGTCAATCCACATACCTTCTGTATGCACCCAGGACATCAGGTGAACATACATAATGTGTGACACCATATGCATTACATGTAGTGATATATGGTTGGAAAATCTATGTTCTTGTGAGTTTTCATAAGGATTCACATTTCATGTGACCCTATATATATGTCATGTATTATCTCCAGGAACATATACTTTATGTATCTCCTTCTTCGAGACTTTAAATTTGGGCCCATGAGTATCATATCCTAAGTATATTTTCACATATAATGTAATGGGGTCCTTCATTAAAGAATTAAAAATATTATAATAGGTGTTATGAGTAAGATTTTTCTTTCATAAATACTTGGATGATGGTAGTGATCGAGTTTTTTCATCAAAGATATGCTTGTTTTGGAACTCCCCTATCACACCAGGGGATGAGTCCCCCGAACTCTTTATATATATAAAGTTATTCCTAACCCATAATAGAGAGATTTTGAGTTATATATCTATTGATTTTTACTCCCTCATCTTCAAGATCTTGTAGGCAGTGGGTCCTCTGCTAGAGTTAGTTATCCCTAAACTGTAGAGTGCAGTAGGGAGGTGTGGTCCCTCCACTCTAATTCTGGTGAGGTTACATGTGGTGATTGGAAACAGTTATGGGAAATTTGGAGATATGGTCAAAATATTCATTATTATATGGATGTAGATATGAATATCTCCTTTGTCTCTTTTCTTGGGTTTCTTTTGAGAATTTTTTATGTTGAGTGTTCTTTACCCTATTTATTTTGGGTAGATCTGACATTTTTTTGTATTACTTCCATTATTGGTTTTAGGGAGTCATAATGGGCATGTATATACTCACCCCTTCACGGGATTTTCCTACATGTGTTGTGTCTTATATAGAAAACAGATATATTGGCGGTCACTTTGGTGGACCAAGTTTTAGAAGATCATAGAGGTTCTTAGTGTTGAACATGTTTGGGGTAGGTCTTGGAGATTATGAGTCACCCTCTCTTTAGTTTCCCTCTCCCAATTAGTTTTCATGTTGGGACTTCATTTAGGTTTGGACATGTATTTTTTCACTTTATATCTTTTTTTATTTAATTAACTTTGATATATTTCCTATAGTTTGTTACATTCATTATTTATACTCTAGATGTTTCAGTTTATTATTTTATATATGTGTTATTTCATAGAGTGTGTTTTGTGTATGTTTGTGCAAGTACTTTAGGCTAATGCCTCCAATTTCAGTGATATGCCTAATTTATGATTTTTTCTAGCCCTTTTCCTATTAGAAGAAGGATTGGGGTGTCACACCCAGCTTAATACAGGCCTAGGTAGGGTTATAATGAGTTGGGTCATGACAGGTATAAATAATGGATTAATTTTATATGAATTGAAATAAAAATCTTTAGGTCCCCAAGTAGTATCTGGTTTAGAAAAAATTTCCTTGAAATAATATTTAGACATAAACTTCCTTTTGTGATAAAAATATTTAGTGAACTTCAAAGGAAAATGAAAAACATAATGACCATAAGATACACATTTAAAGAAATTAAAAAAATAAATTACAGTCTATCTTCCTTTCTCAAAATAATTTTTGAACATAGAAGAATAAAAAATAATAATTACTAAGTCTATTCACTTTATCTTAACATTTATTTGAATAAAAATTCTTTCCAATATTTAAATTTAAATCGCATTTATTATAAATTTACCTTTTCAAACAAATATTTTCAATTTTAACATTATTAAATTCACTATTAAACCTTTCATTTTTTTTGAGAAACTTATAAATCATCACAACCCTTTTTATATATAGAATACGTTTTGTTTCTAATACATTCATTTCACATCTCATTTTCTTCATTAATCTATAAAATTTATATATCAACATTATTTACTTTAAAATATAAGTTCTTTTTCTTTTAACAGACCCTTTTATATTTTTATTTGAGTGAAATAGGTATAGAATTCATTATTTATTTGATCTTTATATGAATTACATATTTTCTATATATCTTCATTACTTGTCTCTCCATTTATAGAATTCATATAAGAATGATAATTAGAATTAAAATCAATATTTTTACTTATTCTTGTCACACATATACTTCCATTTTTCTAGCATATAAACCAATATCACTTGAAAAATAATGAAGAGGTGAATATTTTACCTTAGAACATCTTTCCATAAATTAAAAATTACCAATTTCTTTTGGACTTCAAGGATTGTTGCGTGATATTTCTATATTAATCCATGAGGTCAAAAATTTATTTTCTTTCTTTTTTACCTTCATAATATTTTTTAGCATCATGCATTTGGTTTTAATATAAAATTTCTTCTTATAACTATAAAAAATAATACTTAATCTATCTAAATTCAAATTTGAATTAACTTAAGCTATATCTCCTTTAAGAAAATGGTTTTTTTTTAATTTTTCTTAGTTTGATGCTCTATTTTCATGGGTTTAGAACTTCTATAATTAAAGTAAACATATTTCATTGATTCTCTTTATTCAAAATTATCTGTTTCAATGTGTTAACATATTTCACGAGTAGTTCCAAAACTAAAAATTTTGTTAAAAATATTTCCAAAAAAATAAAAATTAAATTAATATTCCTGACCTTATAATTATGATAATATTTAATAGTATCTTATCCTTTAAAATCAACTAGAATATATTTAGGTAAAAATAATATTTAATCACAATATCCCAAAATAGAATATCAATAATCTTTAGATAATCTTCCATCTAAATCTATAACTGATTATATGTACTATTATGGAAATGTAGTGGTAATTTTTTATTCAAACCATTTTTATTCCTTTAGTCAGACATAACTAAAAAATATCATTCCCTATGTCTTATTAAGTACTAGTATACAAATTTATCAAAATTAATATAAAAACTTAAATAAATCATAATATATCTTAAAAGATCCAACCTCTGATACCAATTTTTAGGTATTAAAAAAAGTAACAAACTAAGTCATCCTCAAAGGTCCTGGTTATGATATCAAATTTTAGTCCTAGAAGGAGTGATGGAAATGGAAAAGAGGGGGTGAATTTTATTTATTTAAAAAAAATAATTAGAGTTTAAAATTTAAGAGTATAAATTAAATGGATAAATTATTTAAACAATTCAACAAAACCATTATATAAGAATAAAGAGAATAAAAAAATACAAGAAATTAAAAGGTGAACACAATTATTTTATAGTATTTTGGATATCAATGATCGAAAGTCCAATATTCATACACCAAATAGATGAATGGAACCCACTAAGATATTTTAATTTTTAAGGAGCGTGACAACTCTTTATATCCTTCTTTTTTACACTTAGAGAATTAACCCAATTCCCCTATCTTTTAGGAGTTCAAAAAAAATCCTACCTTTTACATGAGAATACCCAACCTAGAATTTTATAGACATAATTGTAACCTCTTTCCATTTTAGGTTTAGAAAAAACTAAGAATTTATGGGTGGAAACCTAAACTAGAATTTTATAGGTTAAAACCCAACCTAGAATTTAAAAGGTGAATTCTTAACCTCTTCTATGTTATGGTTCAAGAGAAGCCCGATCTTCTAAGGGGTGAATACTAAACCCAAACTCTTATATGAGTGGTCATTTATTCAATTATTTTATGGGTTAAGTGGAACCCAATATTCTAATTGCATATACTAAACCCAATATTATAAGGGGATATAGTAAATCTATACATACATTTTATTATGGTAGTACAACCCCATCTAAGAAGCTCTAAGTGTAACGATACAGCACAAATAGTTATAGCGAAAGGAATGAATAATAAAATTTAACCCAGTAAACCATTGTCAATGAAGATAATGACGTTTGGATCAGGTAGTGATAAGGACCTTAAAGATGTTAAAACAATTAAATTAAGAAAACCAGAAGTTTAAATAATAGAGTAAAATGACGAATCTCTAGGACTCAGTTGCAAACTATGTAACATTAAATAGTTAAAGCAGAGTCACATCTATTTTCTTCACTACATGATTCATCCTTTTTATGTACCAAAGTAAGAAAATGCTATTTTCCTTACTTTAAAATCTATAATACTCCTTTATAAATTCTAATAATAAAATATTCATGTGGAATTAGCTTTTAATTAGCTTCAATATACTATGAAAATGAAAACCACACTATTCCCAAAAATATTAGAATAATAAATAAACAATTAATATAGTAGTAAATAAATCGATTAAATATGATGATAAATTCCTTGAAACACTCCCTAAATTTATGTAAAACTAACTCTTCATATTACAAAAAAATTCTAATTTAAACATTTTTGTTTCCATATATTTATACAACTCAAGATTATTTCCGAAATAAATGTTTCACATGTATTTTTTTATAAAATAGAGATAATTAATATCCACATGATCTATATCTCTCTATATATATATATTATATAAAAAACTATATAGTTTAAATTTTTATAAATTGAATACCATAGTAAATACTATCATAATAATGAGTATTAATGTTATTGGAAAACTCCCTAAAAATATATGATACTGGATCATCATATTTCAACTGTTTTGAATTTGAATACCTCAAGTTACAAATTTTAGTGTGAATATCCATACATTCTTAATCACATGTGAATATCATTTAATTGTTCATAAAATAGTCAAAAACTTATTCACGTGGATTCTAGAAAACTAATGAGTAATTTTAGAACAAATAAAACACTATGAATATTCATAACAAACGTGTAGTAAATAGAAATATGAAACATTATGTAAAACAAAGTATATTTCCATATTTAGAACAACCTATATAAATTCACATAACAATGTAGGTGAATTTGACTATGTAGGTTATTTTCATGTATGTGAATAGATCTTGTATTTTAAATATCCACATAACTAAAATAATTATATAACAAAAATTAACATAGATGAATATACCATGTAAGTGAATTTCACTACATAAGAAAATCTATCTACATAACATATTTTTACATATCTTAATTCATGTAAGATAAAATTCCACATAATATAATTCATGTATCCAATATTCAAAATCTCTAAATTCACATATCTAATGCTTGATGTATCTGAATTCACATATCCAAACTAATCATGTATCTGAATTTAAAAATACAAAATTCTAAAATCTATAAACAACTTGACGTATTAAATTTCACACCTAAATAATACCTTATAAATAGTAGAATAGAATTTGTTCTTAATTTAATTATATTTATATAATTTCATTATATTTCTAAATAATCAAAAATAACTTTAATTTTACAACTATAGCTCAAGTTGTAATTAAAATAATGTAGAATAGTTTTTTTTGGAAAAACTCCAGAATTCAGAATAAAAACATATAGTGACTTATAACCTAATTTTGGACATGATAAAGATAGATTTAAAATTTTATATATTCTAATTAAATGTATATTATTATTTTATCATTCCAAATTAATAATAATCACTCAATTTAGAGTTTAGTATCCCGTGTTATGACATAATTACAAAAGGTAACCAAATATAGAAAATTGGGTACATAGTTGACAATTTGGTTATATGGATTTTTATTTGGCTACATATATTTTTAATTTTACTATGTGTTAAAAGTAATTTGGATATGTGAGAATATTTAAATAATATATAAATTATATTTCAAGGTCCCAAATGAAATATTTAACTAATCAAATCAATATAAAACTTATAAAACATGTTAGGAAAAATCAAAACATAAAATATAAAGATATTTTATTTAAAAAAATCTTATGATATAATCAAGTTTATGTACACTTTAATAAATATATAAGATAATTATTATAGTTACATATGTCAATGTATTTCTACTTTTAAAGGAAATAAAACAAATAAATCTTTGAAATTATCAAAACATAAAGTGGGTTATGGAACCACTAAAAAATAAGGGTTTCTTGGAAATCATGAAAACTCATGAACACATTTCACTAAAAAACAATCCTTCACATTTTTTTAAAGGTAATAAACTTTCCTTAAAAACATAATCTCATTTTCTTACCATTTTAAATAAAAATATTTACTTTAAAAAACATTACAATCGTATAATATAGGTACCATAAGGAATTATCCTTACATTCAACCTTACAATTACCCATATAATAGAATCACAAAATTGAATAATTCCCCCATTAATTTGGAGTAAACTATCACTAATAAACTTTATCACTTTACCCAATTCATTAGAGGGCTATATTGGGCTCACCCATCATCAAAGTTATTCCAGCCTCAAACATCATTCATAAAAAATTTCCAAGAACCACAGTATGAATAAACAATATAATTTTTCACTTTAACCATAAAACTCATTTAAATGTAAATTAAATCTCATAATTAATAAAACTTTTAGTTATCACATAAAAATGAGATTATATTTCCATTTCTTTAGAAAAAATTTCAAAAACTAAAAAAAATTACAATATTGAGAAAAAAAATTCTATAAAAATAACTATTGAAATTTATAATTGAATATTAAAAAGAAATTATTTTCATTATATCTTTAAAATTTGTTAATTTTATAATCCTTAAAACAAATAATATTTCCACACATTGGTAAATAAAGTCAAAAATGAATCGTATGGAAAACATTAAAAATATTATTTTTTAATCCATTGTAAATAAAGTGAAAAATAATAAACAAAAACCTTATCAAACTTTGAATCATAAATAATAAAATTCTTTAAAATATTTAAAAGAACCTTTAAATAGAAGAAAATTAGTTAAAATGAAAACTTTAAAATAATATTTTTAAAAGAAATTTCCTAACCATAAGTCCTAACTTATTTTTTCACATATCAACCCTCCTGAGTAATAAAATTACATTACTTTTCTAATTTATTAATAAAAAATTTCATGTTAATTATATAACCATTATTCCCTTTATTTCATTTGTTTCTATTTTTTATTTACTTATTAAAGTGTTTAAGATCACATTTGACGTTTTGAGGACATTCGGTTTATAAGTCCAAAATGAATTCGATAGGTTGATTATGGTATAAGGGATCATGGTTCCATCATCTAAAGAATATTAATCATGAAATATTTAACATTTTTATATATTAAATACAATTTTATACCACCTATGAAGTATGGAAAATAAAAATACATTATATCACTTCATGGAGGTGGTAGTCCACACATACGCACAAGCGATGTCATCATTTTCAAACAGAAGGAAAGGAAAGAAAGTAAAAAATATATTATCTTTAAAAATCATAATTATTTCATAGATATCATAAATTTTCATTTTATACATAATTTAAACCATCCATATAATACAGTGATGAAAAACAAAATGCATCGCTTCATGGAGGTAGTAGTCCACACGTACACAAAAGAGATGTTTTCATTTCATATAGGATGGAAAAGGAGATGAAAAGGGTTGTTTCATAAATATAATAAAATTTAATTATATTTAATAAAATTATTTTATTATATTTTAATGGTTATATAATATTTATAGAAGGTGTAATAAGAAATGGACATGAAAAAACTCAGTTAAGAGTTATACCAATTTTTTAAGAAACATTATTTATCTTACACCTTAGCCTCCTATGTAGGTATTCTGGTGATGAGAAACCTATAGAAATTTTTTAGGAAGTTTTAAAAGTTATTTGGGTAGATATTGATCAATATAAATGACCCAAAAAATTTTAGTGAGAGAGTATAAAAGGTTCCCATTTATAAGGGAGGTGGTTTGTAATCTTGTAAATATATATAATATTAATATATAATATATGTTTAAGTCATGTGAAATGGATAAAATGTGTCATATATTTGATTATAAAAATAATTTAGAACTAAATTCTACTAATAAAATTTATAAAAGTTTAAATTTCATTTTAAACCATATCTTTTATTTTAACCCACTCGTTAACCCTGTTTAACCTTAACCATTATAACAAATTTTTAAATCTTTAAGGGTTAAGAAAGTTATTTTAAAAATTATAAGTGGCACATACATGAAAAAATCATGATATTATCAAACATTTACCACAAATATTAGTTAATATAGTATTTTTATTATTTTTTAATGATATAAAAACAATTTTTAAACATTAAATACCATTTTTAGGACTATTAAAAAATATAACTTTAAAGACATAAATAAAAAATATAATTATAATATAAACTCTTTCAACATCACCTATATATTATAATTATCCAATAAATTAATTTAACATAAAAATTAATCTAAAAATATTACTTTTAATGTTTTTTAAAATAGTTTACTTGTTTTTTCTACTTCTTGTACAAGCACTATATCGACATTGCGTAAGCATTCAAGGTAATTATACTATCACTAAAATTTAAAAAAAATACTATAATAATTATAGTTTATTATTTATCTATTTTATCATCTTCATTCATAAATATATAATTTTTAACTATATCAATATCATGACAATACAAAAAGTGAGAGAGAGTGACATTTTATAATTATTCTTTACTTAAAATAATATAAAAGATGTAATCAAAGGAAAGTGGATCCAAAATGAAATATTCTAAAATAAAATATTATTTTGGTGGAAATATATTCATATAATTAAGTAATGTTTAGTTTTAGACTTATTTTTAGATCTTATGTCATTATTTTAACCTCGTTTAATCCATTTTACTCTTTACTGTGCTAATAAAATTTTACCATAGTCATTATTTATTAAGGATAAAAAAATAAAATAGAAATTATTAAATAATTTGAATATTCTGATTCCAAATATAGAATCCATTTTATAATATTAAATTTCCATAAGTGGTAAAAATTATTTTTATTATAAGTTCACAAAATGAAATGAAAATTTATTCTTATAAAAATACCCATTTTAGAAAAAAAATAATTTTATAAAATAACATTTATAATATTGATTCACATAGAAATAGTTGAATTATTTTTAATATAATTAAATCTATTTTACTTTAAAAAAACAAAACCAAATGAAACATTGAAATTATTGTGATTAATATATAAGAAATTATAGTTTTTTGTAAAATCGGTATTTTTTCACTATTCATCCAAAAAACAACTTTTTCAGGAAAATCCAAAAAAAATATCTTAGTATTATTATTAAAAAAAATTTCAAATTTTTTTTCAATTTTATAAGATATTATTTTTAAAATTTAAAGAGACTAATCATAATATCTACAAACAAAATGTGATATGAATTTTATCCTTTGTTGGGGCTTTAATTGGTTTACACTACTATCTAATTTACTATTCTGAGTGTTGAATATTTGATATGAATTTTTCATGCTTGTATCACTAAAATTAATTTTCAATGGATCACAATATTCATAAAAGGATGAAAAGTTGTTCCTCGTATTTCTATCCATTAACCAAAACCAAAATTAGTTAACACAAGCTAATATAATATCTAATATTAACAATAAATAATTTAATATTTAAAGAATAAAAAAATAACACCCAAAGTCCAACTTAAATCATTCTTAATTCTCTTAAAAATGTGTCAGGATAAAATTGAAACCCAAATATTAGGATGATTTGATCACATATTGTTTCAAGGTAAACATATCATTTATCTCTAAATAAAATCAATCACTCCAAAATTCATATACAAAAAATTTATATTCTTTAATCATATAATCTAAAAAATATTTTTATCTTTTTTATAATAAAATCGTACATGATTCCATAAACTAACCCAATATTTATTCTTCAAATTATTTTTTCCTTAATCATTTAATGTTCCCAAAATGGTGAAAATCTTTAAAAATAAATTTAATCACTTAATCATCAAATCACTTTCCAATACTTTTTTTCAAAGTCAATGTCTTGGTCAAAGACCAAGACACAAATTGTTATAAATAAAGGAAAGGAAGATTACAAAATTGTGAAGGTGGAAATTTTATTACAATATTTTTCATAAAATGAAAGGAGCTCAACCAGAAATGTATCACTCCACGTAATGGCCCAGTTGATTCCTTTGTTAGCAAGCCCATCAGCCACCTTGTTTGCTTCTCTGTAGTTATGGGTGGCAATGTACCTGATCTCTTGGAGCGAGCTTAGGCAATTCTTCCAACGAGCGGTAAGAGACCAAGCAAGGTGAACCACACCATTCCAAATGGATTGTATGATGGTGGTGGAGTCACTTTAAATCCAAATATTGTCCCAACCTTTTGACTTGAAAAAGTTGACCACATGAATCACTGCCAACATTTCTGCTTCTAGGGCAGAGATAGAACCACAGCCAGCAAAAAAGAAGCCAAGAAACTGACCAAGGTAGTCTCTGAAAATGGCTCCATAGCCCGCGGGACTAGGGTATCCTTTTGAGGCGCCATCTACGTTAATCTTTATCCAACCAGGTATCGGAGCCTGCTAGAACACTTCAAAGATTCTATTCGGTTGATTGTAGATTCCTTTAATAATGAGCCGGCGAAGAATGCCAAAGTCACCAACCAAGTTAGCACAGGTGGATTTCTAAAGAGTGGATGCGTCCCTGATAGCAATCAGAATTCTCAATCAACCTGCATTAAGATTAAGTGAGACACCATTGTGGATAATATCATTCATATCATACCAGATAATGTGTAAAAGCTCTACAACAGAGGAAAGGAAGAGGTTTTTAATCTATGGAGAGAGATCCATCTCCACACAGTTTTTGAGTAAAGAGAAAATAGAGTCAGTATTTAACCATCTGCAATCAAACATGTCAGTAACAAAATTCCAAAGAGCAGATGTCGTGGCGTAAGACAAAAATAAATGATTGATGTATTCTCTATTTTGATGACATAGGGGACATCTAGAGGTGAGTTGAACACCAAGATATTGATGGAAAACCTCTGTGGGGAGTCGCTTGTGCGAAATTCGCCAGACCAGGTTAAGCCTAGAAGGCTTAATCCAGGGTTTATCAAAAGGTTTAAACCAATATAAGTTGGATTCTGAGGAGGAGAAATGATGCATGTAATAGGATTTGGAGTCTAGGATCCCATTGTGAGCTGGCTCCCAAATAAGACTGTCCTCATCATTTGAGAATGTGTAGCCCTCAACTACATGCTTGATATGATCAAGGAGCTCTAAGAGGTGGGAATGAATAACTTCCTTTATGGTGGATTTAATAGATTCAGGATCAGCGTTTGATGAATTCATTGAATTGATGGGAATTCCAACCCAGTTGTCAAGCCAGAATTTAAAACTTGAGTCAGAAGAAACCATCCATCTATAATTGTGCATGATATTGATAAAGTAATTTCTAATGGACGGCCAGAGGGAAGATCTAACATAACTCAAGTTGTGGGATTTGAGCTTATTCAAGAAGTGATTTTGGAGGAAGGAAATAGATTCAGATTTACTGTTAATTAAGTTCCAAGTGATTTTGGCCTGGAGGGCTTCATTAAAGAACTTGAGATTTTTTATTCCAAGCCCTCCCTTCTCAATAGGTTTACAGCAGGTGGACCAGGGGATAGTGACAAGCTTCCTATCCAGAATACTCCCCGTCCAGACAAAGTTCTTAATATAGGTATTAATTTTCTTAAGGAGACTAATAGGCCATCTATAAATCATCAGCGAATAAACCATTTTAGAGACAATAGAAGCCTTAACCAGGAAAATTCTACCAGCCATAGATAGAGATTTTCCTTTCCAAGTCGAAAGCTGGTTAATAATTTGATCTACAAGCTCGTTAAAATAAGAGGATCGGGGCCGACCCCAAAAGATAGGGACACCCAAATAAGTAAAAGGAAAAGAACCTTCTTTAATCCCAATACTCTCAATGATATGACTTTTTCTAGAGGAAAAGATTTGCTCCAATTGATGAATTGACCTGAGATCTCTTCATAATGAGATAGGGTAGCTTTGAGATTAGTGATGTTGCGTTTTCCACCATTAAGGAAGAGGATAATTTCGTCCGCATAAAGGATATGGGTGGGACATTGAGGTTTCTGGTGTCCTGTATGGGCTTAATCTTGTTTGAATGCACCAAAGAGGTGAGGAGGTGACTAAGGTAATCCTCTGCAATGGAAAAAATAATGGCAGAGATAGGATCGCCTTATCGAACCCCTTTTTAACATTTAAAGAAACCCTTAGGAGAGCCATTAATGAGGATAGAGATAGAAGCTGAGTTGAAAAATAATTAAGCCTGCCAATAAATATGTCATTGAATCCAAAAGCTTGAAGGACCTTGAAAATGAAACCCCAGTCAATAGTGTCAAAAGCTTTCTGAATGTCAAGTTTAATAGCAATGTTACCTCCTCTGGAGTTTTTATTGAGGGTATTGGTGGATTCAGAAGAAAGGCAGATGCAGTCCTAAATAGACTGACCCTTGATGAAGCCAAATTGATTCCAAGAAACAATTTTTTTACACAAGGCAGAGAGCCTATTGGCTAAGAGCTTTATGATAATTTTGTAAATAGAGTTGATGAGATAAATAGGTCTAAACACGTGAATTTTTTAGTCATTGTGCGCCTTAGGTAAATCACTTTCCAATACCATTGTTATTTATAAAATAAATTATATGTTCCCAAAATGTAATTACCCTTTATCTGAAATTAACCATGATTACCTCAATATTAAATATAATTTTAACCCTAAAATTTATCAATATTTTTCAACTTATATCCAAAAAATATAAAATAAGTCTTCATTAAATAACCTTTTCACTACAACCTAAGTTAAACTTAAGGGTTACATATACCACAAACTTTTATTAAAACTAAATAAATGTATCCTAAAGTACTCCCATCATATAAAATCTCGAAAGGGGTATTTATGAATTTAAAATTATGATCAAACTTTGACTTATTAAATTGTGATGGTATCTAAAACTCTTAAAAAATCTTTATCTGATAACTTCCTAAACTTTAAAATTATCAAAACCCTTTCTTTTAAACCAATTATAAAAACCTATAAATAATTGTCCAATAAATTAAATGATTTTTGGAGTATATTTTATCATGTAAGTCCCACAAAACTTTTTTAGGTTTAGATTTATAGAGCATTGGTTAATATGTTACATTAAAAAGTTGATATTTCCATATAGTGTCTATTTTTTCCAAAAAACATGTTGTTTATAAATACACACTTTCTCATTCAAGGTAACTCTCAAAACTAGAACTTTGACTTTATTAATGATCCTACTCATCTTGAGCCTTATGAAAAATATTTTAAAGTATGTAATGAGGAAAAAATCATAGTAAGGGTTATAAAATAAAAAAAAACCCTTTTATTTTATTGATAAAACTAAAAATATATAATAAAGTTTTCTTTTTCATAATAAACATTTGATCTAAAATATTTTTTTAGTTTTCCATGAAAATAACTTAATTTTACAATATATTTAATATGAAATCATAGAGTAAAAATATTAAACATAAGGGTTTCTTAGAAAACATGAAAACTCATTAATACCTTTTTCTTGAAAAACAATATTTTCACCTTTTTTTTAAGTTCATAAACTTTCCTTAAAAAAATAATATCATTTTCTTACCATTTGAAATCAAAATATTTATTTTAAAAACAATTTCAAGAATATCATATAGGTAAATTAGAACATTGTCATTACATTTAACTTTATAATAACCCTTTCAATGGAATCACCTAACCAGATAATCCCCACAACTCTTAGGAGTAACCTATCATTGGTAAACTCTATCACTTTTCCCAATGTATTGGAGATCTATATTGTGATCACCTGTCATCGAATCGATTTTGGGCTCAACCATCATTTATATAAAATTTACATTAACCATATAATGAATAAAACACATATTTATTATACTTTAACAGTAAAAATTATTTTAATTGGAATTCAATCCCATAATAAATATCACTTTCTTTTTTCTTATAAAAATGAAAATAAATTTCCATTTCTTTAGAAAAACTTTTAAAAACTAAAAATTAAAAAATATTAAGAAAAAAATATTTAATAATAATAATGGAAATTTTTAAAGTAATATTCAAATAAAATAATAGTCATTATGGTGGTAATATCCATCCATTCAATAATTTTTAAAACAAATATTATTTTCAAACTTTTATAAAGAAATACAAAAATGACTCGTGCGGAAAACTTTAAAAAGATTAATTCTTAAGAATTTTTAAATAAAGTCAAAAATAGTATAAAAAAATTTTTTAACCTTTAAATAATAAATAATAACATTATTAAAAATATTTAAAATAAAATTGACCTGGAATAAAAATATTTGGAAGGAAAACTTCAAAATAATATTTTTAAAAGAAAGTCTCTTACCTCGAATACCAACTCATTTCATTTATTTTTCAACCCTCATGAGTGATAAAATTATCTTATTTTTAAATTTTCCTTAGAAAATTTTTAAATTTAATTATATTATAATTATTCTATTTATTTCATTCATAACCATAATTTATTTATTTATTAAAATGTTTGAGTTCATGTAAGACGTTTTAAGGATGTTCAGTTCATAAGTCTAAAATGACTTTAGGATGTTGAATATGATCAAATGGATCATATTTAAATCATTTAAAAATATTAATAATAAAATAATTATCATTTTTATACATTAAATAAAGTTTTATAACCATTCATGAAATATAGAAAAGAAAAAATAATCGCATCGCTTCGTAGAGGTAGTAGTCCACACATACACACGAGCGACGTTGTCATTTTCCAATGGATGGAAAGGTAATAAATTAAGTAATATCTTATCTTTACATAATAGAAATTACGTAATAAATTTCATATATTTTAATTTTATCCAGTTTTTAACCATATGTATGGGATTTTGATGAAAAATGAAACACATCACTCTGTGGTGGTGGTGGTGGTCCATACATACGCACGAGCAATGTTTTCATTTCCCATATGATGTAAATGGAGATTAAAAAGGGGTTTTTTTTAATTAACATAATAACATTAAATTATATTTAAGATACTTATGTTATTATATAATAATGATTATAGAATATTTATAGTATTTTGGAGAAGAAATAACCATGAAAATGCTCAGTTAAGAGTTATAGCTCTTATTTGAGAAACCTATTTTTGTTTACACCTTAAGTAATCTAGTTTGGTATTTTTGGTGAGAAAAAAACCTCTAGGAAATTTATAGGAAGCTTAGGAAGTTATTTTAGTAGATATTTATTGATATAAAATACTCAATTGATGGAAGTAATAGAATATAAGGGGTTCCATTTTATAAGTGTGGTAGGTGAAAATCTTGTAAATACATGAAATATTAATATATAATATGTTTATAAATCATGTAAAATGGTTCCATTATGATATAACTTCAAATATAATGAAGATAATGTTGAAATAAATTTAAATAATAAAATTTATAAAAGTTTAAGTATCATTTTAAACCTTATCTTTTCGTTTAACCCCCTCATTATCCATGTTTAAACTTGTGAGGAATTTTTCAATCTTTAATATATTAATTTTATGTTTTTTTGGATTTTTTAATGATATAAAAATAATTTTTAACCATTAAATACCGTGTAAAATTATCTTCGGGACTATTCACAAATTTTGACTTTAAAGACATAAAAACAATAATGGAATTAGAATATAAACTCATTAAAAAACACTTACGCATTATAATTATCCAATAAATTATTGTAACCCTATAATTAATCCAAAAAATATTGCTTTAAAAGTTTTTTAAAATAATTTACTTGTTTTTTATACAACTTGAAAAAGAGAAACATTAGAATTGCATAAGCATTCATGGTAATCATATAATCATTAAAATTAAAAAAAGAATAAATATATTTTATTTTTCATGAATTTTATCATCTAAATTCATTCAAATATAATTTTTATATATATCCAAATCATGACAACATAATAAGTGAGAGAGACTAACATTGTGTAATTATTATTTAATTAAAATGATATAAAAGTTGTAATCAAGGAAAAGTGGCACCAAAATTCCAAATTTTATAATATAGTATGGTGATGGTATAAATACACTCATAAAATGAAATAAAGGAATGTTTTGGATTTATTTTTAGACCTTATCTGATAGTTTTAACCCCGTTTAACCCATTTGACCCTTTATCAGGGTGATGAACTTTTATAATTATTACTATTCATTATCAATAAAAAACTAATGGGACTTATTAAATAATTTGAATATGATGATTAAAAATATATAATCCATTTTATGATATTTAATTTCCATAAGTTGCAAAATATAATTTTATTAGTATTTTTTAAAACACACTAAAAAAACTTTTTTTTTAAAAAATACCCATTTAGGCATAAAAATGATTTTATACCCAAAAAATATATAAAGTTTATTCTCAAAGAATATTTGAATTATTTTTAATAAAATTAAACTCATGTGACTTTGAAACAAATCTAAAATATAATATAATATTTAAATTACTTTGATTAAAAGTTAATAAATGATAGTTTTTGTTAACTTTGTATTTTTTCAATATTTATCCAAGAATCAAACTTTTCTGAAAAATAAAATAATTTTATCATAATATTTTTGTGAAATTATAATTTTAAAAATTATTTCCATTTTATAATATACAATTTATAAAAGGGTCAAAAATTAATCATTATATCATCACACAAAATTCAATAAAAGTAGTTATTTAAAAAAATATATTTTTGTAGTATATTACTTATCTAATAAACACGATTAGATGAATGTTATTATATTAAATATATTATCTATATATTTCATTTAAATCTTTAATCTAGAGTGGTTAACTTAATTCACATTGATAAAAATACATTTCGCACATAAATTAGTTTTCTAAAAAAATATATCTTTTAAACATATATGATATTATTTAAAATTGAGTTATTATTTAATATGAATTAACCAGACCTTTTATATTAAGTAAAAATTCTATAAATATATTTCATATAGTGGTTACTCCTATTAAAATTTTCCAAACCAATAGTTATGTTATAATGAACATATTTAAATAATAACATTTTAATAGTACATTATAGTTTTTTTAAGCATGGTATTGTGTTTGGTACATGGAATCTAACATAGTAATCTTTTTTAACTTAAATATTTGGGTGTTAGGAGAAATTTAACATTCCCTAGAAACATATAATAATATATAACTTTTGCACAAATATAATCACATATAAATTATAACATTTTCAATTAAAAAATGTCTATGATTCATGCTGTAAACCAAAAAAATGTCAATTCTTCATTTTGTGAACAAAAAAAATCATTTCATCATTTTATGAACAAAAAAAATTCATTATTCATGTTGTGAATAAAAAAAATATTCTACACTTCATGTTGTGAACAAAAAAAATGTCTATACTTCATGTTGTGAACAAACAAAATGTCCACGATTCATGTTGTGAACAAAAACAATCTCCACAATTCATGTTGTGAATAAAAAAATGTTCATGCTTCATATTATGAAAAAAAATCCAATATTTATATTGTAAATAAAAAATTTCCATGTTTAATGTTGTGAACAAAAAAAATCCACACTTAACATCAGTATCTCAGGAGATATAAATCCTTAACCAAT
Organism: Viscum album; assembly: GCA_963277665.1. NCBI lineage: Eukaryota > Viridiplantae > Streptophyta > Magnoliopsida > Santalales > Viscaceae > Viscum > Viscum album. Next base: position 283,150,182 of record OY728142.1, read on the forward strand.
GCATTGTATAGTGATATAAGACCCTACATATCAATCATCCATACATATGTGTGCCACTTGAAATAAATCATTCATTGTATCATGAAAAAACCATGGAATTAAAAATGGGATTCAAAAAATTTCCAGATGGTATCAGCAAAATTGATCTCAAGAATGTAAATGGTTGATACCAAAAAATCAATCACCCCAAAAGAGTATTTTATAAGATAATTTAGAGGGTGGATTATGAAAAATAACTTATAAGGAAATAAGGCCTTTGTATATAAATATAAAAATGGTATTCAAATCATAAAATATTTTTTATATAATTATTTTAACTTTTTCATAAGTGAGGAAGTTACAGGTCACTTTGAGAAGTCATTTTTGAAAAAAACACCTGTGAAATTAAAAATAAAGACTTTTCAAATTCAATATTTTTAAATGAAACGTCAATAATGAATATTTAAAAAATATAATAAGGTTTCAAAGATATGATGTAAAAATATTTTGAAATTTTCACTTTTTAAAAAAATCATATTTAAAAAATCCTTTAATATATATAAAGGTTTCAAAAATATGATGTGAAAATATTTTGAAAAAAATTACTTTTATAAAAAGAAACATAAAAAAGTAGCCTTTAAAATGACATAAATTTTTCATAAAGGTGATATGAAAACTTTGGAAAATATTCAATTTCAAAAGGAAACATTAACAAGATGTCCTTAAAAATATATAAATGTTGTTAAAAATAAATGTGGTGCGGAAGATAAAAAATGATTTTGATAGGATGTAAAACCTTTTTAAATGTTTTGAAATACTTGTGTTAAAAATATACATTATAAAAAGAGTAATAAAACATCATTTTTAAAATAGGATAAGATAATTATGATATTAACATGATATAAAACATAATTATGTTTCTAATTTTAAAAGTATAAAATTGGTGATAAAGGAAAATATGCATGCAAATCATTTTTTTCCCCATTATCAGAAGCCGGTTTAAGGGTTCCGGTACCCCAAACCAGTTTAAGGAAAAACCGGAAACCGTAAAAACTTATCCCAACCTTCATACAGAATCCAGTGAAATTCAAAATTCAAATTCAGACCAACCAAATTCCATTGTACACCACGTGCCCCACCATGAGCCGTGATCCCATCATCATGCATCACCAGCCTTGCAGGTCGTTGGAGAGGTCGACGGAAACACGGAGGTCGTCGCCAGAACAACCGGACAGACCACCATCTTCATCGCATCCATAGGAGGGTCAAACCACTGATCTCCTGACCTTTCACCATTCCAACATCACCATGTCAGAAGATCCCACCTAAATCCCCCTCGGTGTCAACTTCAGCAACACAGCCCATCAGTTGTTCATCCATTCGCAAAACCACAAAAACCATGAAAACCACATACAACCACGCAGACCGTCGCGGTTAACACCTTCACCACCTTATAGAAAGCAACAAAGAACTCCCAATCCATAAGAAAGCAATCACAATTAAACTCCACCCCTACATGACATGATATGAAATGAGAAAAACCCTTATTCAATCTGGATAAAATGAGATCTAAGAAATAAAAAAAGATTTCACCAAAAACCGAATCAAACCACGCAAGTAACGTCACTACAAGCAACACCCTGTTTCTGAAGATCCTGCCTCCACCGACCAAATCAACCGCATTAGACACAACAAAACCCCAACGCACTCACTTGAGAAGATTCAGAACCCCACAAACTACCGATGAATGAGAGCGACCTTCAAACGCTGAGAAGCTCACCGCAGGACAACAGCGAGATACCGAGAACAAAACCAGGAGTGCTCCGAAGAGTATGTTGTCGACAAGGACCAGACTTACACCCGCATATCTGAACCAGCAACCAAAAAATCCCATAGTTCATCTCCATAGCATGAGAGGAGACCATGAAATCGCATGACGCCACTACAGTAGAGTTTCTCCACCAACCCACTGAGCTCGAAGAGGAACATCGCGCCATCTTCAGCGAAGAAGCATGCGGCGGTGAGAGGAAAACCCTAGACTGGGAGCCCTTTACGGGCGCATCCCTAGAATTCCTCTCCATAAGAAAGGAAAATATGGATAATGAAGGGATACTATTATTAAAGAGAATGATAACTATTCTCAACAATGTAAAAAAAATTGAGGAAGAAATTCATCAAGGTAAAATATTTGAATTTAAAATTAATTATCCCCCTATATAAATATAAAGTTCCATGAAATAAAATATTAGGATTTAACCCACCAAAATTTGAAGAAACAAGTTTAAGAGGAATCATTCTAACTCAACAAAGGTAGTTGAGTTAACAAAGACCTTTATAACCTTAGTATCCTTTGAATAGAAATCCATTTAAATAAATATAATGATATGGATATTAAAACCCCAAGAATTACATGAATATGGTAAAATTAATTCATTAGTTAATTATGGAATCCTATCTATTTATTACAAAACTTTCATTACATTATACAAAATAAAGGATCTTTTAATGTTTATTTTCTTGAAAAAAAAGGTACATAATACATGAAAATTTAAAAAATTATTCTAATCCATTTGAAATTATTCATTGTAGTTTCATCCTAACTACCATTAATATATATCATAACTTGGTAACATGAATCGAATGAATGTGTGATCATAAGTCCCAGTAGGGGAAAATAAGAGAAACAGTTTACATGTGATCTTCAGAAATATTGATAAGAACTTGAGGAATATCATTATGAAATGAAAAAGATAAAATTAGTCATATAATAAATAAAATAACATGAATAATAACTTGTAAATGTGGATACAAGATTTATTTTATAAATTTATAATAATATCACTAAGTTTATTCACTAAGGCGTTATAAAAATTACCAAGGTTATTCACCATGGTATCGTAAAACATGTCATCTCTATAGATAAATAATTTACCCAATTAATTGGATCACTATAATGGAACACCCTTAATATGTATTAATTAATTTGATCCATATATATAATAATAAAAAATTTCATAAATAACCCATGGTGAATAAAAGAAAAGTGTTTCATATAAAAAATCATGATGTTTTAAAAAGAAGTGCTTAAAGACAAAGTCTTTATGTCATTATTAACCAATGAAAAAGGAAGGCAGGTTTCATGTATTTTAATGCTAAAATAAAATATATCATTTTTAATTATAGTTTAATACCCCTAGAAAAAAATATGTTTTGGTATTCACAAAATAAAATAATATAATTTATTGAGAAAAAGAGAGAAATTTTGAGAAGAAAATTCGGCAACATAACGGGTATGAAACATGGTTCGAGAAAACATTAAAAAGATAGGGGACAAGGGTCTCCCATTATTAGAAGAATATTAATATAGTAAATGTATATAATAAAATGGAAAGAATAATATAGTATGTAAATTTAAAAGACATACCACAAAAAAAAGTAACTTGAAAGGAAAAGGGAAATTGAGATTTCCCATTCCTTGAAGAGTAACTCCTAAAAATCTAATATTTGGACCTTGGGAGATTGAGAACACTTTGGGAGGACTAATTGGGAGTCAAAAATTTCATATAATTATAGAGGATGAATTGTTAATGAAATATAATTGATATATTGTTCGGTATTTATAGAAAAAGGGGAGTATTTGTTTATTAATTTCTTTGGACACCAAGGTAGTGGTAAATTCAAAACCATGGGTTTCACCATGGTTTTGTCCACTTGGGATGAATATTATGTTATTATAATCTAAAACAGTTCACCATAATTTTTTATTACATATTATATCATTATGATGTCATTAAACATACTTAAAACTCACAACTATATTTTTATTATTCACCAAAAAACAAAATATTTTAGAAAATTATCATAAAATCACCCTAAAATAATTTCGACATGATTATTTCAAAAATGATGTTTATTTTCTCATAATAATTCTCTAAGTATGATAAATTTAACTTTTAAATATAAAAATCCTTATTTATTAAAAATAATAGTGGATAGAAAATGCATAGTAAAATATATAGTAACATTTATGACACTTAAAAAAAATATTTTATCATTTAAATTTAAATAAGAGAAGTTTAATCATACTATTTTAATATAATAGTAATTATTCATAATACATTTATTTATTTTAATAGTTATATAATTTTTGAAAAGTATAATTTCTATCTGAAAAATAAATTTATCAAATTTGTTATATTTTTAAGAAAAAATAAACTCAAAACTGAATTGATGGGATAAAAAATTTATTTATAAAATGGGATTATACATTAAATAACTAAGTAATTAACACATAACCCCTTATAACACCATCATATTACCTAAGGTTAAGGTCTATGATGGTGATAGATTCTTGGGGCAGCTTGGATAACATCACCTGACTGGTAATTTTCACTAACTTGAACTTCTCTTGTAGGTGATTTCATTCAAGATTAACATGTTGAATCTAATATTGGGATTGGACAATAGAAAAGCCTAGTGATGCTACCTCCCTCCCAAGATCTGAAAAATGGGCTTCGTAGGGAATGACTCTACTAGATGGGTCCATCAACTCTTCTTTTTTCATTAATTTTCTTTTTTCATTTCAAATTATAAACAATAATTACAACGTTAAAATTATTATTATGAGTATAGTTTCTGACAGCCATATTGTCCAACGGTCATATTGACCAATGTTGATATTGACCAATGGTCATATTGACCAACGATCATATTGACTGGCAGTCATTATTAACCATCCAATGGCCTGAAGGCCTTCATTTTTTTATTGATTTTGATAATCCAACTTTTAAGGGGTGAGGTGGAACCCTTACAAGGCCCGTAGGCGTAAGTATTACATGGCCCGTATGCCTTAGAGGAATTCATTTCCCGTAGGATTAAAACATTACATACAACCCAGACTAACTACTTAGAACTGCTCCTCCCTGGCATCTTCATCGTGAAATTAGCTCTCCACCTCCACATGGTAGTTTGTCTAGGCTATCCCATGCATGCACAGGCTTGTCCCAAAGGTAGGTGCCATACTCTCTCATTCTTACAATTTGTATAGCTTCTGCTATGGTTAAATCTCCTTTCTCATCCTCATATATAGGGTTTTCTAGTTTTAATCTACACTTAAGGTGGACCTAAGGCCTTGAGGTGTCTTGAAGGCCTTACTGGCCTGAAGGCTTGGGTGGCCTGAAGGCCTTAAAGGACTCGAGGACCAAATCGGTGGCCTGAAGGCCCAAACAGGGGAAAATTTCCGGCTACTACAGTGCCTGCTACAATTCCCGCTATAGTACCTGCTACTGTACTGCACAGTTCCTACTACATTACCTACTACATCACTGCTACAGTACCCCGGAAATTGTGCCTCCACCTGGATTTAATGTCAGTTGTCTGGATTCACTTAAGAGTCCTCACCAACCAGGTTGTGGCTCATGTCCACGGTCATTATTAACCAATGGTCATATAATGGACGAAAATCTATGGCCATATTTTAATTATAATCACAAAATTATTAAATGGATATAGTTTTGTTAAGTAAAAAATAATATAACACACATTTTCAGAAAATAATTATCATTCAAAAGGTTCATGTTGTTTCATTATTCCCCCCTTAAGAAATTTCATCTCATTCCCTCAGTTGAGAAAAGGGGTGGGTACTTTTGTATCATTGTCTCCTCTGGTTCCCACATGGATTCTTCGTATATTTGGTTCCTCCATAACACATTGACGTGGTGAGTAGTCTTTTTTCATGGAACCTTGTCCATACGGTCCAAGATCTCAACCAGCTACTCCTTATAAGAGAGGTCATGTTCCAGTTGTACCACTTCAGGATCCAGTATATGTGAAATGTTAGGTATGTACTTCCTCAAGAGAGATATGTGGAATACATCATGAACTTGGACTAGATTTGGAGTTAGTGCAAGCTGATATGCCACTAATTCTATGTGATCAAGGATTTTCTAGGGGCAAATTTACCTAGGTCTAAGCTTACCTATCTTTCCAAACTACATGAATCTCTTCCAAGGTGAAATTTAAAGTAACACTTTTTCACCAACATAAAATTCCAAGTCTCTTTGAAGGTTGTTAGCATAGTGCTTCTGCTGACTCTGAGAAACGTTTATGTGTTGTTGAATGGCATGAACCTTTTCTGTCACCTCTTGCACAAGATTAAGCCCAAAAATCTTTATCTCGCCAACTTCATCCCAACATGTATGAGTTATACAACACTTCCCATATAGAGCTTTATAGGGTGACATTTGAATACTCAAATATAAGATATTTTTTATGAGAACTCAACAAATGGAAGATTTTTATACGATCCTCATTTAAATTATACTGATCATGTTCTCATTATTTCCTCGACTTTTTGAATAGTTCTTTCATATTGTCCATCATCTTGAGGGTGATAGGTCATACTGAAATTCAATTCAGTATTCAGATCATGTTGAAGACTTCTCCAAAATTTTCATGTGAACCTTATATCATGATCATGAATGATAGAAATTGGCACTCTAGGAAGCCTTACCACTTCTAATATGTATATCTTGGTGAGTTGGTGAAAAGATAAATCTTATCAAATAGAGATAAAATGGTTAGTTTTGGTGATATGGTTCACTATAACCCATATCGCATTATTTCCTTTGGATGATTTTGAGAGACTAGTGAAAAAATCCACAGCGATATTGTCCCACTTTCATACTGGTATGGGTAGTGGTTTTAATACCCACTTTAGGAAGTTATCACTCTTCTTTGACTTGTTGAAACACCAAGCACCATGTAGTGTAGTTAGAAATATCCCTTTTCATGTTATCTCACAAATAATGGTCACGAAGTTCCCTATACATTATTTTTTCTTCCATGGTGTATAGAGAAAGTATAGTAATGAGATTCATCCATCAGATCCTTATTTATTTCTAGAATATATGGAACACGTATCCTTGTACAAAATTTTAGTACACCTTATTGATCAATATTGAACTCAGGAAACTTCCCATTCTTCAGAGCCTCTAACTTATTCTGTAACAAAGGATCTTCTCTTGGATCTTTCTTGATCTTCTCCAAAAATGATTTTTGAGAAATAATTATGGATAGTTTTGATTATATCCCTTCCCTTATTATTTCCATGTACAGTTTTACTAGGTATTTTATCAAAGTATCTCCTTGAATCCTCATCATTTCCAGAAAAATAGGTTCTTTCCTACTTGACACATAAATGACTTTTTTTACTCTTCCAGGATGATAAGGAATTAAACGATCAGTCTTTAATAAGTTTCAAACATCTACTATGTCTCATGTTAAATTATTTTTTCATGAAAATATACTTCAAAATTTGATGGTATGTGTGTATATCACATTTCTCCCTATAAATATAGTGCCTCCATATCTTCAGAGGAAAACAACCACAGCTAGATCTAGGTCATGTGTAGGATATTTTTTCTCACGAGGCTTCAGTTTTTGAGATTCATAAGCAATCACAATGTCATTTTTCAATAGGACTCACCCAAGCCCTTTTATATATGCATCGCTAAAAATAACAGATCCTTCTCTAATACAGGGTAGAGATAAAATAGATGCAGTAACCAATCTCTTCTTTAACTCTTGGAAACTTTATTCACACTCCTTTGTCTAGATAAACTTGGACCCTTTTCAAGTTAACTTGGTTATTGGATTAGAAAGTCATGATATATTTTTCACAAACATCCTATAATATCCCATTAATCCAAGGAAACTATGAATATCAGTTACTATTTTAGGATGAGGTCACTCCTCAACAACCTTTGTCTTGGTAGGATCAACTGAGATTCCTTAATTGGTTACAATGTTCCCCAAGAAAGCAACTTGTTGTAACCAAAATTCACATTTTTTGAACATTAAAAATAGACTCTCCTTTCTAGTAGTTTTCAATATAACCCTTATATGATCCTCATTCTCCTCTTGAATTTTTTAAAATATCATAATATCATCAATAAAAACTACCAAAAAGTTATCAAGGTATCCCTTAAAAACTCTATTAATCAAATCCATAAAAATAGCAGGAGTATTAGTCAAGAAAAAGGGTAATAAAAACAAACACATAATGCCCATATCTTTATGAGAATGCGATATTTGGAATATCTTCTTTATTTACCCTCAATTTATGATAACCATATTGAAGATCAATCTTGTAGAAGAATTTATCTCCACGAAGATGGTCAAATAAATCATCAATCCATTGAAGAGGGTACTTATTCTTCACTGTGATCCCATTAAGTTCTTTATAATCAATGCATAGCCACATTGATCCATCCTTCTTCACAAATATAATAATTTTCCCAAAGGATACACACTTGGTCATATAAACCCCTTTTGAATAAGATCTTTGAGTTATTTCTTTAATTCCTACAGCTCCACATTTTCTATTATGTATGAGGTCTTTGATATTATCTTGAATCTAGGCATGAGTTCAATGGATAACTCTATATCTCTTTCTGAGGGAGGTCTATATAACTTCTAAGGAAATACATCAATGTATTATAGAATAATTGGTACATTCAATATTCATATACCTTCATTTCTTTCTTCATCTTCACTGATCATATCCATAATGAAGGCTATCGGTGGTGCTTCTAGACAAATCTCAGGTCGAGATATCTCTTCTTTGAAAATAATTATAGGTTTTCTATTCGATACTACTAATATTTTCTTTCTTATTCAGTTGATATTAGAGTTATACATTGAGAGACATTCCATCCCAAGTACAATGTAAAATTCCAACATGGGAATGACTACTAAGATTTCATTTCTTCTTCAGTTTATATTAGAATTATACATTGAGAGCCATTCCATCCCTAGTATAATTTAAAATTACAACATGGGAATGACTACTATATTTGTGATGATAATGTTCTCTACAAAGTGAATACTATAGTTTCTATACACATTTTATGCTTGGATAATCCCTCTAGGAGTCTTGACTAATAAATCTAATTTTAGAAGTTCAGGTATTGATTCTATATTCTTTACAAACTTGGAATAAATAAAGGAATGCATAGAACCAGAATCAAACAAAGTACTTGCTAGCTTTAAAATAACAATGAGAGTACCTTCTACCACATAATTTGGAGCTTCAACTTTAGTCTTCGTGATAGAAAAAGTATGACCTTTATCCCTTGACCTATGTTGATATTGATAGTGATTCCCCTCCATTAACTTTGGATTAGGGAAATGACTGTAAAAGTGCCCATGATGTCCACACATGAAGCATTGGACTTCAGGATAGGCATGCACCATCTTACCATTATTTTTAGTATTGAGAAGTTGAGGCTTCACCTCACTATATTAGTTCCAAGAAATATGGACATCTTTTTCACACATGTAAAATTTCTCACTCCCATGAAATCAATTCCCCAAATGATTCTTCCCATAGTTGTTGTATGTGAAAAGTTTAACTTGTTTTACTCATATTATTTTATCAAAGCTCCGGCTCATGTTTGGATCCAAATATCTCTTCTTTTCATTCAATATATGGGATGAATCCATCTCTTCAAACTCCAGTTCAACTTTCACAGCACTCCTCATGATATCCTTATTGATTTCATAGTCTTGGTTGGCTAGATTATTCCATAGATGAGGTCTTAGTCCACCAAAGAATCTATAAACCTTTCCATTAGGATCCATGAAAAATGTATAATTGTAATAGAAAAGTATTTTGAAGTTCATCTCATAGATTCCCAAATATTCATTTTTCTTATGCTTCATCTCTAGGAATTCTTCTCCATTTTTTTACATTGAATGGGGAGATATTTTTTGAAAAATGTTCCCATGAACTCTTCTCACTTCATAGAATCAATCTAAACTCTTGGATTTGTGTTCTAAACTAGTTTCCATAACTTATAAGATTCTCCCACTAAGAGGTACACAGACAGGGTAACTTTCTCTTATTCTGATCAACAGAGTACGAAAAAATATCTTTTCTCTAGATCTTATCCATTTTACAACAATCAATTGATCAATAGATCCACTAAAAGAAGGTGGTCATTGATGCATAAAGGACTTAACAAAATTTTGTTCCCTTCAAGGTGAATCTAGTCTCTCATATTGATTTAATTTATTAATCATAACTCAAGTTAGTTGATTTATCATTCTCATGATGTTTTCCATTATGGATTCCATTGAAAGGTCATCAGCACCGGGTCTTTTGCGCTCTCCATTTACACGGTTTCTCCTATTTCACATAATTTTCTAAAAGAAGAAAACATTAGTGAGAAATGTGTTTCATTTAATAATCTTATAATTCTAAAGGAATTTCATGTCTTAAAACATCATGATTAAATATGTTATTCTTTAACAATAATTACATTTTCTATAAATCCTTCATAATAGTTCATAAAAAGCTTATGATTAACTAAACATATCATCCGAGAGTGTCCAAATAAGAGTGCATAAAGTCCCATTATCGTGTACTGGGTTAATAAAATTAAAGCTTGATGCATATTGTCAGAGTTATTAACCCTAGGTACATCTGTTCCAAATCCGCATCTACATGTTCATATCCAAATAGGGATTTCTTTTCTCAGAAACCACTGACTTAATATTCCACCAAAATACCAGGACTCTTTCTCATATTTAAACATTTCAATAGGGTTATTCATAAAGTTTTTAAATACTAATTTATATAAATAACTAAACGATAATTTAATATAATCTATGGAATCCCACCTATTTATTATATAACTTTCATTAAATTGTACAAAACAGAGAATATTTTAAAGTTTAGTTTCTTGGAAAACAAGTACATAATAACTGAAAATATAAAAAATTATTATAATACACTTAAAAGTATTTATCATTGGTTAAAAATGATTAAAATTAGTACATATCATAACCTGTGGAAATACATCAAAGGAAATGGTGGGAATAAGCCCCAGTAAGGGAAAACAAGGGAAATAGTCTACTTGTGATCTTGATAAATATTGATAAGAACTTGAGGAATATAATTATGGAATAAAAAAGAGAACATGAGGAATATCATAAATAAAATAACATTAATACTAACTTGGAAATTTTTCTACAGCATTTATTTTATACATTCATAATCATATCATCAAGTTTTTTCACTGAGGTGTCATAAACATTACCAAGGTTATTCACTAAGGAATAGTAAAACATTTCATCTCTAGTGATTAAATTATTTACCAAATGAATTGGAGATCAGTAAGTGAATACCCTTAATATTTATTAATTAATGTGATCCACATATATCATAATAAAACATTTCATAAATAACCTATGGTGAATAAAATAAATAGGTTTCATATAAAAAAATCATGGTGTTTTAGAAAGAAGTTCTTAAAGAAAAGGTCTTTATGTCATTATTAACCCATAGATAAGGAAGGTGGGTTTAATGTACGTTAATAATAGAATAAAATATATCATTTAGATACATATCTAAATACCCCAGAAAAATAAATATGTTTGGGTATTCACAAAATAAAATAAGATAATTTCTTGAGAAAAAGAGAGAAATTTTGAGAATAAAATACGGCAAAATAACGGGTATGAAACATGGTTTTAGAAAACATTAAAAAATAAGGGGAAGGGGTATCCCATTAATAAAATACTATTAATAAATTAAATGGATATAATAACAAATTATGTAAATTTTAAAGATATACCACATAAAAAAGGGAACTTGAAAGGAAAAGAGAAGTTGAGATTTCCCTTACCTTGAAGAGTAACTACTAAAACTCGAATATTGGGGCCTTGGGGGTATGAGGAAACCTTTAGAAGACTCCTTGGGAGGTAAAAATATCAAATATTTGTGTATGGTGAATTTGTTATGAAGGTTAATGGATAAATGGGTGGTTATTTAGAAGAAAAGGGTAGGATTTGTTTATTAATTTCCTTAGACACCTAGGTAGTGGTAAATTCAAAACCATGGGATTGCCCATGGTTTTTTCCCATGGTATTGGACACTTTTGAAACCTATTTTTATGTTATAATATAAGATATTAGACCATAATTTTATATTACATATTACATCATTATGATGTCATTAAACATACTGAAAACTCAAAACTGTATTTTTACAATTCACCGAATAACAAAATATTTTAGAGAATTCTCATAAATTCACCATAAATTCATTTTGATGTCATGGTTTCAAAAATGATGTTTATTTTATCATAATAATTCTCTACATATGATAAATTTATCTTTTAAATATAAAATCCTTATTTATTAAAAATAATATCAGATAGAAAATGCATTGTAAAATTTATGACACTTGAAAAAAATAAAATTATTTTATCATTTAGATTTAATCATACTATTTCCTAAAAATAATCATTATATATGATACATTAATTTATTATAATAATTATATCATTTTTAAAATGTAAAATTTCTATTTAGAAAATCAATTTATCAAATTCTCTGAATTTTTTAGAAAAACTAAACTCAAAATGGAAATGATGGAACAAAAAAATTATTTATACAATGGAATTATACATTAATTAACTAAGGAATTGGCACATAAACCCTTAAAACACATGCATAATACCTAAGGTTAAGGTGTTTTATTGAGATAGATTCTGGGGTGGCTCAAATAACATCGTCCAAGTGGTAATTTTAACTAACTTGAACTTCTCCCATAGTCGATTTCATTCAAGATTAACATGTTAAATCTCGGATTGGTCTTGGTTAAGAGTGAATCACAATTATGCTACCTCCCTACCAAACTCTGAAAAATGGGATTCATATAGAATGAATCTAATGGATGAGGTTATCAAATCTTATTTCTGTATTAATTTTCCTTTATCATTTATACTTATAAACAATAATTACAACGTTAAAATTATTACTAAGAGTATATTTTCCCACAGTCATATAATGGTTGAAAATTGATGGTCGCATTTCAATTATAATCACTTTATTATTAAAGGGATATAGTTTTGTTAAGTACAAAATAAGATAACACAAATTTTTAAGGAACAATTATCATTTAAAAAGGTTGTTTCATTACAGTAATAATCACACCATTTCAAAATTTTCATGGTTCGCATTAAAAAATATGTCTCAAAAAATTAAATTTGAGACAAAGGAACCCTTACCTTAATTCCTAACTTCCACTAAAGTGATTGAATCTATTATATAAAAAATAGTTATCCTAATAAGCACTTTAAAAACCTCATTGATATATATAAAATTTTAAAAATGTTATTTATAATTATTCTCTACATGCATATTAGTTAGTTATTATCTATCGCCAATATTAGGTGTGAGTAATCTTGATCGTTTTGTACTAGTTTTATAATAGAGGTTATTTTTATTTGTTATTATCCTAAATTTTATCATTCCCAAATCATATAAGGTACTTTAATTGATTATTTTTAATTATTTATAATTTTATATTTTCATTAAGTTTTATCACAATCCTTAAAGATGAAATCGGTGATGAGCATGTTTCGGTGATTTTTAACGAATGGATATTGGTGTCTTCATTAATGAGTTTAATATTAATGTTACCATTATATAATTAATATAAGATAATTATTTTATCGCTGGTGTCTAATAATACTAGTATTTAAGTTTCCTTAATCATCCATGATAATTATTTATAGCATAATTCATGTCAGTGATTAAACCAACCCAAGCATGAAAATACCATAATAAATTAGTGGGTATGGTTATGAAAGTGGCATATTTTGGAATAATATTAAAATTACTGAATAATAATGGTATTTTTTATATATTTTTAAGTTTTTAAATCAACTTTTAATAAATTTTAATAAATAATAAAGAAACTATATGAAAAATTAGATATGTTACTTCGAGGTGGCGGTAGTCCATACAAAGGCATGATTAACGTTTTCATTTCACAATGAATGAGAAAGAATTAAGGTTTGATATAATATATATCTTTATAATAATAATTTTATTATATATGTCACATATATTAATTAATTTCTTCTTTATAACTAGTTGTTAGATGCAGTAGTGAAAAATGGAAGGTGTCGCTTCGTAGAGGCAGTAATCCATACAAATGCATGAATCGAATTTTCATTATTCTTAATAGAAAATAGGATAAGTGGTTAATGGTTATTCAAAAAATATATAAATATTAAGTATAATATAAAAAATAAATTCATCATATATGATTGGTAAAAATATATTTGAAATGGAAGTATATAAAAGAAACAATATTAAGGAAAAGTTGGTACTTATGTTGAGAACTTTGAACTTCCCTTGGAGGATTCCTTGGAGAGGGAGGAATTAGGAAAAAATCTTGTGTCAAGTATATTAAGGAATTGAAGTATAATTATAAGGTATATAAGGAGGGTACAGTTTCAATAAGAAATTAAAATTTATAGTGTTTTTAAGGGGTGGTGGAAAGCCTCTTTTATAAGTGGTGAGAATGTAATTCCTATAAATATTTCATCTTAATATAAAGATATCACATGTTTTACATGTCATGAAGGAACAAAATAAATTATAATATAGTGAGGATAAGTTTTGGTCAAAAAAAATCTCAAAAAAAAATTAATTAGAAACATGTTTTTAGCATATAAGGCCATTTATCCCTTTGGTTAACCTATTTTACCTTTTTGGATTTTACCACGGTAACTAGTTTTTTCCTAAGTAATTCATTTTGTATGATTAAAAATTAAATTTTTATTATTAAATAATATGAAAATTATAATTACTAATTTTAAATACATTTTATTATATTCACTTTATAAAGTTATAAAAATTAATTTTTAAAATAATAAATGTATAATGTATTAAAAAAATTAGAGAGTAATGCATCTCAATTTTTAAAATATCAAAAATAGGTTTGTAAACTAAAATAAATATTTGTAAATTTAAAATATATCATATAAAATAAATATTTTTCCTATAAAATGGTTTCATAAATTTTCAATTCATACTTATATACCATTAATGTCATAAAATCAAAGTATTTCTAAAAATGGTATTTTCACTATTCACCTAAAAATAAATATTTTTAGAAAAGTCCTAAAAAATTATCCTGATATAATATTGTTATTATAAATAAAAAATTAAGTTATTTTTTTAAAATTAAAATTCTAAAATTTTATAATTTAATCTTTAAAAAATATATAATGAAAATTGTTTCTATAAGAAAATGAATTTTTAAAAAATCATATTCTTATTTATAATCAATTACTAATTAGTTTGGTGTCAATAAATTATTTATATCAATAATATTTGTTATCTATTATATTTTTTTTTCTTAACAAATTGATCATAAAAATTCTAATTTCAGAGAAAAAATACATTTTTAATAGTAAAATAATCATATTAATTTTATCAATGTGTTAGTAAATAAACATTATTTTTCTTTAAAAGTAAAAAATGTAAAATGTATAAAATAAATTTTATGAATAAATTATTACCTTAATAATTACATGTTTATATCATCCTAATTTTTAGTTACATAACCCATTAGGATCTCTTTGTTGTAATAGTGGGTGCCCTAGACCCAACTAAATAGTACTTTTAGATTACTATTTCATGTATATAGTTAGTTATGAATTATGTACACTTACCATTATAGTGTAGAAATTTATTCATATACTATTTAATGATAATTTCCATAGATTAATTCCCATATAAAAATGTTATATTAGATTATAGGCTATAATGAGAACCTTGAGATACTATGGAATTAATCTTAAATAAAAGCCTTACAGTCTAGATACATCTACTGACTGGACACGGTTGATGTATAACTACTATCAGGTGTTGGGGGCTCATAATCATTGATAATTATTCTCATGAAGTTCACACTTGGTGATCTATAATATTTTATATCATGAGGATAGACTTTCCAATAGGAACCCTACATGTTTCAGGTGTCATTGGATGTTACTATCTAAGGAAATGTGTATTGCTCTCCTAACTTGAGATCATTATCAATTTGTTCCAATTGATCACATACTTTGATGAAAGTAAAAAATCATGATAATTAAATTGTGATGAGGTATCTTGTGTGGGATACGTCATTGGTGGCATGACATTGGTTTAATGGTCAAGATAAAAATTTTCGCTTCCAAGTTAAGGAAGTAATATTTCTTAGTCCTAGTTGATTAAGATAGTAGTACCTTTATAAGTCTTTGGACAAGGTAGTTGAGGATAAATCCATCCTGGTAGATTAAAAAATAATAAATCAATAAATGCTGATGACACATGTGTGCATCCTTCTTTATGAGATATCTAAAGACAAAGAGATTATATTTCACAATGCATGTTTGTAGGTTGGTTCTCATTACTATGACTATTCGTTATCTCTTTAGGGGCCTTGATGGTTTTCTTGAATCCACTCTTGTTCTATGAATAATATTTACTAATATTGAGATAATTTCCAAAAGGTTCACACACAATATCATATTCAAGAATCTGTCTTATTCTGGTAAATAGGTATATAGGACATGGTGGGCCCCACCATAGAGTCTGAGAGTTATCTAAGTTATAGATCACCTATGAATAAATAAATTCATTATTATTAAAGTAAAGAATAATTGGGTTGAATTTATTTATTAAAATTATTTACAAGTGTAAGTAAATACAAGGAATAATATTATACAAACGAATATTATTTAAATATTCTAGGTTCGTTTAGTATTAGTGGGAATTACGTGTCGATTAAATGACTTTTTTTATCATGTAATATATTTAATATATATTAAAAGTATGTGATAAAATATTAATAATATTTTTTATGCAGTTTGGTTGATCATAATTATTTATTTAGTGGGCGTTGATTTTTTAGGGGTTGGGGAACTATTTCTCGGTATTTTCTCCACCCACTATATAAGCAGGTGGAGAGGTACATTACATAGGATATTAATGAAAATAAAATGAGAGCCTCTCTCTCCTTTCTCTTTATAGAGATATAGAGTCTCTCTCCAAGAACTAATCCAAGTACGCCTTCACAGATTGATGGTAGGTGGCAGTGGTGATCATCGTGACATCAAAGATATAATCGGATCTTCGTGATACCAATCGGAATTCAAAGAATGATGTGCAAATGGATTCTTAGAGCATGTTTGGATGATTAGAGGGGTTCATATTTTGATACTTCGAGCAACGATCACTGGTGACTTGCTATATTTGAACACACCATTTAATTGAATGATGTACACGTTCTATTTATTTTTCGGTGCTCTTCTTAATTCATGAAAGATCCTCAGACTATATCAGGGCTTCGATCACCAGAGGCGACAAGTTTAGTCACCCCAGTGATGAAAATTTTTAAATTCTTGGCCCACCATCTTCCACTACGCACCCTGGTACCTTCAATTGGTATCATAGGGATCATGTGATTTTCCTATTCCAAAAAAATAAATTATCTTAAAATTTAAGTATAGGGATCGAATTTAGTCTCAATAGATCTAATCGCGCTTTGATCTGAGATCGAATCACCAAGTTATGACCATCTAAAAAAATTATTGATCATTTGCGGTTTGATTTTAGGTATTAAAATTGGAAACATATTATATATATATATATATATGAAAGACTACACATGTTGTTTCATCGATGACAGTTTCCAGTGAAATATGTTATCCAATAGGAACTCATGTGTTCACAACAATATTTTATGACTGGAGTTATTTCCAAGGTTTTATGAAAATTATAATATTATAATAATTATATTATTATACTATTATTATTATACTTATAATTATTTTATTGAAAACCTATTTCAATATATATGAGAAATTAGTAGAGGGATTTTTTTTCTTTGAGGACATGACCATCTGCATAGGTTACAAACCAATGTCTGTTATTAAAACATAAAAATTAAAATAGCGTGTAGAAAATTCACATACCATCAAAACATCAAAAGGGGGCCATTGACCTGAAAAATGTATCAAAAAAGGGGGAATGTCACCTACTACCAACAGTCACCCCGCCACACAGCTCACCAGGTAGGTCGTACAACTGCCTCCCTCCTTTCCTAGGACACACTAGAATGTTCCATGCCACCCCTCCTCTCATCTCACCCAGCCATATCCCCTAGCCGACAACAAAAGATGTTGACCCCTATCAAGTTGGTTTCCGCCCCCTGTGGTTGCATCCCGAACAGCCCGATCCACACCTGAGAGACCTCATCGGACACCACCCTACACTCAAATCCTTCTATGTAGCCCATCCAAATGAATAGTTACCTTCAATGGCCTTCTGGAACCAAGATTCATCTATTGAGCACCTCCTCGTAGGATTCCTGCTGATAGCAACCAAATCTGACCAGATCTTGTTGAACCTCCTTGGTCAACCATCGCCGCTAGATAGCCCTCACCATACCACATTTACAACTCGAGAAATCCACCTATTGTCTGATCTTGGTTCTCTATGAACCCCTATATATAAGACCATGTTGGGTGTCGACCGATGCACCTCTCCTCAGTCCAGCCAGATCTGATGGCCACCACTGAAGCCAACTTCACCACTGGACCCTGTGCACCAACCATCGTAGTTCACTTGTGTCACACCCACCCTCAGTTGATGCCCAACTAGCCTAAATATGAACTCCCTTGACAGCCAAAATCCCCCTCTCTGAGCTAGTTTGGTCTAAACTAGTCATTGTCGGCCCGCCTCAGGAATGCACTAGTGCCCCTGCCTCCTGCCAAACCCAAGTACTCTACATTGGATTTCAGTTAATTCTGTGGCCCTAATTAACACGAGCAACCTTTCAGTAGGCCAAGGTGGATCTTCCTAACCTGAAATGGTTCAAGGAGAGTCCTCCTATCATAGATCATCCCTACACAGTGTCTGCACGGCCTAGAATGGGCTTACGTGGGTTTGGTCTAACCCACTTTGGCCCTACCTGGGGTTTCGAGGTCTGAATAGTTATTTAAATAATAAAAATTAATTAATTTAATTTCATAAATAAATTAATATATTTCTTTAAATAAAACAATAATTTTAATACATAAAATAATTAATTTAATTTTGGTATTAAATTAAATTAATTAAATTAAATTAAATTTTGGAATTAAAATTAAATTAAAATTGGACTAAATAGAATTAAGTTATTTGAATTTAATTAATTGATTTAATTTAATTTTTTCCCTCATACTTAATTTATTGAAATTTAATTTTTATTGTGCTTAAATTAATTGTGTTGAATGGTCTTGATCATTGACCAACTTATGTATGTTTGGTTTATTTATTTAATTATTTATAATTGTGTGTGAGGATTGTAAATAATTAATACATTCTTCACATCTTCATTTTTATCATTTAATATACATAAGGGTCTTTGCATCCATCATTATCTATATTTTGTACTCTTAAGGCCCTCTCACCTATGTGAGAGTATTTTTGTACTATGACGATGATGGTGTAAGATGCCAAAAATGCCAAACCAAGGAAGAATCTAGACGATAAGTGGACAATTGACTGGGAATGAGATACATCGTGATTCAAGCTATAAATCAGGTATGATGCCCATAGATTTTAGTTGATTCATTGAGTTTAAATGGATCGACCAGTTTTATATGCTCAAGACCGGTCAGGTAGTTTATTTCCCTTTCTAAATTTGTTTATTATTTTATGCATTTTCATGATAGTGGGAAAACACATAAAATAATAAATAGTAAAATGCATAAAGATGTCATGGATTTTTTTCTAATAATGTTTAGTTGTGACATCGATAACATAAAATGAACAAGATTAATAGAAATGGATTACATTCATAGAGAAAGATATAAAATCCCTCAAATAAGTATTAAGTCACAAAACACCTTCCATCATTTGAATTTAAACAAAACTGGGTGTTCAGGATGCTTGTCAGCCAAACTTAAGGGTGCCACTTGCTACCGAGGAGTTTTTATGAGAATGATTGGTTGACTTAACTGATGTTGGCAGAAAATAAGTAGACAAACCAGCTTGCTTCAACTTCAGAGGAAGGCATCGAGTAAATCAAATTTATAAGTTTAGAATATGGGACTTCATTCAACAGATTAAGGAATAACAATTTAATACGGATGGCCATTCAAACGCCTACCTTGAACTCTCTGAGTAGTGGTGTATCCAAATATTTTAGACTATGAGGGGTGGTTCAAGTATCCTTTCCACTATGATACTCAAGCGATAGAGTACTCTGATTCTATTACCGAGTCTTCCTAGAATTCGATAAAATTGTGGGATATATTTAATGTTTTAATTAATTAATCAATAATTTCTAAATCGATAATCAAGATAAAATTAAAAATATACTAAATATTATATTTGTATAAAATTTTTATTAATACCATAAATAAACTATGATAATATTGGAAAAAGTAAATGTCTAAAATAGAACGAATTTCCAAGTGTAGTATAGGCACTTGCACACAATACTACGATATCAGATATTCAAGGTGTTGATATCCCTGATACCTATTAAACCACCTCAAGAAGTGAGAATATAAAAAGTGATTTTAGTATAATCATGTATGAATAATATGATGGTTATTTCATCATGAAATAATCAATGTTTTATGTGAGTTGTGGATACAACATCAATACATAGATGATTACACATGTTGTCTCATCCTTAAGAATATTAAATGGATAATTTGAAGTGCTGACATAAAATTGATGATTACACTGGGTATGTGTAAATTAAAATATGGTTCATGATCTTTCAATGGATAAGTTTCTTATATCATTTTCACCTAATTAATCTAGTTTCATTTAATAAAAAATAATAATAGTTTGGATAAAAATGATTCATTGCCTTTTGGGTAATGTTTTCAACGTAAATAAAAAATTAAAGAAAGTATAACCGTTAATTTTTATGGAAAACAAGTTGAAAGAAAAGATAAAAAGAATAATAGAAAGAGAAATGCCAAATTCGCATTCATAATTTCATTCAATTAAATGGTATTAGATATTAAACAGGAGGTATTTTTCATATCATGAAATAATATGGAAGATAAATATAATGAACTAAATTGAATAAGCAAGTACTCGTTTCTTATTCAGTAAATTTTCATCATTTTTTAGTAATGTTTCTTTAATAATTTTTGGGTATTGAATACAATGTGCCTATAACATATGTTTATTTGAATATATTAACCAAGTAAATATAGAAATGTTACTAGAATTAAGGTGTGTTCTCTAAGTGGCTGATAAAGGGTGGTTCCTAAGTCATTGGTGAGAAACACACAACTTCTGATTTCCAAGTGATTGATTCTAGTAGAAATTTTATTGAGTAAAACCAAAGCATTTATCTCATGTTTCCTTTGAACACAAGAAGACATTATTAATGTTTAGGAATGATTTTTTTTTGTGTTTTATCATACTCAATCAAAAATTCAGTAATACATGAGTCATAGGCAATATATGATGAATATGAAGTGAAAAATCATATACCCAGTTGTGGAAGGATAATACTTTGTTAAGAAAAACTACATGGATGTCAAGGATATACCCAGTAAGGTATTTAGACTCCTTGTATTTAAATACCTTAGGTATTATTTATATATGTATTTTTGGATAAAGTAATCGTTAAAAATAAAGGTACATCACAAATCTTTCAAAATTAGTTCAGCTAGAGAGAGTGAATGATTCCAAGGGTAAGATAATGGTGAATATACTTCATTAGATTAATTTAAGTGTTTTATTAAGGAATTAGAAAGTGAAGTATGATATATGAATGGTTAAAAGATATGATTTTCTTCAGTCCAGTGTTTCAATGAATATCTTCACCAAGAATTCATCAATAATTATAATGTCACGTGGAGTAATTCCTAAACACACATTACCTTATCTACATCGGGGATATGACGTCAATAAAGAGGATCAATGATGATTCTTACATATTAACATTGATAAAAAAATGTATCATGGAATAATTACTAAACAAACATTTTCTTAAACACATCAAATTCATGATGTAAGTAAAAAGAAAAATCAATGTTAAAACTTATTCATTGAAAATACTTCTAAATTTCGAGACATTATTTTAAAATAGAGACGTTATCCCATAACTATATTCCATCTATCATGAAAAATGGATATCATGTGATTTTTATTATGATGAAAATAAATTATGATATAAGAACATGTGTTTAGATACAAATTGTTTGTTAAGGATATAATCAAACTTTCATCCAGCAAAACACAATGTAAATCTAAAGTAATTATCCTAAAAGTTATAAGGATATTATAGAAACCCCTAAGATAAAAAAAGACATATTCGAGTGATAGAAAATATTTATATAAAATAGTTCAAATATATATTTGAGATAGTATTAGAATGATTTACTTGGGTTTATTCAATTCTATAGATGAAAAAATAGTTGGCATAGGAACAAGTTCTGCCAAACCTACTTGAAAAGGAATGTTCTAGAGACACATATTGTGTTGGAAGGTAAAAACCGTAGTGATGGTTTTGTAATCACCATGTTCAGTGATACATTATTCATTGATAATAATAATTCCTACAAGTAATCAGTATATGAAAATTAGATAAAGTTTACAAGATCAATTAAAATTCAAGAATGGATTCCACGTAACAAAGAACAAGGGATTATTATTTTGAGTAATGCGGTGGCTATTCAAGTGTGGTGATAAATGTATGGTACAAGTGTGGTAAAAATAAGGATTGATTGGTAATTATGGGCTGTTATAACTAAGTCCATTAGAATTTAACTTGTCATGGCTTATTTTTATGATCATTTTATTGATAATTAGATGTCAATACCACCAATCATGGAAGGTGTCGATGTGATGCAATCAGAAAGGGATGGTGACATCATATAATTTCAATAAGGGGTAAAAGTTACAAAAATATAGTTTAGGATTTAAGTAAGCAATAAGATCATAGAATATTAATTTGGAATGAATTTTTTCCATGTGTCTACCAGAGGATAGTGGGAGTGTTATTGTTTTCCAATTAAAATATGTTTGTTAACATATTGAAAACAACTTTTGGTATTATAGTTAGTTAATACCAGGATAAAAGTTACTCTCTAGAGATTGGCTTAAAGTAGATACCTAAGTTCTAGGGAAGGGAATCTATTCAGGAGGCTCTAAGTATTTATTATACATAGTCAATAGTACATATACCGACATGGTATTTAAAAATACAAGTTGGAACGATACGATAGAGAATTGTATTAGTGTCACATGGCCTAAATTTCTCCGAGAAGACATGCATTTTCATATGAGGAGATTAATATGGGGATTTGAATAGCATACACTTTAATGATGGATCAATAAATTATTCTCTAATATATAAAATATATGATATTTCCAACATATACTTTATGATTGTAAAATATTAATTATGTCTAGGATAACTATAAGGGAAGCTGTTAGAACTATCCAATGGTATTAAACCAAGTACAATGGATATATACCTCATATATAGAGAATAAGGGATACTAGTTTTTATGGGACACAAACTATCCTTCCTTAGATCACCGTGATCTAATATCATAGTTCTCCAAATCTAATGAGAAATACAAGCTCATAAAAGCTAGTGGTATCCATATCTAGAAATAAAAAGTGCATTACAGCTTCTGAGGTAGCTAGGGAGTAGTGTATTAAATGAAATTATTTTTTCTAATTCTTGAAATTGAACCTAGTCAGTAAAGTGTTATCATTATGATAATTCTATTACTAGTAAAGGCCAAGATGTCAAGTTTTTATAATGGAAAAAAGGGATATACTTAGGGATTCCACCTCTTGAGAAGTTTTACTCAAGAAGTTGAGGTCTCACTTAGCATAATTGCCACGCAGCAGAGATGATTAAGACCCCACAACTAAATTTGTCACTCGGTAGAAAAATGATCATTATCATGTGAGAGATAACAATGATGGTTTGAAATTTGGATCTAGTGCAAGTGGGAGTGTTTTAATAGTGGGTTCCCTAGAACCAACTAAATAGTTCTGTTAGATTACCATTTCATGTATATAGTTACTTATTCATGTTGTACACTTACTATTATAGTGTATACATTTCTACATCCACTATTTAATGTTAATTTCCATATATTAATTTTTGTATCAAAAGGTTATAGAATATCCTAGGATATAATGATAACCTCAAGATACTGTGATATTAATCTTAAATAAATGTCATATGGTCTATATACATCATACTGACTGGACACAGTTGATGTCTAACTATCAGGTGTTGGGGGTTTATAAGAATTGAGACTTCTCCTCATGAATTTTTCACTTGATGATCTCAAGTAGTTGAGATCATGAGGACATACCCACCAATAGGAACGCCACATGTTTTAGGGTTCATTGGATGTTCTTATCTATGTACATGTATATTAGTCTCTTGACTTGAGATCATTATCAATGTGTTCCATTTTATCATGCACTCCGATATAAGGAAAATTCCATAATAATGAAATAATGGTGAGGTATCTTGTGTTGAGTGTCTCATTAGTGGTATGACATTGGTTAAATGGTCAAGATATAATTTGTCTCTTCTGAGTTAAGAAAGTAATATATCTCGAGCCTAGTTGATTAGGATGGTAGTACCTTCATAAGTCCTTGTCCAAGGAATTTGAAGGTAAATATTTCCAGTCAGGTAAAAAAATAATGAAAGAAAGGATGATGACATGAGTGTTAACCCTACTTTATGACGTATCTATAGACAAAGAGATTATATTGTACAGTTCATGTGTATTGGTTGGTTCTCATTGCTATGACAGTTCATTATCTCTTTAGGGGCTTTGATGGGTTATTATACCCTGCTCTTGGTCTGTGAATAATATTCAAAACTATCGAAATAAGGTCCTAGAGGGTCACACACAATATCATATTCAATTATTTTTTCTATTCTATTGAATAGGTATATAAAACATGGTGGGCCCCACCACGGGGTCCAAGAGTTGTCCAACATATTGATCACTGGTGAATAAATTAATTAATTATTATTCAAATAAAGAATAATTAGGATGAATTTATTTATTAAAATTATTTACAAGTGTAATTAAATAAAAATAATAATATTATACGAACTAATATTATTTTAATATTTTAGGTTCGTTTAATATTAGCGGGAATTATGAGTGAAGTATATGACTCAACTATATTATGTAATATATTTAATATATATTACAAGAATGTGATAAAGTATAAATAATATTTATGATGTATTTTAGTTCATTATAATAATTTATTAATTTCTTATTTAGTGGGCATTGATTTTTTAAATGTTGGGGATCTCTTTCTGGGTATTTTCTCCACATACTATATAAGTAAGGGGAGAGGTTAATTACATAGGTTGTTCATGCCAATGAAATGATATCCTCTCTCTACTAATACCTTCTAGAGAGAGTGAGTCTCTATCCAAGCACTAATCCAAGTATGACTTCATGGATCGAAGTCATAGGATCATGGTGATCATCGTGATATTGAAGAGATCATTGAACTCTGTTCTAGCACCTTGAACTTGACAAAAAACATATGCATGGATTCTTGGATCATGTGTGGATGATATAGAGGGGTTCAGATTTAAATCCTTTGAGTAAAAATATTAGTGTCTTACAAAAATAAAATGTTTCATTGAATCTAATGAGGTGCACGTTATATTTATTTTTCCATGATCAATTTAATTCACGTGAGATCCTCAAATCATACTGGGGATTGGATCACTAGAGATGAAAAGTTCTGTTATCCCGATGATGAAAACTTTTAAATTCTGATCCCTCCATATTCCACTACACACCCCAGTAACATAACTCTTCTTAATATCTAAGCATATTGTGAGCTCTTGGGGTTGTTAAGGGTGGTGATTCCACTATCATTGATCTTCTAAAAAATTATATGAGCTTGAAATTTTCTCACATTAGATTTCACTCATATCATAATTATTAGAGTTCATATATTGCTTTGTCTATGGAAAACACTAGTGAAACTACCTCATTTCCAAAATTGGATCTATGATCATCATAAGGGAGCCTTTCACTACTTGATATCATTTCTTTCCTTTTTCTTTTTAGATTTCATAATATGGTTACTTCCTTTTATACCTTAGTGTATTTTTGGGTTATTAAATTCTCCCCCACCCCTTAAATAAATTGTGTCCTTACAATTTTAATTATTCTTGACTAATGAAATAGCTGAGGGTGTACATTTATATACATGACCCAAAATTTAATTTATAATGAGGTTTCATCCTCACTATCCTTATAATAACTAGTGAACTAATCTTTTATCTCATAATAGAAATATAACTAATGTGTGTTTTTCCTTTAACAATTTATGATGAATACCACAATATAATGAGAGTGAATTTTTATAGGGTTTTTTATAGTTAGCCTTGTATTAATAGGTAGTCGTGGGTTGATTTTTAGATATGATTTTCTTATCTAAGAAATTATCATGGAATCTATGTTAAGAGATTCAATACATGCCCAATATCAAATAAAATTTGACTAAAGAAATGATAATAGGATTTTATAGGAAGAACATTACTAAAAACATCTATCAGAGTTGAGTTTTATACTTAGGATACAATAATCATACCACTATAAATTTGTGTTAATAATTAAATATATATTCATCAAGGTGGTTATTTTATGTTTTTATTAATCATTATAAGTTCATTGGAGTGGTTTAAATAATAAATGAATACAATACTTAGATTTATTAATTGATTGATTAGTGTTCCTCATTCCAAATCATTTTTAGAACCCACTTTCACAGTGTAGTTTCATAGGATTTCCCTTTTCTTGTAATTTATTAGTGTTGATCATCCTTACTAGCCCTTGGACTTGGATATTGATTTGGATAATTACCTAGTACCCTATATTTAATTCATTAAACTATTAGTGGTTCATATGAATGAAATATATTTCTTTTCAATTTTTCTATTGATATTTTCACTTTTCCTTGAAAATTAGTTTCACTATTCCCTCATTTTCTATATATAAAACATCTTCTGGTTCCCTTAAGAAATTACCCTTGGGAAATATTACCATATTTCTTACATTAAGGAAATTGAATCTTCCTTCCTTCATCATATTCATCACCTAAACTTCCATGAGACACCATCCTTCTCTTCTCTTGTGTGTTGGGAAACTCAACTAAGATAATGTTTTTAATCATAATTCATAATATCTCATTTGAAATAATCACAAAATTTCTCAATATAACTCTTATATCATTAGGCTACCCATTGGGATAATATATTCATTGTCCATGTAATCCATTATTAACTTGAATCCTTTGAGATTTATCAATTAATAAAACTAAAAGGATTTAATCATGAGTGATGAAAAATTAATACTATAAAATAATTATTATAAGACATGAAAATTTCAACTTGAAAATGTCATAATCTTTGAAATTATTACATTAGATTTCATTTCAACCTAAATCACTCTTAGTTCAATCTAGTTTTCTTTATATTGAGTTTTCTCATATTACTTAACCTAAATCCTTAACATAATAAATCCATTTTAATGGCCTGTAAAGATAATTTTATTAACCAAAACATATCCCCTGGGAATTTTTATCTATGTGTGTGGTCTTAGGCCCACTCATAAGGAACTAGAGTGAAGATTGAGTTGATTATCAACCGTCTTTTTTAGAGTGATTTCCCTAGGTGAATTTTTTCCAAAATATCATCCACATTCTATTATCTAAATAGAGATGTATTTACTAGTAAAACCAAACAATATCTAATTTACTAAAACTTTTGGATATTATCCCACACTTATACTTACCTGTTAGACTTATAGCTAGGTTTTTCACTAAATTTCTCTTATCCTAATCCCTAAAATATTCAATATTACCTCAACTAACCTAATGTGTTATTTATACCTTTGAAATTATGATCAAACTTAAATTATCATCTAATGATGACATTTACATTCTCAGTCGATGATACCCAAATCTCTATAAATGTCTAAATTAATCCCTAAAAATAATTAAACTCTGACCTAATACCAACTATAACAACCTAACATAAACATGTATTTATTTTACATCATTTCAATAAGTTAATCATTAAACCACACAAATAATCACATAATCCCAAGAATGGAGTGTTTTTTTTATTTTAGGACTATCTATATAATAAACTCACTCTACAACACTAGTAAATATTCCTTCATAATTGAGCCACACTAGACTCCCTTCTAGACTTCTCATAATTTATAATCATCTTCATAACCTGGGTAATGGAAACATAAGAAAGAGGTGAGCTTATAATCTCATTAAGGGTAAATATAAGTGATAACAATAAAACATCATAAGTTATAATATGATAATAATTTTTTTTATAATCAAGATACATAAGAAAATAATACCCAAAAAATAATAGATCATAAATCATGATTCATGGAACAAGGTCTAGAATAACATAAGACAAGAATCAAAAGAGTCTTGAAATGTTAATCAATAAACATATGCCATAGGAGCCTAACATAGGCATATGGTATGGAATTGTAACATTCCCTTGAAACATAGAATAAAAAATAACTTTCAAGAAAATATAATCATAGAGAAATTATAACATTGTAAATAAATAAATGTCCATGCTTCATGTTGTGAACAAGAAAAAATTACATGCTTCATGTTGTGAACAAATAAAATTTCTACACCTCATGTTGTGAATAAAAAAAATGTACATGGTTAATCTTGTGAACAAACAAAATGTCAACACTTTATTTTGTTTATGAAAAAAATATCCACACTTAACATCATTATATCATAAGATATAAATCCTTAACCAATGAATTAGAGGGTGATATAGGACCCCTCCCATCAATCATCCACACATATGTGTGCCACTTTAAATCAATCATTCATTATATCTTAAATAAGTTATGGAAATAAAAATGGGTTTCACAATATTTCCATATGATATTACCAATAATTAACCTCAATAATATAAATGGTTGATACCAAAAATTTAATCACCCCAAAATGGTATTTCATAATACCATTTTGATGGTGGGTTATGGAAAATAACTTTCAAGAAAATAATTACATTGTATATATAGAGAAAAATTGAAGAAAAATCATAAAAGAGTTTTTAAATAATTATTTTAAATTTTGAGTAATTTATGAAGTTGTGGTTTACTTTGTAAATTCATTTTTGTAATGGTAACTTTTTGATAAATTGAAAAGAAATCATTTTAAAAATCAATATTTGGAATGGATCCTCAATAATCAAGCTCGGAAAAATTTATAAAGCTTTTAAAGATATTATGTGAAAATATTTTGAAAACTTTTACTTTTTAAAAAAATATTCAAAAAAGGGTCCTTGAAAAATACATAAAGATTTAAAAAAAAATATGAGAAAATATTTTTAAAACTTTACTTTTTTCAAAAGAATCATAAAAAAAGATCCTTGAAAAGGACATAAATATTTCAAAAATATGATGTAAAAACTTTGGAAACATTCACTTTTAAAAGAAAAATTCAATAATAGTTCCTTGAAAATACAAAAAGGTTATCAAAAATAAATGTGGAGTGAAAGACAAAACAAATTATTTTGAAAGGATGTAAGAAAACTTTAAATATTTTGAAATATATTTATTGAAAACACACATAATAAAGAGAGTAAAAAACATCTCTTCAAATAGAGGGTAAGAGAATTATGGTGGTCATGTGAGATAACCCATAATTATATTTCAAATTATAATGGAGTACATTTGTGGGAAATAAAAATATAGATAAGGATGGTAAACCATTACTAAAGAGGATGAGAATTATTCTCAACAATGATATAATTTTTTAGGAAGAAAGGGTAAAATATTTGAATTAAAAATTTATTCTCCGTAGATATGAAGATAAATTTACATTAAATAAAATATTGGTGTCGAATAAAAAAACTTATAAGAAATAAGTTTAAGAAGAATCATTCTAAATCAATTAAGGGAGTTGAGGTACATGAGCCTCAGCCCAGTTGGTGAGGACTCCTTAAGTGCGTCCATGAGACCCGTGTTTGAAACCAGGTGGAGGCATAATTTTGGGGTACTATAGAAGTACTATAGTAGATATTGTAGTAGTACTGTAGCAGTACTGTAAGGGTACTATAAAAGGTATTGTATCAGTTGGTATAGAAGGTACTGTTCGGTACTATAGTAGCTGGAACTATTCACTTTGGGCCATTGGTTTGGTCTTGGAGTCCTTAAGGCCTTTGGGCCACCCAGGACTTTAGGTCAGTAAGTATTTTGGGACACCTTTAAGGCCTTTGGTCTACCTCAAGGCCTTTGGGCCACATAATAATTACAGTTTTCCTAGACATACTCAACAAAAAAGGAGCAGCCCTAGAGGAGGATTTAGAGAAAGTGCACTCACCCGAGCAGAACCATATGGATTTGGAAGAATGAGAGGGTATGGCTACTCCATTAGGACTAGAATTTTTTTTCATGGGAAGCCTAGCCAGATGGACATGCAAAGGTGGAGAGCTATCATCACGATGCAGATACTGGGGAGGGGCAGTTCCTTGTAGTTAAAGTCTAGTTGAATTCCCTAAGACCTTCGGGTCATGTAATATCTTAAGCCTACTGTCCATATATTATCTACGAATACAGGCCTTGTAATGGTTCCCCCTTATCCCTTGAAAGGGGGGTTATCAAAAATCAATAAAAATGAAGGCTTTCGGGCCATTCGAGTAATTAAGGGAGTTGAGTTACCAAATACCCTTACAACCTTGGTATCCTTTGAATCAAAATCCATTTAAAGAAAGAAAATTATATGGTTCTTCAAAACCCATAAATTATATGAATATATTAAATGAAATTAATTAGGTATAAATTACACCATATCAAATATTTCACGGTCCACAATAATAAATATCACTCAAGAAATTAAATTTGAGATAAATAACCTCTTACTTTAATTATTTACTTCCACTAAAGTGATCAAATATATAGTATGGAAAAAATAACCATATTAATAATATATTATAGAGCCATTTTCATATATATAAAATTTTATTATCATTATTTATAGTTATTATCTATATGTATATTATTTAGTTATTATCTATTTTCAATATCAGCTGTGAGTAATCCTGATTATTTTGAACTAGTTTCGTAATAGTGATGTTTTTGTTCATTATTCTCACAAAGTTAATCATTATAAGTTCATTAAATTTAATTTAATTTATTTTTTTAAATTATTTATAATTATATAATTTCATTCTATTGGATTTTTTGTTTCGATTCTTAAATATGAAGTCGGTAATGAGCATGTTTCGGTGATTTTTAACGATTGGACTTTGGTATCTTAATTAATGGGTTTAATATTAATGTTACCATTCCAAAACAAAAATAAAATAATTATTTACTCATTGATTTATAATAATACCTATAGTTAATTTTCCTTATTCATACAAGATAATGATTTATATCATGGTTCATATCGGTGGTTAATCCAACCCCAACATAACATACCATAATTAAGGGATAATTATGATTATAAAAGTGGAAAATTTTGGAATAATATAATTTTTAAAAAATAATAATGATATTATTTATAAATTATTTAGGTTTAGTTTCAAATTTTAATATATTTTAATAAATAATAATGAAACTAGATAGAAAATTAGATATGTTGCTTCAAGGAGGTAATAGTTCACACAAACACATGATTAACGATTTCATTTCTCTATGAATGAGAGATAATGAAGGTGGATTATAATTTTTATCTTAATAATAATAATGGTATTATATATTTAATAGTTATTAGTTAATTCCATTACTATAACTAGTTATGAAATGTGGTGGTGACATCACTTCCTGGGGTTGGTTGTTCGCACAAATGCATGAATGTCATTTTTTTATTCTTAATGGAAATGGGGAAAGGTGGTTAATGTTTATTCCAAAAATATAGCATAATTAAGTGTACAATAAATATTTAAGTGACAATATAATATTTTAAAAAATATATTTGAAATGGAAATATTGAAAATAAATAACTTTAGGGAAAAGTTAGTACTTACATTGAAAACATGGAGGTTACCTTGGAGGATTCCTTGGAAAGGGAAGTATTAAGAAAAAAAATTTGTATTTGGAATATTTATAAAGTTAAATAGTATTATATGGTATGTAAATAGGGTATATTATCAATAGGAAACCAAAATTTAGAGTGGTATTTAAAGGGTGGTGGAATCCCCTTTTAAAATTGGTGAGAATGGTATTCTTGTAAATATTTTATCTTAATATAAAGAGAGATCATGTTCCACATGTCAAGAAGACACCAAAATGGTCAATAATGAAGTGAGGATGTTTTTTGGTTGAGTAACACCTCAAAAATAAATTATAAACATGTTTTTAACATTTTATACCTTTTATCCCTTTGGTTAACCTGTTTTACCCATTTAGTTTTTGTCGCGGTAACAAGTTTTTACCTGAGTAATTCATTTTTTATGCCTAAAAATAAAATGGTTATTATTACATAATATAGAAATTATAATTAAAAATGCCAAATAAATTTTATTATATTCACATTATAAAAGTTATAATAATTAATTTTAAAATAATAAATGTATAATTTATTTAAAATAGTTTTAGAGAATAGTATATCTTAAGTTATAAAACATCAAACATAGGTTTATAAAATAAAATAAAAAATTTAAAATATCTCTTATAAAATATATTTTTTTTCTAGAAAAGGGTTTTATAAATTTAATATTCATAATTATATAATAATAATTTCCTAAAACTCATAATATTTTTAAAAATGGTATTTTCATTATTGATCTATAAACAATATTTTTATAAAAATACCAAATATATATAATAAGATAATATTGTCATTTTAAATCCAAAAATTAATTTAATTTTGTAAAATTAAAGTTCAAAAAAGTTTTAATTTAACTTTTAAACATAAATATAATGACATTTATTTTCATAAGAAAATAACTTTTTAAAAAAATAACTATTTTTATCGTTATTTTCTATCAATTACTTATTAGGTTGGGGTAAATAAATTATAAATATTAAAAATATTTCTTATATATTATATATTAATTTTCATAAAATAAATCTCACAAAAATCCAATTTTAGAAAATAATTAAATTTTTAAGAGTAAAATGATCTTGTTAATTTTATCAATGCATTGGTAAATAAACTTTAATTTTCTTTAAAATTAAAAATGTGAAATTTATAAAATACATGTGGTAAATAACTTATCAAATTAATAATTACAAGTTTATATCATCCTAAATTTTATTTATACCCCCTATAATCTCCACTTAATATTTAAGCACAAGGTAAACTCTTATGGTAGTCGAGGGTGGTGATTCCACTAGCTTGGATCTTATGGTAATTTCCATGAACTTGAACTTCTATTTCATTTGATTTCACTCATATCATAATTTTTTGAGTTTATCTTGGGATTTTTCTGGGGAAAATCCTGGGGAATATACCTCTTTTCCAAGCTTAGAGAAATGATCTTCATAAGAGAGACTTCCACTACCCGATCCCATTTCTGTCATTTTTCTTTACAGATTTCATAATATGGTTACCTTATTTTATACCCACTAATTTAATATCTATGATATAGAAATAAAAATATTTTAACATATATGGTTTTTTTAGTTTAGTATTATATTTAAAATAAGTTATTAACATAATATTTATTTAAGGAAAATACATAGTGAAATTCCAAGTCCTTACAGATATATATACTACATTGATTGTATATATAAAATATAATTAATTATTTTCTATATTTAAAAATTAATTAATTATGATATGAAATATTATTATTTATATAAATGTATAAATATTTTTTATATGTCTATGTCTGATATATTGGTAAACCAACACATGTTTTTGTGTATCCAGTTTATGACACACATACACATACACATATAAAAATCCACATGCACACACACACACACATATAGATGTGTACATATACACATAAACATACATACACTCACACGTGAACACATGAACACACATTCATATATACATACATTAATTACACACACACATACATAGATGTATTAACCCCTTATCACTTAAACACATATAAATATAAATATATATGTGTGTATAGTGTGTAAATATATATATATATATAAACACACACATAAATATAAATATATTTGTATATGTATATTAATTATAAATAATATAATATGAATATATATATTTGTTTATTTTAAAATTATATAATTTGAGTTTATTATATTATAAACTAGGTATAAATGATTAAAAAAATATATACAATATATTTATATAAATATATTTATTTATTATTATAGAAATCATATTTAACATTATATAAATATTTATTTATAAAATATGGTTCCCATTATCAGTGCTAAAAAATCATTAATAATGTGATCCCTTTATTAGTGATAAATAAAGCATGCCAATAAAAAATGTGCTGACAAAGGTTGTCTTTTATCAGCACTTTTAGTTAGAACTAATAAAATTCTACATTTTATCAACATTTTTTTAGAACTGAATATTTTTTTAATCTATAGTAGAAACAGATAAAAATACCAACAACTTTTTAAAATAAGCAAAAATAATTGACATCACAAAATCTCAATTTTAATGCCAAACATGATCACCTAAATAGAAAACTCAATAACTAACCATCAACCATAATAACGCATTCATGGAGGAGGTGGTTACAACCTCAAATATTCTATCCAAGAGGTTATGATGCAGTAATAAATGATTCATAAACATTAAGTAGATTTAATGGAAGTCTTCTCTATCATGAACATCCAATCATTCTTATACTTCGGTCTAGTTTTATTTTAACGAGCTTCATCTTCCTAGAGTTTTAGTAAGAATTACTTAAATAACTTGGTTTTGGGATCAGATAGGATCTTAAAAAGAACTAAAGGATTGGTTCCAATAGTTTTTTTCATTCTTATTCAGGGAAGGCAATAAAATGGGGAGTAAGACCATATGATTTTTCCTTATTAGGGTTTTGATATGATCATTATTCCATACAAATAATGTTTTATCTTCCACCTACAAACACAAAAACTCAATATCATAAAACATGGTAATAGATAATTTAGGATTTATAATTTATTATAATCATTCAAAACTACTGATAAAAATAATTGATGATAAAATGCATCATTTATCAATACATTATTTAGTGATGATAAAAAAATTTCTTTGTTAACACTTGTTTTAGTACCAATAAAAGTTAACATTTATCAGTGTTAATCCTTGTGCTGATAAAATATTTATCTTATGAAGTAGTAAATCAAAGAGTTCATATGATATATATATACACACATGTATGTATAAACAATCACACACATTTTGGTATAAATAATAATATATATGTATGTTATATTATATATATATATTGTTGAATTCATATAATTATCAATATAAATTTATATTAAAATGAAAATAATATATTTAATATAATTAAATGAATTAATAAATTTAACAATACTAATAATAAATTAATTATATATACATTTTTCATATTTAAATATTATTATTATTATTTATGTAAAATTTTATAAAGCCAATAATTAATGTTGTTAAAATGTAATTAATGATGCTTTGTATATAAATGTTTGTGTGTGTGTGTGTGTGTTCATTTTAATAATATGTGTGTGTATATGTGTTTATAATTTGTAATTATTATAAAAAGTTATAATTTAAATATAAAAAATAATGTAACATCCTGGTCGAGTTACATCACTATTTTATGTTTAATAGGTTATATTTTTTGGTTTGGGAGGTGTTGAAGGCGGTACGGTGGCTTATATAGGCAGTTTGGCCTAAATGGTGGCTATAGAAGGCCATCAGTTAGCCAGTGGCTTTAAACAGAGAAAACCAAGGATACATGGGGGCCACTGACTAGCCAATGGGAAACCCAGGCTATAGGTATTCTTCTTGTAGTCACTAGATAGTTGGTAGGTCGAGCAGTGGCCACTACACATCTGTAGTGGCCACCGATTCACCAGTAGTGCTGACCTGGGTTGGGATAAGTGAGGGAAATTTTTTCTTTTCAACCATTAAAACACCATTTTATTTCTTAATCTCCCTTACTTGAACCTAATTCAAATAGGGATCTTATAAAGGATTCACTTTGGAATTTTTAGCTCCCTTGATCGTTTCTAAATGACATTTTGACCCCAAATCGACTGGTTGTCATCTAATTGGTAAGTTTGATCTGATATCTTTCGTTATTTATCCATTTATTGGATTGGTAGAGGATCTAAATTGTGTTGATTTGATCTATAAATTGTGTGATTTTTTCTCTCTTGTTCCTTATGGATCTGTTGTGTTGTTGGTTCTCGTAGGTCGGATCATGTCTGCTTGGGTGAAAATATCATGTTCTACGAGGTATGTGATCTCCTATCTTTCTCACTGACCTTATGCTTATGAAAAATAAATTTTAAGATATTGTAATTGATTTCTAGGGAATCATATAACTTTAATGTGTATTATTGTTCCTTATGGTGTGTATATCTCATTGTTTTTGTTTTTGTGAAAGTCCAAGTGTAAATTAGGTGGTTCTATCTCTAGTATTTATTTGGTTAACCACACATGCTCTGGTTTTCTAAATTTTTTTCTAAATGATTATTCGCATTATCATTAATCTTCTTGATCTGTGTGCATAAATTATTTTTGATAAAAGGAATTTTACCCCATATTTTTGTGACTAAAATATATTTTTAAAGAACAATGAAATGTTTTATGGAATAACTTTTTAAATAATTATTTTAAATGAAATATTTATAAAGTATACATCATTTTTAATATCAGTTCCATAACAAAATCAAAGTTAAACAAAGAAAAACACAATGAATATCACCCCTAGGATAACATAGGTCATGGATATCTAAGTATCTCATGCCTCATTAATTTAGTCAAGACTTAATGTTGACTAAATAATTCCCTAGAAAAACATGGCCTATGGAATATAGGAACACCCCATAAATGAACCCCTTGTAGTGTCAAAGAATCAATTCCACGAATAACAAGGCCTAGAGAATTGCAGAGCATGACATGAGTGAACCCCCTATAGAATAAGGGCAAGGACTAATACTATAATTGTACCACCCCAAGACATTACAATATTTTTTTTAGAATAAATATAATTTTTTCGTTATCATGATTTATACACAAAGTTAATCTTACGCTACACACAACACTTAATTAGCTTGTGTTACACGCAAGATCGAGTTTTTTCACATTTTAATGGTGCATCTATTTTAAAACTAAATTTTGAAACTTTTATAAATTTTATTTATCAAAATAAATATCATTTCTTAATTCAGAATGTCAAATTATCTTAGGGTGAATTTTTTGTATTTTTCTAAGAAGTTTCATTTTTTGATGATTAGTGAAAAATACTGCATTTTAGTTAAAAATTACCTTTTTTTTTAATTATTATTAATGTTAAATTATATTTTAAATTAGTTTTTAGAGTAAAAATAGATCACTTATACAATTGATGTCATTGGAATCATTTTTATATTAAAATTGGATATACAAACTTGTTGAACTTTTGAATGTTTTTACTTTAAAAACACACTTTCTCACCACATCTGTGAGATTAACGTTAATTTTAATTTTCCCACTTCTATGATTTGAATTTTGAAAAATGAACATACATGTTTGTAATAAGTTTAATATTTTTTTCTAATAAGATCAATTATTTTTTTACCAAAAATATTAGTGAAGGTGATTAAAATTAATTACGGTGATTAAGGTAAAATTAAGATTAATAAGGGACTAAACCTTAATCTTAAAGGCCAAAATGACCTGGAAACTTGTCCAAAAACCATTGGATTCCAATATTTTAACCACATCCTATATTGGTTCTAATTTTATGGGTTATATGGATATTATTAAATTTAATTTTTCTATATAAAACATTAATTAAGGAAAAAAGAAAAAAAAAGAGAACATTGCTTACATTTAAAATTTATAAAACTTTGAGATATGTAAAAAACATCATATTTTCAGTTATAAATATCCTTTTTAAATAAAAATGTGTTAATGTTATCATAATAATTTATTATTAATTTTTAAAGATTATTTAGTTACATAAAATGCTTAAGATATGCCAATATAGTGATTATTTAGTTACTAATTAACTAAAATAAATGATACTATAAATATTAAAAGTGAAGAAGAGTGATTGAATTATTGTCTTTAATTATTAATTTTTATGAATATATCATGTTACACAGCTTTAAACTTAATGTATTTGAATTCAATTTTTTTTTGATATTTTAAAATTAAAATTAATTAAATAATTTCAAAATTGACATTATCGTTATTTTACAATAAATGATATTTTATTAAATGATTTAAAATTAATAAAAAACATATATTATTAAAATTAAATTTTAAGTGATAATAAATATTAAATATGGTCTACTAATGGACTAATTTATCTTTTATAATTAACATATTGACTCATATATTGTAAAAATGTTGTTAACATGGTGCGGGTTTAAGCTGTGTTTTAGCAAATCACATGCGCTTATTTTAAAATTAATTTCCAAAAAAAATGGGATTTTTATTTTATAAATTATATATAATATTAATAATTAAGTTAATTTTTAATAAATCACACTTTATTTTATTATTAATGGTTAAATTACTTAGGTTAGAAAACTAGATGCTTTAATAAAAACCAAAATGATAAAAGTTGGGAATCTTAGAAATTAAAGAAATAGATTATTAAAATAAACATATTTTTGTGTGTTTGAGGTTTTTATTGACCATTATTCCCCTTTAATTAATTATTTTTCTATTTTTAGGTACATTAGGTAAGTTATATCTCCCATTAATGAATACCTTTTGGTATTTACAAGAGTGTCACTCCTCCTCCACTATAAAAAGGCAAGAACTCTACCCATTCATAACACCACTAAATCCAATTTGTCTCATCCAAAATCTACTCAAATAGTCTCTCAAAATCCATACCTTCAAACTAGAATTATAACTTTATGAATATAGAAACTTAAGGAATCCCTTTGGTACAAACCAAAAGGAGTTACCCGATTAAGAGGTAACATCTTCTCTCAATATCTTCTAATTTATTTGTTTCTCTACCCCCTAATTTATTATTATTACATGTTTATATAACAACACCAGAATAATCAATATACTAGGATGGTTTTATGATAATTTTTTGACATACACTTACACACACTCCCATCTAATGGGTAATGAACATACTATATATGTGAAAGGTGAACTTCTGCCTCATGAAACGATGATTGTTTGTTCTTACTTTACCACCAATCATGATGGCCATTATGATGTAAAATCTATTTATATATTTTATATATGATATTTATTATATATTTAATATTCTTTAATTATTTTACATCACATTTCTTTATACTTTCCATTTTTTGTAAAAATTTTAACATTGTTTGTGGAAGTGTGGACTACTGCCCCCATAAAGCGATGTGATTCATTCACACTATACATGGAATGTATAAAGGATGGATTAAATTAAAAATATGTAACATAAATGACATATATATTATATTCATTACATAATTACCTTTCTGGAAATATAATATAAATCGTTTTCTTTATTACCCTTTCACACACTTAAAAAGTGATAACGTCATTCATGTATGTGTGGAATACCGCCTCCTCAACATGATGTGATTTCTTTTACATCACAAGATTTGTAATGACCCATGAATTCTCATTGGATTGAGAGTACAAAGATTCATTACATGTCCTTAAGAGGCATCCCCAATATGCCAAAGGATATCAATAAATGCCTAAGGGTTTAAAATGAATGTGGGGGATGATTTACCATTTAAGAATAAAACCAGTAACTCAACAAACCATATCCAAAAGGATCACTAAATTATGCATGAAAAGTGAAATAAAATTCAACAACTTGATTCATATTAAAACAACTTCAGAGTGAACAATAGTGTAAGACAAATAAACTATCAAAGTAAACAGTGGAATGAAAAATAAAGAAACCAATAATACTATAAGACTCCAGGATCCACTAGATCAATGCTCCAAGATCACCAAACATCCCAAGTATCATGAAGTGGTGCTAAAAACATGTGATATTTTACCTTTTCCCCTATACCAAAAGATATCATCCGCAAAGGTACCAAAGTTCCAAAGAATGGGTGAGTATAAAACTCAATAGGCTTTCCCCAATGACTTCTATACTCACACCACTATGATAAAAGAGTTAGAAACATTTATATAAAATAGTTTATATAAAACAATTTCCCAAAATAGTTTATAACTAAATATAAACAAGTTCCAAAAACCATTGCAACCAAAAGTACACAAGTGTTATTAAAACTAATTTTCCATCAAGTTATCATTCCATAAAAATACTAATAAATCTTTAAAACCGTATCATAATTTCCTTTTGGAATACCAAAACCATTCCACACATTCATACTATCACACATGCATGCTTCGTTATGACAGTTCCATACTCCTGAGTGGTTTCTCATCGATCTACCAAGTCATCACAAGGTAATAATATCACATGTTCCATTAACCCTTTGCCACCAAGAAAAAGTTCATATTTCAACCCAGCCTCATATATGAAATATCAACTCACACACCAATATTCCCAAGGATCGTGCCAAAACACCTTTTCAATAAAACCATCATTTTATTGAAGACTATTTTTCCATCAAAACCATTTATAAGACAAACCATTTCAATAAAATGAACTCTTCATTGAAAAACCCATTCCCAACCACCCATTTAGATATTCCAAAAAATCCAAAATTTAAAATCACCATTTTAAATTCAAGAAACTAAAATAATTTGCACATCAATTCATCAAGATTACACAATTTCACAAAAATGATAAATCATCACTAAGGAAAATTTATTCCATGAAATGAAACAAGATTTCACAATAAATTTCATTAAATTTAATCAATTTGAAACTAATACAATCAATTTTAGAAAGATAATATGAGATTTAATCCACCTACCTTGAAGGTTTTGATGAAACTCGACAGTAGATGAAGAATGCATAAGAAGCTAGGTCAATTCTCCAAGAAATGGTCTTAGATCTATTCTACTTCCAAAAAAGTACCAAAATATTAACATATTTGGAATCCACCATCTTA
Organism: Viscum album; assembly: GCA_963277665.1. Lineage (NCBI taxonomy): Eukaryota > Viridiplantae > Streptophyta > Magnoliopsida > Santalales > Viscaceae > Viscum > Viscum album. Next base: position 283,191,173 of record OY728142.1, read on the forward strand.
TATCTACCCATAACAGCCATATATATGAGAAATAAATATAAGAGTAGAAGTAGATCTAAGTATATCTAAAGAAACGTGATGAGAATGAAGAAAAATGTCACTTACCGTGAGAATTAGGCTTGAAACTTTCAAGGGAGGGATTCGGATTAGTTCCTAAATTCTTAGGAGAGGTTACCCAACCTTAAAGGGAGATAAATATAGAATTAGGTCCATTTAGAATCAAAAATGAGTAAGTATGATAAAAAACGAGTAAGATCCTAAAAAATCGGATCTTACTTTTTCCCTACACATGGTTTGTCTGCATGGTTAGGAAAATCACACACTGATCGTGCATTTCCCATTGTCCCAAAATGGAATGTGTGCATGGTTTCTCCTAGGACCTATGTATAGTTTAGATAAATTGTGTACAGATTGTGCACCACTCCTTTGGCCCTAAAATCTTCTTGAAAGTTTACCAAACTCTCTCATCCTCCACCCTTACACTTTATAATCCTAAAAAGCATCATGTAAGGGTTACATACCAGAAACTGGGGGCACTACATCCCCCCCATAATTAGTCTTTTCATTCTCAGAAAGTAAAAAACCATAAAATCCCCAAAATAGTTCTGGCCATTGCGCTTTCATTTCTTTCTCGTGTTCCTATGTATCTTCTTAAATTTGACCATGTTTCCATAAAACTCGCACTATATCGATGCTCTTTCCATAAAAGACTTTATATTGCCTATACATAATTCGTACCATAATATGTACCAATAAAACATTTATATCTAGGTCAATGTGATCCCATCTGATCACATGGTTAGGATCAGGCTGATATTTTTCAACTAGGATATATGGAACACATTACGCACTGAAATGAACCATGGTGGAAATGCTAACAGATACACCACCTCTCCAACCCATTCAAGTATCTCAAAAGGGATTATGTATCGAGGATATAACTTTCCATGCTTCCCAAAATGATGATGCCCAGGCCTTAGAGATATCTATAATAACACATGATCACTTACTACAAAGGAAAACAGTCATCAACAATGATCCGCATAAGATTTCTAACGACTCGGAGCCATCTCTATCCTATTTCTAATCAACTAGATATTATCCATTGTTTCTTGGATAATAATGGGGCCAACTAGTGAAGTTTCACCTATTTCCACCCAGAATAGTGGAGAACGATAAGGATTCCCATACAACACTTCAAACAGATCCATATGTATCGAGTCCTAATAGTTGTTATTATATGATAACTCCACTAAGGGTAATTTCTTCTCCCATGAGCCACCACAATCCATTACACAAGCCCGCAATATGTCTTCTAATGTTTGTATCATCTGCTCAGACTGATCGTCTATCTGAGGATGATATGTCATGATCATAGTTAACTGAGTCCCAAAGGCTTTCTATAAGGATTTCCATAAATGAGATGTGAAACTTGGATCTCTATCTAACATAATTGAAACTGGTATGTCATGTCTATTTACTAATTATTAGATATATATTTTGGATAGATCCTCCACCGTATGAGTTTCATGAATAGGGATGAAATAGGTCTACTTGGTAAGATAATCCACTATCAACCATATGGAATTGTGTTTCTGTACCATTCTTGGGGTATCCATAACTAAATACATACATATATGCTCCCATTTTCACACTAGAATCAGTAATGACTACAACATACCCACTGGTCTCTGATTCTATGCTTTAACCTACTGACAAGTTAAGAACTGTGAGACAAACTCATCCACCTTACTTTTCATGCCACTCCACCAAAATTGTGTCTTCAATGCCTTATACATCTTCTGTGTGCCTGGATGTACATACCATCTCAAATGGTGGTAAGCATGAAAGAGTTGTTTCTGACAATCCATAGGTATAAACATTTGATGTCTAAAACACAAAAATGAACTCTCATCAAGTTTTTAACCCTCAATGGTCTCCCCACAATTGAGTTTTGAACTCATAACTAGGCATTCTACATTAGATGTATGTGCCTCTTTGACTATATTTACCAAATTAGGAACAAGCGTAGCCAAAAATAAAACTGCAACATCACCTCAGTTTTGACAATCCATTTTCATTTCAGATAGGACTGATATCAACTGGAATTTATCTAAAGATTTTTTCTCCAACTGAGCATATGAATTTCTATATAATGCATCTGCCCCCAAATTCCCTTTTTCCGGTGTATACATCTAGTCAAAGTCAAACATCTATAGATACTCCATCCATATCCTTTTCCTCGGATTTAAATATCGCTGTGCGAAAATGTGTTTCAAGCTTTTATGATCTGTAAACACAGTGAATTTCTCACCAAAGATATAATTTCTACAAGTCTTCAAAGCATAGATGACTGCAGATAACTCCAAATCATGTGTTGGGTAATTCTTCTCCTGAACCCTTAGCTTCCTTGAACCATAAGCCACAACATGGTCTCCTTTCATGATAACATAGCCTAACCCCAATCCTGAAGCATCAAAGTACACCACATACCCCTATCCTAGTTCTGGAAAAATTAAAATCACTGCCGATGTAAGACAAACTTTTAGCTCCTAAAAAGATTTTTGGCATTCCTCAGTCCATTGTAATGGATAATTATTCTTTTTTATAGTTTTTATTGGTGAGGCTAGTCATGAGAAGTCACACACAAAGAGTCAGTATTATCCGGTTATACCAATAAAAATTCATGTCTCAAAGACATTCTTTGGTGGTTTCTATGAGATAAAAGCCTCTATCTTTTCAGGATCCACTGAAACACCTTTTTCAAAAATAACATGGCCAAGAAAGCATACATCTTGTATCCAAAAATCACACTTAGATAATTTTCATAAAAACGGTGATCCATCAAGATTCCTAACACTTTTTTCAAGTGTTTCTCATGTTTATCCCTTGTCTCTGAATACACTAATATTCCTTCTACAAACACCTCACCAAAAATAATCTAAATATCACTGAAAAATCTAATTCATCAAATCTCTGAAAACTTCTGGTTCATTCGTTAGACTGAAATTCATGACTACATATTTATAGTGGCCATATCTTCTTCTAAAGGCTGACTTCAGAATATCTTCCTTCCTAACTCGCAATTAGTGATATCTTGATTGCAAGTCAATTTTAAAAAACCACTGGGCTCCCTTTAATTAATCAAATAGTTCATCAATGTATGTAAGTGGATACCTTTTATTTATCGTAACTTGGTTAATCTTATGATAATCAACGCACAGCCGAAGAGTTACATCTTATTTCTTCACAAACAAGACCAGTGCCGCCCATAGAGACTTTCTCGTCCAAATGAAACACTTTCTTTCTATCTCCTCTAATTTCACTTTCAATTATCTTAACTCTATTGGTTCTATCCTATAAAACTTAAGGTAAATATGATTGATCCTCAAAAAGATATGAATCAAAAACTACACTTTCCTTATAGGTGGTAACCTTGAGAAGTTCATAAGAAAGACATCTAGAAATTGATCCAAAACTACTGGAAAACTATATTCCTCAATCTCTTGCATTCATGACAAAGTTAACACTTCCACCTAAAAAGAGATTGTTCCCACCATTGGTTCTAAAAAGATCGTTTCACCTTTATTTACAACCCTCTCTCCACTGAAGAGATGCTCGATTCCATCCTCAGTCATGAATCTAACTATTCTCCTATAATAGTCAATGTGGTCCTTGAACATTGTCAACCAATCCATACCTAGGATTACATCATAGTCATACATTTCCAATATCAAGAAGTCCCATTTAATCTCATATCCATTAACAATTATAGTACATGCTCTACACATAAATCCTTAACATTATCTTTCACTGAGAAGAGTGTGCAGTTTTAACACAGAAGGAATGATTTCCAGTTTTAAACATAGATGGTCAACAACATGAGAAGAAATGAAGGAATTTGATGAACCGGTATCAAATATAACATTCATAGAGGTATAATTCAAAATAATCGTATCTCTCGCTATATATGATCCATCCTGATCATCGACAATCATCTTCTCGGCTCCATACAATTTATTTTTCGCTGCACTCTTCTCTTTATTACCTTGCTGGGATTTCACATGCTGAGGAGTCATGGTATTCCAAGAATTACCATATTTATATCTTCTATATTGACGAGTTTGATTCTGTTATCCTCTCCATGTCGAAACATATGATGCTTGCAATGCCTGAGAAGTGTCTTGAGAACCCGACCTTGGAGCACTATGAAAAAATCACTTAAGGTGTCACATCTTGTTGAAATTATGGAATGATCTTGGTGGTGATGTACACTCTCACTTTATGTGGTCAAAGAAACCACATTGGTAGCATCCCTCTTGGCTCTTTGGTCATGGGGAAAGATTTACTAATCTAGTTATCTGATTCTGATTCTTGCTCCAACCTTGGAAATAGGTATCTCTCTTTCTCTTGCTCCCATAATTGGAGTTTCTACCATTTATAGTAGGTATCATCATAATTCCTCCTCCCATAGCTCCTGAGATGTCTCGATCAGCCACCACTGCTATGTTCACCATCTCTGTATAATCATTAATACAGAGCATTGTAATCTTTAATCGACTTTCTTGCCTTGGACTTTATTCGAATATGTGTTCCTCCAAAGACAAACTCACCACAAATTTTGGTGAAAAGATCACTAAATTCATGAATTTAGCCACATATTCTATGATAGAGAGTTTCTCCTACTTCAGGCTAAAGAATTTGGTCATCCTTTAAAACTTGAATGTGTGAGGATAGAATTATTTTTTAAACAATTCTTCAAAATACTCCCAAGTAAGGACTTGATCCACTTTATCATGAAAATATAGTTCCCACCACTGGCGTGCAAGATCATAAATCATGTATGTGGATAGATTAACTTTAATATCCAATGGTATGTCGATGAAATCAAAGATACGATTCATCCTATTTAGCCACACCTCCACCTTTTCCAGTTCAAAATCACCCCGGAAGATGGGTGGATTCTATTTCATGAACTAGATGGAATGATCTATATTCCTTGTCTCATCCCTCTGATTCCTTATGTCCAAGGATTGAAATGCTTAAATGGTACTCAGAACTAGATCTTGGTTCACCTGTGTCTCAAGTGCAACCACATTCTCCATAACTTCCTCTAGTTGGTTCCTACAATTCTTACCAGGTTCCATTTTCTAAATAAACAACAAACTATATAAGTCTCACTATCTAGCAATTGATGTATTAGAATTTCAAATTCTATCACGTTAACTATCACACCATTGTTTTCCAAAAACAACCTTTTTCCATGTTCAATAATTTTTTAAAACATTCAACTTTCTTTTTGAAAATTAAACCATTTTTAACATACCATAAGAATTTCCTTTTTCAAAATATTTATTTTGAAAAAAAAATCATACTTTTTTTCATAAATCAACAATTTTTCACAACATAAATCATTACTCAAAATTATGTATTCTCATTGTCTTGAGAGTACAACAATTCATTACTTGGCCTTAAGCAATATCCCCAAGATGCAAAAGGCTGGAAATAAATGTTGAAGGGTTTTAAACTAAAGTGTGTGATGATTTATCCTTTAATAAAAAAAACTATTAACTCAAAAAACCATATACAAATATATCACTAAATAATTCATCAACCATGAAAGACAATTCAACCACTTGATTCATATTAAAACAACTTCAGAGTGCACAGTAGCGAAAGAAAAAGAAACTATCAAAGTAAATGGTGGAAGGAAAAATAAAGACTCCAAGAAGACCATAAGACTCTAATATCCACAATATCCAAGTTCCAAGATCACTAAACATCTCAAGTATCACTAATTGATGCTAAAAACATGTGATACATTACCTTTTTCCCTGTCTCGGAAGATAGCATATGCAGAAGAACCAAAGTTCCAAATAAGGGGTGAGTATAAAACTTTGTAGGCTTTCCCAAATGACTTCCTTACTCAATCCAATAGTATATAAGATTTATCAATATTTATATAAAATATTTTATATAAAATATTTTCCCAAAATAATTTTCAAATAAATATAAACAGGTTCCAAAAACTGTTGCAACCTAAAGTACAAAAGTGATATTAAAAATAATTTTACAGAAAGTTATAATTCCATAAAAATACTAATAAATATTTAAAATTATCTCACAATATTATTTTATCATACCTAAACCATTCAACACATTCATACTATCACACATGCCAGCTTCATTATGATAGTTCCATACTCATGAGCGGTTTCTCATCGATCTACCAAGTCATCGCAGGGTAATTATATCCCATGGGCCATTAACCCTTTTGAACTAAGCATAAGGTCATATTTAAACCAATATCTATATATTAAATATGAACTCACACACCAATATGACCAAGGATCATGCCAAAACACATTTTAAATAAAACCACCCATTTTATTGAAAACCATTTTTCCATTAAATCCATTTCTAAGAAAAACCATTTCAAAAAAAATCCATTTTCATTGAAATCCCTATTCCCAACCATACATTTAGATATTTCAGTAAATCAACAATTTAAAATCACCATTTTAAATTCTAGAAACTAAAACAATTTTCACAACAATTCACTGAGATTACTCAATTTCATAAAAATGATAAATCACCACTAAAGAAGATTTATTCCATGAATTGAACCAAGATTTAACAATAAATTTCACTAAATTTAATCAATTTTAAACTAATACAATAAATTCTATCAATAGAAGATTATTGTGAAGCCGCATACCTCTAATATTTTGACAAATCTCAATAATGAATGAAGAACGCACAAGAAGCCTGGTCGATTCTCCATGAAACGGCGTTAGATATCTTCTAATACCAAAAACAAACCCAAATATCAACATATTTTACATCCAAAATATTAGATATACCCATAAAATGTGTATATATGATAAATAAATATAATAGGATAAGAATATCTAAGTGGATCTATAGAAACGTGATGAGAACAAATAATAACATCACTTACTGTGAGAATCAGGCTTGAAAACGTCAAGGGAGGGGTCCGGATCAGTTCATAAATGATTGATAGAGTTTCCCCAACCTTAAATGGAGATAAATATAGAATTAAGTCCATTTAGGAGCAAAAATTATCAATTTGGAGCAAAAACATAAGAGATTTTAAAAAATAGGGTTTTACTTTTTCCCTGCGCACAGTTAGTCCGTACGGTTAGGAAAATCGTGTGCTAACCGTGCATTTTCCACTATCCCAAAACTAAATGTGTGCACAGTTTCTACTAAAAATTCCACATAGTTTTTAAAAACCACACACAGACAATTCACCACTCTTTTGGCCCCAAAAACTTCTTGAAAGTTTACTAAACTCTCCGATCCTCCACCCTTACACTTTATAATCATAAAAATCATCAAGGGTTACATACCATAAACCAAGGGTACTATAATAATTCTATATATAAGTATATATGATTAAATAATATGGTATTTATGATATAATTATAATTATAGAAAGATTTAAGTTACTTACCTTCTCTCCATAATGATCATTGAAAAATGTGAGCATTACTCATGGGTACATACAGCCTACCGTCTCCATGATTGTAATGTTGGTTAATTTTTCATAACCATATTTAATGATTGGTTTTAAAAGTATAATTTATGTATAAATATGATAATTATTTTATTATTATTATTATTTAGATGTTATAAAATGACCCCATTGACCATAAGTTGACCTACTAATTTTTTTACATAAAAACCAAATTTAGTCAAAACACCCAATGTAAACTTAATCATTTAAGTAGTTGTATACAATATAGTAATAAATTAAATAAAATTAATGATAAATATGAAAAAGATTTTGGAACAAGTATCTAATTAACATAATTATATTATACAATAATTTAAAGGATTGTCACACAAAAGGAAACACAATGTAAGGTAATTTCATCTCAATTTACATTCCATTGAGAATTATTTGTTATTATTCACCAATTCAATTTTATTTGGTGTATATACTGCCCTTTGAAATGTTATATAATGAATATCCTTACTCTTGTGATATTATAAGTTTCATTTAATATTATTCCTTTATGAGGATTATGATTTAAATGCTTCAAGGTAGTATGGGACACTTTAGAATGTTTAAATGTCATTTCCCTCAAGAATGTTTTAATTATATTTTAATGGTTTTTTCCATTCATTAACATAAAAACCCTTATTGTTACATAGACTTTATTAGGGAAATATTTATAAAACTGTATCCTTTATTCAATATGGATATTTGTTGATAAGTCAAATTTTTTATTAATTAAATCAATTATTCGATAAATGAGGAATGATTTGGACTGATAGACACGAGTGGGGTCCAGTTATAGATGGCCCCTCGATGCATCAGTAGTCTCATGTGAAAAATTAGTTTACACTATCTTGAGAATAGATCTTGATGGTATAGGGGTTTATGTTCCAGATACATGACGTCTAATTATATATCATTACCATCATTTTAGTTATAATTTTTATCCATGATATTTTGCATCGATATATCTATGGATGCATTTAATTTTTAGTTCTTTGATTAAATGCTATGTGTTTTCAATTTCTTACCATTCCATATTTATTTTTCCTTATCTAGTTATTTGAATGGAATGTGTTATCAATTATTTAACTTTCCATTTATTCTCATTGATTCATTATTTATTATATTTCACTTTCCCTTAATAAGAATTTGAGATCGTCCTTATTATGTTTCCTTTCTCGAGGTTATGAAGAATAAATATTTGAATAAGCATTCAAGGATTAAGTTTATTTCATTTTATTATGTATCATGTTTGTATTTATGATTTCCCAATGTATTATGGGTATCATGTAATTAATCTGGATTTCCAAGACTGCTAAAAATATCAGTCCTTCAAGATTTTATTCCTTATAATCATGCTAATATAATAAAATAATGCACCAGCTCTGAGCTTTTGGGGTTAGGGCATTGTAGTTGGTATTAGAAAAAGTTTAGTAATAACCTTGGAAACTAGATTTATAAAACATAGATTAAGTAACATAACCCTAAGATATACTTTGATAATAAATATAGAGGAACATCATAGAATTTTGTTGGGGTAGATATTATATGTATATTCCTAGAAATACATCCTTGTCTGGATACTACAATTGGACATCGTTCTATCACAGATGTTCATAGGATTATACCGAGCCTAACTCAGTGTAACCTGATACATGACAATGGGCCTTACTACCACTTGGTTTGACACTCCTAGAAGATAATCTTAGGATAGTTCACATTTTATTTACCTACCATTATGATGGATTTGAAAGTAAATATTTACCCAAAGAAAACATTTTTATGATTATGAGGCCAACTATACATAAATTTATCAATTTATGTTAAGTATTTTTATAGTGTTTAGATTATACATTATGATATGATCTAACTTATTGTGTATATTCATTTAGAAATAAAACCTAGATTAAGTAATGTGAACCTCACCAATGAATGTGATCCAAATAGTAAGAATGATAAAACCTTTTATGGTATTAAGATGATATTTCAAAGGGAATAGTCTCTAAAACATTCTCATCACATGAGGACATAGTATCATGTAATAATGATATGGGTAAATAATTTTTTCAAGTACTTTTTCTTCTAAGGAAACCTAAACAAGAAGATGCCATCTGAGCACCATGAAAAAGGGAATGAGTCGAATATCATGAATGGAAAGAATTATTTTACCGTATATGATAATTGTGGTAAGAAACACCCTGGTAATTTCTTAAAAGGAAAGGTAATTTTATACAAGTGTATAAAAAAATTCCACCATGATTGTAATTATAAGGGTAATAAAAAGGTTTCCAACATACAATGCTTCAACTACATGTATATGGGATAGTATGTGAATCAATGTCTCAAGTGACAAAGTAATATATCCCAAATGATGTTATTGGATAATGGTAAAGTTATGATACTACCACAGATGAAGAGGAATGATTAATATTATTATTAATGAATTATGTAAATTGAATATTTTATCACTTATGTATTGGTTATAAGGATTATGGAATATATAAGTATTGTACTGTAGTACTATTTTTTATGGATTTGAGATCATATGTTGAATGGTACCAAGAAAATTTATTTATTAGAAAGCTAAAATTTTCAAAAAAAACAAATTATTGAGGGAAAATAAACCCTTAATATGTTCTTGATGTTGAGATAACGATAATGAATTTATTGATTTGGATATGTATTAACTAGCTTGGAAATGAGTAATTATTTTTTGAAATAGTGGTTCATGCTATCATTGACAGAGTTTACAACACCATTGGATTTATGGAATATATCCAATAACATGTGTTTTACATAAGTACTAAGTAAGAATGAATGTTTTCAAAAAGTTTTTATGGTAATTCAAGTTATTACCATATTTAAAGAGGATATATGATGAAGGTATTCACATATTCGTTATGTGATGATTAAAGAGATACTTTATATTGATTGAAGTCTAATGATAAGTTCATTTTGGAAATTCAGCAACCTTCCTTACAAAGTGTTGGATCAAAATCTTTTATAAAAGTTAACCACTTATAAAATGGTTTAAGTTAAACTTTGAATTTGGTCATAGAGATTGATATATTAAAACACTAAACGATGTATCTTGTTCTAAGAGATGAAGAAAAATAGTTCAAGGCATGACCAAAGGATAAGATTGTGTTAATAGAAATGTACCAAGTAAGTATATTTACTTATATTCTTAGAGAGTGAAATAATTCCTCAACTCTAGGAAAATTGATCTTGAAACCAAAAAAAATTCCTAGTACCATCATTTCTGATGAATCAAATGTCCCCTTAGATCATCGCGTATTTATGGCATTGTGATTGTTAACTTTATCTTTACCATGTTCTCTATCACTCTTCATCAGAACTTGATTATTATATTTTTTATCTGTATCCATATTTCTATTTCCTACCTATGTTCTCCTACTAGGGAACATATTTATATGACCATTTTACTTTCCTTTCTATCTCATTAAGAATATTTTTTATTAACCCTATTTATGATGTAGGTTTTTCAACAATAGTTTATTTTCAAATATCAATCCCTTGATTACTGAGATCAAATTTAAATTATGAGGATACAGTTTAATTAAGGTGGGGAGAATGTAACACCCTAATAATTTATAATATTTTACTATTTGAATAAATATAATTTTTTAGTTAGCATTCTTTATACACAAATTTAATCTTACGCTATACACAACACTGAATTAGCTTGTGTTACATGTAAGATCAATTTTTACCACCTTTTAATGGTGAAACTATTTTAAAAATAAATTTTGAAACTTTTATAAATTTTATTTTTCAAAATAAACATAATTTTTGAATTTATAAGGTCAAAATTATCTTAGGGTAAATTTTTGGTATTATCTAAAAAGTTTTATTTTTTAATGAATAGTGAAAAATACTGCATTTTAGTTGAAAACTGCCTTTTTTAAATAATTATTAATGTTAAATTATATTTTAAATTAGTTATTAGAGTAATAATGGATAAATTTACAATTTATGTCATTTTAATTGTTTTTATATTAAAATTGGATATAAAAACGTGTGAAACTTTTGAACATTTTTATTTTAAAAACTTGTTTTCTCACTACGTTCGTGAGATTAGCTTTAATCTTGATTTTACCACTTATGTGATTTGAATTTTGAAAAATATATATAAATGGTAGTAATCAGTTTAATATTTTTTTTATAATAAGATCAATTAAATTTTTACCAAAAATATTAGTGAAAGTGATTAAAATTAATTACGGTGATTAAGGTAAAATTAATCTTAACAAGGGACTGAACCTTAATCATAAGGGCCAAAATGACCTATAAACTTGTCCAAAAACCATTGGTTGCCAATAGTTTGACCACATATCCTATTTTTCCTAATTTTATGGTTTATTGTGATATTATTAAATGGAATTTCCCTATATAAAAGGTTAAGTAAGGAAAAATACCAAAAGAGAACTTTTCTTACTTTAACATTTATAAAACTTTGAGACATGTACAAAACATGATATTTTCAGTTATAACTATAATTTTTAAATATAAATGTATTAATGTTAACATAATAATTTATCATTAATTTTTATAGATTATTTTGCTACATAAAATGCTTAAGAGATTCCAATGTAGTGATTATTTAGTTAATAATTAACTAAAATAAATGATACTATAAATATTAAAAGTGAAGTAGATTGATTGAATTGTTATCTTTAATTATTTTTGTTGATAAATATATCATTTTAAATAGATGTAAACTTAATGTATTTGAATTAAAATATTTTTTGATATTTTAAAATTAAAATCTATTAAATAATGTCGAAATTGATATTATTTTTATTTTACAATAAATGATATTTTATTAAATGATATAAAATTAATAAAATTAATTATTATGAAAAATGATTTTTAAGTGATAATAATATTAAATATTTTCTATTAATGGGATTATAATTAACATATTGACCCATATATTGTAAAAACATTGTTAACATGATCTAGGTTTAAGTAGTGTTTTAGCACGTCACATGCATTTGTTTTAAAATTAATTACAAAAACACATGGGATTTTTATTTTATAAATTATATATCATATTAATAATTCAGTGAATCTATATTTTCTAATAAATCTCACTTTATTTTATTAATAATTTTTAAATTACATAGGTTAGAAAACTAAATTCTTTAATAAAAACCAAAATGATAAAATTTGGGAATCTTAGACGTTAAGAAACCAAATTATTAAAATTCACATATTTTTTGTGGTGGAGGATTTGATCGACAATTATTAAAATTTACTCCTTTTTCATTTTTTAGGAACATTAGATAATTTATACCTCCCATTAATGAATACCTTTTGGTATTTACAAGAGTGTCACTCCCCCTTCACTATAAAAAGGCAAGCACTCTACCCCTTCTTCACACCTCTCAAGACACTTTGGATAATAAAAAATATATAAAAATAGTATCCCAACAAACCTCCCATCTACCTATAAGCATACATTTGGGTATAAATCCACCTATGGAATCCATTTGGTATAAACCAAAAGGAGTTACCCAATTAAGAGGTAACATCTTCCCTCAAGCCCTTTTAATTTATTTGTTTCTCCAACCCTTCATTTATTATTATTCCATGTTTATATAAAAACACCAGTATCATAAATATACTGTGATTTTTTTATTATAATAATTCTACCTGATCTTACACACATTCCCATCTAATGGGTAAGGAACATATTGTTTATGTGAATGGTGAACTACCACCTCACGAAACGATGATTGTTCACTCTTCATTTTCCACATCTCATTGTGGTCACTATAATGGAAAATAAATTTATATATTTTATATATAATATTTATTATATATTTAATCTTATTTAATTATTTTACTATGCATATCTTTATACTATCTATTTTGTGTAAAAATGATAACATCATTTGTGGAAGTGTGGACTACTACCCTCACAAAGCGATGTGATTCGTTCACACTATATATGGAATGTATAAAAGATTGTTTTAATTATAAATATGTAACATAAATGAAATATGTATGATATTAATGAAATAATTACCTTTCTGTAAATATAATATAAATCATTTTCTTTATTACCCTTTCACACACTTAAAAAGTGATAATGTCGTTCGTGGATGTGTGGAATACTGCCTCGTCAACACGATGTGATTCCTTTTATATCACAATAATTTTAAATATAAGTATATATGATTAAATATTATTGTATTTATTATATAATTATCATTATGTAAATATTAATGTTACTTACCTTACTTCCATAAAGATCATTGAAAAATGGAAATGTTACTCATTCGTATGTACGGCTTACCATCTCCTTGATTGTAACGTTTGTTCATTTTTCATAAACATATCTAATGATTAATTTTAAAAGTATAATTGATATATAAATATGATAATTATGACATAATTATTATTTTATATATGTTATATAATGACCCCATTGACCATAAGTTGACCTACCAACGTTTTTTTGACATATAAATCGAATTTAGTCAAAAAAACCCGATGTAAACTTAATCGTTTAAGTAGTTATAAAAAACATGGTATTTAGTGAAATAAAATAAAAGAAAAAAATGAAAAAAAATATTAATAAGTTATATAAATAAATTAATTTTATTATATATAAAGTTAAAATATGGACGCACAAAATGGAATTCAAGGTAATGGAATTTCATCTCAGTTTACATTCAATTGAAACTTATCTATTATTACGCACCAATTTACTTTTATTTGTTATATATGATACCTTTTGACATATTATATCATGAATATCCTTACTCTCATGATATTATAAGTTTAATTTAATATAATTCCTTCAGGGAGATTATGATTTAAATGCTTCAAGGTGGTATGGGACACTTTAGAATGTTTAAATGACATTTCCCTCAAGAATGTTTTAATGATATTTCAATGGTTTTTTTTCATTCATTAACATCAACAACCCTTATTGTTAATTATCCTTCATTGGGGAACTATTGATAAATCTCTATAATTTATTAAATATGGATATTTGATGATAATTCACATTGTTTATTAATTAAATCGATTATTTGATAGATGAGGAATGCTTTGGAATGGCAGACACGGGTGGGGATCGGTTATAGATAGTCCCTCGACGCATCAGTAATCTCATGAGACGAATCAGTTGGCTAAATAGTAATAGTTTAAACTGTCTTGAGAATAGATTTTGACAGTATGGTGGTTCATGTTCCAAATACATGAATTCCAATAATAAATCATTTACTTTATTTTAGTTATCATTTTTATCCATGACATTTTGCGTCGATATATCTATAGATGCATTTTATTTTCAATTCATTGATTAAATGGTATGTGTTTTCAGTTTTTTACTTCTCCATGTTGATTTTTCTTTATCTAGTTATTTTAAATTCATGTGATATCATTTATTTAACTTCCCATTTATTATCATTTATTCGTTATTGCTTCTACTTTACTTACCCTTACCGAGCATTTGAGCACACCCTTATTATTTTTAATTTCCCCAGGTTATGAAAAATAAATATTTTAATAAGTGTTAAAGAACATATTTTATTTCATTTTATTATGTATCATGTTTTTATTTCCTATTTCCAAATGTTTTATGGGTATCATGTGTATAATATGTCTTTCCAAGACTTCTAAACTGATTGGTCCTTTAGGATTTTATTCCTTATAATCGTGTTAATGTAATAAAATAATGCAGTAACTTTGGGATTCTGGGGTCAGGTAATTACAATAACCCCCTCCTAGGTACCCAAGTCTCTCATGTATTGTGTATATCGAAACTTTTCTAAGGTATTATAGTATTTCATAAAATAGTTTCCAAACAACTCTTTTTCATAAAAATCATATATTGAAAACCAATTTCATAAACCATTCTTTATTATTATTTTATGAAAACATGGGAGAAACCATATTTTATCAAAACCATTTATACACGCATATTAATAAGATCAAGTGTCATTCCAATAATAATTTTTAAAATAAGTTAGAAAAACATATCATGTATGGTTCACCAAACAAAGACTAAAGACAGAACCACTTACCTCACACTTGTGTCTACATGGAAAAAATGGGATCCATGAATTAAAAGGAAAGGAAACACCTAAGAAAGAGATAAGAGGCCCCATAAATCGATTCCAAAATCCTAAAATCGAGTTTACATAAGCACAAGGTCGATGGATAATATGGGAGATCAAATACCTCATAGAACCTGATATTTTCACATGACCAAAAAATATCTAGCCTCTAGGAACCAAAGGCACAATGTACCTATGAGGAATAAGAAATGAATTATAACACCATAAGAATTTAAAAATAAATTTAATATAGAATGCAATGAACAGAACACTGAGTCACTGAAAAATAACACTCTGTAATTATAATTAAGTAAACGAGATAGTTATAACATAGACATAAAACATAATTTTTCCACTACTATGAATCGAATTTTGAAAAATGGATATACATGGTTTTGATCAGTAGGATATTTAGAGTCTGATAGGATCAACTTAATTTTTTCAGTGAATATTAACTTGACCCTTTAGAATAGTAATGTTAACCATATGAATAGCAATACGACCCTTGTGAATAGAAAATTGGACAAATGAATAGTAACCTCACCCATGAATTTATAAATAAGATTTAGGTATCTTATATATGAAAGTATGATATAATTATATTAAATAAATGTTTTATAAATTATTAATTAAGTATTAGTATTTTTATAAAATGTAAATATTTATTTAAAATTTTATAATGAATATAATGATTCAAAATTAAATTTATTTTCATAAAATTTATTCATAAGATAATATTTTTTTCTCTTGTGATTTTATGATAATTTTGTGAGACTTTAGTTAATTTTTCAAAGTGTTATAAAATGAGTTATAAATTTAAAATTTTTACTTTTTGATTAAATGATGATTTTAATTAAAAATTAAAATTTAACATATTTAAAAAATTATTTTCATAAAATAGGGTTTATTTTTGGATTCTACGAGTCAAAAAATATTTAGGGTAATTTTTTGTTTTTTTCTGAAATATTTGAATTTTTTAAATAGTAAAATATGGTAATTTACGGTATATATACATTATAAGTTAAATATACTATTCATTGAGTCATGAATGATGTAAGAACCATTGGTTAGAACTCACATTAACCAATTACTATATTTATTTACAATAATCAACACTATTTCTTTTCTTGAACAAAATAATAAAATAATGAATTAAATAATGAGAAATCACCCCTTGCCTCCACTATAAAAAAACACCCCTCACCCCCTCTTCTTCTCACTCCTCTAAGACTTGAATCTTGTAAAATTTATATAAAAATCCTCTTCCCTAGTCTCTCCGCAAGTCCATGAGCTCTTAGTCTTACCAAAATTCCAAAACCCCTTTCCTCAAGGAGGTTCTCAAGGAGGAGTATTCAAGAGGTAAAATCCTTTCTTTTCATTTTTTTCAAGTTATTTATTTTATTATAATCTCCTCACATCCTATGTCTAAATGATAATTATAACTCCAGTATCATCAATATACTGTAATAAAATTATTTTAATATAATACCAATCATGAAACTCTTTTACCACTCTCTTTTGTTTTAAAAATGAAATCATCATTCGTGAGGTGCTGATGTACAACCTTCATGGACGACGGATTTTCATTCTTCAATTTGTCCTTCAAGGATGGTCATGAAACCATTTTTATGGTTCAAACAGATTATTAAATATGTATTACATCCTATATAATGTTCTTGAATCAATATATATACATAGTATTAATTTATTAAACAAAACTAGTGTGTAATGATCGAAAAAATGCCCAAAATATTCTAAGCAATTATCACTAAAATTTTATCTAATGATTCATTTTCATACCATTTAACCAAATGATATATATATAACCATTTAAACTTTTTTATTTTCATTAATAATTCCACTTATGTATAATTATACCCATTTTACTTGAACTTCATTACTTAAAAATAAGTGAACTAATCATTAAAACCAAGGAAGTGAATGCTCTCGAACCCCCATTTTTCCTTCGGGTTACGTTTCCTCTCTTTTTTTCCACAAAACATTCCATAAATAATAATTAATGTAATTAATTAGGTATTAATTTAACTATATATTAAGTATTTTAACCTACTATAAGTTTCATACTACTATATATAAAATTTTAAAGCATCTTCTTCCCACTCTCCCATCAATGTCTCGTCAAAGGTAGGTCAACAACATATGGTGACATTTCCATGTCAACACATAAAACCATCCTTAAGGATGGATGTTATAAACTATATATAATATATAAAAATATAATTATATGCATTATATACTTATATAATTAATTTTATTAATGTATAATTTACATTTAGATAAAATAGCAAAAGTGTTGCAAAACTAGAAATTTTTAAGTAAAACATGATATAAAATGATTCAATTTTCATAAATGGAAATTATAAAATATAATACAATGATTATAATTGATAAATAATTATATAAATTAACATAATTAACTTCTGGATAATTATTTTAATAATTATAAGTTTTTTTGTTGAAGAGGCGCAAACGCGATAAATTTAAGCAGGAATCAAGGTAAGGGACTTTGTCTCAATTTCCATTTCATTCATACTTACTTGGTATTGTGCACCTAATAATTCTTATGTGGTTTATTTACTATCCATTTGATATAAATTTTAATTTGAAATTATATTTCTATTAAATATACATATTCTTATATCATGGATATGATTATTTTCTTAGTTGGATACCATTTTACATATGGTGTTTATTTTGAATGTTATTTTAACGGGGGAAATATTGATGAATCTGTGTCCATAATCAATATGGATATTTATAAGGTGTATTTTTATTGAATTAAATCTATTTATGAAGAATTATTTGGACATGCAATGACGGGTGGGGCCCTCTAGATCCCCTTGATGCATCGACAGGTCTCATGAGACAAAACAGTTAGTCACAAACCCTTCGTGTTTGTTTAAAAATAGAATCGGATGGGTTTCTACCCATATACTTAAATTGTCTCGATGGTATAATGGTTTATGTTCTAGATACATGAATTCCACTAAATAATCATTTTCTTCATTCATTACTCATTTATCACTTTCCATAATATTTTCACTATGAAAAAATATATGGATGAATTTTCATTTCCAGTTTATTAATGGAATGTGTTTTACAAATTATTTACTTCCCCTAATGTCTATGCCTTATTGAATTTAAATTGTTTTTTTATTGCTTCATGTAACCCTTACCGATCATTTGAGCTCACCCTTCTTATGTTTCTTTTCCCTAAGTTATGATTAAGAATCGTTTGAATGAGTTTGAAGGATTCTATTTATTTCATTTTGTTATGTATCATGTTGTATTTTCTATCTTTCCTAATGTACTATGGGTGTCTTTTATGTAATATGGTCTTCCAAGAGTGCTAAATTTATTGGTACATTGGGATTTGATTCCTTGTAATCATACCAATATAGTAAAATAATGCACCGGATCTAGGATTCTAGGGTTGGGACGTTATAGGAATCATCACATGATTGATAGATCATATCAATACAACATATATCTTATACCAATCCAAGAGATTGAAAAAATAATAGAAGATATCATATCAAACTTACTGATTTTATGACAACCAATTGATCTAAAATCAAAAAATCAATTGAAGATGGTCAAGGGAGACAAAACTCCAAGGGGATTCCTCTCTAAGATCCTTGGTCAAATTAAGTTTGAGTGAGAGGGATTAAGAAATAAAACTAGGTTTTAGTGGCTGAAAAGAAAAAACAACCCTCACTAATCTCAACCCAAGTCAGCAGCATCGGCCAACCAGTTGGTGCAGGGATAATGCTTGTAGCCTAGGTTCCCCACCAGCTAACTGGCATCCCTTATAGCTTTAGTTGGCTCTGTCCAAATCCACCAACTGGATAGTTGAATTCTATAACTTTTCCATCCCGAATACCTCCTAAACCTAAAATATATCCTCTTAAACTTAAAAGAGTGATATACCTCAACTAGTATGTTACAAATAATGAATAAAATTTTTAAATACAATTGATTGGTAAATTTTAAATTTATTTTAATTAGAAAAATGTATTGAAAATAATTTGTATTTAAATACAATACGATTATAATATTTATAAATATAATATTTTTTTATTGTGTGTAAAATATTTATTCTTTTGTATAATTGATAAAAAAATTGAAAATATAACTAATAATATTTAAATAAAATTTATAATCATTAATAGTTTTTATATATAATAATATTAATATTATATAAATTTATATAATTAGTAATTATTAATATTTATATAACAATATTAATTAATATAATAATTTTATATATTATTAATTAATTAATTTTAATTTATTTTATATAGAAATTGAAAAATAATAACATTATATTTATTGTATATGGATATAAACATGTATGTGTTGAGTTCACCTATTAAACACACACATGTCCTTTGGTTCTTCAGCACGCTTGCACACACAAACAAATTTATATGTGAATAAAGATGGTAATTTTAACGCTGATAAAAGTAAACATTTATAAACTCTAATTTTTGCATTAACTAGAGTATATTATATATATACACTTTGGTTTTTCACTTTTATGTATCTCATTATAGTATATATATTTATACAAATACACACAATCACACACATGAGTCTAGATAATAATAAATATGTGTATTATATATATAAAGTTAGAATACATAAAATTATCAATATAAATTTATTTATAATGAAAGTGATATCATTAATTTAATTCAATGAATTAAAAAATTAAACATTATATTATAACAAAGTAGTTTTATATAAATTTAAATATTTAAATATTATTATTATTATGTATGTGTCATTTTTTATTGATAATTAATTTTATTCAAATGTAATTTTATATAGAAATATATATTTATATATATAAATTTTAGTAATATATATATATGTGTGTGTGTGTGTGTGTAATTTATATTTTAAAAGAAATATAATCTAAATATAAAAAATTGAATAGAATTTTTTAATAAATAATTATTTTTATTGGCCTCTCCCCAATGCCCCCAAGTCCCAAAAAGACCAAGGGGGAAGTCCCAAAAAAAGAAGGGTTTTTTCCCACTAAAAAAGACATGCAGGCCCTATTCACAACACGAAAAAGAGGTTTTTTGTGCAAAGAAAACATCCACTGGAAATTCTCACAATGCAGATAAGGCTTGCGGCATGAATTTCCATTAAAAGAAGACCCTTTAAGGGATTATAGCCCTTTATAGTGTGAATCATTATGCATAGTGACCTTTACGGAACAAACCTACTAGGAAAAGAGGACAACCCCTCATCCAACCTCCTTCACGACATGACCTTCCTAGATTGTGGTCTGAATTATAGCAGTAGCTGAAATTTCAGCTACTATCCACCCCAACCCAACTCTGACATCTACCTGAGCACTTGAAACACCAATCAGGCCTCATTACATGCCCAAAAACATCATTTAAGGGCATACAAAGCCTAAAAATCCAGATCTGAGTCCCAATGCATTGAAAAACCCCTACTCTAAATCAAAAATCCAAATTCCCTCTCAATATAACATCCCAAAAATATTCAGTTCATTACACTCTATTTATAGTAAACTAAATTTATGGAGCCCTTGAACTACCTAAAACATTAGTTTCTCAAACTTCTGTAAGTTGGTGTTTAACGTTGGTCGGGATATTATTCTAGTCATTTGAATCTGATGACCTTAATTATATTCTATAGAATATGATGTTCCTGTCTTCTCACTTCTTTGACCCTTCTAATATTCTATAATATACTTTTTTAGTATTTCCCTATCTTTTATAATTCTCAATAATATAAAATCTCTATCAATTATTTTTTTTTATCAGTATATATCACGCAAATGATGTTCCCCCTTTATATATCTAAAATTCCTCTGATAAATGCGGGGAATGTGTAGTCTTAAATTTAAAACTCCTATTAACTACATTTATTCAATCAACCTCCTTAAACAATTTTGAATATATCAGAGTTTGACTTCATCAAATCCTCTACAAAAATCAATGTTAGGATTCTTCAAATATTTTTCAAATATTGGCTTGAATAACAAACTTCTTCTCATGAATATCACAACTTTGAGCATCCAACTCAGAATCAACATAATGTTTTTTAAATTTACAATGTTTATTTGAATTCACTCAGAATATTCTTATCACCTAACCTTCATGACTTCATCAATTATAAATTAGACTTCATTTTTTATTTCATATGGTTTTTCATTTTTATTTTTCACTACTCAATCTCTTGAAGCCTTTATTACTTAAAAAAATATTTACATATCTTCTGGGTATTCATTATTCTTCATTTTTTTCTCCAAAACTTTATTTAATTTTTTATTTCATCACTTTATTATGATCATAAAAACCATTGATCATCATATTTTTCAATTGAATCATTCTATAGTATTTTATTCTTTTAGTTTTCATACATTTGTAATTCCAATCATCCTTTATTCCTAAACTTATTCAACACTAAGATCAATCATTCAATCTTTCAACACTTTTTCCATATCACCAGCTAGATTCATTAGCATGTTTAAAAGTATGAACTTTAAGTACTTCAACTCATATTTGATCTTATGAATTCTGATTAACCTTTACCTCAATCTTCTCAGACACCACTTGATCTTCTGGTACCTTTACTTTTATACTATTCATCTACTGATATGAATTTTGATGTATTTATATATTTTATTTCCTTTTTCTTATCTTCTTCTAGACTCTTCACCACCATCTCCATTTATCTTCCTTTTAATTGAATTAATAATTTGATAGAATCAGATAGGATCCCAATTGGTCTTATTTCAATTGTTTATTTGTGACTTTATAGAACAGTTTATGTATATAATAACATAAAATTTTATATTTTGAATGAAATTAAAAAAAATTAACTTACTTTACAGCATGATCTTTCAGATATCTTTTAACTTTTTATTTTTAACATATTTATCGATGATGTTGCTTTTGTGGATGTATCTTATACTATACTGAAATTCATGAATTTTTCTAATTTATGACAATAAATCACTACATAAGGTGAAGTTCACCATACATTCTTTCAATATTAATATCAAATACTTTTTAAATTATTCAATGTGGTTCATCCTTATGATTATCCTAGCTTCTTCTTTCTTCATTGAATGACTTCAAGTTATCTCAACTTTTCATTATCTAGATTCAAAGAATCCATGAAACTTTTCTTTCTCTTATAGTGTATTTTATAACTTTCATATAGATTATTTTATCCAACATTAACTCATATCCTCAATATATCTAGTTGGGTTTTCAATCTCCCTCATCTACTGGATTTATCATTCAAGGGGTTCTTTTCGATCTCTATTTACTAAGCAACTACTGTTGACAATACTTTTCAACTTCTTCAATACTTTTCTTTCTCTTAAGGAACATCTCAAAAATAAACTGATGTAACTATCTTTTGGATCTCTACATATAGGTAACTTACTTCTTTAACTCAAAATGAATTCAATAGTTCTCCTTCAACCTTAAGAACATTTCATGAGTACAATGAAGATTAGTTCTATAATCATATGATGTCTAAGCAGTTTCTATATAGAATAGTATCTATTAACTCATCCTCCTTCCATCAGCAAAACTTTTTTCACTTCTCTTCATTACTATCAGTGAAAAAGGTTCCTCTTATCATCTTTTAAAATTATCCAGTCTTATTTGGTGTCATTTTCTCATAGTAAAACTTGAATCTATGATGTTCCTATTTTTGATGGTGCTATCTTTCAGAGTGTGAACTTCCATAACACTTATAAGAAAATTTATTTATTCAATCTCTTTTAACTCTAAATATCATTGATAATCATTATTAACAAAAAAATATAATACTTTATCCTCACCATTTGATGGGATTTTCAACATTAATTATATATTCTAAATTAATTAAAATAAATGTAATTTCAATATAAAAGATAATGAATAGTATTTAAAAATATAATTCATAAAAAATTTAATGTTTATATTTAATTAGTAAAATATATTCAATTTATTTTTTATTTAAATACATTACATCTAATATTTTTAAATATAACTATAAATTTTTATTTACTCTAAAATATTTATTCAATTAAATAATTATTAATATTTTGAAAATATAACTATTATTTTTAAAATATTATTAATACTTATTAATATTTTATATATAATATTATTAATATTATATAAATTTATAAAATTGGTAATTATTATTATATATATATATAATTATTTTTATTATATAAATTTTTAAAAATAGTACTTTTTTATAATTTGTGTTATCAGTGCTAATTTTAGCACTGATAAAATATTTATTTACAAATTTTTAATTTTTTAGCACTAATAAAAGCTACTTCTATCATAAAATTCCAATTAGTGTTACTAAACTCATTCTATAATTTTAAAATAACTCTAATAATTGTGTTTATTCTCCATGTTGAGCTCTCGGGAACCCCAACTTTGATGCCTCTTTTATAGAACTTTTTTGATGAATCAACCCTCAAAACCAAATGTATGTTATTTGAAACTTTTTTTAAAATATTTATTCATTAATCATGCTTTATTTATTTATGATTTTATTATTATTCTTCCTAGAAAAAAATTTGTGGAACCCCTAGATTTTTTTTTACAAAATTTCACCTAAATAACCTATACTACTCAAAAACCACTATATAATCATCACTAATGAAATTATCTTTACCCTTTTCATTAACTAAATGTCATTCCATTTTTACTTTTTACTTTTTAATAGGAAAAATTATTCATCATATGTTTTTATATTTTATTTTTTTGGAATAATACCATACAACCTCATGAAAAAAATTTTTAAACTTTTCCCAGTATATATTAATATTTTAGATTAAATCAATTATTTATGAATGGATGAGTTAGTTCTAAATAATGATTTTTCATGAGTTTGAAATTAGTCCCCTATTATTAAAATATAATTTTAAAACCCTATAAAATAAATAGTAACAAGACTTATAGAAATTTTAAACTGATGTGCTTTGTTGATGTTAGTTCCTGTAGCACTTTAATAGTGGGTTTGTGTTTTGAATAATTCTATTCGATAGTGATTATTTCGAATGAAGTAAATAATGTGGGGTTTTATTCCCCTTAAAATCTCTTTAGAAAAGGTTTAAATGGTTCCTCTAATTGGGGTTATATATGTTTCAAAACTAGTTGACATGTTTGATTTTTTTATATTCCATAAACTTTTCTTATTTATATTTCAATATATATGATCAAACTCGTAATATACTATGAAATTTAAGCTCCAAAAATATAATATGAAGTGAATGTAACTATTGGTGGTGAATAATATACTCCTAAAACAATTGGTTTAGTCGCAGCCTGCAATATGGGTCAAAGTTAATGAGCCACCAATTTTACTAAGTAAAAAAATATGGGTTATACTTTAAAATTTATATTTTATATAATAAAAGTTTATTCAAAATTGATCTACTAAGATCAATACCAATATGATCCACATTTTAAAAAAAATAATTTTTTTAAAATAAAATCAATAAAAACTTATATAAAAAAAGTTAAAATCTGAAAGTTCTTTAAATACATAAATAAATAAAAATGGTTGATTACTGTGATAGTAATTCAAAAAATTATAATAATAAATTTATTTATCTCCCTTGATGAATCCATTCCAAAAAATATAATTAATTATGATATGTGTCTTATTAGGATAAAAAAAATAAGTTTTATTATATTTTGTATTCATATAAGTCTTTATCTTGATAGGTTCTAACATGTTTTTGATTCAATAACAATTTATATCAAATATGAAGACTATTGAATTTTGAATGAGATTTTATTTAAAAAAGGAATAAAATTAGCATTGTAACTTGATAATACAGCACATATTAATCTAAAAAATTGTAATAATTTTATTTTAAAAACTTCTAAAAAATATTTTTTTATTAAATTCTAATTGTATACTATACAATGTCTAAAAAAGTCATTTATTACAAAAAAAATTAGGCTTTATATAATTGTCATGCCCATTATAATCATATAATTTATATATTATATTATTATTAATATTTAATTTAGTTAAATCGATAGGGCTTTATATAGTATTTTTATTATATATGGATTACAAAATAATGAATATCAAATTAGGATTCTAAGCTCATACTATGTGGATAGAGATTTTATTTTTTTAATTTTAATCATCTTTTAGTTTGATTGTTAATTCTCTATATATGTAAATATGTATGTATGTGTGATGGGTTTTGAATAATCTAAAAACAAATGTTAATCACGAAGGAATAAATATAGAGACCCAATTCAAGGTTTAACCATTCTAGATAAATGAAATCATCTTTAAACTAGAAATGAAGAAACTTATGAATTTTTATCTTAAATTGATGAGTAACTACACATCTTCATTATTTTTGATTGATGAAGATCACATGAGAGGTGGTCAAATAACATCACCCTTTTAGATGTATTCATAGGCTAAAAATTAATCAATCGTCATATGATTTGGATCCTCTAACCTCTACGGTATGCTAGTTCCTCGATGTATAAAATATGTAGGAGAAGAGAGCTTTAATATGGGGGAGTTTTGGCTAAATCTAGGTCAATATTTCATTCAAACCATCACATGGTATAATTCTCTTTAAAAATATCTCAAGGATGCTTCTTGGTTTATTTTTCTCATGATTTTTCTTTCTTATATGAATTCATCGCTAGTGTATTTCATCCACTAGTTTACAAAATATATTTTACATTAGAGTTTTAACATTGTTTTTTAAATAAAAGATATTAAAAACACATTTCTAACATCATTTATCTGAAAACCAACATTAAAAACTCAATTTTTAAGGTCATTTATTTAAAAACTGGCATTAAAAATGAGTTTTTAACATCAGTTAAAATATAATCCTTGTGGAAGTTAAAATTTTAGATCGTACCAAACTAGTGTTCCATTTTTTTCATAGTGTGCCTTGAAAATTTTCAATTTCTACCTATAATTTATGATGTCATGTTATGTTTTTTCAGTGTCATTTATATGTTTTCATACTCCATGCATATTCATTTCAGGTCAACTATTTCTATATTCATCATTGTTACACTGGTTCTTATTGCATTGATCTTCTCATGGTATTTATAATTATTTTTCCATGATTTAATTTTCTTATGATTAGTTTTATCAATTTATGCACCTGTTAATGATTTTTTTTATAATAAATAATTATTCTTAAAATCATGTTAAAAATAAAAATATTTCACCAATGTGTAAAATGAATTATAATACATAGATTTAGATTCCTCATGATTACTTTACTTTGAAGGAAAATTTTTTTGATGAATACTATAACAATATTCAAAATTAATTCAAAGATTTAAGTTTTTTTCAATATTTTATTTGGTTTTTTGATTATTTTAACTTTATCTAACTTTTATTTTCATCAAAAAGAGTAATCTGCATTGAAATTTTTTAAAAATAGTTTTTTAAATCGATTATTGTATAACTGACATAAAAAGTCACATTCAACAATGATTTTATTATAATCGACATAGAAATTGACTTTTAATTTCAGTTAGAGAAAAACCAATGTAAAATGTGACTTTAAACATCAATTATAATAACCAACATTAAAAAAACATTTTTTAAATATCTTACAATAAAATCACCTAAAAAATGAAGTTAAAAAATCAAAAAGTAGTTGTAAAAAACTATTTTTATACTAGTGGTCTTATTAAATGGCACTTACTTAATGATAGATAACATAGAAGATCACTCAAATGATAAGTATTGTCATTTAGCTTTCCAAAAAAATTAATACTATGGAACTATACCATGCCTTAAAATATGTACATTCATACATTATGAATTTCATGGGTATTGTTACCTTATGGAATATATTGTCATAAACTACGACTTTGTGGCATAAGATATGATTTGAGATATTCCTCTATAATAGGATATGATATATCCATAATTGGGATTTAGGTCATACCACCTTTAATCACATTATATTGTATATTATACAATAACCTATGATACCCAATCCAAAACTCATTATGGATATCTTCCAAAATAATTTTGTAAAGTTATCATCAACTTCACTATGTATCATATCATATGAAATACCTTGTGAATACCCATATAAAACTATTTTTGATCAACTCTAAAAAACTTTTAGAGTATATATTTGAGTTATAATCAATCCAAATTCATTCTACCAAAAAATTTAACCCCATGATCCTTTATATAATTGAAAAAAAATATGAACCTCTGGATCCATAAGTATAAACAAAGAAAATCCTCTAGAAAAGAATCAATGCTGCTCAAGATACAAAGGGATATGGTGTGATCTATATTAAATATATTTTTTTATGTACCTCTTCTCATTAGTTTCTTCACATGTTAGCATTAATTATCATATTTTCTCATTTTTCAATAAATTTAGTGAATATGATACATAGAATATGTCAATCCCATATAGCTTACTCAAACATTATAGACTCTCTAAGTATAGACTGGCCAGGTCGATGAATACATCACATGTCATTTACCTTTATTATAAAAACTCAACCTTTTTCTAGAGGTCTCTTGAGATATTTTACTAGTACTATTTTTCATTTTTTTGAGTAATTTTTTTTGGTTTTTATCTTGGGTGCGTTTGGGTAAAAATTGGAATTTTTTAAGAGTTTTGGGCAGAGTGTGGTTGGCACACGGTTTTCCCAAACCGTGTGCCCTACCCCAACAAACCATGCAACCCCAGACAGTGATGGATTGCATGTTTGGCTCATATTTTTTCAAATCGTGTTCCCTATTATAAGTAACCATGCCCCCCTAGAATAGGTTCATGGTTTAGGCGCACGGTTTGGAAAATTAGGTGCCCCTGCATAGAAAATCGTACATGCGAAGTTAATTAATCTAAAATTGGTTTTAAAAATTTACAAGCCCCCATATTATATCCCTAAACACCCTATCTCGACCCTAAAACGTTTATCTTGTTTTTTGAGGTTCCCAAATGGATTCCTAGGGCTCTTGACCTTCATTCTTGATGATTCAAAGTCTGGATTGGAGATCTTCACCTCTCCTGGTAATAGAATCTCATCTGAATTGGCTTCTCATATTTATCCCATATTTCTCTCATCCTTTGAAGGGAATTTTTCCTCAATTTTTGTGGATCTATATCTATGTTTTATGGATCTTTATTTTTTTTATCTTGAATACAGGTTTTGGATCTAGATCACATTTTTTGTCATGATTTTGGTGGTTCCTCTTCAATTGGGGTTTTCCGTTGGCGAGTGTTTATCATCAATTTTAAGGTAGGTGGTCTAAATTAAAATCCCATGGTATTTATTTAATTATGTGAATGTATGTGTGAATTTTAAATTTCCATGATTAGGAAGTTGAATTGATAATTGAATTGATTTAATTTATTTTCCATGTGATAATGATTTCGATTAAATTAGTGAAATTGGAATTGTTGAATTGAATTAATTAATTGGTAAATTAATTAATGGGATTATGGAATTGTTTGTTTGGTCAATTAATGTAATTATGAATTAATTGAAAATGGTAATTATGAAATGTTTGACTTGACCATTAATGGGTTAATGGGCTAAATGATTAAAGGGTGATAAATGGTTTAATTATGGTTTTCATATAATTCCATGTGAATTAAAGTGTTAAACATTGTTTGTTTAATAAATTGAAAAGTTACACTTTAATGAGAATGTGTGAAAATAATTTTACTGATACTTAACCATGATGTTTATGAAATTGTGATATGCATGTGATATTATGATATATATGTGGTATTGTGATACATATGATATTGTGATACATGTGATTATTGATAAATGAGTGTGAGACACGTACTTATTCTTTGAAATCCCACTTCTGTAATTGATTGATAAATGAGTTTTGGGTCATGTGCTACTACTTCAAATACCCATGGTTTTCTATGCATGGAGATCTAGGCAAAAAAAAATTGGCATTGGACTATGGTTCCAATTGTTCAGGATAATGATTTTAAATGAATGGATAATGAAATACCATTTGTTATAATGAATTGTAAATTGAATATGTTATATGGTTTATAATCCAAAGTGGGTCAAGGGTTTGTTTTTCCTCAGAAACCCAAGGGTCTATGTGGTTAAATAAACAGTGATTGAATAAATGTAAACTGTTTAATTTATTGATTGTATTTTATTCTTTATAAAAATTTATACATTGTTATTGACTGGGTATTATTTTAGACGTTGTTGTGGTGTCCTACTGAGTTGTACTAATACCCTACTTGGGCTGCCTAATCAGTACCCAAATAGACTTTATATTTTCAAGATAGGATAAGGGAAAATACCCGGTATTATATGGATAATTTGGGATAGAGTATGGATTAGAGAACCAGACATGATTTGGGACCTTCTTGGGAGTTTTCAGTGTATTTATTTATTTTCGGTTTTTCATATTGACACTTGACATGTGTTTGGAATGATATATCTACTGTTTAGTTTTGGATATTGTATTTCTTGTTTTTGGTCATCATGTGATATTGTTTGGGTTTGGTTATTGGTTATATAATTTGGTTATTCTTATTTATTTATTCTATTGTGATACTTTGATAAAGAGGGTATAGTCTCCCCATGATTGATATTAGACCCTCGCTACTAGTCGATAGCCTCTTGCATACAGGGAGGGGAACCTGAGGCCATGTAACTGACCGGATCAAGAAACCAGTGTGTAGCACCTAGGTCAGGATGTTACAAAGTGTTATAAGAGGAGTTTTCCTTTCTTTTATTTTGTCTTACTAATTAGGGAAAGGTATATAGAATAATAGGATGATTTAGGCCTTGGTTAATAGATCATTCATGGGAGTAGCTAACCTATGTACATGGGTAAAATCCAAGTACCTAGGGTGGGATTGTTTTTATTGATATGTGTTGTTATAGTTGATTCTATCTCACCTCAAGTGATTCCCTTGTTGTGTGATGTTATTATTTTTTACGAGTCTTTTTGAGATTTGAATCATAGCATGATATGGAATGTTATTTGAGTATGCATTCATCATTATATACACTTAAGATTAATTTTGTGACATGAATCATTTTAAGCATGCACTGAAAATTAGGTTTTGGGTAGTTGTTGAAATTGAAATGTTTTTCTTTTCTTGTGTAATTGAAATTAAAAAAGTGCCTAAAATGAGTTGAAATTTGTAAAATGATGAAAAATGTGAATAATTTGGGTGTCTAATGAGAAACTGGTGATGATAATTTTTTTAACCTTTGTTAACCATGACCTAGATGTAGGATGGTTAAGGGTAGTGGTGGTGCCTCAGTTTTGACCGTGTTTAGGGAAAAATAGGGAATGTTTTATTATGCTTTATGTGAATTACTAGTAAATGTAATAATGATTTATTATGTTTCCAAAGGTGTATTTTTGGAATTTTAAAGATAGGATTCCATGATAATTTTTACTGATAGGAAGATAGTAGGATGTGGATGGAAATGATCCTCTAGTAGTGGAACCTAAGGCACCGATAGTGCCAAGTGAGGAAGTTATAGAGTAGTTTCATGAGAACTTTTCTCACTTCATGTGGTTTATAGAAAGAGACCCAAGTAGGGTTGTGAAAATAATGTCTAACCTAATATGAGGTTTTTAGTTATAGCACCCTCTAAATTTCACCAAAGAGGGTAGACCTGAGGTAGCTAAGTTTTGGATTGAGTCTATCCAGACTATACTTGTCTATTTGGAGACTCTTGTTGAGAAGAGAGTAAAATTTACTATTTACATGTTTTGTGTTCAAGAAAAACATTGGTGGGGAATCCAGACTCGGGATGGATAGCTGAATAGTATGGAGTAGGAGGAATTTCAGGATAATTTCTTTGATCACTTTTATCCAGAGACACTTTGGAAGGAGGGGGTATCTAAGTTAATGAGGTTGACTTAGGGGAGTATGTATATGATGGACTGTGTTTGATGCTTCACAAATTTTTAGTGATTTTCTCTAGATTTGGAAGGATATGAGGATACTTCAGAAAAACGATTTTAGGGTGGACTTAAATGTGAAATTAAGTCCCAGGTGAATATCTTTAGGTTGAAAAAAAAAATTAGAGGTGTTGAATCAGGCTCTCATATCTGAGGGGAACTTAAAAGAGGATTCTAGTGAGAAAAAGGTGGTTTTTTATGGAAGATGTGGTGGTATGAATTTTGAGAGAAGGAAACATAATTATGAGAATGTTATCCAGGGTGACAACAAGAAGAGTAGACAGGGGAAGGTTCATTCACATAGGACCTTACCCAGGTGATTTGTCACTAGTGTGGTGGGTCGGGAAACTTCCATAGAAATTGACCCTGACCACTAATAGAGTATCGATCTTGCATCAATATGGGTCATCTATAGAGTTTTTACAAGAACCCATGATAGACGAGTAGTGATGGAGCAGCTAGGCAGAATCAGAGTGTGGGAAGGGGATCTTCTACATCATATCAGTATGGAAGCTAGAGTTCTATTATCCATGGTAGTAATGGCAGTGGAAATGGTACTTCTAGGAAATATCTCCCATGTAATAGGGTGGTGTAGCTCAAGAGACTCAGACTACATCAAAGGGAAAAGGGTCGGGATAGTTTCATGTCATTCATCATATACTAGTGGATAGTGAGGTTAAACCATCAATAATTATAGGTACTATTCTTGTGCCTTCTACACTTTTTAGTGAATTATTTGATACTGGTTCCTCTTATTGTTTTATATCTTCACAACTTTTGAACGGGTGGAGTCTAGCAATGGAGTTTTTGAGTGGGGTTATGAAGATAGATACACCATTGGGAGTGTGATCAAGAGACATATATTTGTGTAAAGGGTGTTCTCTCAAGGTTGGGGAGTATCATTTCATTTGGGATCTTTACATTCTTGACATGTTAGGATTCTACCTAATTATGGTTATGGATTGGTTAGTAGAATACTAAGCCCATGTTGATTTTTACTGATGGAGAGTGAATTTTACATCTTCTGATGGTAAAAAATACATCTATTGTGGAGAGTGGGATATCTAGACAGGCCATGCATGGCTAGTTCAGCAATAGGGGAAGCTCACTGTCCGAGTTTCTAGTCTTTTTTTTGATGATAGGGGCTATAAATCAGGGTGTATTTCCACCTATAGTGGATTGGTTTTAGTACGTGGTTCATGAAGACTCTTCAGGGTTTCCACTTGGGAGATATCTATAATTTAAAACTGATCTCATTTTAGGAGCATATCCAGTTTCTATTCCACCTTACAGAATAGAACTGACATAGATTCAAGTGCTAAAGACTTAGATAGAAGAGTTGATGTATAAAGTGTTTATCCATATGAGTACGTTGACTTAGGGTTCTCCAATTTTTTTTCTATTAAGGATGATGGGAATATGTGATTATTTTTTGATTACTGGAATTTGAACTGAATGACTGTGAAGAATCGGTATCCTCTTACACATATTAAATATCTATTTGGCCAATTGAGGGGAGATTTTTGTTTCTCCAAGATTGACTTTGGATCAAGGTATCATCAGTTGAGAGTCTATCCTTCTAATATATCAAGGACTTATTTCAAAATTAGTTATGTACTTAATAATTTCTCCATGATGTCATTATATTTAATGAACACACTACAAGTGTTTATGGCCTTGATGAATAAAATATTCCCCCATACCTGGATCAATTTGTGGTAGTGTTTGTTGATGAAATCTTGGTGTACTCCAAGACTCATGAAGATCATTCTCAACATCTTGACATCTTTCAAAGTACATTGAGAGGGCATTGTCTATACACCAAGCTATATGAGTGTTAATTATGTATTGATTAGTTACACTTATTGGGGCATATAATCTCAAAGGAGGGTGTGTATATAGACCAAGATAAGGTTACGGCAATTGTTTCTTGGGATTATCCCAAGAATGTTTTGATATCCACGGTTTTCTCGGGTTAGAAGGTTATTATCGAAGGTTAATCTAGGACTTTTCCCATTTTAAAGCATCACTTTTAGGCTTGACCAAGAAAGGGATAAAGTTTGAATGTTCTATATCATATGATAAACACTTCTAAGAGTTTAATAAGCACTTGATAATGGAACCAATCTTGATCCTACTCGAGCGAGATTAGGAGTATATGATGTTTTATAAGGCTTCTATGGTTGGTCTTTGAGTAGTGTTGATGTAGGTAGATCAAGTTGTGGCATATAGGTATCGAGAGTTGAGGAAAAATGAATGGAACTACCCTAAAAATGACCTCGAATTAGCTGTAGTGGTATATGATTTTATGTGTTGGTGATATTATCATTTGGGTGAAATGTTTCTCATGTACACTGACTACATGAGATTAAATTATATATTTTCACAATGATATTTGAATCTCTAGTAGTGAAGGTGGGTTGAGTATATGAAGTCTTTTTATTTTGAGCTAGAATATATGCCTAGGAAAGGATACAGTGTTTTTGACAATCTAAGAAGAAAAACTTAAACTTAGACAGTTTAGGAGTCAAATTCTGAGTGGAAAATGATGAATTACCTAGCCAAGATGCATGTTGTGGTTTTGGAGAGTCTGGATAATATAATTCTCATATCAGATTCAGTGGATTCTACACTTTTGATCTATATTAGAGATAGTCAGTATGAAGATCCAGAATGTTTGTCCTTGAGGGAAAGCCTTGAAGGTGGGGTGATCATATATGTATGGAATCATGTTGTGGTTCCTATAATCATGTGGGAGGAGATGATGCATGAATTTTATGCCTCAAAGTGGGAGATGCATCCAGGTGTAACCAAAATGTATCATGACCTATGGTGATATTTTTGGGTGATGGGAAAGAAAATGGATATTTTAGGGTTTGTGACATGAGGTTACACCTTTCAATAGGTGAACTCCAAGCATCAATGACCCGGTGGTTTAATACAGTCATTTCCCATTCTGGAATGAAAGTGGGATGACATTACTATGGACTTTATAGTGGTTCTTCCAAGGATTCCTCAGAATAATGATGTTATTTGGGTTATTGTGGACCATTTGAAAAATGTAGCGCATTTTTAACTAATACGGGAGACTTTCTTAGTGGGTCAGTTAGGAGATATGTACATTTAGGAGACGGTCTGTCTGTATGGGGTCTCATGGAGTATTGTTTTAGATTGTCACTCATGTTTTAATTCGTTCTTCTGGTAGGTCTTGTAGAAGGTTCTTAGTACAAAAATTTTACTGAGTTTATATTTACACCCAAAAACAGATGGAAATTTGTATCATGCTATATAGGTGCTTGAGGATATGCTATGAGTGAGTGTTGTTGACTTATGTGGTTTATGGGAGAAGCACGTATAACTAGTAGATTTTTCCTATAAAAATAGTTATCATTAAACTATTAAAATATCTCCATATGAGGCACTTTATGGTAGGCCTTGCATATCACCACCCTACCAGATGGAGGTAGGTGGTTCAAAATTTTTGGGACTGAGTCTCATGCAGGAGACAATGAAGTAGGTTCATCTAATTAAGAATAATATTTTTATAGATCATATTAGAAAAAATTCATATGCTAATAGACATCAATGACCCCTAGAGTTTGTAAAGGGTGATCATGTATTACTTCAGGTGTAACCAAGATTAGGTCACCACTAGATACAGAGATAGGTCAAGTTGGCTCCCAGGTTTGTTGGATCGTTTGAGGTTGTGGAGAGAATTGGGCCTATGGCATACTGATTGGATCTTCCACAGAGCATCTATGCTATGCATGAAATTTTTCATGTATCACAACTTCTAAAATATCACCCTGACCCTTCTCATATGATCGATGTGGATGATGTTGAGCTTGAGTGTGATTCTTCCTTTGAGGAGCATCTGATACATGTGTTGGATTATAGTGATAAAGTTATGTGGTGAAATAATGTTCTAATGGTTTATGTATTATGGAAACATGGTCATTTTAATCAGGAAACATGGGAGAAATAATCAAATATGAGAGGTCAATGGACCAATCTTTTTTACTCAGAATCTTAGAGATTCTTGGGAGTACAACTTGAGGATGAGTTGTTATAAAGTGAGGATATTGTAAGAACCCAACCTTTTCAAGAGGTATCTTGAGCTCATTTATAGGTACTCTTTTTCCTTTTTTGATTATTTTTTTTTTGGGATTTATCTTCAGTGTGTTTGAGTGAAAATTTATGTTTTTGGTGTAGCTTTGGGTAGTACACAGTTGGCACACAACTTTCCCAAATAATTCACCTTGTCCTAGAAAACCATAAAAACCCAGACAGTGAGAGATTTCATGGTTGGTGCATATTTTTTCAAATCTTTTTCCCTCTTAGTAGTAACCATTCACCCCCACCCCCTCAGAATAGGTGCATAGTTTAGTTCATGGTTTGTAAAACCATGTGCCCCTTCCTAGGAAACCATGTGTGCGGAGTTAATTAATCCAAAAATTTCTTTTCAAATTTATCAAACCCCCATATTATATCCCTAAACACCTTAGATCAAGCCTAAAATGTTTCTATCATTTTTGGAGGTTCCTAAATGTATTATTAGGTATACCAACCTCCGTTATTGATTATTCAAAGTCCAAATTGAAGATCTTCACCTCTCCTGGTAAGAGAATCTCATCCTGATTGGCTTAACATATTTCTCTCATGTTTATCTTTTACTTTAAAGGGATGTTTTCCTCAATTGTTTATGGGTCTAGATATAGTTTTAATGGATCTTTATTCATTTATCATTGGATCTAGGTTTCATATCTAGATCTCATTCTTATTAGTGATTTTGGTGGTTCTTCTTCAATTGGGGTTTTCCATTGGTGATCATTTATCATCAGTTTTTAGGTAGGTGGTCTAAATTACAATCTCATTGTCTTAATTGAATTATGTGTATGTAAGTGTGAATTTTCAATTTCCATGATTATACAATTGCATTGACAATTTAATTTATTTAATCTAATTACCATGTGATAATGATTTGGATTAAATTGGGGAAATTGGAATTGTGGAATTGAAATAATTAGTTAGTGAAATACTTAATGGGATATTGGGATTGTGTGTTTAATCAATTAATGTTTTAATGAATTAATTGAAAATGAGAACTATGATATGACTTTAACATTAATGGGTTAATGGGTTAAATGATTAAAGGGTGGTAGATGGATTAATGGTGGTTTCCATATTATTCCATGTGAATTAAAGTATTGAACCTTATTTGTTTAATAAACTGAAAAGGAACACTTTAATGAGAATGTGTGAAAAGAAGGTTGATGATTGTTAAACTTTATGGTTATGAAATTTTGATATGCATGTGATATTATGATATATGTGTGGTATTGTGATGCGTATGATATTGTGATACATGTGATTATTGATAAGCATATGTGGGACATGGATTGATACTTCAAAATTCTATAGTAATAAATTGATAAATTTGTATGGGACATAGACTTATACTTGAAAAGAACATAGTTATAAATGAGTGTGGGACATGAACTGATGGTTTAAAATCCCACTTGTGTGATTGATTGATAAATGTGTTGTGGGCTATAGGAAGCTACTTCAAATACCTACAAGGTCCTAGGCTTGGTGATCTAGGCCCAAAATTTTGGAATTAGACTATAGTTCCAATTGGTTGTGATAATTTATTTAAATAAATGGATAATGAAATCCCATGTGTTATAATAAATTTTTAATTGAATGTGTTATATGGTATAGAATATGGCATGGGATGAAGTGGGTATCAAGGGTTTTGGTGTCCTCATAAACCCGTGGGTATATGTGGTTAAATAAAGAGTAATTGAATAGATATAAATTGTTTAATTTATTGATTTTATTTTATTATTTATACAAATGTATACACTTTTAGTGGCTATATATTATTTTAGATGTAGTTGGTGGTGGCCTACTTA
The DNA here is from genome assembly GCA_963277665.1 of Viscum album. Classification (NCBI taxonomy): domain Eukaryota; kingdom Viridiplantae; phylum Streptophyta; class Magnoliopsida; order Santalales; family Viscaceae; genus Viscum; species Viscum album. Next base: position 283,228,681 of record OY728142.1, read on the forward strand.
GTTGTACTCACACCCTACTCAAGCTACCTGATTAGTACCTAAATAGACTTCATATTTGTAGGATAGGATAAGGACAAAGTATCTATGTTAGATTGATGATTTTTTATGGAGCATGGATGAGGGAACCAGACATGATTTGGGACCCTCTTGGGATTTTTCAGTGTCTTTATTTATTTTGGGTTTTTCATATTGACACTTGATATGTATTTGGAATGACATATCTACTATTTGGTTTTTGATATTTTATTTCCTATTTTGGACATAATGTGATATTGGTTGGGTTTGTTTATTGGTTATATCATTTGTCTATTCTTATTTATTTCTGCAATTGTGTTTCTTTGATAAAAGGGTATAGTCTCCTTGTGATCGATATTCAACCCTCTCTTCAAGTCAGTAGCCTCTGGTGTACGGGGATGTGTGCCTGAGTTCATGTAACTCATCAGGTCGAGGCATCAGTGTGTGGCACCCAGCTCAGTACATAACATTTATGGATGTTCACATACCATGACCATCACCCAAATAGATTATCATATCATATATACTATCTATGTGTGGACACACACTCTTTGGTTTATCTCAATCAAGGGAACATATACCATACTCATTATACATGAGTAAAAAACCCATATTACTTGAGATTCAACCAATGACATAATCAACAACATACCAAACCACCCCATTATTATATAATCCTTAAGGATTGTGTATGAAAAGTATCAAAATATAAAGGTTCTCATTCTAGGTATCTCACCAACCTTAGGTATTGGGGAATCGAAATATGATCCATGAACCCTTAGTATGCCAAATAAATTATGTATGACACTTTATATGGTATACTTTATTAGTCACCCAAAACATATATATACTTTTCATACCATATGATCATATTTTTGTATCTCCATACAAGAATCATACTCACACTAACCATAAAATTTCATCATAACCTATAATACTACATGAATAACTTTGGTTAGGGATAACTCAAAGTCATATTTTTAGAGATCAATTATCATTACACTTTATAAAAAATATATAAATATATGTAGTTAATGTGAAATAATGATAAAGTGGAGATTTCCTTTTATATGATAAATTTTATATTATTAAAACTCTTTTAAGAATATTTAAAAAAATATACAGAAGCATCTGTCTATCATATCATATGTAATATACATCTAGATCAGACTTATGTTTTCTATAATTTATGGAGTTTTGTTAACTCATTGCATCTATATCTAATTCTTACCACATCACTATGTGACCACCTGATAAAACCATCCCATTAAACTCTTTATTAGGTAATTTCTATGAATAAGAAAAGTTATAATAATGGTGATATTTAGGAATCATATTCCTAATGTTCAACTCCTTGAATATATTCAAACTTATTAACTTCACAACATAAAATTTTAATATTTCAATAACTTTTATTGTCTACTTAAAATTTATTCTAATTTTAACAACATTATCCTTGGAACCCTTTTACATTAAACATTTCCTTCAAATAATGTAACTATTTACATTATTATCCACTAGCACATCTTGGAATTCTTTAGGATAAAGTGACATTCACTTTCTTATGGTAAATAAATATAACTCTTTACATTTCTCTTTACCACCATATATAAAAATACTCTTTTGGGATATTCAGTGAAATTAACTTTGTATTTTTGACTATCATAATTCTTTATGAAATAGTGATATTCACTTTCTCATGGAAATTAAATGAAACCTTTTACATTTCTCTTTACCATCACATACTATAAACTCTTTAGAATATTAAGTGGAAGTTAATTTAATTTTAGACTGGTATAGTCTTTTATTTGTTAAATCTGAACTTATTTAAGTATAAACATGATAGCACTAGACTCTTATACACTATATTATCTTTATAATGTCATGATAAGATACACAAAGTCCTTTTTGTTTAGGAAATAACTCTTATTTATTTTTAGTGGTAATATTTAAAAAATAAACTATTGTTTCTATATCGTGTATGGTATTCTATGTGTTTGAAGTTTTTTTCTCATAAAATAAGACATTATTCTTTAAAATATTTCATTTTTTGTGGAAATAACATATTCCTTTATATTTTAACACACATATGAATAAAATACTTTTATTCAAAACAAACAAACTTTATCCTAGATAAAACATTTTTATTATCATATCTTTTTCAAAACATGTTATGGAAACAAACTAATCATAAACCATGTGTATTAAAAT